>CM039729.1:17463522-18663522 GCA_022539455.1 Dendrobium nobile
TTTGCTATTGTTCTATACCGTATATGTGACTGTTTATAGATTCCTTGTCTCGTATCGCTTTTCATATTTGAATTCATTGATTAGATCGTACCGATTTGACCGTATTGATTTGATTGAACGGATATTGATTGATTGCGTTGATTTATCGAATTGCCTGCCGCTGCATTGACTGGTTTTATTGACTATGGATTTCCACTGCATAGAATTGATGATCATTGACTATTGATTTCGCTGCATAGACTCATTGACCATTGACTGATTCAGATTGATAGATTGACATGCATATTGACAGCATCGCCTTGCTTTGATTTCAGTTGTAGGCTTTGTGACCTGCTGGGCTATTGTAGCTCATTATATGTGGTTAATAATTTTCAGGTCCGAGCAAGGCAACTGGAATGGAGTTCGATCAGAATGTCAGACGAATCCTTTCGCTACACGGATCTTGGGGCGTCACAGGTGGTATCAGAGCAAGTGTAGTGAAAGGATTTGATTGATAGTTTGATAGAATGAATCCATTCTATTCATTTTGCATACATAGTGATTGACATTTGATTGATTGCATTGTGTGTTTGTTTTGATTTCGACGAGTTTTGTTTTGGATTTGGATTTCGATCGATTTGGTTTGCTTCATGTTTTGCTTCGTACCTTTAGGGAAATGTCGGGACGACATTTTTCTAAGGTGGGGAGATTGTAATATCTCGTTCCCTTACTGTTCCTCTCTGAATTGGATTTTCCCTCCCAGAATCGGCCAGGACGAAGTTGAGATCGTCCAGGCCGATCAGTGCATGGAAAACAGCTGATTTCTGGAGTGTTTTCTGGATGATTTCTGGACAGGATCGTCCGGGCCGATCGTGAGATCGTCCAGGCCGATCTGTACTGTAGAAATTATCGGCCAGACAATAGCCCTGGGTGAGGTCCAGGACGATCAGGATTTGGTCTGATCGTCCCGGGACGATGTGAATATCGGCCTGGCCGATCAGTTCACAGATATAAGAAAATCAGCTCGTTTTGAAGAGAGAGAAAACTTTTTATAAAAACGAAAATATCTGAGGAGAGAGAAAGAGAAAGGGAAAAAGAGAAAAGTTGGTTTTCGGAGACCGCGGAGCGCTTTTCGTCCGACGCTGCTGTTGGGAAAAGTGAAGATCTCGTGGTAAGGACTCCGAATCCTAATTCTATTTTTCAAAGATGTTGTGTTTTGACCGAGTTGAGATCTGTTTTGTGTTTTTCGTAGTCGACTTTTCGACATGATTTTGATTTGACACAACTTTCACCGCACAACTTTTAGAGTGTTATAGATATGATTATTCTACACGATTTGACTGTATTCTACGAATTTTCTTCCGGTTGGAATTGGTTCTACGCGATTTTAATCGAATAGAAAATTATCAGGATGTTCTCTGACTTGGTTTCTGTAGAATAAAAGTCTTGCATTGATGTTATAGATATTCTATTGTAATTTGGTAGAATTTGGAAATCGTGTCTTTTTGCAGGATTTTTGTGTAAATTTGACCGACTGCCGTTACGCTGCCCGATTTTCGTATGATTTCTGATTTGTCTGAAATTGATAGATTGAATTGATATGTGTATGACTATTGATATGATTGTTCTAGATTTCTTTAATATTGCTTATTGCATTGATTGGATTGATTGATTGATCCTGAAAGACAAGTGGAAACCTAGTTGAACGTTGGTTATAGAAACCAACGTGTATTAAACGGACTACAACAGCAACGGATTCTACAACAGCACTATCGATAATAGCCAGTTAACCTGGTTGATCATGACTAGTGTTTGTGCTTGTCGAGTAAGACCCTTGTATGACATTGTATGATCTTGCATCGTATGGATTTCCTGATATGCATTGATTTATTGACTTCCGATTGATTTATTGATTTGATGGATTTATCGAATTGATTTCTTATCGTACGGATTCATTGATTTCATTGATTGATCATTGAGCATTGATACTATTGATTATTGATTATTGACATTGATATAGATACTGCATTGATAGCATGGACATGGACATCGTATAGATTCATTGTATTGCCGCCTAGATTTTGTAGACTCGCTGTTGCTATTGTTCTATACCGTATTGACTGTTTTATAGATTCCTTGTCTCGTATCGCTTTTCTCATTTGACTTCATTGATTAGATCGTACCGATTTGACCGTATTGATTTGATTGACGGATATTGATTGATTGCGTTGATTTATCGAATTGCCTGCCGCTGCATTGACTGGTTTTATTGACTATGGATTTCCACTGCATAGAATTGATGATCATTGACTATTGATTTCCGCTGCATAGACTCATTGACCATTGACTGATTCAGATTGATAGATTGACATGCATATTGACAGCATCGCCTTGCTTTGATTTCAGTTGTAGGCTTTGGTGACCTGCTGGGCTATTGTAGCTCATTATATGTGGTTAATAATTTCAGGTCCGAGCAAGGCAACTGGAATGGAGTTCGATCAGAATGTCAGACGAATCCTTTCGCTACACGGATCTTGGGGCGTCACACCCAAGCTGCAACAACTTCCTCTCAATTTCCTCAACCTGTAGCCCATCGCCTTCACCGTAGTCACCACTGTCGTAGTCGCTGCAGGGGATCACTAGAAAGTCACACTCCACCTCTATCTCCTCTTAAAATTTTGGAGTATTATCTTTATGCTAGTGAAAAATATTTATAAAAGATGAAGATGACTGACATAAATGAAGAAGAAGTAAATTGAGAGGTATTGGACCATACAGGATGAGACTAGAAAGAGGCCAATTTGTTATGATAGTGGCTCAAATAAAAATCCCCTTAGTAATGATAATACATATGCTTTCTAAGTTGTTGTCAATTACTTCAGCTTTCTTTAAGAATTAAGTGTAGATGAGTAAGCAACTGATAAATAAAAAAATTAGAGCTGAACTGATGTTATATGATATTTTATGTAATTCATATATATTATGTTGTTTTGTTCTTGTAATATTTGGATTTCAATTTTATTTCACATAATTCATCACTTAACACTTTACAGCTTATACAATTTTATTTCATATTTATATAAATTTGTTATTTTATAGTTCAATAAAAAGTTAATATGTCATTCTTTAACATATTATTTGGATATTATATAAAAAATCACTTTTAATTTTTATTTTGACTCATCAAGTTCTTTTGGATATTGTGATGTGGAGCTACCAAATGTTTTAACCCTTGTTGATTTGTTGTTTTAGCCTTACAAGGGCCCAAAATGTGTTAGAGTTTTTAGGGAAGCCTTAGGAAGGGTTGGAATAAAGTGCGTTCAAGTTTCATGCAATAGAAGGGTGAAATGCATGTATACTATAATTTTGAAAAGTAGAGTTTTGGATTTTAGAGATTTAATAAATGAGCATTTATGGACTAGTAAACACTTCGATATAGAAACAGAATGTCGTAAGAATAACTTTGAATATTTTCATAAAATTTTATTGATTTTTGATTGATCAAATGGAGGTCATATCTAACTAAGTCATATTCAACCAAGTTATTGCCTACAACTTTAAGAGGGATTTTGGATGGGATTTTACGATAGAAAAATAACGAGCATATGGCCTACAACTTTAATAAATGAGCATTTATGGACTAGTTTTATTTTTCAAATCTATGCTATGCTATGCTATATTGTTTTTAGCATTATCCATAAAATTTTTAAATAATTGTAACATTAGTTTACATTAATCATCGTTTTCACGGGAGAATGAAAAATTAGTATATAATTTATTAAAATGATGAAAGCAGATCAAATTTGCCTTAAAACATTAACATTTTAAAAACGGGTTGATTTTGTAATTTTCCTCTGCCAAAAGTCATTAATGGGGAGAAGTCTTACCTTTAAGATTGTTTTTAAAAATTAATAAAAAAAATAACGCAAGTTGTTAGCAATTTTAATTGTACATTTAAAAAATAACAAATTTCAGTATTAAAATATTAGTATTACTGAAATACTAATAATAATATTTCAGTATTAGAGGAGAGGATTTATCATGCAATAATTTGTTGAATTTTTTTTAGATCATAAATTTATGATTTATTATTTGTCATTTTAAAAAATTATAAATTTAATATTTGTTATATATTTATAACTATTTTTTTAAATGTTCATAAAATTTTATTATGGGAGCGAGTTATAGAACGTAGGTTGTGGTGTGATACTAATGTTTCTCAAAATCAATTTCGATTCATGCCGGGCAGGCCTACTATGGAAGACATACATTTATTGAGAGGTTTGATGGAGAAATATAGAGAGAATAAGGAGGATCTACATATGATATTTATCGATTTAAAGAAAACATATGATAAATTTCCAAGAGAAGTGCTATGGAGAGTTCTTGAAAAGAAAGGAGTTAATAACGCGTACATTCAAATCATTAAAGATATGTATGTTGGAGCTATTACTTGTGTTCTAACACAAGATGGTTTGACCGAGTATTTTTCTATTTCAGCTGGATTACATCAAGGATCAGCCTTAAGCCTGTATCTTTTTTGCTTTAGTCATGGATGTCTCACTATACTTTTACATGAGGATGTACCTTGGTGTATGCTTTTGGCTAAGGACATTCTTGTTGATAAGACTATAGAGGGAGTTGAAGGCAAACTTGAATTATGGAGGTCAACCTTAAGTCTAAAGGTTTTCGCTTCAGTAGATCTAAAATTGAATATATAAAGTGTAATTTTAGTAGTAATAGACTTAGTGAGGAGATTGTAACTTTGGGCTATCAAATCATTAATAAGAGTACACATTTTAGATATATTGTATCTATTGTTCAGAGTGATAGTGAAATAGCTGGGGATATTATCAACATAATTCAAGTTGAATGGTTGAGGTGGAGGAATGCATCGGGCTTGTTGTGTGATAGAAAGTCCCCCTCAAACTTAAGAAAAAATTATATAAGATGGTGGTGAGACCTGCAATGTTTCATGGTGTCGAATGTTGGCCATTAAAAGAGAAGCATAATAGTAATACTACCAAGTTAAGTGTTGCAAAGATGAGGATGCTCAGGGTGGATGAGTGGCTTTACTCTTAGAGACAGGATATGAAATGAGCGTATTCGTGATGGAGTAGCTCTAGTGGATGATAAGATTAGATAGAGTCGCCTTAGATAGTTTGGTCACATAAAACGGCGGCCTTCCACATGACCCTATTAGGAAAGTTGAGGTATTAGATGTGACTTATGTTAAGAAATATAGAGGTAGACCTAAAAAGGCTTGCTTAGAGAATATTAGAAATGATCTTTTCTTATTAGATTTAAAGGAGAATTTGACTTTTAGCATGACACAATTGAGAAAAAAGATTCATGTAGCTGACCCCACGTAGTGGGACACGCTTTATGTTGTTGTTGTTGTATGCTTTTTTCATGCTATGTTGCCAAGAGATTAAGGCTTCATTTGATTGGAAGTTTTTGATGCTTATTCCATTTTAAAAAGACAAATTCATTTCTTCTTTATTGTTTTGTTCGTTAAATCAAGTTCTCAATAACTCCTTTTGTTTCAAGAAAGTTTTTTATATATGCTTCTTCGTTAGAGAACTTCATTTGTCTAAACCAATGTTTCTTAAAATTATCTTACAAAAGGACCAAAAAACTAAACAAAGCCTAATTATGCCACTAAGAGCTGTCTTTAAAATGACAAAGGATAGGTTCTCCCGTTTCAAAAAAAAAAAAAAAAACCCTCTAATGCCCATTTGTTAGAGAGAAAATAGGAGTGGAACAACGTATATATCGGGGAGGATGGGCGGGGCCGCTGAGAATACTGCGCTTTTTTAATAAATTAAGGGATATAGAAAGAGAAGAACCAAAAGTGCCAATAGTGTGACTAACGGACGGTGCAGATACCTGAGTCTTTCCATCGATCTCTCAATCCCAGTCGTCTCCTCCTTCCTCTCTTCTCCAGCGTCCGATCGCCCTTCTGCTCTCCCCAGCGCGAAGCAACCGAAAAAGGGAAGATCACGAGTTTTAGAACTCCCCCTCAGCCTCGTTCGCGCGCTCTATTGTTTTGCGAGGTACGCTTTTTGAACTAAGCGATCGATTGTCTAGGGTTCCGCTACGCAGACGAGCGTTCACGTTTATGATTCGTTCTCGTGCCGTCGCGGATCTAGGGTACCGCCTATGGCGGCAGAGGTGCCAGCAAGCCCTTGCGGCGGAAGCCACGAGAGTGGCGACCAGAGCCCGAGATCCAATGTCCGTGAGCTGGATAGGTTCCTTCCAATCGCCAACATCAGCCGCATCATGAAGAAGGCGCTCCCTCCCAATAGAAAGATTGCCAAGGACGCGAAGGAGACCATGCAGGAGTGCGTTTACGAGTTCATCAGTTTCATCACCAGCGAGTCAGACATCCTATTTCTATGTTTTTGACGATTTGTTTCTTGTCTTGATTTATATTTTCTAATCGTATTTGCTAGCGGGCAGGCTCAGAGATAAGTGCCTGAGGGAAAAGAGGAAGAAAATTACTGAAGACGATGTACTGTGGGCAATGACAACACTAGAACGGTTTGAAGACTACATTAAACCGCATAGGTTGTATTCGCAGAAGTATAAAGAGGTGATTACTCTGTGACCATTTATGTGAGCTTTTACTTCTTTCCAGAATGATAGATCGGAATTGGTGGTTGGCGGGGTGATAGGTCATCTTCTTCTTTTGCCCTTTTGTAATCGTTAATCTGATTGCGATTTTTGTTGCCTTTTTTTGTTTATCTGGTGGTTCTGTGGAATGGATGCGACGCCATGGCAGATAGAGGTAATCAAACTAACCTCTCCCCTCTGTAATCGGTCTTTTTTTTTTTCTTCAAGAGCGGTTCTATTATTTATACTGTGATGCTTTATGGCACTATACTGTCTCCCATTTGCGTGTTAAGGAGTTAATATTTATGGGTTTCCACCGAAAGAAAAATTATGGTATATAATCCGGGCCCTGGCGGTGTTCTATTAAAGTAAAATTAATGCTATAGTTTTGCGATTTTATCATCATTGTGCATTTCTAGATGTGGTTGCTTGCATGTCTAATGTAAAAGTAAAGTACTACTTACATGCCGAAAATGCACATCAATTTTTATGTGATATTTTACATGGCCAGTTTAAAATTTAAGCACTACATACATGCTGCCTTAATTGTTAAAGATAGCCCGATGACAAACGTTTAACGTTTAAGATGCTCATTCTTGCAGTTCTCCAGTACTAATTTTGCTCTAATTTTGGCAGGGAGATGGCAAGGGTTCTGCTAAGGGAGCAGAGAGCTCTAGTAAGAGAGATGCAGGTGGTTTTCAAGGTGGAAACCTATCTGGTTCAAGCATGCAAGGGGATATGAAGGTATCTTCATCTCTTGATTAGATTTGTAACCAACTCTAGCATGCCAATCTTTTTCATTTGTTTTGATTGATAATTTTGTAATTAAAAACTTGCAGATGCTTCAGCAAGGCTCTTTTACTGAAGGCATGAATTATATGAATACTCAGGTAGCTTATTTCCACTTTTCTGTCGTTACGCTTGTGTTGAAATGAACATACCAACCCATTGAACAATTAATGGTTCATTTGGTTAGGCTTCTTGTCATAAAGTTGGTTTTGAAATTAATCATAGAAAGCTATATTAAGAATCTTTTTTAAACATATGTGCTAGTTGAAATAAACGGCCTCTAATCGGGTTATAGTCAGGGCCTTGTACTGATTGAGCATCTTCTTTCTGCTTTTTTCTCTACTTAATGTTTCTTGAAAAGAATCATCATGCCAGTTAATGCAACTTAAGTACGAAGCATGGTATCTGAATGTCTTTGAATCCCCCAATTTCAAATCTACTCTCATGAAGTTGATGTGAAATAATGGATTTATATTCCATTTGAGTATGTTATAAATGTTTTGGAAGTGAATAGCCTATCCATTTTTTAGTGCAGGTCAGCTAAAGAAACATTTTATCCATGCATGACTGTTTATTTCCTTATGGAAGGAAAACTTCTTGACACATATAGAGGCACAGAGCTGTGCACAATTAACCTATACTTTTTATAAAATTCAATGCTCCTGATTTTTTTTTTAGCTTCATTTTGTAATCTCCCTTCATTGCAAAAAGGACTTCAGTATAAAACTGATGTGAAACATATGCATGAAAACAAGAACTGCTTGGGGATTTTTAATATAAGATTATTAAAACTTTGCTAGTTATAGAATTAATGCTTACTAAAAGTTAGGTTTTCATAATTCTCAAGTCGAAATTATGTAAGGCATGCGGTTACAACTAGATTAACGAGACAATATCAAATTGACAACATATAAATAGAGAGTAATGTTATGGTGAGAAACAATAATCCACGGTTAACAAATAGAACTCTTCACCTTGGGTCCCTCACTCACGCTCTTGACGGTGGAGCTTTAACGGAGGAAGATTGAGAGCAAACCGAGTGATGCCACTAGGAGACAAATGGCGCCCAAAGTGTAGTCCGTTGGAGAAGTAGCCGGAGGCGGGTAATCCACGGGTTGACTAGTGAGCATCCACGTTCGTGAAGAATAAAATTCGTGGTCAATCTCAGGATCGGCCATGCACCGATGAAGATGAGGTTGGGAGAGGAGGTCGTCTTCTTCTCTTGGCTTTAAGTTTCATGAGCAACTAAGTTTTCCCAAGAGTGAGGATGCAAGGGAGGGGGAGCGGCCAAGGTAGGGAGAAGGGTAAGGTGCGGCTTGAATGAGGAGCTTGGATTAGGCTAGGAGAGGAAATCTGAAATTAATTTTAGATTTCCTTAATTTGAGTTGGGCTCTCATAATTTCAAATTTGAATTTTGAAATTAAAATATTAGGAGGGAAAGTGGGAATTAATGGGGCTTAATTTGGAGCCTTGAATTAAGCTCCTAATTAAGGGAGGAAATGGGTGGCCCGCCATAGAGAGAGAGGAGGAAGTTTTAGAAATTCTGAAATAAATTCAGGTGTAAGTGGTTTTGGAGGAATTTAATTTGAATTTTGAATTCAAATTAAGGAGGGATTGGGAGCTTTAATGGGACTTAATGGCAAAGTCATCAATGAGTGGCCGGCGGCATTGAGAGAGGAGCAATTGGGGAGGAGTTATGGGGAGTTTCTAAACAAAGTTTAAGAATTAGGAAAGCTAGTAATAAATCAAATATTTTGAAATTAAATTGAATTCATGACAAAATACTTTCCTAATTGAGAATTCTAAATATGGAAAGAATTTGAAATTTAAATTTGAATTTCAAATGGGATTAATTCCTTTCCTTTTCTTGTGGGAGTTAATGTAGGAAGTCATTAATGTGATGGGGATCACCATAATGATGGAAATTCATGTGGTGGCCGGCGGCAAGGGTGTGGGGAGGAGTTGGCATCAGGTTGGGTGGGAGAAGGGACTTAGGCCGGCGGGTGGTGCTTGGGAATGTGTAGTTCGAATGGACTTAGAGGTGGTATTTCGGAGTTGGGGTGGTGGAGTTGTGGAAGAACGCCGGATGTTGAAGATGGAGGAATGAAGAATTCTATGTTGCACCGATACACCTATTTATGAAGGCGTGCTGTATCTGATACACCGATACACGGATACGTCTCTGATACTCCACCGATACGTATCGGATATGCCAAAGACGTATCCAATTAAAATATTATTTAATTTCAAAAGGACATGCGTATCCGATACACGTGTCCATTGAAAAGCAAAAAGAAATCCAAAAAAAAGTTGCATCGTATTTACTTCCGTGGCTGCGAGCAAAGTTCTCTCATTTCCGAGATGGATTTGAGTCTCTTGATGATATGAGAATATTAGAAATTACTAATCTTTCATTTGATGAGCCTGAATTAAAAGCTATGATGTTTATTGAAGATGATATAGAAGTTCAAAGACAAACCACTGAAGAAGCTAATCATATCATTCCTTCTATTGAATAGTTGAAACATTATGTGCTAGACAATTTATGTTTATGCTTTTGCTGTTGTACTAGACATTTAATGCTTACTTATATTTTGATATTATAAGCTACAAGGCTACAAATGATGTTGTTGTCATTTTTTTTGTAATTTCAAATATTATATTTTGATTGCTTTCTTAATTTTTATATATGATTTATAAATTATGATGTTGTGTCTGCGCCGTACCCGTATCCTATATTTTTAAGAATTGACGTGTCCCGTATCCATATCTTGTCGTATCCGTGTCGTTGTATCCGTATCGGTGCAACATAGGAAGAAACAAATACGATAAAAGTAAAAATAACGAACTCACAAAGAGATCGTAAGAACCGCGAATATTGGACTCTTCGAAAGATTGACGGGTATTGCAAATGACCCTCCTCGGACTTCCCTCATGAACTCACTAAGATATCAAACAAGCACAAGCTTTTTTTATTCAATAATTCATCATCCAGTACAATGCATGAGGCCTCCTATAAATAGGCCAAAATGAAACAAAAAACTAAAAGACATAAATGCCCTCGGGGCTATAATATCAAATGACCATCCATAAGGGTAAAACAGTAAAAACTGAAAAATAAAATAAACTACTACATAAAATGATTCAAAATATAAGCTCATGATCGTGGTCATCGATCTACGGTGTCTTCGATGGTACACGTGTCAAAATCTCTGACAATGTCCTCATCAAAAACTATTGATATGACAGTTGCACAATTTCTTGGAGTTTGTGAGCTTGTGTATGTATTCCAAAAGCGGTATAGACTAAGCACATGAGATGTGGAGGGATAATGGCGATCCTTTAGGCTAGGTTAAGGCATAACATTTGAACATCTAATTTAGTATTTATTGAGTCTATAAGAATTGGGAATAAATTCACATAGGTTTAAATCTAATATTGGTGATAGTCAAGAAAGAAGATTTAGGCTAGAATCTAGGTTATTTTAAATGATTTCATTGGTTTTTATCATTTCTGCATTCTAATGCACTGTTATTGTCGTATATCTCCACACTTGGAACATTTTAGATGATTATGATTGTGCCGTAAGGAGCTTGTGTTTTACCATATGTTTTTGGAAGGTTTACACAATTTGTTCGATTTTGTGAACTTTGCATGTATTCTTAAAGTGATGGATCAGTGGCATATAAAAGATGTGGAGGGATAATTACATCTTGATATTTTTGGTAGAGACGTAGAGTAAGACATGGCATTCGAATTTTAATCTAATATATTATTTATTGAACTGATATGAAGGGATTGGTTATGAACTAAAATTGGCTTACGTCTAATATTGGTAATAGTTGTGTATGATGATATAACTTGGTGCAAATCTAGATTATTTTGTATTTTTCTCAATCATTTGTCTATCAATTATATATTCTTATATATTATTAGTGTTGTTTATCTCCATTTTAGATGATTATGATTATGCCTCCAGGAGTTTTTGTTTTACCATTGTTACTCTTATCATTCGGTCCATTTAGGCTTTAACATAATTATTCTTGTCAAATGGGTAAATGGTATGATGAAGTTTTGTTTGTAATCGTCGGGCTGCCTGTTTGTCCAAATAATGAATTTCCCAAAGCTGTTGATTAGACTCCAGTAAGTTTTATGACTCTCCTTGTGCTAAAAAGGGCATTGTTGTTAGTAAGAGTTGTAAAAAATAATAGAATAGAAAATAATTCCGAGGAAGAGTTTTCAAAAACATTCTCCATGTATTGCCACCCCTCTGGTGGCGCCATTCAAGTCCTACTGTAAGAGGAAGATTTGTTGATGCTCCCTTCCCCTTTTTAACAGGAGACTTCAGCTAAGGTAGCCATGTTAAACAAATTATCCTGAAGGTTTTATTGTTTTTATTCTCCATATTTTACTTTATTCTCAACTCTCATAATTCTGTTCCAAATCGATTACTTAGTTGAATCATCTCTAATTGTTTGGAGGACCATCTTCTTCATGCTTTTGATGGTAGTTTCTGTTTCATACTGTCCAAAAATTAGATCTTTGGTAGACTGTAGTCGTTTGGCATGCTTTTTATCATTCGTAATTTTCAGTAGCATTTTATTTTGGAAGTTATGATCCTTCAATCTAGGTGCAATGTTTAATTCTTTTACTTGTATTCCCACTTGATCAATTTTATAGTTTTTTATCAATTTGCCTCTGGCATTCTTTTTTTCCTTCTTGTTAATTTTTCTTACGGTTGTATTACTGTGTTTTTTACTATTTCCTAATGCTTACCTGTTCAATGCATGTCAATTTTGTGAATCTGATCTGAACAAGGTATGCTATATACCTCATGATAAAGGCAACACACTTTTGCGATCACTATTTCGGTTTGGGTTTTGTTTCCCTGGCCACCTCCATTGCATCCTAATTTCAATGAAGATGCTTTTTTAAACATCTTTTATGTTAGTTTCTAGTCTATTGTTCTGATGTAGGCCTTTCAAATTCTGCTAATGGCATAAATCTATGCAAGGGTTGCCTATATTGCTTTGTGGACTTCTTTTATTTATGTTTGGCATGTTGTATAAGCAAAGGTCAAAAACTTAGAACTACATCACAGAAGTTTATTGTTTTATAGAATGAGAATGCTGAAATGACCTTTTTTCCGTTCTTTAAGATATATTTAAGCATTTTGGGGTATGCTCATTGTATTTGTTGAATTTTAGCGGTGGCCGCATTGATGGATTCATAATAGCTAAGGATTCACTTTTGTCTATTTTTGTATTTATTTAGTCTGGCCTCTATTAACTCAGCTGATAAAATTCATATTTTTCTTACACTATGATTAGGAGCTAACCAAGTAAAAGAAAAGGTACAGTTAGATAAAGAAAGGCATGTTTATCCTTTTATTTTTGGTTTTGTTGTTCTGAAAGAGAAAAGAAATATTGTTCATCCCATTTTTTATTGTATTGTATTAACTTTCTTTCATGTTTTGCTCATAGGGTAGTAAAGATCCAATTAAACTTCTAACATAGTAAGTGGATAAATTTGTACTTATAAAATATAAAATAAAGTTCTCCTTGGCATCACACATTTTTTTATAAGCTTAGATATATCTTACCTACAAGGCTCTTGTTTAGTGTATACTATTTCATTCTCTTATAAATTGTTGACAATCTTGTTTAACCTCATGGATGTTTTAGATGATTTCTTTTAGTTTCATCTTAAAAATGTCATATACTCTTGTTAGATGAATCTTCTTTAACAGTTTATATTTATGTTAAGATTTACTTTATGTTTCTTATTGTGTGGTTATGTGGTTTTTAATAATAAGCTAAGTTAACCTGTGGACAGTTTATGACATGTTTATAAACTTTTTTTTAATTTAGGAGTTTTATGTTGGTTCGCGGCTCATGCCTCAAACTGTCTTGAGGTTTACACCTTATCTTGTTGGGGCGAAGCACCTTAATTTTTTATTTCACCTTTTTAAATCTGGCTAGAAACATAAAAATTTGAATTCTTGTGTGACTCTAATTCGACTAAAAAGTATAGTCATGTTAAGTTGAGTTGATCCGGTTTAAACTTATTTAATGTAAATCTGAATTTGAGTCCGAGATCATATCTGAATGCAAGTTTGAATGAGAATTTAGGTCTATTTCTGGCTTTAAAACTAAACAAATCATACCTGTTTAAGTGTTTAAATTAAAAAGTAACCTAATACTTTTAACAACTGAGGAGTTAGAAGCTAAATTATCCTTCTTTATGCTAATTAAGTTGGAAAGACAAATTGCATCAACATTTTAGGATTTATTTGCCCTAACTTCATTCAAGGACTTCTAAAATTTTAAACTTTACCTTCTGATTGAACTTAAAATGTATTCATTATATATCAATTTTGAATAGTTTAGTGTACCTTTTTTAAGTGAGCTTTTGTCCATATGATATTCAACTTGCATTTGCATGGATTGATATTTTTTAAAAGAAAGTTTTATGGAATCTAATAAATATAATTTTAAGTTATTTTCATGCCTTTACTTACGAGTTATCTATAATCTATTAATTTACAAGCACTTAAGACTTTTTTCATTAATTGATAAGCATTATACATTATATAGTATTGGATTACTAATTATTCATTTGCGTGATTTACATAAAAATATTGCTGGAAGCGCTTTGTTAACAATATATGTTAACAAATGGCATATGGACGTCAAGAACAGTAATAAAGTCATAGCTAAGGTTATCTCTAGGAACTTATATGACATTATTGCTTAGAAAAATAAAAAACATGTAAAACTATATAACTAATTGGGCAAATGCACAAACAAGTTTGCAATCCCAGGAAATTATAGTATAACTCTAATTATGATGTATCTAATTTGATTTTTTATCATAAATCATTAACTAATATTTTGGATTTTTTTTCCAATTTCCTACTAATTTCACACACAATGCATATTTTATACTTGCTAACGGTCAATAACGATCTTCTCCCAGAAACTATGCTTGTTGAAGAAATTGTGTCCAGCTGATGGAAAATATCAGACGCACCACATAGGGGGAGAGATTCCTATTTATGATGATTCAAGGATTTATCTATGCCTAGATTTGTTTTATTGATTCCAACTAAACAATTCGTGAAAGTGAACGCATTTTAAGAAATTAGGCTTAGAGAAAATAATTTTAAATGGCCCTTCCTACGATTTTTTAGCAAATTTATTTTCAAGTATTCATTTCCTTAACACCGGTCAATAGTGCAATGTGGATGCCCCTATTTCGTTTGTACTTTGTACTCTTGAATTTTAAATTTATGGCATTTCAAATAATAGAGTTTGCAGCTGTACAGTTGAAAGTAAATCTTTACTGGAAATGTTGGATTTAGTGCACAAGGAATCAACTTCTTGCTCTTTTCTCCCTTTGCTCATTAATTTTTGATAAACCACTATTATTATTCCTATTTCATGATTACTTTCGGCTTTGCAGCACATGTGGACTTGAAAGATTGGTCCATTCCTTTTAGGTTGCCTCCTCTAAACCATTTTCTTATAAAACTTGAGGATACAGTCTAAATTGCACTATTTTCCTATCTTTTTAATAAACTTGTTAAGGTTTTCTGCAAAATAGTTAGGGAATTTCCTTAATAAATATATCTTCTGTAGGTATTTTGATATGCCCCAGTCTTACATGAAATGACCAAAATAATTACTTCCTTTTAGTGTAGTAATTTTAACTCTTTTGGCTGATAAATTATGCTTATACTTTTTATATCATCCTTTCTTTTCAGTATCATCCTGGAGACCTCTCCAGCTAAATGGGCCTTCTACATCTTTTAGTAGATGCTTCTGGTTCAGGTAAAAGCTCTTCCTTATAGAATTTTTGTTAGAGTGATATTTTTACTCGTGTCGGTGCTCCCATTAGAGCTTATCTATCAATTGGGGCTCACTCAGTCCTCACTGGATGTTAAATGGGTACTCCATGCCCATGCGGGCTAATCCTTATTTGCCATATCTCGAAATACCTATACAAAAGTATAGATTTTATTTGGTTGGACTTGTATTGAAGCAGCTTCTAGCTTTGCAGAATCCATCAGAATAATATCAAGATTTCTAGAAGATTATTCAGGTGTCAAGAAGAATTTAACCCAGTTTAGTTTGTTATGATCAGAAGATTTAACTAATAAAAACTACCATCTGACTCCAGAGAAGGAAAGTCATTGAATTAACGATTGTGATGTCAAAATGAGTACATTGATTTTTTGATAATGTTCTTTTGATTTAGCTGGAAAGCTGCTTGTTATTTAGCATAATGCTCCTTCTATTATTGTCTGTCAACTGCGCATAAGTACATTTCATTAACCATGGTTAAATATCATGATATTCCCATTGGCATGATCAAAATGGTTAAATAGAATGCGTTAAAACCACAAATTACATAAACTGTTGTCTGAGGGGAAAGTAGAGTTAGTTTAATTTAGAAGAACCTCTCATTGTCATCACTAAGTGATTAATACATAAAAAAGATTGAATACAGGATTCGGTTATTCATCTTTCTTTCCCAGAGCATGTAAGCCCTTTTGTCCTGCTTTGGGCCTGGATCTAGACCTTGCTTTCAAATTTGCTTCAAAGGAGGTTGCTAGCTTCCATTCCCTCTCCTCTCTTTTTTTTGTCTAGAAAAAAAAAAATAGTCTTCAAAGGTGTTGGGGTCTCACTGTTCGAATCACTTTCCTTTTTATCCAACTACATAGGCAAGATCTCATCCTTTGGCGAATCTTGGGGCTCAGAAGAGTGCTCCCTACGACTGAAAATCGGGGCTCAAAGATCATCTCTTTGACGACGTGGACATGGCCCATCACGTACGATCCGACAAGAGAAATGTAGAAGAATATGCCCTCGGGTCAATCCCCCACTTATAACTATAGGATCCCGACCATCGACACTCATTGCACCAACTTATAGGGCAAGATGAAGATCCGAAAAAAAGGCTAAAAAGATCCTAAACTTCACCTTGGAATGCTTCCATCAGCGCTGAAAATAAAACATTGAACGATAATAGAACTAAGGCACGGCTGATGATGTGCCATTGTCTGAAGAGCTAAGAGAGAGTTGAAGTGCTTTCCTTCACTCTGAGCATGAACTATTTCACTGCTATTAGAGGATGATTGCTTATGACATCAATTAGCTAGGTTCGTTTGTCAAATAGTTTGTCAACGCATGCAATGTTTTAAGTCGGAGTAAAGTGAAGGGTCTCTCTTTCAAGTTGTATCGACCGCCAATATGCCTTAGAAGTGGCTCGCAAGTCGCATCAAGCATTTTTATTACCTCGTGCATTTCCAATTCCAAAGAATCTTTTTCTTTTCAAAAGTAGATTTTTGATACATAATCAAAATAGATCTCGTCCACTGAAAGTGCAACAAACCTCTTTTATTATCTGATTTATTACATGTCTCTTAAGAAAGGAAAAGCAAAAATTACAATCCCTTCTTCTATAGTTTGTCAAAAATTATTTAGTACGAACACACATCTTGACCGCTATGATGCACCGACACTTCTCCTCAAAGAGGCGTGCAGTGTCCGACACCGTGTCCGACACGACAGTCGTCCGACACTCCTCCGACACGTGTCGGACACGTCGAAAACGTGTCCGATTAAAAAAATATTAAAAACAAATTGGACACGCGTGTCCGACACGCGTATCTTAAATATTTTATAATTTTTTAAAAATATAATTTCTTATATTTGGCGAGATTTAAACTAAATTTCTTATTTCATATCCACAACACCAAATCTACGTCTGCATTTAATACCCATTCATCGAATATTCTCATTTTCATTTCTCTTTGGCAGTGAAGGTATTTTCATCTCCTCTCTTTTTGCACAATTACAAATATTTCTCTTGTTGAACCAGAGTTGAAAGTAGTGATATTCAATGATGATGATATTGAAGGCCAAAAACAAACATCTAATGCTAATCCTAATAGTTGAAGCTTAAATGCTTGATATTGTAGTAAGTAATTATTTGCTTATAGTTTTGTGGTTGTACTAGATATTTTGTACTAAATATTTTATATTATAAGCTAGACAAGTTATCATGTCATTCATTTATTATTGTTTGTCAATTTTAATATGATATTACATTAATATATATACACTATATAAAAAAATATATTGTCGTGTCCGCGCCGTACCCGTGTCCTATATTTTCAAAAAAAAGCCGTGTCCCGTGTCCGTGTCGTGTCATGTCCGTGTCGCCGTGTCCGTGTCCATGCATCATAGCTTGACCGTCATTTAGCTACTCACCATTTCATAGTTTATTTATGTCATTCCAGAAATGGAATTGCTATTCTAGATTCAGACAAGACAGTTCTTTTTCTATGAAACATTTTTCATTTTAAAGGATCTCCTGTTCATCAAAAAGGTCGTTCCTTCTTTTTTAAGAGCAAGAATTTCTTTCTATCTAAGATCATGGAAGACATGGCGAGTTGTGTCAAGGATTCTCAATGGAGAATCGAGGCTTTTTTTGACTAATTCTTGTTCAAGTCTGAAACAAATCCGTTCGAGAAAGAAAAAGATAAATGATTGGTTGAAGCAACAACCTCATTGGCTGATTGTGTAATTCTTTTAGATGCAAATAGAAAGTCTTCGGCCATATTGAAAGCTAATCAATTACAAATACCTATTGCATCCTTAGTGAATTTTACAATTCCATTGAGATCCTATTAAAGAATAACTTATCACATTCCAACGTATGCTCCTATATAGATCACATATATATTTCATCATTCGACCATGAAAATAGTGATTCTTGAATGGGGAAGAATGGTTGCGTTGAGGGAGATTGCAGGAGAAGAAAAAACTCATCGATCGACCTTTTTCAAGTCTTAGAAAAATTGGTTTTAGTCGATCGATCGATTGGTAAAAGACCCAACTAGTGGGACCGTTTTATGGATTGAACAAGAAGAGTCTTCGGGTGGATAGAACAAGTGCAAGCTTTGTACACAACAACAAACGTCCCAGGGAGGGACTCTCTTACGATGCAGAGAGCAAAACAAAGGCGAGTTTTCAATGTTGCATTTGTAATCTTGGTGCATGGTAGAAGAAATGAAATCATCGCCTTGATTGTAAAATAAGGTGATGCAGCAACCATTGTTTTTTTTTTTTAGCCATGGAACAAAGGCAAGGGGAGTGTGTTTCAGAAGAAGGTTCTCCTTTCCGTGCACTCAGCAAGTCAGTTTGGTACTAGCGCATAATAGAAAGATAGGCCAGGATGTTATGGTAGGATACAAGGGTTTTGGCATATAGTCTCCGTATATTTGACAAATGTTGCAGTGTTTCACGGTCCACTATGGATGTTACAATCTTGGATAGGGGTGTAAGCGAGTCGAGTCGAGTAGTGGCGTTATCAAGCTTGGCTTGTCAGTTAGAAAGTCGGCTCGAACTCGAGCTCGAGCTCGAGGTCAAATCGAGCTCAAAAAAATAAACTCGAACCCAACTCATCCTTTTACTCGTTGGCTCGAGAGCTCTACTTGAGCTCGTGGGAGCACTCAAGAAGCACAACAGGCATCACCACGGGAGTGTCGAAGAATAAATGAAGCTCGTCCATCTGCTCGTTGGAGAAGAAGAAGAATAGTTTCTTTTTTCCACACGGAACATCAGCTTTACTGTAGCATTAATAATGAAGTGGACAAGCTCTTTTTTTATATTTTGAGAGATGTGCATCTGCTGCAGTTAATTAATGGTGCATTTTTTAGAGCGGCTACTAACTTGACTAATGTGTCTGCCTTGTCATTCTTTTTTCTTTGCATTTGGTTGAATTCGAGTAGCTTGAATTGTTTCATGAGCTCCATAACCATGGTGAATTCTAGCTTGCGTACTTTTTATGTACACTAGAGCTGGCATATGATTCACTGTGAATCCTTGTAGATCATGAGGGCCTTTATACACATTTGTTAGGCTTTTTTTCTCTTGTTCTCATAAATCTATGGAGTAAGACACAAACTTCTCAAAAAGCTCAATTATAGTCATTATTGTATAATGGGCTCCCTTAAATAGCATTGACGCACGTGTAAATGAGGTGTTCTATTTAACTGAGCTATACCCCTTATCAAACCATTTGAACATAGAGACATTTTCTTGTCAAGAAGGGTATTTTCAATAATTCTATATGATAACTCTTTGATCCGTTTATATTTACTAGTAAAAGATTGATATTGCTTAAGAAATATATTTTACCTATGTTACGTCAAAGTTATGGTGATCTTTTTTTGCGGTGATAAATGACCTACTTAACTCAGTGGTTAGAGTATTGCTTTCTTATGGCGGGACTCATTGGATGAAATCCAATAGTAGGTAGAACTTAATAGATACTAGATTCCATGGTATCTAATAAGTTTTTCTATTCATCCTTTTTTTTTTTTTTGGTTTCTATCATCAGATTAATCAAATTAGAGTTCATTGTGTTCAATTTGTGGAATCAAGATGTAGTGTGTAGTGTATTAAAAATAACCATTTTGATTTTGATTGAATGTATTGACTACTAATAGGAAATCATTTTGACAACAGCTACTTGTGTCCTAGCTCATCTAAGAGAGAGATTTGCCTCAATTGCGATTCTGCTACTGATAAACATTGAATGTTTTCAATCCTTCTTTTTATACTAGTTTAATCTAATTTTCCATGTGGAGAAATTATATTCTAATATTTTTTTTTTATGAAACCAGGTCAGCCAGATGACGAAAGCTTCGAACTGTGCTTGAGAAACTCATTCAGTTGGAACTATTAGTTTTTCATATCGTTTGCTTATTATTTATTATGTAATTTCTGGACGGCTTTATATAAACATCTGCAATACTTCCTATCTGTGAATAGAGCAGAAATCTAATCTGGGTCCTAATTATCTGTCATTGGAGATTGACTTTGTTGAGGCCATTGTCTCAGAACAAATGGTCAATATTTTTATTTCATAAATTTATTTAACTACCTAACCTGTGCTTACTGTTTTAAGCTTTGAGTATCTGCGCTATTGAAGGAGACCTGTTATGTTTGTTTTGATTCCCATATGCAGTAGCCTTAGCTTTTTTATTTGAGCCTTGGTACAAATTTTGAAGTTGTTGCCTGCCATTTGATCGGAAAATTATTAGGTGCGGATATCCGATGTAGAGATATGTCCGGACATCCACTTAAAATTTGACACGAAGGTGCACTTTAGTTGCGCTTTTTTGTGCGCTTTAGCTGTACTTTACCTGCACTTTAGTTGTGCTTTGACTGTTTTTTCTTGCGTTTTTTTTCTGTGCTTGAATTATGCTTTATCTGTACTTTAGTTGTATTTTAGTTGCACTTTGACTACTCTTTTGTTGCACTTTTTATTGCACTTTATCTACGCTTTGCTTAAAATTTTGCGGACACATTAAATATATAAAGTAAAAAATAAATCCAATGTATCCACTTCTTGTGTCAACATTTTATTAGAGTTCGGATGTACCTCTACATCTCATCTCCGCACCTAATAATTTTTCCATTTGATCATCTAAGACTTATTATTTTTTGGAATGCTCGAGTAATTAAGCACAAATTTATTGTAAATGCGATTTTTTAAAAAATTGTTAGCAACATCTGTTAAACTTTTAGTTGACGTTGAAGATCTATTTTATGACTGAACTTAGCTATCTTGTGATAGGGAGCTTGACTATTGAAGTATTTTGATTGAGTTTGAAATTTGATCATGTGAATGTACGTTTAGGTGGTTTAAAAACTAGAGAGAATTTAATATTTTTTAATTGGAAAATGTGGTTGGATTATGTTACAATTTATTTTATTATTATTATTATTAATTTGTGGGGAAATTATAAAGAGAGTAGCGTATGTTTTTTAAAAAAAATATAAGTGTAAATGAGTTGAGTTGAGTAATTTGAGTTTGAGCATGATTAATTTAAGTTTTGTTTGGGATAATTTTATAACAATAATTTTTTATTGCTTTCAAGAATTTTTTAATTAAAAATTTGTTTTAGAAAATAATAAATAAAGTTATCTAAAATGAAGCCTTAATATGAGTTTGAAGTCGAGTTTAAATTTGTATTTTAATTCCTATACGATATTAGATTTTTTTAGTATTTTTTAATATTTCAATTTTTGAATTTTCATATATTTTATATTAATGTTTTTTTTAATGAGCTGGTTTGTGAGTTAAGACTATCTTAAGTTTGAATTGGTAGCTCTTGAAAATGTTCTAATGAGTTATTTATTGAGTTGATTTGATTTACTTTTGTCCCTATCTTTAAATTTGAATAGTCTTGCCTCTTATTCGCAATCGTATTCTCAACAACTCATTTGATGAGGTTTCTTTCCCTAACATTTTGTTGCTGCCTGGGCAAAATCCTTCCTTTAGGACTTTTTCTTTTGATTACTTCGTGGACTTGCATCAGGTATCTTGGTATAATTTCTTATGGCACAAAAGGCACAACTTTCATTTCTCTACTTTTATATGGATGACATTGTTGGAAGGGCTTAAACACCTAATATTTTGCTTAAGTGTAATATTGTCATAGACCCATTTTGCTCTTTATGCTCCTCCAATGTGGAGAGTCGCACTCATTTTGCTTAAGCTATGTTGCTTTTTTAATTGAGATGTTTCAATTTGTGGAGGATTCTCATACTATTATGAGCTCTAGCAAAAATTTCTACTATCTTATTATTTCATGCTCTCTTTGTTTCATTTGGAAGGAGAGGGATGATAGAAAATTATGCTCTACGAGTTGCAGCTCATCTACTTGTTGCAGCCTAGAATATACGCGGCGATAGAGTTATAATTCTACGTCTTAGCGTTGCACGAATATCCATCTCACACACAGATAACACAATATTTTTTACGTGGAAAACTCGGGAAAGGGGAAAAACCACGGGGCCTAGCCCAGTTCAAAATGATTACATTAGAATTTCATAAAAGTACAATGGTATGACTTGTCCTTGAAGACGACCAGATTACAAGTATCAACTAAGAGTTTTGCAAGAGTCCAATGTCACTCCAATGTCAGTTGACGATCTGACAAAACTTCTGTGTCATGCGGAAGACCGGTAGTGGCACTTCAATGTCAGGGGGTACTTCAGCTTCGGATGGCACCTCGGCATCCCTTGGTGGTCTGTCGGTGGTGCAGCAGCACTCCGGCGTCCCTTGGTGGTCCGGCGATGGCGTGGCAGTACTCTGGCGGTGGTGCGACAGAACTACGACGGTGGTGCGGAAGCACTCTGGCATCCTTTGGTGGCCCGGCAGTGGTGCGATAGAACTATGACGGTGGTGAGGTAGTACTTCGGCGGTGGTGCGGCAGCACTCCGGCATCCCTTGGTGGTCTGGCGGTGGTGCGGCAGTACTACGGCAGTGGTGCGGAAGCACTCTGGCGTCCCTTGGTGGCCCGGCGGTGGTGCGATAGAACTATGGCGGTGGTGCGGCAGTACTCCGGCGGTGGTGTGGCAGCACTCCGGCGTCCCTTGGTGGTCCGGCGGTGGTGCGGCGGTACTACGGCGGTGGTCGAGTAGGAGCTAGGCGTATGTAGCTTTCTTCCTTCTTCTCTCTTGGCTTCCTCCTTTTCAAGTGGAAATGGGGTTCTATTTATAGAATTCTTGAGTGGCATGTCTTGTAAATAAGTTGAAGATCAAGGGTGAATTTGGAGTGGTTCGGATGGACGGTCGATCTTGATTCTTATGATCATGCACCGTTCAATAGATATTTGGCTGTCTTAATGATATCAGAATTTGATGATCTTAAGCTCATTGGATTCGTCTCGTCGTGACTATAAGAATATCATGATTTGAGATCGTTTGGTAACCCAAATTACGGTTTGATCCTTCCAAAAGTGCTTCAAGTCTTTGATTTAGACTCATTCGGGCTCGGATTGGGTTGATTTTGGTGTCGTTGGGTTCGTGTTTCTGAGATGCTCAGTTTGACTATAAGTTTACTGAAATCAGAATTCAGATGGTCTCCGATTTAACTTTTGAAGTTCCCAACTTGATTTTGCTTTGAGATTCTTGCTTGATCGAGACTATTTTTTGATGACGTATCAGTTGCCCCCCTATTTTCGGATGTTGAAGCTTACAAAGTCCGAAAAGTGTCAGTGTCAATCCATCGCCTGATATCGGAGTGCTGTCGGACCATCACCTGACAGTGGAGTGATGTTGGGCTTTTGCAAAACTCTCAGTTGATATTTTTAATCTGGTCGTCTTCAAGGACGAGTCAGACCATTGTACTTTCCTCAAATTTTAGTGGAATCATTTTCAGCTGGGCTAGGCCCCGTGGTTTTTTCTATTTCCGGGTTTTCCACGTAAAAATATCGTGTTCTTTGTGTGTGAGCTGGATATCCGTGCAACGCTAAGACGTAGAATTATAACTCTATCGTCGCGTATATTCTAGCCCACAACACTACTATTGCTTTCAAGATTAAAAAGGCGGCTATGCTATCTTTGTTGGTTTCTTGCCTCCTCCCTTCTTGATGATTCTTGGCTGGTTTGGATTGTTGGTTATTTGGGTTCTATTTTCTGGGACTTTGGGTGCTGGGCTCTTTATTGGAGTTTTGATGGATGGTAAATTCTGTTGTTTTGGCTACTGTGTTCATTTTATGTTTGGTTGCTTCACGGTTTGGTCTGTAGATGTTCTCTCTAGTTTTTGTTGCCCACTCGATTCCTTCTCCCGTTTGCAACAAGAATTCGACGCTGGTGAACTATGAGGAATGCCAGGCATCTCATCATCTACTCCGTCCCCTGTGTGGCCTTCATGGCAACTAGTCTAATTTCTATTCGTGAAAGGTCTTTGAATTGTTAGGGGAATTGTTGTCATTTTCAATTTTACGGATCCTTTTTTTATATATGTACGGATGCCCATTTTCATAGCATTTTAAGTTTCTTTAGGCTTTGGCCACCTTGTGCTATTTTTTTTCTTTTTGACGTAGGTTCGTTTGAGTTTTGGTCTACACATGAATATATATTTTTTTCTTCTAGTATATAGTTAGATATAATTAGTTATTTTTTAAAATCTGTAATTATTTTATAAAGTGAAATGAATTTGAGTTCTGCCTTTAAAAAAAAATATTAAAAATCTGCACAGTCATGAGAAGCCATGGGAAAAACAATTGTGGCACTTTTATTCTGTATTGATACCGGACGGGAGAATCGTCCGGTTAAGCATTGGGTATCCAGCGGTATCATGGGGTACCGAGTGCCGTTACCGAACTGGGTACCCAGCAATAGGGTGATCGACGTGATGTATTTTTATTTATCTCCTAACGCCCTCCGCGCTTTGCACTCTGCACTCCGCACAGATTTAGCACACAGAATAATAAATCCTCATATGGGGCCTTTCACATCAGCAAGCGGACATCATGATGTTTGCCATGTAATATCAACTCAACAATGACAAGCTTTTTCCGAGTGAGAGTGCTTGCAAAAACATTGTCCAGGCTTCGTTTGGGGCCGCTTATTATTTTTTAAAGTTATATTTTAATATCAAAATTTTTAGTTTAAAATTTTTTGTAATAAAAATTTACTTTAAAAGATAATAAAAAATTTATTCTAAATAAAGTCTAAGATTTCATTTGAAATAATTTTTTTATAATTATTTTCTATTATTTTTATACTAAAAAGTAGCAATAAAAATAAAAAACAAATATATTTGTCCCAAATAAAACCTAACCTATAAGAATTGAATTGCAACTAGCTTTAATTTTTGTACTAAAATATTGCTTTAAGAAGTAATAAAAAACTCGTCCTAAACAAAATCTAAGTAAACCTCAGACGCTCAATTATATATAGATATTGATTTTTTAATTTAACATTAAAAATAAAAAAAAATATTGATTTGTTCATTTAACATAAAACATTATAACTACTAAAATCTTATTTCACACTAGGTTAACTACTAAAATCTCATTTGGGATCATTTTTTTTATTATTTTGAAATCGAATACAATAGTTTTCTTCACGAAAATCAAAGCTGACACACCTCACCAAACGCGTTTGGGACGACCTTCTAAGTGCTTCTTAAAACAATTTTATATTATAAAAATTAAATTTTTTGAACTACAGATTTGGATTTGAATATCAAAACTCAAAAACCTACGGATTGTTGTTTGAAGTATTAAGAATCAAAACATCAATATAAGAAGCAGCGAAAAAGTCGTCCCAAACAAAGTCTTAGACTCCATTTGGGATAGCTTTCTTTCTACATTTTAAAGTTATTTTTTGGTATAATTTTTTTAACTGTAAATTTTGTATTACGAAGTTGTTTTAGAAAGTAGTCCTAACTTTTTTATTGTTTTTCTTTTCAAATAGCAATCATAATTTTTATTTAGTTATTGTATTTTCACTGCTTCTAATAAATTGTTCTCATATAAAATTGTTTTCTATACAAAAATTTAAAAAAACTGTAGCCGTCGATGACTTATATATTTGTTCACATATTATCTTCTATTCGATTTCATCATGAGTGTTTGAGCCTCATTTGACTTACCGCACTATACGTTAAGGATAGGGAGAAATAGAATAAGAGCCATTGAAGGTTTCTTCTCTGTGTCTGTTTTTTTTTTCTTAAATAAATATATCAAAAAATTTATTTCAGGCAATTTTTTATCATGAATTGCACAATCGATTTTAAGTAATCCAAAATTGATTTAAACTAGTTCAAATTTTGAACTTAGTTTCAACCTCGATTTAAGTTTTAATTTTGGTTCGAACTTTGATTTGAATCTCAATTCAAACATGGTTCGAGTTAAGTTGAAAATTGGTTTGAACCATGTTAGAATGCTCATTATTATTTCGTCTTTCATAACTCGCTGGATAAATACATCCATGAAGTTGATTACATAGAGATCACGAATTAGGGGAACCATCAAAAGGATCGACGACATATGAAGAAGAGGTGAAATTTACATTTTCTAATTGCATAAAGGCTTTGATGGGATTGGAGTGATGAAATTTGAAGAAAAATAGGGGTTTGAAATTAGACGTTTCTTGGGGCAAACTTCGATGACACTAGTGGTATTTGAGGAGAAGATAATTTTACGAATAGAGCATCCTTGAAAGCCACCCAAGAGATCGACTACATCTATATGTGATCGGGAGAATAAGAGTTTGTGGACGTACGAAGATTACCAGGAATGCATTGTTGGTCATGCGACATGTGAATTAGAAGAGAAGTTTATTATGAGAAATTGGTCATGCGACATGTGAATTAGAAGAGAAGTTTATTACGAGAGATCGCTAGTTGTTGACTTCAACAAAATTGACGGTGAGGATATAATAGGAGTTTGTTACGAACCTCATTGGCAAAGACACCCTCAGCTTAGTGGCATGCAACAAAACTCTCTATAAAGACATTGTGGGATCCACAAACGTGAAAAAATTTGCATTGTATTTGGATAATAATTCGAATTTGAACCAATTTAGCTCGTTATCGAATTCAATAATTATTTCATAAATATAAAAATAATAAAAGTTTTTATCTAAAATAAATAGTCAAATTCCTTTTTTTTTTTAAAATAAACATTATAGAAACTTTATTTTTTTAAAGATCATAAATTTATGTTACATAATTTATGATTTATTATTTGTCATAATAAAAAAAAATTATAAAACTAATAATTTCTATATATTAATAACTATATTTTTAAATTTTTAGAAAATTTTATTTAATTTTTATTTTCATGTTATGAAAAAACCGATAAAAATGAAAATATTGAAAAATTCGCTTATTAGGCCTACTTTTAATATTTTTAATATAGGTTTTTAATAATTAAATTATTTATTATATAAATATTTTAATTTAGTTCCTTATAAATCTTGCGTTTAAAATCTTATCAACCTCCTATTCAATTGCCAGCTGACGATCTGGTGCAAGGTTTTATTTCTTTTGGATCACCAGTTTGTATGTCGGGTTGATCTTGAGGGAGTGCATGATTACTTCAGGATTGATTCCAAGCATATCAGCCGGACTCCATGCAAATACATCTTGATTTGTATATAGAAAGTCTACATACTCCTCTTCATCTGAGACGAGTGATCTAATCTGTACGGTTTTTGAAAGGTGCTCATCTGATAGAGAGTCACAAGTAATACTTTCTACATGGGAGACCCTTTGAGGGATATCTTCATTTCAAAGATCGAAGTCCTCAATGCTCAGAGTAACAGATGAGCGTGGTTGATCCTGCCTAAGATAACATGATTGTGCTACTTGTTGATCTCCACGTACTATCCCAATCTCTGATGCGGTAGAAAACTTCATATTTAAGTGGGGAATTGAAGCAATAGCCCCAAAGATTGTTTGAAGTGACATTCCAAAGATCGCATTATAGGCCGATTCTGATTTCACTATAATGAATTAAATAGGATGCTCAACTTGTCGGGGGAATTCTCCAAGTATGACCGGGACACTGATAGTTCCTTCTACCCTTACACGTCGATTGTTAAACTCGTATAGTGGACCGTCAGCAGGTTGGAGTTTCTCTCTAGGTAGGCCCATATTAAGAAAAGTGGAGTAGAATAGAACATCTATTGAGCTCCCATTATCAATCAAGATCATTTTAACACTGTAGCATGGGTTGTCGATTCCCGTGCTAATCACCAGTGGATCTTGATGAGGGGTCTTTATGCCTTCTAGATCGAATTCCTTGAAGGTGATGGAGTAATCGGCATGAAGCTTCTTTATTGGTGACTCCTTACTCTCTGTAATTAGAACTTGACAAGGCGTTGATGGGCCCCCGACGATGGTTTCGATCTCGCCCACTATTTTAAGATTATTTGTCAACTGCCTTTGTTGTTTATTCTGCCCCTCAGTCGGACCAACTTCATCTCGGGCTGGTGGATTCTTGATGAATTGTCGGAGATATCCTTGTCTAACCAGTCTCTCAATTTCTTCCTTGAGCTTCCTACATGCTTCAGAGGGTGTGACCATTTCACGCTCTCCTAATCTCGGATGGCCATCAATACATTTGCTCAGGATGAATTGAGTGGTGTGTACTCCTTTTCTTGGCAAGGCTCTCTTCGCGGTTGTGAGGGTCGAGGAGGAAGATTATAATTTCCTTGCTTCTTCCTTTGTGAGGATGGATTCTCCATTTCTGGGGGATTTTTACGTTTCTCAGTTGTTTGCTCAAATTATTTACTGTGAGCATTAATGGCTTCGTCGGCAGAGATTTGGGCCTCTACTTGATGGATTAGATCTGCATATGAATGGACCGTTTCTCGCATGAGTGCCGAGTAAAAGGGGCCAGGACGAAGCCCTCTGAGAAATATACCTCTAAGCAACTCGGGATCTACCCCTGTAATTTGTCGGGCTTCCGTGAAAAATCTTTGAAAGTATTCTTTGAGAGATTCACTCTTATTCTGACGTATCCCTGAAAGATGGGAGGAGTCTTTAACAATTCTTCAATTGACGACAAATTGTTCGACGAATAATTTGGCCAATTTAATGAATAGTGGAATGGACCGGGCATGTAGTGAATAGAACCACGTCCGAGCTTGCCCTTTAAGGGTGGCAGGAAAAACTTGGCATAGTAGAGCATCAGGGTCCGTTGGATATGTATAATGGTGCGGTAGTGATCGATATGCTCGTAGGGTTCTAAAGTTCTATCGTAAGAATCAATATTCGAGAGTTTGAATCTTATCAGAATTGTATGTCGGAGGATAGCTTCCGTGAAAGGTGATGACTCCTGAAGGTCTCGTTTATGAAGAGGTTGTCTTATATCCTGTGTGGAACTCCTCTCGGACTAGCCTCCGCAATTCATGTCGTAGGGTATTATGATGGAGTTCAGTGATGTGTTGTTGGTCTAAGTCCTCTAGAACATCCGGAGGAATATGATGCGGGCGGCCTATGCGCGAAGGATGTCTAGAGCTTTCCGTGTCAGCAAGGTCATTCTCTGGACATGTTGGAGGGCACATCCTTAACGGAGGAAGGGGAACCTCGACATGAAGAACATCTTCGAATCCTAGCGGGTCTCGAAGGAGTAGAATATCTTCTTGGGGTGCTAGTGCCGATCCTCGAGTCTCTCGTAAGAGTTGAAGGATCTCATTTTGAGACTCCTCCATCTTTCTGATACGCTCTTTCAGGGATGGTACTGAAGTCCCTTCTCCGGTAGGGTTTCGGCCATCGAGGTGAAAAGAGGCATACGCCTGTCATCCCTGATTTTGGGACTGATTCCTGGATTGATGTGAATTGGAGCGGGAGGCTCCCATGATGCGATGACTATGCCTGTTGGCCATTGGAGGAGTACTTAAGATAGTGGGATTGATTGTTCCCACAGACGGCACCAAACTGTTGTGGGCTTGAATATACGTGGCGATAAAGTTTTAACTATATGTCTTAGCTTTGCACGGATATCCAACACACACAGAGAACACAAGATGTTTTACGTGAAAAATCCTTGAAAGGGGAAAAACCATGATGCCTAGTCCAGTTGAAAATGATTCCATTAGAATTTGAGTCGGTTACAAATGGCTGACACGCCTCCGAGGGCAATCAGATTACAAATAACAACTGTTCGATAGAAGTCTGGGTGTCAGGTGATGGTCTGGCAGAACTTCAGGCCTTTGATGATGATCTGGAGAAGGCGAGGGTCTCAGGTGGAGATCTAGTGAAGGTGAGGGCCTTAGGTGAAGGTTAGGGCCTTTCGCGAAGGTGAGGGCCTCTAGCGAAGGTGAGAGCCTTTGGCTAATGTGAGGGCCTCTAGTGAAGTTGAGGGCCTCAGGCGAAGGTGAGGGCCTCATGTGGTGGTCCGGCGAAGCTCCGGCGGTGGTCCGGCGAGGCTCCGGTGGTTGTCCAGCGAGGCTCCGCGGTGGTCCGGCGAAGTTCCGACGGTGATACGACGAGGGTGAGGGCCTCAGGTGGTGATCCGGCGAAGCTCCTTAGGTGGACCGGCTGTGGTCCGTCGAGGCTCCTTCGGTGGTCGAGGAGGAGCTTCTTCCTTCTATTCATTCTCTTCTTGCTTGGGTCCCATTTCAAGAGAAATGGGGGGGGGTCTATTTATAGATTTCTGGAGTTGCATGACCCATAAATAGGTGAGAGATCAAGGGTAAATGAGGAGTGGTTGGATGGACGGTCGATATTGAATCCTTTGATCATGGACCGTTCGTGGAGCATTTGGAGGCCTTAGTGATTTCGAAATTTAGTGATATTGCGCTCGTTGGATTCGTCTCGTCGAGCCGCTCAATTCGACTATAAGCTCATCATATTTGGAAACCGTTTGGTAACTCAAACAGTGGTACGAAGCTTCCAGCAGCGCTTCGGGTCCTTGATTTGGGCTCATTTGGGCTCGGATTGAGTCAAATTTGGTGTCGTTGGATTTGCATTTTCGAGACGCTTAGTTTGACAATATTTATGTTGAAATCGGAGTTGAGATGGTCTCCAAATTAATTTTTGAAGTTTTCGACGTGCTTTTGCCTCGAGAGTAGTGTCTGATCAAGATGATTTTCGGATGATGTATCAAGTATAATGGTCTAAAATAAATATTGTACCATCAAAACTAAGACAAAAAATAAAGATGCTAATATGGTAGTTAGCAAAATATAAAACATTATGATGTTCTATTGGAGTATAATAGTCATCACTTCAAAAATTCTTAAGATTAGAAAATGCTGATGAACTTTATTCTTTCTGTTGGCATAATATGCAAGAGTTTCCAAAATTCAATCACACACTTCATTGAAATGATAAAAATAATATTTCATAAAGTTTCGGCGGGGGGGGGGGGGGGGGGGGGGGGGGGGGGTCGTCTATTTATAGATTTCTGGAGTGGCATGACCCATAAATAGGTGAGAGATCAAGGGTAAATGAGGAGTGGTTGGATGGATGGTCGATATTGAATCCTTTGATCATGGACCGTTCGTGGAGCATTTGGAGGCCTTAGTGATTTCGAAATTTAGTGATCTTACGCTCGTTGGATTCGTCTCGTCGAGCCCCTCAATTTGACTATAAGCTCATCATATTTGGAAACCGTTTGGTAACTCAAACAGTGGTACGAAGCTTCCAGCAGCGCTTCGGGTCCTTGATTTGGGCTCATTTGGGCTCAGATTGAGTCAAATTTGGTGTCGTTGGATTTGCATTTTCGAGACGCTTAGTTTGACTATATTTATGTTGAAATCGGAGTTGATATGGCCTCCAAATTAATTTTTGAAGTTTTCGACGTGCTTTTGCCTCGAGAGTAGTGCCCGATCACGATGATTTTCGGATGATGTATCAAGTATAATGATCTAAAATAAATATTGTACCATCAAAACTAAGACAAAAAATAAAGTTGCTAATATGGTAGTTAGCAAAATATAAAACATTATGATGTTCTATTGGAGTATAATAGCCATCACTTCAAAAATTCTTAAGATTAGAAAATGCTGATGAACTTTATTCTTTCTGTTGGCATAATATGCAAGAGTTTCCAAAATTCAATCACACGCTTCATTGAAAAGATAAAAATAATATTTCATAAAGTTGAATATAAATGTAAGAAATGGATGTGGGATTGTGGGATGCTTGAATTTTGCCAATCATTTATGGATACAATGTTTAGCTAATATGATTTCACTCGACCAACCTGCACATAAAAGCTTTAGTTAGATGTATTTATTTTGTAATACTAATGTGAATTTAAATGAAAGAGAAAGTATATGCAAAATGAGAAGCAAGAAATAATTATTTAACTCCATGTTTAATAAAACTATGAGGAATAACAAAATCAAAATGTTAAATTTAACTATGTACAAGTATAAGATGTCCCCAACAAAGTCAAATTTTATTGGGGATACATAAAACCTATATTTAAATTTAATTTATTTGATAATACAAAATTAGAAATAAAATATTAAATTTGGCTCAATTTTATTCCAATTAGCTCGAAACTTAATTCGAAATTGATTAGTATAATTAATTGACTCAAGTTGAAGTCAAGATCGAAGAAAACTCAGTCAACCTCAATTGTGTTTGACCCCTACAACTAAGATGTTTCCACATCCAATTATTTTGACAACAAGCTAATAGATGAATCATAAAAACCTTTTATCCTATTTTTAGTTATGGAATGTTGTTTATTAAATCACAATATAATAAACGTATTGCAGAAAGGTAAAAATTTAACTAAATTAGCCATGCTCAATGAATATTAAAATAAGAGTCTATATAGTCCTGACATTAATTTTTGAAAATTTTAGCCATGTTTTTTAAATACAGATTTGAGATTACATTTTTATAAATACTTCATGATGTTTTTAAAATTGTAAAACAAATATTACTTCAATTTAATATTTTATCTTCTGAACAATTATAAATGATTTATTTTAAAAAGCATATATCATGATTTTAAATAGTTCTTAATTAAAAATATGAGAGGCTATCCACACAATTCTTCATAAGTGATCATAACTGTGTATGAACTCAAATAAAATAACTGCGTAAAAGTCTAATATGGGATTCAAACCTCAGAAGCCCCAAAAACATTAGTGAAGCTTCTCGGAGTGAGATTCCCAACTTAAAGCTCCAAGACATCGATGACTCCACCGCCGATTGTACTTCCTCTCTTCAAAACCCTCATTGCTTCACTTTACCTGTGCAACGACCAACAATTTCCAAGCAGAAAACAAAAGAGTCTCAAGGTTATCGACGCTCAAATTAGGGCCCAAGCAAATCTTTCTTATCGACGCTCACATACATAATTATTTCAACTAGGTTATGCCTTATCATTTTTCCTCTTTTTTAAGATTTTCATGCGAAAATTCTAATATTTTGGTGCTCTTTTCATTTATCTATTTATGTGTGGAATGTTCATGCAAAACTAAGGTGCAAACCTATCTTACTCTATTATTGTAAATTATAGCATGTAAGAAGTATAATATACACACGCTAATCACATTTTTCTTGATTATTAGCTCCTTAGTTACATTTCTTTAGTAATATAGTTGATACGTACTCCAAAAATTAGCTTGATCGGGCACGAATCTCAAAGCAAAAGCTAGTTGAAAACTTCAAAAATTAATTCAAAGAGCACCCGAACTCCGATTTCGGCGAGCTTACAGTCAAACTGAGCGTCTCGGAAATACCAACCCAACGACACCAAGATCAACCCAATCCGAGCTTAAATGAGTCCGAATCAAGGGCTCAAAGCGCTGTTGGAAGGTTCAAACTGCAATTTGAGTTACCAAGCGGACTCCGATTTTAACGAGCTTATACTCGAATCGAAGGGCTCGACGAGACGAATCCAACGAGCCCAAGATTACAGAATTCCGACATCACTAAGGCCTTCAAATGTCCAATGAACGGTGCATGATCGTAGGATTCAATATCGGCCGTCCATTGGACCACTCCCTATTCGCCCCTAATCTCATGCCTTTTTACAAGCCATGCCACTCCAGAAAATCTATAAATAGAACCCTCATTTCTCATAAGAGGGGGATCCAAGCAAGAGAGAGAAGAAGAGAAGAGAAGGAAGGAGTTCCTCCTCGACAACCGCCGGACCACCGCAGAACCTCGCCGGACCACCGCCGGACCACTGCAGGAATCTCGTCGGACCACAGCCGGACCACCGCAGGAACCTCGCCGGACCACCACAAAACCTCGCCGGACCACCACCTTAAGGCCCGACGTTCATCCCCGACGTCCTGCCAAAGACCCGACGTCTTGTTCAAGGCCCGACACTCAGTCCCTACATCCTGCCAAAGACCCGACGTCTTGTTCAAGGCCTGACACTCAGTCCCTACTTCCTGCCAAAGACCCGACGTCTTGTTCAAGGCCCGACGTTAAGTCCCGACGTCCTGCTGAAGACTCGACGTCCTGCTTAAGACCTGACGTCCTGCTTAAGACCTGACGTCCTACTCAAGGCCAGACCATCAACATCCGATCTTCCAAGTGACACTGGGACTAACACCTGACTCCTTATCTCCTACCGCCTACGGTCCTTCTGACCACTGTCGCCTAATACGGTCCGTCCGACCTCCATCACCAGACAACAGTCTCCGGCCGACTACGGTCTCCGGCCGACTATGGTCTCCTTCCGGCTACGGTCTCCGGCCGACTACGGTCTCCGGCCGACTACGGTCTCCGGCCGACTACGGTCTCCGGCCGACTACGGTCTCCTGCCGACTACGGTCTCCGGCCGACTACGGTCTCCTGCCGACTACGGTCTCCGGGCGACTACGGTCTCCTGCCGACTACGGTCCTTCAGGCCAAACAAACCTGTATATGTAACTCCTACCATGTAATGCAATCTATATGATGTACATTTGCTACATCAATCCAAGGCCTTCTCCTAAGGAAGGGCCTCATTTGTAATCGACTACAAATACTAGTGGATTCATTCAAATCGGGCCAGGCCTCGTGGTTTTTCCCCCTTTTCAGGGGTTTTCCACGTAAAAAACTCTGGTGTCTCTTATGAATGCTACACCCTCTCACTTATCTGCTTGTGTGCTGGATCTTCGTACAATGCTAAGACGTTAAACTAAATATTTCTCTACCGCCGCGAATACTCCAGGACGCAACAATAGTATATTCGAATTCATTATAAATTAGATATACCACATTTTTCTTTTTTTGTGTGTTTTGGTCTTTTGTAAAATAAAACATGAAATAGTTTTTTTAAATATTTTGTTGAATGTAAATTAAAAACAAGTCTAGGGCATAAATATATGGTAGTAGATCTTAGGCATGAGAAGTAGATGCTAGGTTGAGTGTTAAGCATAACATGTTGATCAATGATGTCGTTGTAGTCGTTCGTAGTGAGCACAACAAGGGAGTGTGTCGCCAATAATTTTCACGTGATATCAAAGTGGGGTTGACTGACATTGAATATTTAGATGATAAAAATATAGCAGTGGGAACTAATTTGAATATGAAAAAATATTTTAAAAAATCCACTGAAATGACATAAGGACTATTGAAATAGAATATTGCTTTTTAAAGGTTCATCATTAAAAATAATAATTTGCCTATCATTTTCTTCATGATTATCTTGTGGAATGAAGGGAACAATAAACATCAGTTTGGAATGTTTTATTTTTCAAATCTATGCTATGCTATGCTATATTGTTTTTAGCATTATCCATAAAATTTTTAAATAATTGTAACATTAGTTTACATTAATCATCGCTTTCACGGGAGAATGAAAAATTAGTATATAATTTATTAAACTGATGAAATCAGATCAAATTTGCCTTAAAACATTAACATTTTAAAAACGGGTTGATTTTATAATTTTCCTCTGCCAAAAGTCATTAATGGGGAGAAGTCTTACCTTTAAGATTGTTTTTAAAAATTAATAAAAAAAAATAACGCGAATTGTTAGCAATTTTAATTGTACATTTAAAAAATAACAAATTTCAGTATTAAAATATTAGTATTACTGAAATACTAATAATAATATTTCAGTATTAGAGGAGAGGATTTATCATGCAATAATTTGTTGAATTTTTTTTAGATCATAAATTTATGATTTATTATTTGTCATTTTAAAAAACTATAAATTTAATATTTGTTATATATTTATAACTATTTTTTTTAAATGTTCATAAAATTTTATTATGGGAGCGAGTTATAGAACGTAGGTTGTGGTGTGATACTAATGTTTCTCAAAATCAATTTCGATTCATGCCGGGCAGGCCTACTATGGAAGACATACATTTATTGAGAGGTTTGATGGAGAAATATAGAGAGAATAAGGAGGATCTACATATGATATTTATCGATTTAAAGAAAGCATATGATAAATTTCCAAGAGAAGTGCTATGGAGAGTTCTTGAAAAGAAAGGAGTTAATAACGCGTACATTCAAATCATTAAAGATATGTATGTTGGAGCTATTACTTGTGTTCTAACACAAGGTGGTTTGACCGACTATTTTTCTATTTCAGCTGGATTACATCAAGGATCAGCCTTAAGCCTGTATCTTTTTTGCTTTAGTCATGGATGTCTCACTATACTTTTACATGAGGATGTACCTTGGTGTATGCTTTTGGCTAAGGACATTCTTGTTGATAAGACTATAGAGGGAGTTGAAGGCAAACTTGAATTATGAAGGTGAACCTTAAGTCTAAAGGTTTTCGCTTCAGTAGATCTAAAATTGAACATATAAAGTGTAATTTTAGTAGTAATAGACTTAGTGAGGGGATTGTAACTTTGGGCTATCAAATCATTAATAAAAGTACACATTTTAGATATATTGTATCTATTGTTCAGAGTGATAGTGAAATAGCTGGGGATATTATCAACATAATTCAAGTTGAATGGTTGAGACGGAGGAATGCATCGGGTTTGTTGTGTGATAGAAAGTCCCCCTCAAACTTAAGGAAAAATTATATAAGATGGTGGTGAGACCTGCAATGTTTCAAGGTGCCGAATGTTGGCCATTAAAAGAGAAGCATAATAGTAATAATACCAAGTTAAGTGTTGCAAAGATGAGGATGCTCAGGGTGGATGAGTGGCTTTACTCTTAGAGACAGGATATGAAATGAGCGTATTCATGATGGAGTAGCTCTAGTGGATGATAAGATTAGATAGAGTGGCCTTAGATAGTTTGGTCACATAAAACGACGGCCTTCCACATGACCCTATTAGGAAAGTTGAGGTATTAGATATGACTTATGTTAAGAAATATAGAGGTAGACCTAAAAAGGCTTGCTTAGAGAATATTAGAAATGATCTTTTCTTATTAGATTTAAACGAGAATTTGACTTTTAGCAGGACACAATGGAGAAAAAAGATTCATGTAGCCGACCCCACGTAGTGGGACACGCTTTATGTTGTTGTTGTTGTATGTTTTTTCCATGTTATAAAAAAAATTATAAAAATGAAAATATTAAAAACCTGTTAATTAGAGGTACTTTTAATAGTATTAATATATATTTTTAATAATTTGATGATTTATTATATATAATTTTAAATTAGTCACTCATACCCACCGAGGCTTAAGATGGTTGGTGGGCGAGCACGATTGGGAACCACATATCATGGATTCAAATCCTCTCTACTACGGTCTCGCCTCTTCATTGGGGCAAAACAAATGTGGGCCCAATGCCGGTGGATGACCTTGCTAAATTCCGCCAAGAGATTAAGGCTTCGTTTGATTTGAAGTTTTTTAGTGCTTATTCCGTTTTAAAAAGACAAATTCATTTCTTCTTTATTGTTTTGTTCGTTAAATCAAGTTCTCAATAACTCCTTTTGTTTCAAGAAAGCTTTTTATAGATGCTTCTCTATTAGATTACTATATTTTTTGAAACAATGTTTCTTAAAATTATCTTACAAAAGTACCAAAAAAACTAAACAAAGCCTAATTATGTCACTAATAGCTTTCTTTAAAATGACAAAGGATAGGTTCTCCCGTTTCAAAAAAAAAAAAAAAACCCTCTAATGCCCATTTGTTAGAGAGAAAATAGGAGTGGAACAGCGTACATATCGCGGAGGATACTGCGCTTTTTTAATAAATTAAGGGAGACAGAGAGAGAACAGCCAAAAGTGCCAATAGTGTGCCTAACGGACGGTGCAGATACCTGAGTCTCTACATCGATCTCTCAATCCCAGTCGTCTCCTCCTTCCTCTCTTCTCCAGCGTCCGATCGCCCTCCTGCTCTCCCCAGCGCGAAGCAACCGAAAAAGGGAAGATCACGAGTTATAGAACTCCACCTCGGCCTAGTTCGCGCGCTCTATTGTTTTGCGAGGTACGATTTTTGAACTAAGCGATCGATTGTCTAGGGTTCCGCTCCGCAGACGAGCGTTCACGTTTATGATTCGTTCTCGTGCCGTCGCGGATCTAGGGTACCGCCTATGGCAGCAGAGGTGCCAGCAAGCCCTTGCGGCGGAAGCCACGAGAGTGGCGACCAGAGCCCGAGATCCAATGTCCGTGAGCTGGATAGGTTCCTTCCCATCGCCTTCATCAGCCGCATCATGAAGAAGGCGCTCCGTCCCAATGGAAAGATTGCCAAGGGCGCGAAGAAGACCGTGCAGGAGTGCGTTTCCGAGTTCATCAGTTTCATCACCAGCGAGTCAGACATCCTATTTCTATGTTTTTGACGATTTGTTTCTTGTCTTGATTTATATTTTCTAATCGTATTTGCTAGCGGGCAGGGCTAGAGATAAGTGCCAGAGGGAAAAGAGGAAGAAAATTACTGAGGACGATGTACTGTGTGCAATGACAACACTAGACCGGTTTGAAGACTACATTAAACCGCATAGGTTGTATTCGCAGAAGTATAAAGAGGTGATTACTCTGTGACCATTTATGTGAGCTTTTACTTCTTTTCAGAATGATAGATCGGAATTGGTGGTTGGCGGGGTGATAGGTCATTCTTCTTCTTTTGCCCTTTTGTAATCGTTAATCTGATTGCGATTTTTGTTGCTTTTTTTGTTTATCTGGTGGTTCTGTGGAATGGATGCGACGCCATGGCAGATAGAGGTAATCAAACAAACCTCTCCCCTCTGTAATCGGTTTTTTTTTTCCTTCTTCAAGAGCGGTTCTATTATTTATACTGTGATGCCTTATGGCACTATACTGTCTACCATTTGCGTGTTAAGGAGTTAATATTTATGGGTTTCCACCGAAAGAAAAATTATGGTATATAATCCGGGCCCTGGCGGTGTTCTATTAAAGTAAAATTAATGCTATAGTTTTGCGATTTTATTGATCATTGTGCATTTCTAGATGTGGTTGCTTGCATGTCTAATGTAAAAGTAAAGTACTACTTACATGCCGAAAAGGCACATCAATTTTTATGTGATATTTTACATGGCCAGTTTAAAATTTAAGCACTAAATACATGCTGCCTTAATTGTTAAAGATAGCCCGATGACAAACGTTTAAGATGCTCATTCTTTCAGTTCTCCAGTACTAATTTTGCTCTAATTTTGGCAGGGAGATGGCAAGAGTTCTGCTAAGGGAGCAGAGAGCTCTGGTAAGAGAGATGCAGGTGGTCTTCAAGGTGGAAACCTATCTAGTTCAAGCATGCAAGGGGATATGAAGGTATCTTCATCTCGTGATTAGATTTGTAACCAACTCTAGCATGCCAATCTTTTTCATTTGTTTTGATTGATAATTTTGTAATTAAAAACTTGGAGATGCTTCAGCAAGGCTCTTTTACTGAAGGCATGAATTATATGAATACTCAGGTAGCTTATTTCCACTTTTCTGTCGTTATGCTTCTATTGAAATGAACATACCAACCCATTGAACAATTAAGGGTTCATTTGGTTGGGCTTCTTGTCATAAAGTTGGTTTTGAAATTAATCATAGAAAGCTATATTATGAATCTTTTTTAAACATATGTGCTAGTTGAAATAAACGGCCTCTAATCAGGTAATAGTCAGGGCCTTGTACTGATTAAGCATCTTCTTTCTGCTTTTTTTTCTACTTAGTGTTTCTTGAAAAGAATCATCATGCCAGTTAATGCAACTTAAGTACGAAGCATGGTATCTGAATGTCTTTGAATCCCCCAATTTCAAATCTACTCTCATGAAGTTGATGTGAAATAATGGATTTATATTCCATTTGAGTATGTTATAAATGTTTTGGAAGTGAATAGCCTATCCATTTTTTTAGTGCAGGTCAGCTAAAGAAACATTTTATCCATGCATGACTGTTTATTTCCTTATGGAAGGAAAACTTCTTGACACATATAGAGGCACAGAGCTGTGCACAATTAACCTATACTTTTTATAAAATTCACGGCTCCTGATTTTTTTTTTTAAGCTTCATTTTGTAATCTCCCTTCATTGCAAAAAGGACTTCAGTATAAAACTGATGTGAAACATATGCATGAAAACAAGAACTGCTTGGGGATTTTTAATATAAGATTATTAAAACTTTGCTAGTTATAGAATTAATGCTTACTCAAAGTTAGGTTTTCATAATTCTCAAGTCGAAATTATGTAAGGCATGCGGTTACAACTAGATTAACGAGACAATATCAAATTGACAACATATAAATAGAGAGTAATGTTATGGTGAGAAACAATAATTCACGGTTAACAAATAGAACTCTTCACCTTGGGTCCCTCACTCACGCTCTTGACGGTGGAGCTTTAACGGAGGAAGATTGAGAGCAAACCGAGTGATGCCACTAGGAGACAAATGGCGCCCAAAGTGTAGTCCGTTGGAGAAGTTGCCGGAGGCGGGTAAGACACAAACTTCTCAAAAAGCTCAATTATAGTCATTATTGTATAATGGGCTCCCTTAAATAGCATTGACGCACGTGTAAATGAGGTGTTCTATTTAACTGAGCTATACCCCTTATCAAACCATTTTAACATGGAGACATTTTCTTGTCAAGAAGGGTATTTTCAATAATTCTACATGATAACTCTTTGATCCGTTTATATTTACTAGTAAAAGATTGATATTGCTTAAGAAATATATTTTACCTATGTTACATCAAAGTTATGGTGATCTTTTTTTGCGGTGATAAATGATCTATTTAACTTAGTGGTTAGAGTATTGCTTTCTTATGGCGGGACTCATTGGATCAAATCCAATAGTAGGTAGAACTTAATAGATACTAGATTCCATGGTATCTAATAAGTTTTTCTATTCATCCTTTTTTTTTTGGGTTCTATCATCAGATTAATCAAATTAGAGTTCATTGTGTTCAATTTGTGGAATCAAGATGTAGTGTGTAGTGTATTAGAAATAACCATTTTGATTTTGATTGAATGTATTGACTATTAATAGGAAATCATTTTGACAACAGCTACTTGTGTCCTAGCTCATCTGAGAGAGAGATTTGCCTCAATTGCGATTCTGCTACTGATAAACATTGAATGTTTTCAATCCTTCTTTTTATACTAGTTTAATCTAATGTGTTCAATTTGTGGAATCAAGTATCAACTAAGAGTTTTGCAAGAGTCCAACGTCACTCCAATGTCAGTTGCAAAACTCTTAGTTGATACTTGATTCCACAAATTAGATTAAACTAGTATAAAAAGAAGGATTGAAAACATTCAATGTTTATCAGTAGCAGAATCGCAATTGAGGCAAATCTCTCTCTTAGATGAGCTAGGACACAAGCAGCTGTTGTCAAAATGATTTCCTATTAGTAGTCAATACATTCAATCAAAATCAAAATGGTTATTTCTAATACACTACACACTACATCTTGATTCCACAAATTGAACACAATGAACTCTAATTTGATTAATCTGATGATAGAACCCAAAAAAAAAAAGGATGAATAAAAAAACTTATTAGATACCATGGAATCTAGTATCTATTAAGTTCTACCTACTATTGGATTTGATCCAATGAGTCCCGCCATAAGAAGGCAATACTCTAACCACTAAGTTAAATAGATCATTTATCACCGCAAAAAAAGATCACCATAACTTTAATGTAACATAGGTAAAATATATTTCTTAAGCAATATCAATCTTTTACTAGTAAATATAAACGGATCAAAGAGTTATCATGTAGAATTATTGAAAATACCCTTCTTGACAAGAAAATGTCTTCATGTTAAAATGGTTTGATAAGGGGTATAGCTCAGTTAAATAGAACACCTCATTTACACGTGCGTCAATGCTATTTAAGGGAGCCCATTATACAATAATGACTATAATTGAGCTTTTTGAGAAGTTTGTGTCTTACTCCGTAAATTTATGAGAACAAGAGAAAAATAGCCTAACAAATGTGTATAAAGGCCCTCATGATCTACAAGGATTCACAGTGAATCATATGCCAGCTCTAGTGTACATAAAAAGTACGCAAACTAGAATTCACCATGGTTATGGAGCTCATGAAACAATTCAAGCTACTCGAATTCAACCAAATGCAAAGAAAAAAGAATGACAAGGCAGACACATTAGTCAAGTTAGTAGCCGCTCTACCAGCCCCAATATTTTTTACGTGGAAAACTCGGGAAAGGGAAAAAACCACGGGGCCTAGCCCAGTTCAAAATGATTCCACTAGAATTTCATAAAAGTACAATGATATGACTTGTCCTTGAAGACGACCAGATTACAAGTATCAACTAAGAGTTTTGCAAGAGTCCAACGTCACTCCAATGTCAGTTGGCGATCCGACAGAACTTCTGTGTCATGCGGAAGACCGGTAGTGGCACTTCAGTGTCAGGGGGTACTTCAGCTTCGGATGGCACTTCGGCATCCCTTGGTGGTCTGTCGGTGGTGCGGCAGCACTCCGGCGTCCCTTGGTGGTCCGGCGGTGGTGCGATAGAACTATGGCGGTGGTGAGGCAGTACTCCGGCGGTGGTGCGGCAGCACTCCGGCGTCCCTTGGTGGTCTGGCGGTGGTGCTGCAGTACTACGGCAGTGGTGCGGAAGCACTCTGGCGTCCCTTGGTGGCCCGGCGGTGGTGCGATAGAACTATGGCGGTGGTGCGGCAGTACTCCGGCGGTGGTGTGGCAGCACTCCGGCGTCCCTTGGTGGTCCGGCGGTGGTGCGGCGGTACTACGGCGGTGGTCGAGGAGGAGCTAAACGTCTGTAGCTTTCTTCCTTCTTCTCTCTTGGCTTCCTCCTTTTTAAGTGGAAATGGGGTTCTATTTATAGAATTCTTGAGTGGCATGTCTTGTAAATAAGTTGAAGATCAAGGGTGAATTTGGAGTGGTTCGGATGGACGGTCGATCTTGATTCTTATGATCATGCACTGTTCAATAGATATTTGGCTGTCTTAATGATATCAGAATTTGATGATCTTGGGCTCGTTGGATTCGTCTCGTCGAGCCGCTCGATTTGACTATAAGAATATCATGATTAGAGATCGTTTGGTAACCCAAATTACGGGTTGATCCTTCCAAAAGTGCTTCAAGTCTTTGATTTAGACTCATTCGGGCTCGGATTGGGTTGATTTTGGTGTCGTTGGGTTCGTGTTTTTGAGATGCTCAGTTTCACTATAAGTTTACTGAAATCAGAATTCAGATGGTCTCCGATTTAACTTTTGAAGTTCCCAACTTGATTTTGCTTTGAGATTCGTGCTTGATCGAGACTATTTTTTGATGACGTATCAGTTGCCCCCCTATTTTCGGATGTTGAAGCTTACAAAGTCCGAAAAGTGTCACTGCCAATCCATCGCCTGATACCGGAGTGCTGTCGGACCATCACCTGACAGTGGAGTGACGTTGGGCTTTTGCAAAACTCTTAGTTGATATTTGTAATCTGGTCGTCTTCAAGGACGAGTCAGACTATTGTACTTTCCTCGAATTTTAGTGGAATCATTTTCAGTTGGGCTAGGCCCTGTGGTTTTTTCCCTTTCCGGGTTTTCCACGTAAAAATATCGTGTTTTTTGTGTGTGAGCTGGATATCCGTTCAACGCTAAGACGTAGAATTATAACTCTATCGTCGCGTATTTTCTAGCCCGTAACACTACTATTGCTTTCAAGATTAAAAAGGCAGCTATGCTATCTTTGTTGGTTTCTTGCCTCCTCCCTTCTTGATGATTCTTGGCTGGTTTGGATTGTTGGTTATTTGGGTTCTATTTTCTGGGACTTTGGGTGCTGGGCTCTTTATTGGAGTTTTGATGGATGGTAAATTATGTTGTTTTTGCTACTGTGTTCATTTTATGTTTGGTTGCTTCACGGTTTGGTCTGTAGATGCTCTCTCTAGTTTTTGTTGCCCACTCGATTCCTTCTCCCGTTTGCAACACGAATTCGACGCTGGTGAACTATGAGGAATGCCAGGCATCTCATCTTCTGCTCCGTCCCTTGTGTGGCCTTCATGGCAACTAGTCTAATTTCTATTCGTGAAAGGTCTTTGAATTGTTAGGGGAATTGTTGTCATTTTCAATTTTACGGATCCTTTTTTTTATATATATACGGATGCCCATTTTCATAGCATTTTAAGTTTCTTTAGGCTTTGGCCACCTTGTGCTATTTTTTTTCTTTTTGACGTAGGTTCGTTTGAGTTTTGGTCTACACATGAATATATATTTTTTTCTTCTAGTATATAGTTAGATATAATTAGTTATTTTTTAAAATCTGTAATTATTTTATAAAGGGAAATGAATTTGAGTTCTGCCTTTTAAAAAAAAAATATTAAAAATCTGCACAGTCATGAGAAGCCATGGGAAAACAAACAATTGTGGCACTTTTATTATGTACTGATACCGGACGGGAGAATCGTCCGGTTAAGCATTGGGTATCCAGCGGTATCATGGGGTACCGAGTGCTGGTACCGAGCTGGGTACCCAGCAATAGGGTGATCAACGTGACGTATTTTTATTGATCTCCAAACGCCCTCCGCGCTTTGCACTCTGCACTCCGCACAGATTTAGCGCACAGAATAATAAATCCTCATATGGGGCCTTTCACATCAGCAAGCGGACATCATGATGTTTGCCACGTAATATCAACTCAACAATGACAGGAGGGTGGATACCCCCATGAAATACAGCGATACTTAGAAGATACCTCTTTATATATACAACGATACTGTTCACATAATCGCTTATAAGTTATAAATAAAATAAAATGATAATTTTAAAACAATTTGAATAGTCCATTTAAAACGGGTTTTCTATTTGTCCCCTTTTAAACGAATTTTTATTTGGTTTCGATCATAGGCAAAAAAAAAACGCGGTACCAAGGTGTACCGAGTTTTTTGAAAAACTCGGTACACCTCGGTACCGAGTTTTTTTTGCCTACGACCGGATGTTTCTCTGCATCCGGTCGGAGGACGTAATAACGACTCCTTTTAAACACGATAGAATATCACTATCAGCGGCTGATTAAATATTGGAATTGTATTATGATTTTGGTAGTTAAATAACATGACAAGCTTTTTCCGAGTGAGAGTGCTTGCAAAAACATTGTCCAGGCTTCTCGTTTGGGGCCGCTTATTATTTTTTAAAGTTATATTTTAATATCAAAATTTTTAGTTTAAAAATTTTTGTAATAAAAATTTACTTTAAAAGATAATAAAAATTTATTCTAAATAAAGTCTAAGATTTCATTTGAAATAATTTTTTTATAATTATTTTCTATTATTTTTATACTAAAAAGTAGCAATAAAAATAAAAAACAAATATATTTGTCCCAAATAAAACCTAACCTATAAGAATTGAATTGCAACTAGCTTTAATTTTTGTACTAAAATATTGCTTTAAGAAGCAATAAAAAACTCGTCCTAAACAAAATCTAAGTAAACCTCAGACGCTCAATTATATATAGATATTGATTTTTTAATTTAACATTAAAAATAAAAAAAAATATTGATTTGTTCATTTAACATAAAACATTATTACTACTAAAATCTTATTTCACACTAGGTTAACTACTAAAGTCTCATTTGGGATCATTTTTTTTTTATTTTGAAATCGAATACAATAGTTTTCTTCACGAAAATCAAAGCTGACACACCTCACCAAACGCGTTTGGGACGACCTTCTAAGTGCTTCTTAAAACAATTTTATATTATAAAAATTAAATTTTTTGAACTATAGATTTGGATTTGGATATCAAAACTCAAAAACCTACGGATTGTTGTTTGAAGTATTAAGAATCAAAACATCAATATAAGAAGCAGCGAAAAAGTCGTCCAAAACAAAGTCTTAGGCTTCGTTTGGGACGGCTTTTTTACTGCTTTCTAAAACGGAGTTTTAGTACAATTTTTTTTTATTTTTGTACTAAAACTCCGTTTTAGAAAACAATAAAAAAACCGTCCCAAACGAAGCCTTAGACTCCATTTGGGATAGCTTTCTTTCTACATTTTAAAGTTATTTTTTGGTATAATTTTTTTAACTGTAAATTTTGTATTACGAAGTTGTTTTAGAAAGTAGTCCTAACTTTTTTATTGTTTTTCTTTTCAAATAGCAATCATAATTTTTATTTAGTTATTGTATTTTCACTGCTTAATTCTAATAAATTGTTCTCATATAAAATTGTTTTTCTATACAAAAATTTAAAAAAACTGTAGCCGTCGATGACTTATATATTTGTTCACATATTATCTTCTATTCGATTTCATCATGAGTGTTTGAGCCTCATTTTGACTTACCGCACTATACGTTAAGGATAGGGAGAAATAGAATAAGAGCCATTGAAGGGTAAAAGGTTTCTTCTCTGTGTCTGTTTTTTTTTTTCCTCTTATCAGTATTGAACTTTTATTTGGTCCGGTGCAAGGACCTAGAGGAGGGTTCGGTTTTGCCTAAAAAAGTGCAAATACCGAGTTTTTCAAAAAACTCGGTATTTGCACTTTTTGACCTATTTTTGCCTAAAACCGAACTTTCCTCTACATCCAGTGAAAGGACCTAATAATTACGCTATCAGTATTAGTATGAATGAAATACTTCAATGCACTCCTTATTATGTTTTTTGGGGAATTATTTGTATGCCATAAAAATTTATTTTATTTTATATAATATTTAAGATTTTAAATCATATAAAAAATATTGCTAATATTAAATTAATTAGACAAATGAAAAAATCTAAATTAGAAGAAATATACCGTCTTGATTTTAAAACAATTGTTCTTCTGCCCATCTTAATTTATTGGTTGAGAATATTTAGCTCTATGAATATAAGGCTTTATACAAGGAAGACTTTACATGACTCATAGTGATAAATATTCTCCTTATTTATTTTCTTAAATAAATATAAAAAAAAATTTATTTCAGGCAATTTTTTATCATGAATTGCACAATCGATTTTAAGTAATCCAAAATTGATTTAAACTAGTTCAAATTTTGAACTTAGTTTCAACCTCGATTTAAGTTTTAATTTTGGTTCCAACTTTGATTTGAATCTTAATTCAAACATGGTTTGAGTTAAGTTGAAAATTGGTTTGAACCATGTTAGAATGCTCATTATTGTTTCGTCTTTCATAACTCGCTGGATAAAGACATCCATGAAGTTGATTACATAGAGATCACGAATTAGGGGAACCATCAAAAGGATTGACGACATATGAAGAAGAAGTGAAATTTAATTTTCTAATTGCGTAAAGGCTTTGATGGGATTGGAGTGACGAAATTTGAAGAAAAATAGGGGTTTGAAATTAGACGTTTCTTGGGGCAAACTTCGATGACACTAGTGGTATTTGAGGAGAAGATAATTTTACGAATAGAGCATCCTTGAAAGCCACACAAGAGATCGACTACATCTATATGTGATCTGGAGAATAAGAGTTTGTGGACGTACTAAGATTACTAGGAATGCATTGTTGGTCATGCGACATGTGAATTAGAAGAGAAGTTTATTATGAGAAATTGGTCATGTGACATATGAATCAGAAGAGAAGTTTATTACGAAAGATCGCTAGTTGTTGACTTCAACAAAATTGACGGTGAGGATATAATAGGAGTTTGTTACGAACCTCATTGGCAAAGACACCCTCAGCATAATGGCATGCAACAGAACTCTCTATAAAGACATTGTGGGATCCACAAACGTGGAAAAGTTTGCATTGTATTTGGATAATAATTCGAATTTGAACCAATTTAGCTCGTTATCGAATTCAATAATTATTTCATAAATATAAAAATAATAAAAGTTTTTATCTAAAATAAATAGTCAAATTCCCTTTTTTTTAAAAAATAAACATTATAGAAATTTTTTTTTTAAGATCATAAATTTATGTTACATAATTTATGATTTAGTATTTGTCATAATAAAAAAAATTATAAAACTAATATTTGCTATATATTAATAACTATATTTTTTAAATTTTTAGAAAATTTTATTTAAGTTTTTTTCCATGAAAAAAACCCGATAAAAATGAAAAAATTGAAAAATCCGCTAATTAGGCCTACTTTTAATATTTTTAATATAGGTTTTTAATAATTAAATTATTTATTATATAAATATTTTAATTTAGTTCCTCTCATGTGCTCCACGTGTCCCTTCTCATGCCCAGTCGTCTCCTCCTTCCTTGAGAGCGAAAATAGCAGCAGAAATATCCGAAAGAGGATGAGCGGGACCGCGAGAATCCTGCGCTTTTTTAATATAAATAAACGTAGGTAGAAAGAGAACAGCCAAAACTCAAAAGTGCCAATAGTGTGCCTAACGGACGGTGCAGATACCTGAGTCTCTCCATCGATCTCGCAATCCCAGTCGTCTCCTCCTTCCTCGATTCTCCAGCGTCCGATCGCCCACCTGCTCTCCCCAGCGCGAAGCAACCGAAAAGGGGAAGATCCCGAGTTATAGAACTCCCACTCAGCCTCGTTCGCGCGCTCTATTGTTTTGCGAGGTACGCTTTTTGAACTAAGCGATCGATTGTCTAGTGTTTCGCTACGCAGACGAGCGTTCACGTTTATGATTCGTTCTCGTGCCGTCGCCGATCTAGGGTACCGCCTATGGCGGAGGAGATGCCAGCAAGCCATTGCGGCGGAACCCACGAGAGTGACGACGAGAGTCCGAGATCCTTTGCCCGTGAGCAGGATAGGCTCCTTCCCATGGCCAACATCAGCCGCATCATGAGGAAGGCTGTCCCTCCCAATGGAAAGATTGCCAAGTACGCGAAGGATAGCGTGCAGGAGTGCGTTTCCGAGTTCATCGCTTTCATCACCAGCGAGTCAGGCATCCTATTTCTATGTTTTTTACGACTTGTTTCTTGTCTTGATTTATGGCTTCTAATCGTATTTGCTAGCGGGCAGGGCTAGCGAAAAGTGCCTGAGGGAGAAGAGGAAGACAATTAATGGGGACGATATACTGTTGGCAATGGTGACACTAGGGTTTGACGACTACATTGAACCGCTTAAGTTGTATTTGAAGAAGTATAGGGAGGTGATTACTCTGTGACCATTTCTGTGAGCTTTTAGTTCTTTTCAGAATGATAGATCGGAATTGGTGGTTGGCGGGGTGATAGGCCATTCTTCTTCTTTTGCCCTTTTGTAATCGTTTATCTGATGGCAATTTTTGTTGGCTTTTTTTTTTTTTTTTGTCTGGTGGTTCTGTGGAATGGATGCGACGCCATGGCAGTCAGAGGTAATCAAACTAACCTCTCCCCCTGTAATCGGTTTGTTTATTTTCTTCGAGAACGGTTCAATTATTTATACTGTGATGCCTTATGGGACTATACTGTCTCCCATTTGCGTGTTAAGGAGTTAATATTTATGGGTTTCCACCGAAAGGAAAATTATGGTTTATAATCCGGGCCCTGGCGGTGTTCTATTAAAGTAGAATTAATGCTATAGTTTTGCGATTTTAGTGATTGCTTACATGTCTAAAGTAAAAGTAAAGTACTACTTACATGCCGATATGGCACATCAATTTTTATGCTGTCTTAAATGTTACAGATAGCCCGATGACAAAGGTTTAACGTTTTCGATGCTCATTTTTGCGGTTCTCCAGTACTAAATTTTGCTCCAATTTTTGCAGGGAGAGAGCTCTGATAAGAGAGATGCAGGGGGTTTTCAAGGTGGAAACCTACCTGTTCCAAGCATGCAAGCGGATATGCAGGTATCTTCTTCTCTTGATTAGATTTGTTGCCAACTCTATCCCAATCTTTTTCATTTGTTTTGCTTCTTGATTTTGTAATTAAAATCTTGCAGATGCTTCAGCAAGTCTTTTGTACAGAAGGCATGTTGAATACTCAGGTAGCTTATCTCCGTTTTTCTGTCCTTACACTTCTATAGAAATGAACCATACCAACCTATTGAACAATTAAGGGTTCATTTGGTTGGGCTTCTTGTCATAAAATTGGTTGTGAAATTGCTCATAAAAATCTATATTATGAAACATTTTGAAACATATGTTCTAGTTCAAATAAACGTTCCCTAATCGGGTAATAGTCAGGCCTTGTACTGCTTGAGCATCTTCTTTTTGTTTCTTTCTCTATTTGTTGTTTCTTGAAAATGTTTATGACTCTCGTAGTGCTAACATAGGCATTGTTGTTTATAAGAGTAGAAACAAATAATAGAATAGAAGATAATTCTGAGGAAGAGTTTTCACAAACATTATCCATGTGCTGCAATACCTCTGGTGGCACCATTTAAGTCTACTGTAAGAGGAAGATTTGTTGATGCTCCCTTCTACTTACAAATTTAAAAGGAGACTTCGGCTAAGATAGCCATGTTAAACAAATTATCCTGAAGGTTTTATTGTTTATAAGAATAAAACAACATGAAATATAGGAATCATGTAAAATTAAGTTAAACTTCATATTTCTTCTTTCTTAATTATCTATTCATCCACATTTAATTCATAAAAAAAACTGACATAATTGGAAATAATTCAAAGATCATATACACTGCAATCACTTAGGGGGTCTTCGTTTGAGTTGTCGTCATAACAAATTGATCTCTCTTACCTCATCCTATGGAGTTCAAAGCCTCTCAATCTGGTTTTTTTTTTTCATTTATTTCAATCTTTTTTTTCTTTCACAAATATTTTTCATCAACATAAAATTGTGAATAATATTCGAAATTTTTTAAAGAAGGCATTATTTGTTTGAGGCTTTAGCTTAGGATTTAGCTAAGTTTTAACAAAAAAAATATAAATCATGTGAGGCATACGCTTCATGTCAGTAAGGCGATGTGAGCCTCAAGGAAGATCTTAGTCAAGTTGAGGTGCAACCGTGCAAGCCTCATAAAAAAAGCTTAGGCGTTTTTCATCGGAATTGCATTGAGATGGGCCTTAAAGCGAGCCTCATATTCCTCAATTTTAAACAACACTAAAACTATCACCAATAAATTGAAAAAGCCACTAAAAGCCTCTAAATTAAAAAAAAAAACATTAATTATCTATTCCTTGTAGCATCGCACCTACGATACAAATTACCTCCTCATCTACTCATTTTAAGTTTTTGAATAATACATGTAATTATTTTTCAATAAAAAAGAGCGAGTCATGAAATAACTCAGCGAGTAAATCATACTTCTAAATTATAGTAACGTAAAGCCTTTAAAATAATATGCATGCTCACTTTCAAATATAAAGTAATTTCATTTAAATTTATTTAAAACATGACCATTAATGTTATGAATATATTAGATTTTTATTATTTCTCGTTATATAATCAATAGTTAGAGGTTCCGCCATTTAAAATAGTACCATTCCACTTCCATTTTTATGTTCTTCTTCATAACCTATTTCATTTATATGCATGGGTATATTGCCTCTTTAGTCAGTATCATAAGGGGTGTGCTCCATCATTCAACATCCACATACAAGTATATATATCTTAATTATACCATTCATAGTCATTCATTAATCTTATGTAAAATATAACTTATTCATTATTATATAATTTGAAATGATCAATTGATTGAGATGTGAAAGGTAAATCATTTACAATGCAATTAGAAATAGCAATTGTAGTATAAGAATATGAATACACATCTTGAATCTACTATTTGGATACTTTACTCTTTTTCATTGGTCTCACGCTGATAAATTTAACACCTATATGAAAATCCTATTCGTTAAAGTTTAAGTTATAAATTGCTCTTAATTTAATTGTCTTATTTAAAATTAGTTTATTATTTATTAAAAAATTTCATATATTTTTAATAATATGCTCTCACTCTCTTTCTCTTTATAAATATACTATGAAATTATATCAAATTCATAACCTAATTGATGATATTTTAAATATATATTATAATTTACATATCATAAATAATTTAATTTCTGCTAAATATGTTAATTTGTCTATACTCATTTATTCTATTATTTGCATGAGTAAAATCTCTATTTATAAAGTTTGTTTTTTCATATAAAAATAATCTTTCTAACTTCTAAGATTAAATGTATTAATTTATTTTATTTTTCTAAAATTTCTAGTAAATATTAAATTATTACTAAAATTATTTTATTACTTAAAAATAGTTTAATTACATAAAATTTCTCATAATATTTATACACCCTCTCCCTCTCTAAGTTATATATTTACAAAAATTATCAAAAGTTTGCTCTACTCAATTAAAATTTGTACATAATCTCATTATTATTTTCAATTTTATTTCAAAACTTATGCTCATAAATTTAAAAATTAAGTTTCTAAATAAAATTATCATATTATCATAGATGATTTATACAATTAAATGACTTCTTATTTATTAACATTAATAACTTTAATATAGTAATTCTCAATTATAAATATTCATCATCTCATTTATATGTATAGATGTTAGTATATTAATCTTCTTCTTTTGGCAATTTAAGTTTTATTTTAAATATTAAATATAATTATTATATTTTTCTCTATATTAAAAATCAATGGATAAATAACAAAACTTATCTTTTTTTCTTCTTTTCCAAGCCCTAACATACACGAACACGACTTCCCCTTGGCCGGCTTGGTCAGAGGTATTTCTTTTACTCTAGCTCCCTTTCCTTCCCTTCCTCTCGATCTCTCCCATTATGAGTAATGGATTCCAAGAACTCTCTCTCTATTTCTTTCCTTTGCCTTCATTCTCTTTCTTCTTCTTCATCTTAGGGGGTGTTTGGTATCGGATTTATTTCGAGTTTTTAGTAGGATTTACGGTAAATCCAGCCAAACGCAAAAAAAGTCGCGGTAAATCCGGCAAATCCGTAAATCCCGGATTTGCGGATTTACGGCGTAAATCCGCTAAATCCCGGTAAATCCTAATCTCGCTAGAAATCGAATTTGCGGGATTTGGCCGAAGAAGCGTGCGAAAGGGAGAAAGTTACCTTCACAGTGAGCGAGCTAGCTACCGTCATTGCTTCAGATCAAAATGTTGTAACATCCGAAGAAACGACTCGTGCAATCTCTGCACACAGTCGAACAGCAACGAAGGAGCCGAAGAAACAACTCGTGCAATCTCTACACACAGTCGAACAGAAATGAAGGAGCCGAAGAAACGACTCGTGCAATCTCTACACACAGTCGAACAGCAATGAAGGAGCCGAAGAAACACGTGCAATCTCTACACCTGCAAAGCAATGAAGCCCAACAACAAGAACGAACGAAGAAGGGAAGATTAAAAGCAAACCTAGACGCCTCAGCCATTATTCGTTAACTTAATTAATATAATTTAAAATATTAACAACTAAGTAAATTAATTAAATAATTAATAGTATAATTAGTGTATAAATTAATTATCTAATTTAACTTAGTTAAATAGCTAGTAATATAATTAGTAATTAAAACTCACTATAATTATCTTAATTAATATAATTTAAAATATAATATTAAACATATAATTAATAATATAAATAATAATTAAATAATTAATGAGTATTAGAATTCTTAAGAGATTAATGAGATAATTAATAATAAAATTTATAATTAATACTGATAAAATAGTAATTAAAATATTAATTAAATTATTAGAAGGCTTGTTAGTTAAATAATTAGTTATTTCCTTAACGGCAAACAACTTTATAACTTGTTGCGGAAGCGAATTAAGTGGCTTTATATTACTCGTTCAATTTTAAATCTCCAACTGTTTTAAATCCTGTAATATGTTGCCAAACATCTTTTTGGATTTAACAGGATTTAAAAATTGTCATACCAAACACAATTCAGAATTTAAGAGCTCAGGATTTACTAAATCCGGATTTACAGGATTTAGTAAATCCTACTAAAATTGAATCCAATCCTATACCAAACACCCCCTTAGTCAGCTTCCTCTCATTCACAATCTCTTCTAATCATGTGGTTCAATTGAAGTAAGCGAATGAATGTTATCTCACTAGATGACTAGTCGCTTTTCCATTTCGAAAATGCTGCTTCGCACATTTGCCTGATCGAACTTGCTTATTGCCCCCGCACTCGCCCATCTGCTTATATATATATATATATATATATATATATATATATATATATATATATTCATTCAAAAAATTTCTTGCCCTCGCCAACCAGCCTTATATTAACTCAATTGGCCTCGTTTATCATCCCCATATTCATCCGATCAAACATAGAACCACAATCCCTATTTAAGGCCCTCACAAAAGACAAAAAGAACATTGCATGAGAATAGTTCAAGACAAACAAAGATATCACAAGCGAACTGCAAACATCAAATGGATAGAAAACAAAGCAAGATGTATTCATGGTTTAACTGCCCAACATCGAAGACTCGCGACCATCATATCTTTGATTTGGCCGAGAAGAATAAAAATTAGATCACCTTTTGCAACATTGGTATCTTTGATTCAGCCACAACTCTCCCTTCCTCTGTCAATCTTTCATTCCTGTTGAGGGATGTCTCTCATTTTTCTTTGAGGATCACATTTGCTTAATAGGTTACAATTTTAAAGTTGACATCAGGCAATGATTGATTGTTTGGGAGGTGATAACATTCTCGGTGTGTTTGTAACCATTAGGGCTTTGCCTGTCGACATTGCTTGAATTATCGACGAAAAACACGCCACTATCACATATTTTTTGAGTTGGTATAATAAGTTGTAGAAAATAAAGTGTGGGCATTAAAAAGTATAATGGCCAATTAGTAGATATGCAAAGTTGCCAAATTTTATTTTACTTCTTTTGTATAAATGATTCAACATTATCTTTAGTAGTACTCTTTTAAGTCAAATAAAATACGTAATAGGTAACATTGAAACAACTTAAAGAGGAAAATTTTGTGCAATTGAAGCATTTATTAAATTAACTTTAATTTGATATGATGTATCTGCAAAGATTCTTATAAATTGAACATCCAAAATGATAATAATTGCATTTAATAAGATCTTTCAAAGTAAACCCCACATATATATCTTATCTCTGCCAGGCTCCTCCGGCACGCACGCGATTGCGCCCGTTTCGTGTTCGCCGGTCAGGTCCGCTCAACCTAATAATCCACGTGGGTTGGGTCCTGGTTGGATTTCCTGACCTGTTTGTGAAAATGGGTCAGGCTAGGATCATCCTGTTTAAACCTGAATCAATCCGGTTTTGACCCAAGCCTGACCCGCGCGCAAACTCGTTTTGACATCCTTAGGCGAGAACCCAAGCAGCATGGAGGGGGTTTCAACCCCCCTGTGAGGGCCATGAAAGCTCATTATATATAGTTTAAATGATTTCAGGTCAATGTAAGGGAGGAGTGAGAGGTTGATTAGGATTCCTCAAGTTATTTTTTTTTTCTTTTAAGCAATGAATATAGATGTACAATGATATTTTGAATTATGGAATTTTTGTTGTTGTTTATTACTAATAGATGATGTTAGATAGATATGGTTATTGTATGATAAAAAAATAAAAGAAATAATTCTTTCAAATTAGATTATGAGGTGTGACAAACTTGGCATCATAACAGTTGTTGAAAGAATTGATTAAATTATTACTAGCATAATATGAATTGATTATGAGTTGGATATAATTAATATATTAAGGTTCATTATTTTGTATACATAACTGATTACATGAGTCAATTATTCTGATTAAATAGAAGTGTGTGAACAAATAGTTGCAAACGACTTACTAGAACAAGATGTGCCAAAATGAGCAATACAATGTAGTTCCATTACCGTCATTACTATTATGCAGCTGGCCAGTTTTCTAGCATAAGTTATATGTAGTACTTGAAGTAAGCTATCAGGGAACATGGAAGAAGAGGGAGACAAGCACTTACAGATATTCCATAAGTTGAAGCCTATATTGTTTAAATGAGTTGTAGGACCACAGGCTATAGAAGATTACTGTTAATGATATATAAGATTTTGACAACATGTTATATCCAAAAAATAGAAAAGTATGAGAGGCTAAGATATGGTGGGTTGGACAATAGATAGAGAAATTCTAAGGGAAGACAAATGCTCAGATCACTTAGGATGAGTTCAATATGATATTCAGAATGTGGTTTGTACCTTCATTAGCCCGACAACAGATGCAAAAAGCTTTCATTAAGTTGGAGTAATGATGGAATGCTGCAATGCAATATAAAGCCAATTTTACTACACTTATTAGGTATACTCTTTATTTGATCCCTACTGCAAAAGAAAAGTGCTACATGATTCTATAAGGATTGAACATGGAGTTCAAACATACATTAGTGGAGCGAGTCATATTGATAGAGATTAATCTGATAGTACCAGCATCCATGTATGATGTGATCTCTAGGTATGATAGTAGCAGACGGAGGATCAAAGATAAAGTTACCAGGAAAAAAAGCAAATATATTAATGTGAGGGGATCTTGATCGATAACATCTACTTGAAGTTATAGCGAATATATTCATTATGGAAGAAGATATTCGGGAGAGTTTTACCTTTTTTGCAATACAATCCTTTCGATGTGGACAACAAGGATATAAGGCAATGGATTTTCCATAGAGAGGAAGAGAAAATTTTGGAGCAGGATATAGTAGACAGACAAACAGACAAATGAATATCATATCAAGAGCTTATAGTGAAAGATCAACAAATAGACCTGATGACAGAGTTGCCCATGGCGGTCAGAGGGAGGTCGTCACACAGGGATCGATAATACCATAACGCTTATAGCACTTAGTCCAATCATTATTTAAAATTACGCAAGGCTCACCTTAAGGCCCACCTCAATGTAATTCCAAAAAAAAATTCTTTAAGGCTTACACCTCGAGCTTTTTTTTTTATGAGGCTTACACCTCATCATGGAGGCAGCCTGCCTTGAGGCACGTGTCGCCTTGCTGGCATAAGGCGTACTCATCTATTTATATTTTTTTATTTAAAACTTACCTAAATCTTATACAAAAGCCCCAAAAAAATCATGTCTTGCACCCCAAAGCCGCAAAAACATCCTCTCAATTACCTCGACCTCTAGCCTATCACCTTCACCTTAGTCACCACCATCATAGACGCCATAGGAGATCACTATAAAGTTGCACACCACCACCTTCTCCTCTTAAAATTTTGGAGTATTATCTTAATGCTGATGAGAAATATTTATGAAAGATGAAGATGACTAATACAAATGAAAAAGAAGCAAATTTAGAGGTATTGAACCCTACATGATGAGTTTGGGAAGAAACCAATTTGTTATGAAGGTGACTCAAATAAAAATTCCCTTAGTAATGATAATAAATATGATTTTTAAATTGTTGCCAATTATTTCAGCTTTCTTTAAAAATTAAGCGTAAATGAATAGGCAACTAAGAAAGAAAAAAATTAGAGTTGAACTTGATGTTATATAATTCTTTATGCAATTCATATATTTAATATTGTTTTGTTACTATAATATTTGTTTTTCAATTATGTTTCACATAATTGATCACGTAACACTTTCCAACTTACATAATTTTTTATTTCATATGTACGTAAATTTGTTATTTCATAGTTCAATAAAAAGTTAATATGTCATCATTTAACATATTATTTGGATATTATATAAAAATTTACTTTTAACTTTTATTTTGACTCATCAAGTTTTATTGGATATTGTGATGTGGAGCTACCAAATGTTTTAACCCTTGTTGGTTTATTGTTTTAGTCGTAGAAGGGCTTCAAAATGTGTTAGAGTTTTTAAGGAAGCCATAGGAATGGTTGGAATAAAGTGATGTTCAAGTTTCATGCAATAGAAGGGGGAAATGGATGTATACAATAATTTTTATTGAATTGTGAAAAGTAGAGCTTTGGCTTTTAGAGATTTAATAAATGAGCATTTATTGACACTTGGATATAGAAATAGAATGGATATGCAAAATATCACATATTTTGCATGGCCAATTTATAATTTAAGCACTACATATATGCTGCTTTAAATGTTAAAGATAGCCCGATGACAAAGGTTTAACATTTGTGATGCTCATTTTTGCAGTTTTCCAGTACTAATTTTGCTCCAATTTTGTCAGGGAGATGGCAATGGTTCTAGCTCTGGTAAGAGAGATGCAGGGGGCTTTCAAGGTGGAAACCTATTTGGTCCAAGCATGCAAGCGGATATGCAGGTATCTTCTTCTCTGATTGGATTTGTAGCCAACTCTAGTATCCCAATCTTTTTCATTTGTTTTGCTTGATGATTGTGTAATTAAAATATTGCAGATGCTTCAGCAAGACTTTTGTACATAAGGCATGTTGAATACTCAGGTAGCTCATCTCCGCTTTTCTGTCATTACACTTCTATAGAAATGAACCATACCAACTTATAGAACAATTAAGGGTTCATTTGGGTTGGGCTTCTTGTCATAAAGGTGGTTGTGAAATCGCTCATAGAAAGCTATATTTATGAAACATTTTGAAACATATGTTCTAGTTGAAACAAACGGCCCTAATCAGGGGTATAGTCAGGCCTTGTACTGCTTGAGCATCTTCTTTCTATTTTTTTCTCTACTTGGTGTATCTTGAAAATAATTCTGAGGAAGAGTTTTCACAAACATTATCCATGTGCTGCAACACCTCTGGTGGCGCCATTTATACTGTAAGATGAAGATTTGTTGATGCTCCCTTCTTCTTACAAATTTAAAAGGAGACTTCGGCTAAGGTAGCCATGTTAAACAAATTATCCTCAAGGTTTTATTGTTTATAAGAGTAAAACAACATGAAATATAGGAAAAACACAAAAGTATCATGTAAAATTAAGTTAAACTTCAAATTTCTTCTTTCTTAATTCTCTACTCATCCACATTTAATTTAAAAAAAAACTAACATAATTGAAAATAATTCAAAAATCATATACACTGCAATCACTGAGGGGGTCTTCATTTGAGTTGTCGTCATAACAAATTGATCTCTCCTCTTACCTCATCCTATGGAGTTCAAGGCCTCTCAATCTGTTTTTTCTTCATGTATTTCAATCATCTTTTTTTTTTCATAAATATTTTTCATCAACATAAAAATCTGAATAATATTCGAAAATTTTTAGAGAAGGTGATGGTGTTTGGAAGTGATTTTCTATGGTGGCTATAATGGTAATTAAAATTTAATATTTAAAATAAATAAAAATTACTAAGTATTTTAAATTAATAATAATTTTAAATTAAAATATTAATTTTTTTGAGAATGTTAATATAAAATGTTTTAATTTTAAATTAATATTTAATTTATCATAATCTTTGTGATAAAAAACATTTAAAATAGATTTTTAAATTAATTTAAAGTTTTAAATTGGCTAAACGGCGTCGGGGCTAGCGGCAGGACACGTGGCGCTATCCGGGACGTTGGATCGATAGCGCGGTAACGGAGAGATTACGTGGCATCAGCCAGGCCATTGATCTGAAACTGCGTTAGTGGAGGGCATTGATGACCAATGATTGCGCTGCAGTAATCATTACCAGACGCGGCGTGGCGACGCCGTGACTCACTTATCTGAGTCAGCAGCGTCCCGTAGCCATAGGATCTTACACAGTTTGATCCAACGGTAGAGATCGAATCCCGCGGCTCGATCTCGATTGTACGAGATCAGACCGCGGAAAACCATCTCCGTTGTTTGAAGTAGAGGGCCCAGATCAAACCGGACGAAGATCTTGGCGTACTGCAGGATACACGGTCAAAGCGGAGCGCGGTGTGATGAAATCCCAGACATTGATCACCAGATCAACGGCTGAAATTTTATATACCTGGGCCACACTACAAAAACACCCTAGAAACCTATTTTTGTCTCGTTCTCTCGACCCAATAGACCAAAATGCAGGAGATTTTAAACACAGCTTAAGTGTATGAACAGAAACAGTGGGGATGCATTTATATGGCCTATAGCGTACTTAACACAAAGCTAAATAGATCTAATTATTGTGCCATGATCTAAGGATTTCAAGAAATTATACTGTTGGATCTTCAATATCTTTATACAGTTGAGCTTGTAGACTGTCCTCGTATAAATCTTTAGAAGAAATCCACACCCGAAAATGTCTAGATCCGCCGCTAGGAGGCTGGGATGAAGTGGGTGGTTGGTTCGTCGGAAAGATCGCCACCGGTGACGTGCAACCACTTGGATTTTTTGGTGGGGATATAGAGAAAGGTTTGGGGAGTTGAAACGAAATGAGAACTGGAGCTTGGAGGCTGGAGGAAGTGAGAGAATGTATGGGTTTGATTGATGCTCTAAAATGAGCTTTTGCCCTATTCAAACGATCTGAAGTTGGGTGGACGGCCTTGATGCATCAGGCACCTTATTTAGATGCTAGACATGTGTCCCAAATGATTAAAAGGCTGTCCCAAAGGCTGGAGTGGCCTTGCTCCCATTGGGTGGCTCTTGGAGATGGGGGGACCATTACTGCCCAAATTGCCTAAGCCTACTGCTAGGGGCAGCTTAAGCAGTGTTTAAGTAGGGTAATAAAGATAATAGAGTCAGCTTAGGGCATGTGATCTAGGAGAAAGTGGGGCTTTATAGGGGTTTGACCATGAAAAGGAATTTTAAGTTTGGATTGACTCCCTTGACCAGCCAAATAGTCAATGGATGCTAAAGTGGCAATGAGAGAGTATGGGTAGCAGGTTGGGTGAGCTCCAAACTTATAATCAATGTGTTTGAGGTCAAAGGAGAGAGTTGACCACTTCAAAGAAGGGTTTAAATGCCTTGTTGACTTACTTCGACTAGTCAACAGGGTCAAGGTTGGTGATGTGGCACTTGGGGGGTGCAAGGAGCTATTTAGAGTATCTTGGGTAAGAGTTAAGAGTCAACGGTCAAAGCTATGGTGAATGGGAGCACATGTCATAAAAATTTGACCAAGATTGAGAGTTGACTTGGTCAACTCAAGTTGGTTGGGTTGACCAACTGCTAAGTCATGCTTAGGTCATGGCTAGGAGTTGATTTTAATGGGTGATAAGGGTTGGAGAGCTTAAATATGTTAGACTAACCTATTTAAACCCCTTATGGGTTAATGGGTCAACCTAGGTTGACTTGGTCAACCAGGTTGACCCAAGACTTGGTTATGGGTCAAATGGATTTGTTTGGATATTTGGAGTTCAATGAGTGTGGTTTTAAGGCCTGGAAGGGTCATTTGGGTCAAATGACCTATTTAAGCCCTTAATGGGTCCTTAGGTCAACCTAGGTTGACTTGGTCAACCAAGTTGACCAAGGGGCTATGATTGGGATCAACAAGTTTGAAATGACATTTTGAATGTGTTGGGAGTAATTTCAAGGCATGGGGAGGTAATTTCAGTCAAAATAATTGTTTTGACCCTTTAGGAGTTTTTAGGTCAACCAGGTTGACTCAGAGTCTAGTGTTGGGTTTGATAGGTCCCAAGTGATGTTTGAAGTTCATTGGAAAGGGTTTCAAAGGTTGGTGGTATTGAACCACATTGAATTTTGGTCAAAAGTCCAAAAATCCCCTAAAGGGCATTTTAGTCATTTTGACCTTTGGTCAATTTTTTGTCAAGGTGAGTCCATAAAAATGTAAAGTAATGCTTAGCATATCAGTATCAAAGGTCTGGATGTGATTAAAGTGTTTGGAGGGGGCTCCAAGGTCAAATTTCACTAGGTGTCAGGTCTAGTGGCATAAGTTATAAATATTTGAAGGTTTTACAACCTTTGGAAATCAATTCAGTTTATGGTGTTAGAGGGTCAGATTAAGCTCAAACTTGGAGAGTTGACCCCAAAAACATGTATTATCGATATGAATTGATAGACTCTGAATCATGAGTTAGTTGACTGGATTTTGAAGTGTTTGAAAAAAATAGTATGAAAGGCTTTCAGGACTTAAACCCTTAGCCTTAAATTTTGGTCTGATCTAAGATCAAAATTGATCCTAGGGTCTGGAGACTAAGAGGATCTTAAGATCTAGAATCTAGAAGGAATCTAAGGTCTAGAAAGTCCTAGGGTCAATAGTTACATCATACAAAAGTGAGGTCAATAGCGACATTCATCAAAGAGGTGGTCAGGTTGCATAGGATACCAGAATCTATAGTATCTGGCCAAGATAAGGTGTTCCTTGGACATTTTTTGGATGGAGCTGTTTAGGATACATTAGACAATATTGAAGAGGATCATCGCTTACTACCCCCAGACTGATGGGTGATGAAGGTGATAAAGAGGAGCTTAGAGACTTATTTACGATGTTTTGTTTCGAAGACACCTCGATTATGGGCTAAGTGGCTGGCACGGACGGAGTACTGATACAACACTACATATCATTTGACTTTACAAATTACTCATTTCAAAGTGTTGAGCGGGAGTGACCCAGCTCACTTGGTGCACTTTGGGCTGAGTAGTACACTAATCTCGTCGGTGGAGGAGAGGGATATGGTGTTGTCTAAATTAAAAATGCATTTTTTAGAGCTTAACAAATCATGAAGAAGTAGGTGGATGGTTGCATGAAGGACATGCAGTTTGAGATAGGTAATAGAGTATACTTGAAGCTTCATCTCTACAGACAAATGACAATTGCTAACAAGAGGAATGAGAAGCTGGCCCTGAGATACTTTGGTCCCTATGAGATACTGGATAGGATTGGAGCAGTGACTTATCGATTGAAATTATTCCCGATCACTTCTGTACATTTGATGTTCCACTTTTTCCAGTTGAGGAGAGTTATTGATGATCATGCATCTAGTTTATGGTTACTCGTGACACTAACATAGGATTTGGAGGTGGTGTTGGAACCGTTGGAGTTGGAAGGGGTATGCAGAGAAAGGAAGGGATCAAGAAAATGGTGATAAAACGGAAAAACATATCGATTATGACCACACATGGGAGCTGTAAGAGAGGGTGAACTAGCAATTGTCATCTTTCCATCTTGAGGGCAAGGTGGGTGATATGATCTTACATGTAGTTTAGGGAAAATGTAAAACTTGGCTTAAAAATGAAAATCTCTGAACTGAAAATTTACTTAAGTTTATGTGGTTTACTTGAGAGCGGAAGAGTTCTTGAAGGCTGATTTGCACTGGCTAAAAGCTAAAAGAGTTATGTATTCTGTTATTTATAAAATTCTGAATTATGAGAGATTCTTGAATCTGAAAACTGGAGTTTCTTGGCGGCTAATTTGCGAGAACGAAAATATGATGGAGTTTTGCTTTCCTTGAGGGTTAATATGCGACTAAAAGGACAACCTTGAGGGCTAGCAGCGGAGAACAACAAGGCCAACTTAGAGAGGGAAGACCTAGTTGGAGGTAGAAGAACTCCTGATATTGGAGGGACTCATGGAAATCAAATTGTAGGAGAAACTGAGCAGAATTGAGGCTGGAATATGGAGGGTATGAAGGCTTTGTTGAGACTTGAACATCTTGTAGAGCTCGAGGCTAGACATCTTGAGGGAGATGAGAGGATGCAGTTCTTGGAAACTCCAAGGCAACACCTGAGGGCTGGCGGCAGCACTGGAAGGTAGATGAGGGCTCGATTGAGACATGGAAGAGGGACAGGGGGGAGGATTTTTTTTAACTTCAAGAGAAGCCCGATGGGAAACAACACTTAGAGAAATCAATTCACTAATATGATCCATAAAAAATTTGTATATTTCTCATTCCTGAGCCTTTTAATAGGCAAGTTTATTACAATTTAAATAAAACCCTCAAACTATTAAAAATGCATAAATAAGACATAAATAACTAAAATAACAATATTCAAGTACTAATTACTCACTTGGAATAGATTGTCACTTGATGTTTTGACTAGGCTCTTATTAACGTGCCTCTTTAGGTTTTCTTGGGCCCAAAGTTGGATAAGCTCCCTGATAATTTCTTCGTCGCTTTTGTGACTTGGTGTGCATGTAGGATCACCAACAATAACTTGAATAGGACTTCCCTGGTCGTTAGTTTGATATGTATATGTGGGTCTTTGGCGGGGGTATTATTACGCATGAGGGTGGGAGCTAGTTGACTGACCCAGATCAATCGAACCCAACAAAACTGTTGGGCTGGAACTAGAGCCGCAATAGGGATGGGGTTTTGACACCCCTTGTGGGGCTCATGAAAATTAATATTCACATAAAAAGGGAAATCATTATGAAGGTTTTTATGCTGCTAATTTATTTGGAAAGTTTTGTGAATTATGTTTAGGCTAATTAGGAAGTGCTTAATTATTTAGAAAAGTTACATAAATTATGTTTGTGCTTATTCTAAAGGTTCTATTTATGTTATTATGTTCAAGGGCTATTTAAGCGTGAGTTATCTAGGTTTAGTTTAGGCTTTTTTTTTTCCTAGTGTTGTTGTGAGATCCTAGCGGCGTCTAGAATTGTGGGAGAGCTGATCTACCCCTTAAATAGTAGATCAATTGTATCTTGCTTTACTATTGAAAAGATAATCCAAAAATGAGCCCTATCTTGGTATTCCTACGTTTTTCTTCTCTTTTATTTGTTGTTTTCACTTCCACAACTTATAATATAACACTTAAAGAAATTTGTATAAAAAAATCACCCTTTCCATGTTTTTCAAGTATCCCTTATTTATAATCCCAATACACTCATCCAATACAATGTATTCAAATAAGTCTATAGTATTCTCTTCAGAAATAAATCATTAAGAATTCACAAATGGATCACACAATCAACAATTTTTTTAATAGCAACTGTGGTAACAAGTAATAAATTGAAGATATATTTCGAGCAATGTTAAATAAAATTATAGTTATTTTAAATTATTTTGCGTGAATGAAAAAATGAAAGCTATGTTTGAAATTGATTAAAAAGAAAGAGGTTTTGAAAGATCTATGCTTTAAGACATGCATGTATAAATATTACTCCAAACTCCAAAGAGAGTTATACTAATCAGAAGTTCAAGTGGCTAGCTATGGCTAGCTATAAAGAAAAAACTCACAGAAAGAAAGAAAGCTCCAAGTACTTTTGAAAATTTGAGAACTTTAGCAAGAGAGGGTTGAAAATGTGTACAAAAGAAAATATATTAAAATAGCCTTCCATGGGGGTCATTTATAGAAAAAATGAGAGGATAAGCCCAAAATCTAGAGAGTTGCTAGAAATAATTTTATTTTTGAGATTTTGAAAATATTTTGATCATTTTACCCTTCAAATCATATATTTTCTCAAATAAGAGGAGAAATTTTACTAAAAGATTTAGAATAATTTGAGTAAAGCATGAGAAGAATATATATTATTTAAGTTAGTGTTGTGAAAATGTGTCATAAGTAGCTAAACAAACGATTTTGTAATGGTATGGGTGCTGGTCGAAATTGACTTGGCAAATTGGGTTCCTACCCTTTATTAGATAACTCAAGTCATTCATATGAATTCTTACTAGGCTCCATCATTTTAGCTAATTGTTATTATTATATATATATATATATATATATATATATATATATATATATATATATATATATATATGTGTGTGTGTGTGTGTGTGTGTGTGTGTGATATTTCGATAATATTTTCAATGGAGGTTGTGAGAAGACAATTTATTTTAATTACCTTAGCACTCTAAATGAAAATAGTTAATTTTTTTATTGTTGTATTAGTAAAATGGAAAAGAAATAATATTATGATATTCATTTATTTAGAGAAAGCATATGATAAAGTTCCAAGAGATGTGTTATAGAGAGTTTTAGAAAATAAAGGGGTTAATAATGATTATATTTAAGTCATTAACAATATGTATGCAGGAGCTGTTACTTGTGTTCAAATACAATGTGGTATCACCAAGTCGTTTCCTATTTCAGTTGGATTAAATCAAGGTTGACCTTAAGCTCATATCTTTTTGCTTTAGTCATGGATGTTCTAATTGGACATTTGCAAGAGGTTGTACCTTAGTGTATGCTTAAGTAGAGAGAGAGGGTTTTTAGAGAGAGAGAGAGAGAGAGAGAGAGAGAGAGAGAGAGAGTTTGTTTTGAGCTGGTTTAGATCAATATTAGCTGTCGGGCCAATTGAAAAAATTATCCAAATCGATGTAGGTTAGATTATACCTATCTCAGTTTTTTAAAATTCAAATTTTTCAAAATTTCTCGATTAAATTTCTATTTTCGTTATAAAAAAATGTGAATAATTTTGCACAGATAAAATTTTCACCTCGTAACGTCTTATATGTTATCGATATCAAGGTTTTGAACATTTTGAGTAATTTGTAGAAGTTTTATACTTGGTATTTTGAAATTTGTGTAATTTTTATTTAACATAAAATAATCAAAAATAGTGCTTTAGTATGATTAAAGTTTTGAAATAATATTTTACACAATCTTTGATAATTTAGTTATGTTTTGAATTATACGTTTTTACTCGGTAGGTATTTTCAAGCATAATGTTAATAGAAGCGTTGACAATGAAAATGAATGTATGATTGGGTAATAGATAGTCGCTATTTTTTTTTTATTAGAATATGTGTGAAAGACAGTCCAAATTGGTTGATATGTTGGTTGAAGATTAATTGATCTATATAGGATGGTAGATTGACGGGTTTTCCTTTAAATATTATGATTTGGTGTATCTGATACAACGATTTAAGAGCAATGATTGAGAGTTATAAGAAAGTATTAATGTGCCGACAGACAAAGAGTCGACTCTATTTACTGAGCTAATGGTTTACTGATTATTGATTATTGACTACTCAAAAATATCATGTTAGCCAGGACTTTTTATTTGTTCAGTATGATTATTAAAATAAATGTTACAAATTCATTATTACTACAACTGAATTTACTGTTACCGATACGGACACCAATATTATTACTGATAGTACTAATGATTTACTGTTATTATTATTGTAATTGATTCAATGTGCTGATTATTGATGCTAAATATGTGATATTCTAAGCACGTGATATAATGAGCATGCAATTAAAATGGCGATATTGATATAGATTAATTGTAAAGTATGTATACATCGTTAAAAGATTTTCCTACATTAATCTAAGTTTAATAGTTCTTTATTGATGTCTTGGTTCTACCTTTATACAATTATTTTACTGATTGGTTGTACTAATATGATGACTCCTTTATTGAGGCAACTCTCATACTAGTTTATTGATTTCCTAACTGCACTACTTTACTTGCTTTCATATCTTACTTTTTAACTATTTATAGATTCTACTGCTATTGTATATGAGTTTTATTATTTTGCCCTGATTCTTGATCATTTAATTATTGCTTATATGAATTGACTAATGGCATGTATATTGCTTCTCTACCATACTTTGAATTCAGTGATAGGATTTTATGACTGATAATTGTTTAGCTCATTATATATAGTTTAAATAATTTCATGTCAATGTAAGGGTGCAGGAGTAAGAGATTGATCAGGATTCCTTATGTTTTTTTTTCTTTTAAGTAATGAATACAGATGTACAATGATGTTTTAAATTATAGAATTTATTTTCATTATTTATTACTGATAGATGATATTAGATAGCTATGATTATTGTATAATAAAATATACAACAACAATAACATCAAGCCTTTGTCACACTACGTGAGGTCGGATACATGAATCCTTTTCTGCCATATTGTCCTGTTAAAAGTCAAATCTTCATTTAAATTTAATAAAGAAAGATCATTTCTAATATTTTCTAACAAAGTCTTTTTAGTTCTACCTCTACCTTTCTTAACATAAGACAAATCTAAAACCTCAACTTTCCTAATCGGGTCATCAAAAGGCCTCAGTTTAATGTGACCAAACCATCTAAGACAACTCTCTCTAATCTCATCTTCCATTGGAGTTACTCCAACCTTTTCATGTATATGCTCATTTTGTATCCCATCTCCAAGGGTAAAGTGTAACGTCCCCAAGATCCGTGTAGCGAAAGGATTCGTCTGATCGTTCTGATCGAACTCCATTCCAGTTGCCTTGCTCGGACCTGAAATTTTTAAACCACATATAATGAGCTACAATAGCCCAGCAGGTCACCAAAGCCTACAACTGAAATCAAAGCAAGGCGATGCTATCAATATGCATGTCAATCTATCAATCCGAATCAGTCAATGGTCAATGAGTCTATGCAGCGGAAATCAATGAATCAATAGTCAATGCGGTACGAAAATCAATAGTCAATAAAACCAGTCAATGCAGCGGCAGGCAAATCGATAAATCAACGCAATCAATCAATATCCGTCAATCAAATCAATACGGTCAAATCAGTACGATCTAATCAATTGAAATCAATCGAGAAAGGCGATACGAAACAATCAATCTATAAACAGTCAATACGGTATAGAACAGTAGCAACAGTGAATCTATAGGTCTATAAGCAGCAATATCAATGAATCTAGAAGCAGTAGTACGATGTCCATGCTATCAATGCAATATCTATATCCATCAATGTCTATATCAATGCTCAGTAATCAATGCTCGATAATCAATCAATGAAATCAATGAAATCGTACGATACAGTAAATCCGATCAATCAATAAAGCAGAAATCGATAAAGCAATAGATCCGTGAGTCAATACAGTAAACATGCATTTCAATACTATATACTGAACAAGTGCAAACTACTGGCTATGTTGCTGTTGTAGATTCTATATTGCTGTTGTAGATCCGTACATTGGTTCTATCAATAAGAGTCGTCACTCTTTTCGCCCGTCGGCATATCAATAAACTCCTTATGTCTCCCTTCAATAATCAATAATCAATGTTTAAAGGAAAGCCCGTCGGCCCACCATCCTGTACAGGTATCAATCAATCTTCTACCAATGTTCAACCAGGTTCCACTTGCGATCAGTATCAATAGTCAATTCAATCAATAAACAATTCAATAGTCGATATTAAAGCAATCATATCAATAATCAATGCATATCAGTTCAATCTATCAATTTCAGACAATTCAGGAATCGTACAAAAATCGGGCAGCGTAACGGCAGTCGGTCAAATTTACACAAAAATCCTGCAAAAAGACACAATATCCAAATCTTTCCAAATTACAATAGAATATCTATAACATCAATACAATACTATCGATCTATAGAATCCAAATCAAATCAGGTCCCGATTATTTTCTATTCGATTAAAAGCGCGTAGAATCAATTCCGACCGGTAAAATCTTCGTAGAATACAGTCAAATCGTGTACAATAATCATATCTATAACATACTAAAAGTTGTGCGGTGAAAGTTGTGTCAAATCAAAACCATGTCGAAAAGTCGACTACGAAAACACAAAACGGATCACAACTAGGTCAAAACACAACATCTCTGAAAACAGAAACAGGGTTCGGAGTCCTTACCACGAGATCTTCACTTTTCCCAACAGCAGCGTCGGACGAAAAGCGCTCCGCGGCCTCCAAAACCAAGCTTTTCTCTTTTTCCCTTTCTCTTTCTCTCTCCTCAGATATTTTCGTTTTTATAAAATGATTTTCTCTCTCCTCAAAACGAGCTGATTTTCTTATATCTATACACTGATCGGCCAGGCCGATATTCACATCGTCCCGGGACGATCAGACCAAATCCTGATCGTCCTGGATCGTCCTGGATCTCACCCAGGGCTATTGTCTGGCCGATCATTTCTACAGTACTATCGTCCTGGACGATCTCACGATCGGCCTGGACGATCTGTGCAGAAATCCTTCCAGAAAACACACCAGAAATCAGCTGTTCAATGCATTGATCGGCCTGGACGATCCAAACTTCGTCCTGGCCGATTCTGGGAGGAAAATCCAAATCAGAGAGGAACAGTAAGGGAACGAGATATTACAATCTCCCCACCTTAGAAAAATGTCGTCCCGACATTTCCCTACAGGTACGAAGCAAAAACGACAATGCAAAACAAATCGATCGAAAACCAAATCTAAATCAAAACTCGTCGAAATCCATACAGAACACACAATGCAATCAATCAAATGTCAATCACTATGTATGCAAAATGAATAGAATGGATTCATTCTATCAAACTATCAATCAAATCCTTTCACTACACTTGCTCTGATACCAATTGTAACGACCCCAAGATCCGTGTAGCGAAAGGATTCGTCTGATCGTTCTGATCGAACTCCATTCCAGTTGCCTTGCTCGGACCTGAAATTTTTAAACCACATATAATGAGCTACAATAGCCCAGCAGGTCACCAAAGCCTACAACTGAAATCAAAGCAAGGCGATGCTATCAATATGCATGTCAATCTATCAATCCGAATCAGTCAATGGTCAATGAGTCTATGCAGCGGAAATCAATGAATCAATAGTCAATGCGGTACGAAAATCAATAGTCAATAAAACCAGTCAATGCAGCGGCAGGCAAATCGATAAATCAACGCAATCAATCAATATCCGTCAATCAAATCAATACGGTCAAATCAGTACGATCTAATCAATTGAAATCAATCGAGAAAGGCGATACGAAACAATCAATCTATAAACAGTCAATACGGTATAGAACAGTAGCAACAGTGAATCTATAGGTCTATAAGCAGCAATATCAATGAATCTAGAAGCAGTAGTACGATGTCCATGCTATCAATGCAATATCTATATCCATCAATGTCTATATCAATGCTCAGTAATCAATGCTCGATAATCAATCAATGAAATCAATGAAATCGTACGATACAGTAAATCCGATCAATCAATAAAGCAGAAATCGATAAAGCAATAGATCCGTGAGTCAATACAGTAAACATGCATTTCAATACTATATACTGAACAAGTGCAAACTACTGGCTATGTTGCTGTTGTAGATTCTATATTGCTGTTGTAGATCCGTACATTGGTTCTATCAATAAGAGTCGTCACTCTTTTCGCCCGTCGGCATATCAATAAACTCCTTATGTCTCCCTTCAATAATCAATAATCAATGTTTAAAGGAAAGCCCGTCGGCCCACCATCCTGTACAGGTATCAATCAATCTTCTACCAATGTTCAACCAGGTTCCACTTGCGATCAGTATCAATAGTCAATTCAATCAATAAACAATTCAATAGTCGATATTAAAGCAATCATATCAATAATCAATGCATATCAGTTCAATCTATCAATTTCAGACAATTCAGGAATCGTACAAAAATCGGGCAGCGTAACGGCAGTCGGTCAAATTTACACAAAAATCCTGCAAAAAGACACAATATCCAAATCTTTCCAAATTACAATAGAATATCTATAACATCAATACAATACTATCGATCTATAGAATCCAAATCAAATCAGGTCCCGATTATTTTCTATTCGATTAAAAGCGCGTAGAATCAATTCCGACCGGTAAAATCTTCGTAGAATACAGTCAAATCGTGTACAATAATCATATCTATAACATACTAAAAGTTGTGCGGTGAAAGTTGTGTCAAATCAAAACCATGTCGAAAAGTCGACTACGAAAACACAAAACGGATCACAACTAGGTCAAAACACAACATCTCTGAAAACAGAAACAGGGTTCGGAGTCCTTACCACGAGATCTTCACTTTTCCCAACAGCAGCGTCGGACGAAAAGCGCTCCGCGGCCTCCAAAACCAAGCTTTTCTCTTTTTCCCTTTCTCTTTCTCTCTCCTCAGATATTTTCGTTTTTATAAAATGATTTTCTCTCTCCTCAAAACGAGCTGATTTTCTTATATCTATACACTGATCGGCCAGGCCGATATTCACATCGTCCCGGGACGATCAGACCAAATCCTGATCGTCCTGGATCGTCCTGGATCTCACCCAGGGCTATTGTCTGGCCGATCATTTCTACAGTACTATCGTCCTGGACGATCTCACGATCGGCCTGGACGATCTGTGCAGAAATCCTTCCAGAAAACACACCAGAAATCAGCTGTTCAATGCATTGATCGGCCTGGACGATCCAAACTTCGTCCTGGCCGATTCTGGGAGGAAAATCCAAATCAGAGAGGAACAGTAAGGGAACGAGATATTACATAAAGCCACTCATCCACCTAAGCATCCTCATCTCTGCAACACTTAACTTAGTATTATGCTTCTCTTTTAATGGCCAACATTCGGCGCCATAAAGCATTGCATGTCTCACCACCATCTTATAGAATTTTCCCTTATGTTTGAGGCGGGCTTTTCTATCTCACATTAAGCCCGATGCATTCCTCCATTTCAACCATCCAACTTGAATTTTACTGATAATATCCCCATCTATTTCACCATCACTCTAAACAATAGAAAGAATTCTTTCAAATAAAATTTTTAGGTGTGGCAAACTTAGTATCAGAGCAGTTGTTGGAAGAATTGATTGAATTATTACTAAAGTAATATGAATTGATTGTGAGTTGGTATAATTAGTATATTAAGGTGCATTATTTTACACACATACCTGATTACGTGTATCAATTATTCTAATTAAATAAAAGTGTGTAAGCAAAAAGTTGCAATGGACTTATTAGAACATGATGTGCCAAATGAGCAATATAATGTAGCTAAATTACCATCAGACACTATTATGCAGCTGGCTAGTGTTCTATCATAAGATATGGGTGGTACTCGAAGTAAGCAATCTGGGAACATTAACGAAGAGGGGGGAAAGAACTTACAGATATTCCATAAATTGAAACCTCTATTGTTCAAAGGAGCTGTAGGACCACAGGATGTTGAAGATTAGTTATTAAGGATACATAAGATTTTTGACAATATGTTGTGTCCAAAGATCAGAAAAGTACCATTGGTTGTGTACTTCTTTGAAGGAGAGGCTAAGAGATAGTGGGTTGGACAACAGAGAGAGAAATTTTAAGAGAAGATAAATGCTGATATCACTTGGGATGAGTTCACTATGATATTCAAAATGTTGTTTGTATCTTCATTAACCCGACGATGGATGCAGAAAGTTTTCATTAAGTTGGAGTGATGATGGAAGGCTATGATGCAGTATGAAGCCAAGTTTATTACACTTGCTAGGTGTACTCCTTATTTGATCCCTACTTCTAAAGAAAAGTGCTACAGGTTTCTACAAGGATTGAACAGAAAGTTTTGACATATGTTAGTGCCTCTTCTACATATTCATGAGTTTTTTGAGTTAGTGGAGCTGGCCAAAATGATAGAGATTAATATAATAGTACCAGCATCTATGAATGATGTGGTCTTCTAGGTATGATAGCAGCAGACGGAGGATTAAAGATGAAGTTACTAGGGACAGATACAATGTTAGTGAGAAGAAAAGCAAATATACTGATTTGAGGGGATCTTGATCGATAACATATACTTGAAGTTATAACGAATGTATTCATTGTGGAAGAAGATATTCAGGATAGTGTTACCTTTTGACATGACAATACTTTCGATGTGGATAACAAGGATACAAGGCAATCGATTGTCCGTAAAGAGGAAGAGCAAATTTTGGAGCAGGATATAGTAGGTAAACAAACGGACAAATGAATATCAAATTGTGAGCTTATAGTGAAAGATCAGCAAATAGACCTGATGACAGAGTTGCCCGTGGTGGTCAGAGGGAGGTTGTCACACAGGGACCGACAATACCAATAACACTTATAACACTTGCTCTAGTCATTGTTTAAAATTGCGCAAGGCTTACCTAAAGGCTCGCCTCAACACAATTCCAGTAAAAAATGCTTCAATGATTATGTCTCAAGCTTTTTTTTATGAGGCTTATGCATCATCATGGATATATGATGAGGCCCGCCTTGAGGCGTATGTCACCTCGCTAGCATAAGGTGTACGCATTTACTTATATATATATATATATATTTATTTTAAACTTATATAAATCCTATACAAAGTCCCAAAAAAAATCATGTCTTGCACCCCCAAGCTGCAACAACTTCCTCTCAATTTCCTCAACCTGTAGCCCATCGCCTTCACCGTAGTCACCACTGTCGTAGTCGCTGCAGGGGATCACTAGAAAGTCACACTCCACCTCTATCTCCTCTTAAAATTTTGGAGTATTATCTTTATGCTAGTGAAAAATATTTATAAAAGATGAATATGACTGACATAAATGAAGAAGAAGTAAATTGAGAGGTATTGGACCACACAGGATGAGACTAAAAAGAGGCCAATTTGTTATGATAGTGGCTCAAATAAAAATCCCCTTAGTAATGATAATACATATGCTTTCTAAGTTGTTGTCAATTACTTCAGCTTTCTTTAAGAATTAAGTGTAGATGAGTAAGCAACTGATAAATAAAAAAATTAGAGCTGAACTTGATGTTATATGATATTTTTATGCAATTCATATATTTTATGTTGTTTTGTTCTTGTAATATTTGGATTTCAATTTTATTTCACATAATTCATCACTTAACACTTTACAGCTTATACAATTTTATTTCATATTTATATAAATTTGTTATTTTATAGTTCAATAAAAAGTTAATATGTCATCCTTTAACATATTATTTGGATATTATATAAAAAATCACTTTTAATTTTTATTTTGACTCATCAAGTTCTTTTGGATATTGTGATGTGGAGCTACCAAATGTTTTAACCCTTGTTGATTTGTTGTTTTAGCCTTACAAGGGCCCAAAATGTGTTAGAGTTTTTAGGGAAGCCTTAGGAAGGGTTGGAATAAAGTGGCGTTCAAGTTTCATGCAATAGAAGGGTGAAATGCATGTATACTATAATTTTGAAAAGTAGAGTTTTGGATTGTAGAGATTTAATAAATGAGCATTTATGGACTAGTAAACACTTGGATATAGAAACAGAATGTCGTAAGAATAACTTTGAATATTTTCATAAAATTTTATTGATTTTTTATTGCTCAAATGGAGGTCATATCTAACTAAGTCATATTCAACCTAGTTATGGCCTACAACTTTAAGAGGGATTTTGGATGGGATTTTACGATAGAAATATAGAATAATACTATGTAACAGTATGTTGATAAGTGTAGAAATATTATAAAGCAAAAAGAAACTTTTAAAATATAATTAAGACAGGCTTGCTACTCACCAAAGTAGCATGCTTGAAGAGATCACCAAACCTTTACATTTGAAAGCAAACCACCATACCTCCTCTTCTTGAATGGAACTCTATTATTTTGCGAACACAACACCTCATTTTCATGCTTTATTCTAAAATATTTATAGATGTTATGTACTTCTTGAAATAGAAATAAAATCAAATAGAGGGAGAAGTTAGGCCTGGCCCACTGGAAAATATGCAAATGGATTCTTATATACCTTTAGGAAAAAGTGTAACCCACCTCTTTTATGAGGAGGAAGGCCATATTTTTTATTTTTATCTTTATTTTTAACCACCAATTTTGTTTAATTTTAATTTAACACTTGTTCCTTCTGATCCCTCCAACAGTTCAATAGGCAAAATTCAAATTTAAACAATTTTGAGTTTCACAATTTCCAATATATTATAATCAATAATAAAATTCACAAATATATGATTTATTATAATATTTAACATATATAAGAAATATAAATACCAAATACAAGTTTTCACAGGCATCTCATTTAATTCCTTATTTGTCAGCAAGTATATTCTATCTTTAGCCTTTAATTGTTTGAAACTTTTCTTTGTTGATGGGCATGTTATGTCATATCATATTGCTAGTTTAACCCATCTTATGTTGTTCGGTCAACCATCTCTGCATGTTCATCATTGTCAGAGTACTGTTGTAGCCTTATCTGCCACATCAGAGCATTTTCATTTGCAAAATATCACCTTTGATTTGTCTTTACCAACCACTATCATCAAACTATCGGTAACTGACCATTGTTGTTGCTGGACAAAGGTTGTTGTAGCCCAATCACCATTATTGGATTGTTGTTACCCAACAACCTTAATTAGATCGTTATCTCTTGACTATTACTATTTAAATATCACTCTTAATGCATTAAATCTGTGATATTTTTTTGTTATCCACTTAGGGGTGTCAATATTTGGCATAACTTAAAATCCTGACCTGAACCTGACCAAAATATTTTGGGTTTGGGTCAACCCATTTGAAAAATAGGTCGTATTCGGGTCAAAAATAAAACCTAAAATCAATCCTCCAACTTGAGCATAGCCTCTGTTGTGCACATCGCACTCACACTAGCTCACCTCCTTGTCTCACTGCTCGCCGTGCTTGCGGTCACCATCACGAGTTCGTTTGCATGTTGTAGGCGCTAGCCCACATGCCCACTCACCACACACCCACTTACCTGTATGCACACGCTCACAGCTAGCTTGCTGGCCCTGCTCGCATGCCCCTTCATTGTGTTCATGGTTACCCTTGCCTAGGTTTGTGGTTCGTGTCCAATCGACCCAGATTCAAATCGGGTCAAGTTCAGGTCTAGTTTTATGACCCATTTCCCTAATCTGGTTAGGTCGGATTGAGATACTTGGTTGGGAGTCATTTTCGTGTTGTACAGAATCCCACTTGAAAACTCATTTTGACACCCCTATATCCACTCAATCTCTTGTAATATTGCCTTCTTCAAATTAGGGCCCAAGCAAATCTTTCTAATCGACGCTCACATACATAATTAATTCAACTAGGTTATGTCTTATCATTTTTCCTCTTTTTTAGGATTTTCATTCGAAAATTCTAATGTTTTGGTGCCAATAACAAAACGCCACGTCACTAAAGTGCTCGGTACCGTGCTCGGTACAGGCACTTGGTACACACTCGGTACACTCGGTATGCTCGGTATTTTTTGCCGGACGCAATAAAAATTCCGAATGTTGGCCATTAAAAGAGAAGCATAATAGTAATAATACCAAGTGTTGCAAAGATGAGGATGCTCAGGGTGGATGAGTGGCTTTACTCTTAAAGATAGGATACGAAATGAGCATATTCGTGATGGAGTAGCTCTAGTCGACGATAAGATTAGAGAGAGACACCTTAGATAGTTTCGTCACATAAAACGACGGCCTTCCAATGACCCGATTAGGAAAGTTGAGGTATTAGATATGACTTATGTTAAGAAAGGTAGAGGTAGACCTAAAAAGACTTGCTCATAGAATATTAGAAATGATCTTTTCTTATTAAATTTAAATGAGAATTTGACCTTAGTTAGGACACAACGGAGAAAAAAGATTCATGTAGCCAACCCCACGTAGTGGGACACGCTTTATGTTGTTGTTGTTGTATATTTTTTTCATGTTATAAACAAACTGATAAAAATAAAAATATTAAAAACTCGTTAATTAGGGGTACTTTTAATATTATTAATATATATATTTAAAATAGTCACTCTCACCCACCGAGGCTTAGGATGGTTGATGGGCGAGCACGATTGGGAACCTCATATCCCGGATTTGAATCCTCTCTACTACGGCCTCGCCTCTTCAATGGGGCAAAACAAATGTGAGCCCAATGCCGGTGCATGGAATTGCTAAATTCTGCCAAGAGATTAAGGCTTCGTTTGATTGGAAGTTTTTGGTGTTTATTCTGTTTTAAAATGACAAATTCATTTCTTCTTTATTGTTTGGTTCGTCAAATCAATTTCTCAATAACTTCTTTTGTTTCAAGAAAGCTTTATATATATGTTTTTCCGTTAGAAAACTCTATTTTATGATCCAAAGTTTCTTAAAACTGTTTTTTACAAAAAATCAAAAGAAGCCTAATTATGCCACTAAGAGGAACTTTTATTTGGTTCGGTTGACCGGATGCAAGAAACATCTGGTCCTAGACAAAAAAAAAGGCGGTACCGAGGTGTACCGAGTTTTTAAAAAAACTCGGTACACCACTGTACCGAATTTTTTTGCCTAGAACCAGATGCTCCTCTGCATCCGGTCGGAGGACGTAATAATAGTTCCACTAAGATCTTCTTTTAAATAACAGCGGATAGATTCTCCCGTATAAAAAAAAATCCCTCTACTGCCCATTTGTTAGAGAGAAAATAGGGTAGAACAACGTAAATATCAAGAGAGGATGAGCGGGGCCGCTGAGAATACTGCGCTTTTTTAATAAATTAACGGAGATAGAGAGAGAACAACGAAAAGTCCCAATAGTGTGCCTAACGGACGGTGCAGATACCTGAGTCTCTCCATCGATCTCTCAATCCCAGTCGTCTCCTCCTTCCTCGCTTCTCCAGCGTCCGATCGCCCTCCTGCTCTCCCCAGCGCGAAGCAACCGAAAAAGGGAAGATCCCGAGTTATAGAACTCCCCCTCAGCCTCGTTCGCGCGCTCTATTGTTTTGCGAGGTACGCTTTTTGAACTAAGCGATCGATTGTCTAGGGTTCCGCTACGCAGACGAGCGTTCACGTTTATGATTCGTTCTCGTGCCCTCGCGGATCTAGGGTACCGCCTATGGCGGCGGAGGTGCCAGCAAGCCCTTGCGGCGGAAGCCACGAGAGTGGCGACCAGAGCCCGAGATCCAATGTCCGTGAGCAGGATAGGTTCCTTCCCATCGCCAACATCAGCCGCATCATGAAGAAGGCGCTACCTCCCAATGGAAAGATTGCCAAGGACGCGAAGGAGACCGTGCAGGAGTGCGTTTCCGAGTTCATCAGTTTCATCACCAGCGAGTCAGACATCCTATTTCTATGTTTTTGACGATTTGTTTCTTGTCTTGATTTATGTTTTCTAATCGTATTTGCTAGCGGGCAGGGCTAGCGATAAGTGCCAGAGGGAGAAGAGGAAGACAATTAATGGGGACGATCTACTGTGGGCAATGGCAACACTAGGGTTTGAGGACTACATTGAACCGCTTAAGTTGTATCTGCAGAAGTATAGGGAGGTGATTACTCTGTGACCATTTCTGTGAGCTTTTAGGTCTTTTCAGAATGATGGATCGGAATTGGTAGTTGGCCGGGTGATAGGCCAATCTTCTTCTTTTGCACTTTTGTAATCGTTTATCTGATCGCGATTTTTGTTGCCTCTTTTTTTGTTTATCTGGTGGTTCTGTGGAATGGATGCGACGCCATGGCAGATAGAGGTAATCAAACTAACCTCTACCCTCTGTAATCGGTTTTTTTATTTTCTTCAAGAGCGGTTCTATTATTTATACTGTGATGCCTTATGGCACTATACTGTCTCCCATTTGCGTGTTAAGGAGTTAATATTTATGGGTTTCCACCGAAAGGAAAATTATGGTATATAATCCGAGCCCTGGCGGTGTTCTATTAAAGTATAATTAATGCTATAGTTTTGCGATTTTATTGGTCATTGTGCATTTCTAGATGTGGTTGCTTACATGTCTAATGTACAAGTAAAGTACTACTTACATGCCGAAAAGGCGCATCAATTTTTATGTGATATTTTACATAGCCAATTTAAAATTTAAGCACTACATACATGCTGCCTTAATTGTTAAAGATAGCCCGATGACAAACGTTTAACATTTAAGATGCTCATTCTTGCAGTTCTCCAGTACTAATTTTGCTCTAATTTTGGCAGGGAGATGGCAAGGGTTCTGCTAAGGGAGCAGAGAGCTCTGGTAAGAGAGATGCAGGTGGTCTTCAAGGTGGAAACCTATCTGGTTCGAGCATGCAAGGGGATATGAAGGTATCTTCATCTCTTGATTAGATTTGTAACCAACTCTAGCATGCCAATCTTTTTCATTTGTTTTGATTGATAATTTTGTAATTATAATCTTGCAGATCCTTCAGCAAGGCTCTTTTACTGAAGGCATGAATTATATGAATACTCAGGTAGCTTATGTCCACTTTTCTGTCGTTACGCTTCTATAGAAATGAACATACCAGTAACCAACCCATTGAACAATTAAGGGTTCATTTGGTTGGGCTTCTTATCATCAAGTTGGTTTTGAAATTGCTCATATAAAGCTTTATTATGAATCTTTTTGAAACATATGTGCTAGTTGAAACAAACGGCCTCTAATTGGGTAATAGTTAGGCCTTGTACTGATTGAGCATCTTCTTTCTGCTTTATTCTCTACTTAGTGTTTCTTGAAAAGAATCATCATGCCAGTTAATGCAACTTAAGTACGAAGCATGGTATATGAATGCCTTTGAATCCCCCCCAATTTCAAATCTACTCTCTTGAAGTTGATGTGAAATAATGGATTCCTATTCCATTTGAGTATGTTATAAATGTTTTGGAAGTGAATAGCCTATCCATTTTTTTAGTGCAGGTCAGCTAAAGAAACATTTTCTCCATGCATGACTGTTTATTTCCTTATGGAAGGAAAACTTCTTGACACATACAGAGGCACATAGCTGTGCACAATTAACCTATACTTTTTATAAATTTCACGGCTCCTGATTTTTTTTTTTTTTTTTAGCTTCATTTTGTAATCTCCCTTCATTGCGAAAACTACTACAGTGTAAAAATATTGATACGACGGTTGCACAATTTCTTGGAGCTTGTGAGCTTGTGTATGTATTACAAAAGCGGTATTGACTAAGCATATGAGATGTGGAGGGATAATGGCGATACTTTAGGTTAGGTTAAGGCATAACATTTGACCATCTAATTTAGTATTTATTGAATCAATATTATAAGAATTGGGAATGAATTCACATAGGTTTAAATCTAATATTGGTGATAGTCAAGAAAGAAGATTTAGGCTAGAATCTAGGTTATTTTAAATGATTTCCATGGTTTCTATCATTTCTGTATTCTAATGCACTGTTATTGTTGTATATCTCCACACTTGGAACATTTTAGATGATTATGATTGTGCCGTAAGGAGCTTGTGTTTTAGCATCACTGTTTTTGGAAGGTTTACACAATTTGTTCGATTTTGTGAACTTTGCATGTATTCTTAAAGTGATGGATCAGTGGCATATAAGATGTGGAGGGATAATTACTTCTTGATACTTTTGGTAGAGACATAGAGTAAGACATGGCATTCGAATTTTAATCTAGTATATTATTTATTGAACTGATATGAAGGGATTGGTTATGAACTGAAATTGGCTTACGTCTAATATTTGGTAATTGTTGTGTAAGATGATATAACTTGGTGCAAATCTAGATTATTTTGTATTTTTTCTCAATCATTTTTCTATCAATTATATATTCTAATACATTATTAGTGTTGTTTATCTCCATTTTAGATTATTATGATTATGCCTTTAGGAGTTTTTATTTTACCATTGTTACTCTTATCATTCGGTCCATTTAGCCTTTAAGGCTTTAACATAATTATTCTTGTCAAATGGGTAAATGGCATGACGAAGTTTTGTTTGTGATCGTCGGGCGGCCTGTTTGTCCAAATAATGAATTTCCCAAAGCTGCTGATAGACTCCAGTAAGTTTTATGACTCTCCTTGTGCTAACAAGGGCATTGTTGTTAGTAAGAGTTGTAACAAATAATATATAAGAAAATAATTCTGAGGAAAAGTTTTCACAAACATTCTCCATGTACTGCCACCCCTCTGGTGGCGCCATTTAAGTCCTACTGTAAGAGGAAGATTTGTTGATGCTCCCTTCCCCTTTTTAACAGGAGACTTCAGCTAAGATAGCCATGTTAAACCAATTATCCTGAAGGTTTTATTGTTTTTATTCTCCATATTTTACTTTATTCTCAACTCTCATAATTCTGTTCCAAATCGATTACTTAGTTGAATCATCTCTAATTGTTTGGAGGACCATATTCTTCATGCTTTTGATGGTAGTTTCTGTTTCATACTGTCCAAAAATTAGATCTTTGGTAGACTGTAGTCGTTTGGCATGCTTTTTATCATTCGTAATTTTCAGTAGCATTTTATTTTGGAAGTTATGATCCTTCAATCTAGGTGCAATGTATAATTCTTTTACTAGTATTCCCACTTGATCAATTTTATAGTTTTTTATCAATTTGCCTCTGGCATTCTTTTTTTCCTTCTGGTTAATTTTTCTTACGGTTGTATTACTGTGTTTTTTACTATTTCCTAATGCTTACTTGTTCAATGCATGTCAATTTTGTGAATCTGATCTGAACAAGGTATGCTATATACCTCATGATAAAGGCAACACACTTTTGCGATCACTATTTCGGTTTGGGTTTTGTTTCCCTGGCCACCTCCATTGCATCCTAATTTCAATGAAGATGCTTTTTTTTAAACATCTTTTATGTTAGTTTCTAGTCTATTGTTCTGATGTAGGCCTTTCAAATTCTGCTAATGGCATAAATCTATGCAAAGGTTACCTATATTTCTTTGTGGACTTCTTTTATTTATGTTTGGCATGTTATATAAGCAAAGATTAAAAACTTAGAACTACATCACAGAAGTTTATTGTTTTATAGAATGACAATGCTGAAATGACCTTTTTTCTTTTCTTTAAGATATATTTAAGCATTTTGGGGTATGCTCATTGTATTTGTTGAATTTTAGCGGTGGCCGCAATGATGGATTCGTAATAGCTAAGGCTTTACTTTTGTCCATTTTTGTATTTATTTAGTCTGGCCTCTATTAACTTAGCTGATAAAATTCATGTTTTTCTTACACTATGATTAGGAGCTGAGCAAGTAAAAGAAAAGGTATAGTTAGATAAAGAAAGGCATGTTTATCCTTTTATTTTTGGTTTTGTTGTTCTGAAAGAGAAAAGAAATATTGTTCATCCCATTTTTTATTGTATTTTATTAACTTTCTTTCATGTTTTGCTCATAGGGTAGTAAAGATCCAATTAAACTTTTAACATAGTAAGTGGATAAATCTGTACTTATAAAATATAAAATAAAGTTCTCCTTAGCATCACACATTTTTTGATAAGCTTAGATATATCTTACCTACAAGCTCTTGTTTAGTGTATACTATTTCATTCTATAAAACGTTGACAATCTTGTTTAACCTCGTGGATGTTTTAGATGATTTCTTTTGGTTTCATCTTAAAAATGTCATATACTCATATATGACCCGGAGGCCTGAATTATTGAGGTGAGAATAGACGGTTGGACGACTGATTAAAATTTTTATTATTAAAACTATCACCAATAAACTGAAAAAGCCACTAAAAACCTCTAAATAAAAAATAACATTAATTATCTTTTACTCGGAGCATTGCGCCTATGATACATATTATCTGTTCTACTCATTTTAAGCTTTGAATTATACATTTAATTATTTTTTCAATAAAAAGAGTGAGTCAGCCGAGCTCGCACGAGGGAGGGGGAGAGAGAGTTCAACAGGTAGTAAGCAAACGAGGAGTTTGTGAGCGGTAGGAATTGTGGTGGTTCGGTGGAGGCTATGAGCAGATAGGAATGTGATTGTGTGTGAACAATCATCTTCGATTGAGATTTGCAATTGCATGCGACTGGGATGCTGATTTTGATTTTTATGGCACATTTAAATTTTAAGTTAGTGTTGCTTTGAATCTTCTTTCATAGTTTCTATTTATGTTAAGATTTACTTTATGTTTCTTATTGTGTGATGTTATGGTTTTTAATAATAAGCTAACCTGTGGACTATGACATGTTTATAAACTTTTTTTTTTTAGGTGTTTTATGTTGGCTGTGCCTCATGCCTCAAACTGTCTTGAGGTTTACACCTTATCTTGTTGGGGCGAATCACCTTAATTTTTTAACCTTTTTAAATCTGGCTAGAAACATAAAAATTTTAGTTCTTGTGCAACTCAAATTCGACTAAAAAGTATAGTCATTTTAAGTTGAGTTGATCCGGCTTAAACTTATGTAATGTAAAACTGATTTTGAGTCCGAGATCATATCTGAATGCAAGTTTGAATGAGAATCTAGGTCTATTTCTGGCTTTAAAACTAAACAAATCATACCTGTTTAAGTGTTTAAATTAAAAAGTAACCTAATACTTTTAACAACTGAGTTAGAAACTAAATTATCCTTCTTTATGCTAATCAAGTTGGAAAGACAAATTGCATCAACATTTTAGGATTAACTTCATTCAAGGACTTCAAAAATTTTAAACTTTACCTTCTGATTGAACTTAAAATGTATTCATTATATATCAATTTTGAATAGTTTAATGTACCTTTTTTAAGTGAGCTTTTGTCCATATGATATTCAACTTGCATTTGCATTGATTGATATTTTTTAAAAGAATGTTTTATGGAATCTAATAAATATAATTTTAAGTTATTTTCATGCCTTCACTTACGAGTTATCTATAATCTATTAATTTACAAGCACTTAAGAATTTTTTCATTAATTGACAAGCATTATACATCATATAGTATTGGATTACTAATTATTCATTTGCGTGATTTACATAAAAATATTGCTGGAAGCGCTTTGTTAGCAATATATGTTAACAAATGGCATATGGACGTCAAGAACAGTAATAAAGTCATAGCTAAGGTTATCTCTAGGAACTTATTCAATAATGTCATCATTATTGATTGGAAAAGTAAAAAACATGTAAAGTTATATAACAAATTGGGCAAATGCACAAACAAGTTTGCAATCCCAGAAAATTTTAGTATAACTCTAATTATGATGTATCTAATTTGAATTTTTATCATAAATCATTAACTAATATTTTGGATTTTTTTTCCAATTTCCTCCTAATTTCACACACAATTCATATTTTATACGTTTGCTAACAGTCAATGACGATCTTCTCCCAGAAACTATGATTGTTGAAGAAATTGTGTCGAGTCTGATGGAAAATATCAGACGCACCACATAGGGGGAGAGAGATTCCTATTTATGATGATTCAAGGATTTATCTATGCCTAGATTTGTTTTATTAACTCCAACTAAACAATTCGTGAAAGTGAACGCATTTTAAGAAATTAGGCTCAGAGAAAATAATTTTAAATGGCTCTTTCTACGATTTTTTAGCAAATTTATTTTCAAGTATTCATTTCCTTAACACCGGTCAATAGTGCAATGTGGATGCCCCTATTTCAGTTGTACTTTATACTCTTGAATTTTCAATTTATGGCATTTCAAATAATAGAGTTTGCAGCTGTACAGTTGAAAGTAAATCTTTACGGGAAATGTTGGATTTAGTGCTCAAGGAATCAACTTCTTGCTCTTTGCCCTTTGCTCATTAATTTTGATAAACCGCTATTATTATTCCTATTTCATGATTACTTTCGGCTTTGCAAGCACATGTGGACTTGAAAGCTTGGTCCATTCCTTTTAGGTTGCCTCCTCTAAACCATTTTCTTATAAAACCTGAGGATACAGTCAAAATTGCACTGTCTTCCTATTTTTTTAATAAACTTGTTAAGGTTTTTTGGAAAATAGTTAGGGAATTTCCTTAATAAATATATCTGCTGTAGGTATTTTGATATACCCTAGTCTTACATGAAATGACCAAAATAATTACTTCCTTTTAGTGATGTAGTAATTTTAACTCTTTTGGCTGATAAATTATGCTTATACTTTTTATATCATCCTTTCTTTTCAGTATCATCCTGGAGACCTCTCTAGCTAAATGGGCCTTCTACATCTTTTAGTAGATGCTTCTGGTTCAGGTAAAAGCTCTTCCTGATAGAATTTTTGTTAGAGTGATATTTTTCCTGCCTGTGCTAAGTCGTATGGGTGCTCCCATTAGACCTTATCTATCAATTGGGGCTCACTCAATCCTCACTGGATGTTGAATGGGTACTCCATGCCCTTGCGGGCTGATCCTTATTTGCCATATCTTGAAATACCTGTACAAAAGTATAGATTTTATTTGGTTGGACTTGTATTGAAGCAGCTTCTAGTTTTGCAGAATCCGTCAGAATAATATCAAGATTTCTTGAAGATTATTCAGGTGTCAAGAAGAATTTAACCCAGTTTAGTTTGTTATGATCAGAAGAGTTAACTAATAAAAACTACCATCTGACTGCAGAGAAGGAAAGTCATTGAATTAACGATTGTGATGTCAAAATGAGTCCATTGATTTTTTTATAATGTTCTTTCTATTTAGCTGGAAAACTTCTTGTTATTTGGCATAATGTTCCTTCTATTATTGTCTGTCAGCTGCGCATAACTACATTTCATTAACCATTGTTAAATATCATGATATTCCCGTTGGCATGATCAAAATGGTTGAATAGAATGCGTTAAAACCACAAATTACATAAACTATTATCTGAAACTATTATCTGATGGGAAAAGTAGAGTTGGCTTAATTTAGAAGAACCTATCATTGTCATCACTAAGCGATTAATACATAAAAAAGATTGAATACAGGATTCAGGTATTTCTTTCCCAGAGCATGTAAGCCCTTTTGTCCTCCTTTGGGCCTAGATCTAGACCTTGTTTTCAAATTTGCTTCAAACGAGGTTGCTAGCTTCCATTCACTCTCCTTTCTTTTTTATGTCTAGAAAAAAAAGGTCTTCAAAGGTGTTGGGTTCTCACTATTCGAATCGCTTTCCTTTTTATCCGACTACATAGGCAAGATCTCATCTTTTTGTGAATCTTGGGGCTCATAAGAGTGCTCCCTACGACTGAAAATCGGGGTCGAAAGACCATCTCTTTGACGACGTGGACATGGCCCATCATGTACGATCCGACAAGAGAAATGTAGAAGAATATGCCCTCGAGTCAATCCCCCACTTATAACTACAAGATCCCAACCATTGACACTTATTGCACCAGCTTATGGGGCAAGAAGAAGATCCAAAAAATGGCTAAAAAGATCGTAAACTTCACCTTGGAATTCTTCCATCAGCGCTAAAAATAAAACATTGAACGATAATAGAACTAAGGCACGACTGATGATGTGCCATTGTCTGAAGAGCTAAGAGAGAGTAGAAGTGCTTTCCTTCATTTTGAGCATGAACTATTTCAAGTTACTGTTATTCGAGGATGATTGCTTATGACATCAATCAGCTAGGTCCGTTTGTCGAATAGTTTGTCAACGCATGCAATGTTTCAAGTTGGAGTAAAGTGAAGGGTCTCGCTTTCAAGTTGTATCGACCGCCAATATGCCTTAGAAGTGGCTCGCATCAAGCAAGGATTTTTTTATGACATCGTGTGTTTCCAATTCCAAAGAATCTTTTTCTTTTCAAAAGTAGATTTTTGATACATAATCAAAATAGATCTCGTCCATTGAATGTGCAACGAACCTCTTTTATGATCTGATTTATTACATGTCTCTCAAGAAAGGAAAAGCAAAAATTACAATCCCTTCTTCTATAGTTTGTCAAAAATTATTTAGTATGAATACACATCTTGGCCGTCATTTAGCTACTCACCATTTCATAGTTTATTGATGTCTTTCCAAAAATGGAATTGCTATTCTAGATTCAGACAAGACACTTCTTTTTTTATGAAACATTTTTCATTTTAAAGGATCTCCTATTCATCAAAAAGGTCGTTCCTTCTTTTTTAAGAACAAGAATTTCTTTCTATCTAGATCATGGAAGACATGGCGAGTTGTATCAATCATTCTCAATGGAGAATCGAGGCTTTTTTGACTAATTCTTGTTCAAGTTTGAAACAAATCCATTCGAGAAAGAAAAAGATAAATGATTGGTTGAACCAACAACCTGATTTTGTAATTCTTCTAGATGCAGATAGAAAGTCTTTGGCCATATTGAAAGCTAATCAATCACAAATACCTGTTGCATCCTTAGTGGATTTTACAATCCCAATGAGATCCTATTAAAGAATAACTTATCACATTCCAACGTATGCTCCTATATGGATCACATATCTATTTCATCATTCGATCATGAAAATAGTGATTCTTGAATGGGGAAGAATCGTTGCATTGAGGGAGATTGCAGGAGAAGAAAAAACTCATCGATCAACCTTTTTCAAGTCCTAGAAAAATTGGTTTTAATCGATCGATCGATTGGTACAAAACCCAACTAGTGGGACCGTTTTATGGATTGAACAAGAAGAGTCTTTGGGTGGATAGAACAAGTGCAAGCTTTGTACACAACAACGAACGTCCCATGGAGGGACACTTTTACGATGCAGAGAGCAAACAAAGGCAAGTTTTCAATGTTGCATTTGTAGTCTTGTTGCATGGTAGAAGAAATGAAATCATTGCCTTGATTGTAACATAAGGTGACGCAGCAACCATTGCTTTTTTTTTCAGCCATGGAACAAGGGCAAGGGGAGTGTGTTTTAGAAGAAGGTTCTCCTTTTTGTGCACTCAGCAAGTCAGTTTGGTACTAGCGCATAATAGAAAGATAGGCCAAGATGTTACGGTAGGATACAAGGGTTTTGGCATGTAGTCTCCCTATTGTCTCCGTATATTTGACAAATGTTACAGTGTTTCACAGTCCATACAATTCTAGACCATTGCAAGCCATTAGTACCACATCTGTTTGAGTTTCACTTACATCTTTGGCCCAAATTGGTGGGTATTATACACCCTTGACTGCACTTCGTACATTGCTTTCCTCTTGCTTCATTACTAGACAAACATCTCATCCATAGCTAGTCCTAATACTTTCAGTATCAAGTTTCATTGAAATACACACACTAGGGCAATCTCCTTCGAAGATAGGTTCTTTTATTGCTTTATTCTGGCCATTCATCGTGTTGAAAGTGTAAGAAAAGAATGTCTCTAATTTTCAATAGAGACTTCCATGCAATGAGCCATTTCCACTATGGATGTTACAATGTTGGGTAGGGGTGTAAGCGGGTCAAGTCGAGTAGTAGTGTTATCAAGCTTGACTTGTCAGTCAGAAAGCCAACTCGAGCTCGAGGTCAAATCGAGCCCAAAAAAAAATGAACTCGAACCCGATTCATCCTTTTACTCGTCGGCTCGAGAGCTCTACTTGAGCTCGTGGGAGCACTCAAGAAGCACAACAGGCATCACCACGGGAGTTTTGAAGAATAAACGAAGCTCGTCCATCTACCCGTTGGGGAAGAAAAATAATAGTTTCTTTTTTCCATACGGAACATCAGCTTTATTGTAGCATTAATAATGAAGTGAACAAGTTTTTTTTTTTATATTTTGAGAGATGTGCAGTTGCTGCAGTTAATTAATGGTGCTTTTTTTTAAATAACAAATTTGCAAAAAATTTAGATACGAAAACTTAAATTTAATTATTAGATTATATAAATAAATAAATAAGATTATTTCTTATCCCTAAATATTTGCTAATCGAGTAAACTCTGCTCGCGAGCTCGTTTCAACTCGAACAGACTCGTGAGCCAGTTGGCTCACTTACACCTTGATCTTGGATAAGTTCTTTCAGGTTTGGGAAGAGGACTCTATCATGTATAATGACTTATGTTCTGCCACCGGGGGGTTGGTAGAGCGGCTATTAACTTGGCTAATGCATCTGCCTTGTCATTCTTTTTTCTTTGCATGTAGTTGAATTCGAGTAGCTTGAACTGTTTCATGAGCTCCATAACCATGGTGAATTATAGCTTGCGTACTTTTTATGTACATTAGAGTTGGCATATGATTCACTGTGAATACCTGTAGATTATGAGGGCACTTATACAGATTTGTTAGGCTATTTTTCTCTTGTTCTCATAAATCTATGGAGTAAGACACAAACTTCTCAAAAAGATCAATTATAGTCATTATTGCATAATGGGCTCCCTTAAATAGCATTGATGCACATATAAATGAGGTGTTTTATCTAATTGAGCTATACCCCTTATCAAACAATTTTAACAACGAGACATTTTCTTGTCAAGAAGGGTATTTCCAATAATTCTACATGATTACTCTTTGACCCATTTATATTTACTTGTAAAATATTGATATTGCTTAGAAAATATATTTTACCTATATTACTCAAAGTTATGGTGACCTTTTTTTGTGGTGATAAATGACCTACTTAGCTAAGTGGTTAGAGTATTACTTTCATATGGTGAAAGTTATTGGATCAAATCCAATAGTAGGTAGAACTTAATAGATACTAAATTCCATGGTATCTAATAAGTTTTTCTACTCATCCTCTTTTTTTTTTTTGTTCTATCATCAGATTAATCAAATTAGAGTTCATTGTTTCAATTTGTGGAATCAAGATGTAGTGTGTAGTGTATTAGAAAGAACTATTTTGATTTTGATTGAATGTATAGACTACTAATAGGAAATCATTTTGACAGCTTCTACTTGTGTCCTAGCTCATCTAAGAGATAAATTTGCCTCAATTGCTTCTCTTATCTTAGCTCTACTCAAGTTAACTTCAGTTATTTTAAGAGTTTTTTAAGCTTCTTGTAGACTAATGTCAGTACAAATTTTCGCACCAATTACTAAAATGGTGATCTCATTAGTACTTATTCTAGTGGAATCGTCCATAAGAGCCACTGTTAGCCATCAGTCGTTTAGTCTTATTATCAAAATACATATATCTACATTCGTGTCAATGGGGGTATGGTTTGGTAATACCCCAATTGGGAGTCAATACACAAACATTTAAGGTCATTTGTTCAATTTGCTCTCCTCGTCTAAGTTCACAGCTTTCGCAGTAGCTTCATTGATGTTACCTACCAATTAAAAGGATTGCTCGGTAAGACTGTTTAATTCTCTGGAAAAGATAACTTGAAACAACCAAATTGTTTCTGTCAGACCAACATATTTCCCTGGAGAATCGATAAATACTTCTACTACAAAGAAGGTTTGTGATAATAAGCACTCAATCTTGCGTGCTATTGCTACGATGAAACGATTTAATTCATCCAACCCAAGGATAGCTATAATGTCATGAAGTTTTTGTAACGTTATCAAGTTTGCTCAACCCTTTGTGCGGTTTCATAATGTTCATCCGCCAACGATCCGAGGTTGTAACATAGTTGACGTTGAATCTAAGGGATCTATTGTTGGATACCTTTGGCAGCTAATCCTCTTGATAATATGGTAATAGCATATAAATGTGCTAATGTTATTCTAGGAGCAGGGTAGGACAAATCATTTGCAGGTATATAAATTGCTTGGATTGATGTTATGAATTCTTCCTTAGTAGAAGGAATTATTTCTTGCAAAGAAACCAATTCCCTACTAAGGATAGGTTGATAACCCATTGTAGATTTGTCATATTATTGCCACACTTCTACTTGGTTATAATTTTTCAAAAAACTGTCAGAGTATAAAATCCTATAATAATCTTCAAAATATTATGTTCAGCTTGTTTTGAAGGGATAAGTCTGTAGCACTCATAAAAGGTTTCAAAAAACTACAATTTCTTGATAATTTCATGAGTAATTTTATAAAAAGCTACAACCATTGCCAACTAACTAGTAAGTTGATTTCAAAGCCTCCCTATTATTAGATTTAAGATGATAGAAATTTTACCCGTAATGAAACATGATTATCATCTATTAGATTTTATTTGAGATAGATTTCTTACTATTTTTTAAAGTAGCTTTCAAGAAAAAAATGTTTTGAAAACAGTGAAAAAATAGTAAAATACTAGTGAAAATTTAGCTCAAACGAAGCCTTAGTTTCCCAAGAGTTTTTAAGAGGTTAGAGCTTCTTAATTGCTGCAAGGTGAGAGAATGGAATGAATCCTCACATTATTTAAATCCATACATAACAGTTTTTTGGCGATTATGCTACTGATAAACATTGAATGTTTTCTATCCTTCTTTTTATACTTGTTTAATCTAATTTGCTATGTGGAGAAATTATATTCTATTTTTTTTTTTTATGAAACCAGGTCAACAAGAGGACGAAAGCTTCGAACTGTGCTTGAAAAACTCATTCAGTTGGAACTATTAGTTTTTTATTTCGTTTGCTTATTATTTGATATGTAATTTCTGGACGGATTTATATAAACATCTGCAATACTTCCTATCTGTGAATAGAGCAGAAATCTAATCTGGGTACTAATTATCTGTCTTTGGAGAGTAACTTTGATGAGGCCATTGTCTCAGAACAAATGGTCATTATTTTTATTTCATAAATTTATTTAACTAGCTAACCTGTGCTTGCTGTTTTAAGCTTGAGTATCTGCGCTATTAAATGGGACTTGTTATGTTTGTTTTGATCCCCATATGCAGAGCTTTAGCATTTTTATTTGAGCCTTGGTGCAAATTTTGAAGTTGTTGCCTGCCATTTAATCGGAAAATTATTAGTTGCGGAGATCGGATGTAGAGATACATCTGAACATCCATTTAAAATTTGACACGTAGAGTGCACTTTGGTTGCGCATTTTTGTGCGCTTTACCTGTGCTTTACATGCGCTTTAGTTCTGCTTTGACTGCTCTTTTATCTCGCTTTTTTATGCGCTTGGATTGCGCTTTTCCTGAACTTTAGATGTATTTTAGTTGCACTTTGACTACTCTTTTATTTCGTTTTTTTACTTCGTTTTGCTTAAAAATCTACGGACACATTAAATATATAAAGTAAAAAAATAAACTCAATGTGTCAATATTTTATTAGAGTTCGGACGTATCTTTACATTTGGTTTCTGCACCTAATAATTTTCCCATTTGATCACCTAAGATTTCTTATTTTTTTGGAGGAATGCTTGAGTAACTAAGCACAAATTTATTGTAAATGCCATTCTTTTTTAAATTTGTTAGCAACATCTATTAAAATTTTATATCAATTAAAGTAGTTGACGTTGAAGATCTATTTTATGATTGAACTTAGCTATCTTGTGATAGGGAGCTTGACTATTGAATGTACGTTTGTGCTTAAACAGATTGTTTTTGTTGAAATAATCTTTTTGTCATAATTTTTTTATTGTTTTCAAGAAAATTTTTAATTAAAATTTGTTTTAGAAAATAATTAAAAGTTGTCTCAAATGAAGCCTTTGATTGAGTTTGAACTCAAGTTTAAATTTATATTTTAATTCTTAACGACTTTAGATATTTTTAATATTTTTTTATATTTCAATTTTTGAATTATTATATATTTTATGTTGGTTATTTAGATTCTATTTTGTGGGAGTTTGGGTGGTAGTCTCTTTATTGGAGTTTTTCTAGATGGTCAACTATGTTGTTTTGGCTATAGTGTTGATTCTCTGTTTGGTTGTTTTTATCATTAGAGCCCCATCTCAATTGTTGGTTTTGGTTTTAATTGAGTTCTATGCATTTATCTACTTCTCGGTTTGGACTATTGGTGCTCTCTCTAGTTTTTGTAGCCCACTCAGTTCCTTCTCTGGTTTGCTACACAAAGTTGAGGCTGGTGGACTATGATGAATGTTCCCTTGTGTGGCCTTCATGGAAGCCCGTCTAATTTCTATTCGTGAAAGGCCTTTGGGTTCTTAGGGGAATTGTTAAAGTTTACAATTTTAGGCATGCCCATTTCCAGAGCATTTTAAGTCTTTTTGGGGTTTGGTCACCTTGTGCTCTTTTTTTCTTTTTGAAGTAGGTTCTTTTGGGTTTTGGTATATACATGAATATACTTTTTTTTCCTTTTAGTATATGGTTATATATATTTTTTGTTATTTTTTTATAATCTATAATTATTTTATAAAGTGAAATGAATTTGAGCTCTGCCCTTTTTTTTTAAAAAGAAAATATGCGCAACCATGAGAAGCGATGGGAAAATAAACAATTGTGGCCATGATGAGAGAAATTATTTTGTGCGGAGTCTGAACGTAGCTCTATGCCTGGATTCCAATAAAATTAAAACAACTGTATTATGTATGTGGATATTAATTTCTATTTCTTATTTAATTTTATTCTTGCCAGCCTGACTCACCCGGCCCAAAAACATGCCACCTAAAAAATTATGGTTTAAAAATGACGCTCTTTTTTTAAATAAAATTCCGCAAAAGTTCTGTATTTTTTAGGATTTCAACTCAATGAACTTTTCATAACTGTTAAGAAAGAAGAAGCGAGGAGAAGCTGGTGAAGAAGAAGATGAAGACTGATCTGAAGGTGGAGAAGCCGGTGAAGATGAAGATGAAGACTGGTTTGGAGGTGGAGAAGCTGATGAAGATGAAGAAATGATAAATTATAGTTTTTTTCTGTACATATAGGGAATATGTTTGCCCCCGAAAAAAAAATTATTGTAATGGCATTTTCACTATGTTATTTGCAATAATAAATTAAGTTTATATGAAAAACACGTAAAAAATAGTAAAAAAAAACTGTCCCATATAAAATCTACAATATAATTTGGAATAATTTTTACCATTAATTTTTTTCTAAGTAGCAGCTATAAAAACTAATAAATTTGTCCCAAACAAAATCTAATCTATAACAATTCAAGGTACCAGTATCTTGGGGTACTCATCACTGTAACCTTTTTCTTTTAATATTATGTATTTATTTATATTTAATATCAAATAAAAGTGTGTTTAAATAATTATAAATTTTAAAAATAAATAAATAAATAGACTTGCTCATTGTCTAGAGTGACAGTCTATGAAGTGTACATTGTTATAGTGAGTTTTAGGTTTCATTTGAGATGGCTTTTTTAATGGTTCTTAAAATAGTTTTTAACTCAAAAAATAATAATTTATATATTTAAAAATTATTTTATAAAACAGTGAAAAAATCGTCTCAAACAAAATCTTAGTTGAAGGATGTGACCCCAAAAGCAGCTATGAGTTGGTCAGCGAATGAGGTTTTCATCATCGATATGAGTGAGAATATAAATGTTATGAATCTTTTGAGTGTTAGAATTCTTCATAAGAGTGATATCTAATAACATGAATAGGAACTAACTGTCAGAAACATAGTTAGGTGAGGAGAATGAAAGCGTCAGCTTTGATTGTCGATGAAGAAAGCTATTGCATTTGATTTCAAAATAAAAAATAAAAAAGATCACAAATAAGACTTTAGTAATTACCCTAGTGTGAAATAAGATTTTAGTAGTTATAATGTTTAATGTTAAATTAACAAATTAATATATAATTGAGCATCTGAGGTTAACTTAATTAGGGTCCATTTGGAGCAGCTTCTTACTATTTTCTAAAGCAATTTTTTAATAAAAACTTCTATTATGCTGCAAAATTGTTTAGAAAATGATAAGAAAGCTATTCCAATTTTTTTTGGAATTATTTGTATGCTATAAAAGATCTTAAATCATATAAAAAATACAGCTTATATTAAACTAGGTATTTTTTTGTATTGCTCGGTATAGCTCGGTATTGCTCGGTATAGCTCGGTATAACTCGGTATTGGTCTTCACATGATGATATTCTTCGTTAATACCAAATAATAGCTAGCAATACCGAGCAAAAATCCAATTTTTTAGTGGTGGGAGGACGTATCTCTACGTCAGGTGGGAGGACGCAATAAAAATTCCATTTATAGACAAAATGAGAGGATAAGCCCAAAATCTAGAGAGTTGCTAGAAATACAATTATTTTTTAGATTTTGATAATATTTTACCCTTCTAATCATATATTTTCTCAAATAAGAGGAGAAATTTTGCTAAAAGATTTAGACTAATTTGAGTAAAGCATGAGAAGAATATATATTATATAAGTTAATGTTGTGAAAATGTGTCATAAGTAGCTAAACAAGCGATTTTGTAATGGTATGGGTGTTGGTCGAAATTGACTTGGCAAATTGGGTTCCTACCCTTTATTAGATAACTCAAGTCATTCAGATGAATTCTTACTGGGTTCCATTAAGAAATTTAATGGAGATTTAATAAATGAGCATTTATGGACTAGTAAACACTTGGATATAGAAATAAAATGTCGTAAGAATAACTTTGGATATTTTCATAAAATTTTATTGATTTTTGATGGATCAAATGGAGGTCAAATCTAACTAAGTCATATTCAACCTAGTTATGGCCTACAACTTCAAGAGGGATTTTGGATGGGCTTTTATGATAGAAATATAGAATAATACTATGTAACGAAACGGTGATAAGTGTAGAAATATTATAAAGCAAAAAAGAAAATTTTTAAAATATAATTAAGACAGGCTTGCTACTTACCCAAATAGCATGGTTGAAGAGATCACCAAACCTTTACATTTGAAAGCATAACACCATACCTCCTCTTCTTGAATGGATCTCTATTATTTTGCAAACACAACAACTCATTTTCATGCTTTATTCTAAAATATTTAAAGATGTTATGTACTTCTTGAAATTGAAATAAAATCAAATAGAAGAAGAAGTTAGGCCTTGACCACTTGAAAATATGCAAATGGATTCTTATATACCTTTTCGAAAAAGTGTAACCCACCTCTTTTATGAGGAGGTAGGCCATAACTTTTATTTTTATCTTTATTTTTAACCACCAAGAGTTCAACAAGGAAAATTCAAATTTAAAAAATTTTGAGTTTCACAATTTCCAATATAATTATAATCAATAATAAAATTCATAAACATATGATTTATTATAATATTTAACATATATAAGAAATATAAATACCAAATACAAGTTTTCATAGGCATCTCATTTAATCCCTAATTTGTCAGCAAGCATATTCTAGCTTTAGCCTCTAATTGTTTGAAACTTTTATTTTTTGATGGGCATGTTAAGTCATATCATACTGCTAGTTTAACCCATCTTATGGTGCTCGGTCAACCATCTCTGCATGTCCATCATTGTCAGAGTACTGTTGTAGCCTTATCTACCACATCAGAGCATTTTCATTTGCAAAATATTGCTTCGATTCATCTTTACCAACCACTATCATCAAACTACCACTAATTTACCATTGTTGTTGCTGGACAACCACTATTAAGTTGTCGTAGCCCAATCACCATTATTGGATTGTTGTTACCCAACAACCTTCATTAGATCATTATCACTTGACTATTACTATTTAAATATCACTATTAATGCATTAAATCTGTGATATTTTTTTTGTTATCCACTTAGGGGTGTCAATATTTGGCATAACTTAAATCCTGACATGAACCTGACCAAAATATTATGGGTTCGAGTCAACCCATTTCAAAAATGGGTCGTATTCGGGTCAACCAAAAAACCTAAAATCAATTCTCCAACCTAAGCATGGCCTCTATTGTGCACATCGCACTCACGCTAGCTCACCTCCTGGTCTCGTTGCTCGTCATGCTTGTGGTCACCATCATGAGTTCATTTGCATGTTGTAGGCGCTTGCCCACATGCCCGCTCACCCCACACCCACTTACAAGTATGCATACGCTCACGACTAGCTTGCTTGCTGGCCCTGCTCGTATGCCCCTTCATTGTGTTCACAATTACCCTTGCCTAGGTTTATGGTTCATGTCCAATCGACCCAGATTCAAATCGGGTTGAATTCAGGTCTAGTTTTATGACCCATTTCCCTAATCTAGTTAGGTCGGATCGAGATAGTTGGTGGGGGTCATTTTCATGCTATACAGAATCCCACTTGAAAACTCATTTTGACACCCCTATATCCACTCAATCTCTTGTAATATTGCCTTCTCCAAATTAGGGCCCAAGCAAATCTTTCTTATCGACGCTCACATACATAATTATTTCAACTAGGTTATGCCTTATCATTTTTCCTCTTTTTTAGGATTTTCATGCAAAAATTATAATGTTTTGGTGCTCTTTTCATTTATCTATTTACTTGTGGAATGTTCATGCAAAACTAAGGTCCAAACCTATCTTACTCTATTATTGTAAATTATAGCATGTAAGAAGTATAATATGCACAGGCTAATCACATTTTTCTTCATTATTAGCTCTTTAGTTACATTTCTTTAGTGTTATAGTATATTCGAATTCATTATAAATTAGATATACCACATTTTACTTTTTTTGTGTGTTTTGGTCAATTGTAAAATAAAACATGAAAAAGTTTTTTTTTAATATTTGGTTGAATGTAAATTAAAAACAAGTCTATGGCATAAATATATGATAGTAGATCTTAGGCATGAGAAGTAGATGCTAGGTTGAGTGTTGAGCATAACATGTTGATCGATGATGTCGTTGTAGTCATAGTGAGCGCAATAAAGGAGTGTGTCGCCAATAATTTCCACGTGATATCAAAGTGGGAATAAATTTTTTTTTTTTTTTTTTGGAAAATTATGGCATTAGCCCTTTTCATTAATATAAGCTTGTTACATGTAATGAAGAAAGTGAGAAAGAAAAAACTATGACCTTGCCAAAACAAACAAGGTCCAGAAAAAGGGGTAGTGAAAAAATCCCCATAGCAAAAATACCTACAGAAAAGCAAAACAAAATAACCACAAAAAAGAGATTGAACCAATAACACCAAAAGAAAGCAGGCTGAGAAAGAAAAGTAGCCACAGGCTCAGGAATTGCCGCTCTCTCAACCTGGTTGCATAGAAACCTGAGAATGAATCCTGCCATCCAAAGGAGAAAATGGCAATTCGTTCATCATTGCAATTCCAGCCTGCCACCAGCAAAATAACTAACACGAAAAATAGCTCGAAGGATCCTGGAAACCAACAGAATAATCAGAGCCTCCAGAAAAAACATCCAGTCCCCAGCTAGATATAGAAATGAAGAACAGCCCAGGAAAATTTGTATTAACAACAGATACTATAGCAGCTTCATTAAAATCCCCACCTCCCTCCATTTCAGAATTTTTGAAAATACAGCAGCTTTAATTTTGTGAACCAAGGAGGTGGAGGAGGAATATATAGCCCCAAATTTTCTGTCATTCCTTTCCCGCCATATATGATAGACCGAGCAACATATAATAAGGAAGTAGAAATCCTTATGATTAGAACTTGTATCCTCAATATATTCAAAAATTTGAAGTATATTTGGCCTCAACAATAAAAACCCCAAGTTACTCATAAGATTCAAGAGGACAGAAAAAAAGAAGTCACATTCGAGGAAAAGATGACTAATATTCTCATAAGATTGATGACATAAAGCACAAGTAGCATCCACCATGATCCCTTTAGCTATAAGGGAGTCCGCAGACTTTAAACCCCCACATATGGCCATCCAACAAAATGAGAAATATCTGATGACATACCTTTTATGCCAAACAAATTTCCACCATTTAACCTTATCAAGATTTTTAAAGAAGAACTTTTGATAATCTCTATTCTTGCATTGCTTACCATTGCCCCAAAAAATATTAACCTGAGGTCTCGGGGCAACAGCAATATCAGTAAAAGCCTTATAGACTTCATCAGAGAGACCCACAGGCAGAACCCAGTTATCCCCCTCAAGCAAAACAGAAATGCTTTCATTAATAGGGAAAGAGCTAAGAAAGGAATGGAAAGCCGAGACCTCCTTAAGACATTTTCCATTATACCAATGATCCCAGTATATTGCGAATTTGGCGGAGCTAGACACTTTAAAGTGAAAACAGTCTTTGGCAGTAGAGGCATCACTACAAACTTGCTTCCAGAACTTAGAAGCTTTAGTGATAGGATCCTTCCAAGGTGAAATATATACTTTAAGTAACTATATACTCAGAGGACTGACGGTATTATAGATTCTAGTGATGAGGGAACAGTTAAAGCTGAATTGAAGAGAACACAGTGATGGGAACCCAACTCCACCTAAATCTTTAGGTTTACAAGTCTTTCTCCAAGATATTAAATGCAGTTTTTTGGCCTTAGTATCTCCAAAATACAGGAATTTAGCACATAAACGATCAATTTGCTTGATAATAGTTTTAGGTATAATACCACCACGAATCTATTATGCAATAGTGTTCCATATGATATACCTAAGAAACTGCAACCTACTAGCAAAGGATAAAGCTTTGGCCTTCCATCCAGACAGTTTGTTGATGATACTTTCCATAAGAGGTGAGAAACTAGCAAGCTTCGGATTATATGGAGACAAAGGCAGCCCTAGGTAGGTCATAAAAGAGGTTGTTTTGAAAATGTTAAGGGAAGCACAAAAACTATCCGCTATAGCACAATTAGAAGGCAGGATAATAGAGCTTCTATCATAGTTCACATTGAGACCATATGCCTTTGAAAACTTATTAAGTGCTTGAGCTAGTTTTGCACAGTTAGTAAGATCAGCCTTACCAAAGAGAATAAGATCATCCGCATACATCAGATGAGAAAGCCTATAGCTACCAATAGATAAAGCTTCAAAGCAATTATCATGTAAATTGTAATCAAGCAAGCACGACAGAGCATCCATCACAATGCTAAATAGATAGGGACTAAGCGGGCAGCCTTGTCTAAGGCCGTTAGTGGAGGAAAAAAAACCTTCCAAAGCACCATTTATGCATAAAGAGAACCTGACATCTTTAATGCAGGCATTGATCCATTCCACAAATTTAGTGAGAAAGCCTTTTTGCTCCATTCTAGATTTAAGAAAGTCTCTAGACACACTATCAAAAGCTTTTTTAATATCTATCTTCACACACATGAGCTGAAAATTGGAAGTTTTCCGAGAGTGCTGAAGGATTTCATTACCCAAGATCACATTGTCAGTGGAAATTCTGTGTTGGATAAAACCAGCTTGATTATCTTGGATAATAAGGCTCATGATAGGCTTCAGTCTAGCAGACAATACTTTTGCAATGATTTTATAGGAGGTATTACACAGGGCTATAGGACGGAAGTCTGTAATAGCTTCAGCCTGATTGGATTTAGGAATTAAAGTGATGGTTGTTGCTTTGATAGAATGGGGTATGTATGCATTGTTGTGGAAGTATTTAATGGCATTACATACCGAGGAGCCAATCACCCACCAAGCAGCTTTAAAAAACTCAAAGTTGAAACCATCAGGACCCGGTGAGGAATCAGAAGCTCCAGAATAAACAGCAAGCTTGATTTCAGGATCTGTAAAAGGGCCAATAAGGGAGCTAATGCAATCAAGAGGTATAGTTTTTCCAGCAGGAAAAATACTAATGTCATAATCCAAGTTTACAGGAGCATTAAAAAGCTGTTGAAAATAAGAAATAGAATCATGTATAGCATCCGAGATAGAAGCATTCTGGCTAGACTTGGCTAAAGTAATGGCAGTATTCTTATAATTCCTCCGCATACGAATCCTAGCATACAGAAATTTAAGATCATCTTCTCCTTGAGCTAGCCATTTGGATTTGGCCCTTTGTTTGATCCAAGAGAACCACATAGATGAAACAGTCCCCAAAGTCTGATTAATATTTTTCAGGTCCTTAGAAGTTTGGACCACTCATCCCCAGCATCCAATCTATTCAAACAAGCTTGTTGTTTATCCTGAAGCCCTTTGATATGCTCGGCCATACAATTGGAGGAAGCCCACGCTTTGCTTTTAATAGCCACTTTCAAACTTTTGAGCTTAGCATGAAGATCCACTAAGGGATTATTTTTTACCTTAAACGCAAAAATATCAAATAAAAGATGCCAGAATTGCTCAAATTTGATCCAGTAATTTTTGAATAAGAAACGATGCATACTCATAGACTTCTCCCTAGACAGAAGGATAATAGGGCAGTGGTCAGAAGCCGCAGGGGTCGAAATCTTGTAGAAAGAGTCAAGGAATGTTGTCAGCCAATGCTCATTAACCAGCATATGATCCAGTTTGATGTGAATTGGTTTATCATGCTGTTGATTAAACCAGGTGTAAGAAGGACCAATGGCAGCGAAGTCTTTGATGTTGGTATCAAATATAAGACTATTAAAGTCAAAGAGCTGGTTTTGATGAAGAATGTTCCCCCCAAGTTTTTCAGAGGGGAATCGATAGCAATTGTAATCCCCCATCAGAATCCAAGGAGTGCCCTCAGTAGGATTAATAGTCCTTAGATCATCCCAAAGGATTTTTCTTTCAACCTGATTGTTAGATGCATAGATCATAGAAAGAAGAAAGGGAGTATTCGAGCCATAAGAAACAATACCAGCTATCATTTGAGAGGAGAAAAAGCAGGGCTGAAAAGATAATTTATCCGAACACCACTTTATCCAGATCCTACCTGGACTAGAGCAGTGAAAATTATTGCAACTAGATTCATAGTCATACACCATATGACTGTTGAAGAAGCTTTGATCAGAAAGACTAGTAAGCTGTATTCTGTTTTCAAGAATACAAATCATGTCCAATCGAAAAGACTGAACTAACATTTTACAGTGAGAAACCTTATTAGAGGAAGAGAAACCTCTAATATTCCAAGCAGCAATAGATGGACAAATCATTTACGTTTGGATGAAGAGGCAGGAGGCTTTTTAGAACCTTTCCCTTTGACTTTGGGATTAGAAGACTTAGTTTTATTCCCTCCACTCAGATTAGACAAAGATTCAGTAAATGAAGAGGACTCGTTTTCCGAGCTTGATAACACTTGCTCCTCTATACCTAGAAGAGTAGAAAACTTATTGCTCGTCTTAACAATGGGAGGATTTAAAGTGGAGGCTTGCCCAATAACAATATCACCTATACTGTCGTTTGTAGGATAATTAAGATTTGGAATGTTAATCACTTCTGAAGCTACTAGAATTCTGGATGGAGACCAAATCTTAACATGGCTTTTGCTAGTAGAACTAGGAGTAATTCCTTCCTTACTAGTACCACCTATTTCAGTTTTCTCGTTTTTTTCCACCACATTTTGTTCTTTAGGAACCCAAGTAATCTGGGAGGGAACGAGAGCTAGATTGTTGGAAGAGACTGCTATGTTAGGATTGGAAGGAGGCTGGGTGACAGAGTTATAAACAACTTCTTTCCCTTTGCTGTGATGAGAGGAGGGGTGCCTAGCTTGACAGTTCCTACGAGGAATCCTAGAGGTACTACGACCCCAGGGGGGAATATTAACATTCTTGCCAGCTTGAGGGTTCGCCGGACACTGGGCAGACGAATGAGCTAATGTACCACAAGAAGCACACGGGATAGGCTTCCATTCGTAATGAACTTGGAGTTTGATAACATCCCCCTCAATGGCTACAGATACAGAATCCGGAAGGGAGGAAGTAGTAGAAACCTGAATACATATCCTAGCATATGTGAGCCTAGTTTTTGCAGCTGTTAACGCATCAACAGCAATAGGGATTCCGATTTTAAAAGCTATTTTGGAAATACCTTCAGATTCCAACAGATTAGAGGAAGATTGTGAACTCTCACCCAAACCGACACAGAAGTGAAGTTTTCTCTTGTGGGATTGAAATTCTTAGTCCATTTTTTAAAGATGAAAGGCTTGCCATGGAAAAACCATGCCCCTTTCGACCACACTATGTCGTAATCTTCCAGCAGCGAGAACTTAAACAGAAAAAATCCGTCCGTAAGAGCAATAAGTTTGAAAGTACATTTGAGCTTCCATATTCGTTTAGCTGTCTCCAGTAAAGCTTCATAGTATGGACGCTTATCGATCGAGTAACCTACCAAGCAGAGACTCCATTCTACTGCTGTTGATTCCATGAAGTCTTGATCAAAGGGAATGATCTCCTCCGGCGTCTCCATAAAAGACACAGGGATGTGAGGAGCAGTCGGTGCAGGTTCAGCAATAATGTTAGACCATAAAAGATCCAACATCCAGGGCTTAGCAGGAGAGGCTGAAGAGGGAACAGAAGCCAAAGCAGGAAAAAGAGAAGGATCCTGCAGATCTATGGAAGCCACCGGCGGGGAGCCGGTGGCGGTCATGGAAAGATGAGAAAGCATAAGGGAGGGAGGCGGCTAGGGCTAAAAAAGTTCTCTCTTTTCGTACATTCCAAGCAATGAAGTGGGGTTAATTGACATTGAAGATTTAGATTATGAAATATAGCAGTGGAAACTAATTTGAATATGAAGAAACATTTTTAAAAATCCATTGAAATGACATAAGGACTATTGAAATAGAATATTATTTTTTAAAGGCTCATCATTAAAAATAATAATTTGCCTATCATTTTCTTCATGATTATCTTTTGGAATGAAGGGAACAATAAATATCAGTTTGGAATGTTTTATTTTTTCAAATCTATGCTATGCTATGCTAGATTGTTTTTAGCATTATCCATAAAACTTTTAAATAATTATAACATTAGTTTACATTAATCATCGTTTTCACGGGAGAATGAAAAATTAGTATATAATTTATTAAACTAATGAAGCAGATCAAATTTGTCTTAAAAGATTAACATTTTAAAAACGGGTTGATTTTGTAATTTTCCTCTGCCAAAAATCATTAATGGGGAGAAGTCTTACACTTAAGATTGTTTTTAAAAATTAATAAAAAATAACGCGAGTTGTTATCAATTTTAATAGTACATTTAAAAAATAACAAATTTCAGTATTAAAATATTAGTATTATTGAAATACTAATAATAATATTTCAGTATTAAATGAGAGGATTTATCTTGTAATAATTTGTTGAATTTTTTTTTAGATCATAAATTTATGATTTATTATTTTTTATTTTAAAAAAATTTATAAATCTAATATTTGTTATGTATTTATAACTATTTTTTTAAATGTTCATAAAATTTTATTATGGGAGCAAGTTATAGAACGTAGGTTGTGGCGTGATACTAATGTTTTTCAAAATCAAATTGGATTCATGCCGGGTAGGCCTACTATGGAAGTCATACATTTTTTAAGAGGTTTGATAGAGAAATATAGAGAGAATAAGCAGGATCTACATATGATATTTATCGATTTAGAGAAAGCATATGATAAAGTTCCAAAAGAAGTGCTATGGAGAGTTCTTGAAAAGAAAGGAGTTAGTAATGCGTACATTCAAATCATTAAAGATATGTATGTTGGAGCTATTACTTGTGTTCTAACACAAGGTGGTTTGACCAAGTATTTTTTTAATTCAGTTGGATTACATCAAGGATCATCTTTAAGCCCGTATCTTTTTTGCTTTAGTCATGGATGTCTCAGTATATATTTACAAGAGGATGTACCTTGGTGTATGCTTTTTGCTAATGACATTCTTCTTATTGATAAGACTATAGAGGGAGTTGAAGGCAAACTTGAGTTATGGAGGTCAACGTTAAGTCTAAAGGTTTTCACTTCAGTAGATCTAAAATTGAATATATAAAGTGTAATTTTAGTAGTAATAGACTTAGTGAGGGGATTGTAACTTTGGGCAATCAAATCATTAATAAGTGTACACATTTTAGATATATTGGATCTATTGTTCAGAGTGATGGTGAAATAGATATAATTCAAGTTGAATGGTTGAGGTGGAGGAATGTATCGGGCTTGTTGTGTGATAGAAAGTCCCCCTCAAACTTAAGGAAATTTTATATAAGATGGTGGTGAGACCTGCAATATTTCAAGGTGCCGAATGTTGGCCATTAAAAGAGAAGCATAATAGTAATAATACCAAGTTAAATGTTGCAAAGATGAGGATGCCTTAGGGTGGATGAGTGGCTTTACTCTTAGAGACAGGATATGAAATGAGCGTATTCGTGATGGAGTGGCTCTAGTGGATGATAAGATTAGAGAGAGTTGCCTTAGATAGTTTGGTCACATAAAACGGCGGCCTTCCAAATGACCCTATTAGGAAAGTTGAGGTATTAGATATGACTTATGTTAAGAAAGGTAGAGGTAGACCTAAAAAGGCTTGCTTAGAGAATATTAGAAATGATCTTTTCTTATTAGATTTAAACGAGAATTTGACTTTTAGCATGACACAATGGAGAAAAAAGATTCATGTAGCCGACCCCACGTAGTGGGACACGCTTTATGTTGTTGTTGTTGTATGCTTTTTCCATGCTATAAAAAAATGATAAAAATGAAAATATTAAAAATCTTTTAATTAGGGGTACTTTTTATAGTTTTAACATATATTTTTAATAATTGGATGATTTATTATATATATTTTTAAATTAGTCACTCTCATCCACCGAGGCTTAAGATGGTTGGTGGGCGAGCACGATTGGGAACCACCTATCCCGGATTCAAATCCTCTCTACTACGGTCTCGCCTCTTCATTTGTCTAAACCAATGTTTCTTAAAATTATCTTACAAAAGTACCAAAAAACTAAACAAAGCCTAATTATGCCACTAAGAGCTGTCTTTAAAATGACAAAGGATAGGTTCTCCCGTTTCAAAAAAAAAAAAAAAAAAAAAAAAGCCCTCTAATGAGTAATACCCATTTGTTAGAGAGAAAATAGGAGTGGAACAACGTAAATATCGGGGAGGATGGGCGGGGCCGCTGAGAATACTGCGCTTTTTTAATAAATTAAGGGATATAGAAAGAGAAGAACCAAAAGTGCCAATAGTGTTCCTAACGGACGGTGCAGATACCTGAGTCTTTCCATCGATCTCTCAATCCCAGTCGTCTCCTCCTTCCTCTCTTCTCCAGCGTCCGATCGCCCTTCTGCTCTCCCCAGCGCGAAGCAACCGAAAAAGGGAAGATCACGAGTTTAGAACTCCCCCTCAGCCTCGTTCGCGCGCTCTATTGTTTTGCGAGGTACGCTTTTTGAACTAAGCGATCGATTGTCTAGGGTTCCGCTACGCAGACGAGCGTTCACGTTTATGATTCGTTCTCGTGCCGTCGCGGATCTAGGGTACCGCCTATGGCGGCAGAGGTGCCAGCAAGCCCTTGCGGCGGAAGCCACGAGAGTGGCGACCAGAGCCCGAGATCCAATGTCCGTGAGCTGGATAGGCTCCTTCCCATCGCCTTCATCAGCCGCATCATGAAGAAGGCGCTCCGTCCCAATGGAAAGATTGCCAAGGACGCGAAGGAGACCGTGCAGGAGTGCGTTTACGAGTTCATCAGTTTCATCACCAGCGAGTCAGACATCCTATTTCTATGTTTTTGACGATTTGTTTCTTGTCTTGATTTATATTTTCTAATCGTATTTGCTAGCGGGCAGGGCTAGAGATAAGTGCCTGAGGGAAAAGAGGAAGAAAATTACTGAAGACGATGTACTGTGGGCAATGACAACACTAGAACGGTTTGAAGACTACATTAAACCGCATAGGTTGTATTCGCAGAAGTATAAAGAGGTGATTACTCTGTGACCATTTATGTGAGCTTTTACTTCTTTTCAGAATGATAGATCGGAATTGGTGGTTGGCGGGGTGATAGGTCATTCTTCTTCTTTTGCCCTTTTGTAATTGTTAATCTGATTGCGATTTTTGTTGCCTTTTTTTTTAATCCGGTGGTTCTGTGGAATGGATGCGACGCCATGGCAGATAGAGGTAATCAAACTAACCTCTCCCCTCTGTAATCGGTTTTTTTATTTTCTTCAAGAGCGGTCCTATTATTTATACTGTGATGCCTTATAGCACTATACTGTCTCCCATTTGCGTGTTAAGGAGTTAATATTTATGGGTTCCCACCGAAAGGAAAATTATGGTATATAATCCGGGCCCTGGCGGTGTTCTATTACAGTAGAATTAATGCTATAGTTTACCGATTTTATCAGTCCTTGTGCATTTCTAGATGTGGTTGCTTACCTGTCTAATGTAAAAGTAAAGTACTACTTACATGCCGATAATGCACATCAATTTTTATGTGATATTTTACATGGCCAATTTAAAATTTAAGCACTACATACATGCTGCCTTGATTGTTAAAGATAGCCCGGTGACAAACGTTTAACGTTTGCGATGCTCATTCTTTCAGTTCTCCAGTACTAATTTTGCTCTAATTTTGGCAGGGAGATGGCAAGGGTTCTGCTAAGGGAGCAGACAGCTCTGGTAAGAGAGATGCAGGTGGTCTTCAAGGTGGAAATCTATCTGGTTCGAGCATGCAAGGGGATATGAAGGTATCTTCATCTCTTAATTAGATTTGTAACCAACTCTAGGATGCCATTCTTTTTCATTTGTTTTGATTGACAATTTTCTAATTAAAATCTTGCATATGCTTCAGCAAGGCTCTTTTACTGAAGGCATGAATTATATGAATACTCTGGTAGCTTATATCCACTTTTCTGTCGCTACACTTCTATAGAAATGAACATACCAACCCATTGAACAATTAAGGGTTCATTTGGTTGGGCTTCTTGTCATAAAGTTGGTTTTGAAATTGCTCATAGAAAGCTATATTATGAATCTTTTTGAAACATATGTGCTAGTTGAAACAAACGGCCTCTAATCGGGTAAGAATCAGGCCTTGTACTGATTGAGCATCTTCTTTCTGCTTTTTTCTCTACTTAGTGTTTCTTGAAAAGAATCATCATGCCAGTTAATGCAACTTAAGTACGAAGCATGGTATCTGAATGTCTTGAATCCCTCAATTTCAAATCTACTCTCATGAAGCTGATGTGAAATAATGGATTCCTATTCCATTTGAGTATCATATAAGTGTTTTGGAAGTGAATAGCCTATCCATTTTTTTAGTGCAGGTCAGCTAAAGAAACATTTTCTCCATGCATGACTGTTTATTTCCTTATGGAAGGAAAACTTCTTGACACATACAAAGGCTCAAAGCTGTGCACAATTATCCTGTACATTTTTTAAAAATTTCACGAAGCCTGAATATATATATATATATATATATATATATATATATATATATATATATATATATATATATATATATATATAATGAGTTTCATTTTGTAATCTCCCTTCATTGCAAAAACGACTTCAGTATAAAAATATTGATATGACGGTTGCACAATTTCTTGGAGTTTGTGAGCTTGTGTATGTATTCCAAATGCGGTATAGACTAAGCATATGAGATGTGGAGGGATAATGGCGATACTTTAGGTTAGGTGAAGGCATAACATTTGAACATCTAATTTAGTATTTATTGAATCAATATTATAAGAATTGGGAATGAATTCACATAGGTTTAAATCTAATATTGGTGATAGTCATGAAAGAAGATTTAGGCTAGAATCTAGGTTATTTTAAATGTGCTAACAAGGGCATTGTTGTAAGTAAGAGTCGTAACAAATAATAGAATAGAAAATAATTATGAGGAAGAGTTTTCACAAACATTCTCCATGTACTGCCACCCCTCTGGTGGCGCCATTTAAGTCCTACTGTAAGAGGAAGATTTGTTGATGCTCCCTTCCCCTTTTTAAAAGGAGACTTCAGCTAAGGTAGCCATGTTTAACAAATTATCCCGAAGGTTTTATTGTTTTTATTCTCCATATTTTACTTTACTTTATTCTCAACTCTCATAATTCTGTTTCAAATCGATTACTTAGTTGAATCATCACTAATTGTTTGGAGGACCATCTTCTTCATGCTTTTGATGGTAGTTTCTGTTTCGTACTGTCCAAAAATTAGATCTTTGGTAGACTGTAGTCGTTTCGCTTGTTTTTAATCATTCGTAATTTTCAGTAGCATTTTATTTTGGAAATTATGATCCTTCAATCTAGGTGCAATGTATAATTCTTTTACTTGTATTCCCACTTGATCAATTTTATAGTTTTTTATCAATTTGCCTCTGGCATTCTTTTGTTCCTTCTGGTTAATTTTTCTTACGGTTGTATTACTGTGTTTTTTTCTATTTTCTTCAAACGAGGTTGCTATCTTTCATTTACTCTCCTCTCTTTTTTATGTCTAGGGAAAAAAAAAAGTTTTCAAAGGTGTTGGGGTCTCACTGTTCGAACCGCTTTCCTTTTTATCCGATTGCATAGGCAAGATCTCATCCTTCGGTGAATCTTGGGGCTCAGAAGAGTGCTCCCTACGACTGAAAATCGGGTCCAAAGATCATCTCTTTGACGACGTTGACATGGCCCATCATGTACGATCCGACAAGAGAAATGTAGAAGAATATGCCCTCGGGTCAATCTCCCACTTATAACTACAGGATCCCGACCATTGACACTCATTGCACCAGCTTATGGGGCAAGATGAAGATTCGAAAAAAGGCTAAAAAGATCGTAAACTTCACCTTTGAATACTTCCATCAACGCTGAAAATAAAGCATTGAACGATATTAGAACTAAGGCACGACTAGTGATGTGCCATTGTGTGAAGAGCTAAGAGAGAGTAGAAGTGCTTTCCTTCACTTTGAGCATGAACTATTTCAAGTTGCTGCTATTCGAGGATGATTGCTTATGATATCAATCAACTAGGTCCGTTTGTCGAATAGTTTGTCAACGCATGCAATGTTTCAAGTCGGAGTAAAGTGAAGGGTCTTGCTTTCAATTTTTGTCGACCGCCAATATGCCTTAGAAGTGGCTCGCATCAAGCAAGGATTTTTTGATGACCTCGTGCATTTCCAATTCCAAAGAATCTTTTTCTTTCAAAAGTAGATTTTTGATACATTATCAAAATAGATATCGTCTATTGAAAGTGCAACAAACCTCCTTTATGATCTAATTTATTACATGTCTCTCAAGAAAGGAAAAGCAAAATTACAATCCCTTTTATAGTTTGTCAAAAATTATTTAGTACAAATACACATCTTGGCCGTCATTTAGCTACTGACCATTTTATAGTTTTATTTATGTCTTTCCAAAAATGGAATTGCTATTCTAGATTCAGACAAGACACTTCTTTTTTTATGAAACATTTTTCATTTTAAAGGATCTCCTATTCATCAAAAAGGTCGTTCCTTCTTTTTTAAGAACAAGCATTTCTTTCTATCTAGATCATGGAAGACATGGCGAGTTGTATCAATCATTCTCAATGGAGAATCGAGGCTTTTTTTGACTAATTCTTGTTCAAGTTTGAAACAAATCTGTTCGAGAAAGAAAAAGATAAATGATTGGTTGAACCAACAACCTAATCGTGTAATTCTTCTAGATGTAGATAGAAAGTATTTGGCCATATTGAAAGCTAATCAATCACAAATACCTATTGCATCCTTAGTGGATTTTACAATCCCATTGAGATCCTATTAAAGAATAACTTATCATATTCCAACGTATGCTCCTATATAGATCACATATCTATTTCATCATTCGATCATGAAAATAGTGATTCTTGAATGGGGAATAATCGTTGCGTTGAGGGAGATTGCAGGAGAAGAAAAAACTCATCGATCGACCTTTTTCAAGTCCTAGAAAATTTGGTTTTAGTTGATCGATCATCGATCGATTGGTAAAAAACCCAACTAGTGGGACCGTTTTATGGATTGAACAAGAAGAGTCTTCGGGTGGATAGAACAAGTGCAAGCTTTGTACACAACAACGAACGTCCCATGGAGGGACTCTTACGATGCAGAGAGCAAACAAAGGCAAGTTTTCAATGTTGCATTTGTAGTCTTGTTGCATGGTAGAAGAAATGAAATCATTGCCTTGATTGTAACATAAGGTGATGCAGCAACCATTGCTTTTTTTTCATCCATGGAACAAGTGCAAGGCAAGTGCGCTTCAGAAGAAGGTTCTCCTTTTCGTGCACTCAGCAAGTTAGTTTGGTACTAGCGCATAATAGAAAGATAGGTTAGGATGTTACGATAGGATACAAGGGTTTTTGCCTATAGTCTCCGTATATTTGACAAATGTTGCAGTGTTTCACAGTCCATACAATTCTAGACCATTGCAAGCCATTAGTACTACATCTGTTTGAGGTTCACTCGCATATTTGGCCCAAATTGATGCGTATTATACACCCTTGACTGTACTTCGTACATTGCTTTCCTCTTGCTTCATTACTAGACAAACATCTCATCCATTGCTAGTCCTAATACTTTTAGTATCAAGTTTCATTGAAATACACACACTGGGGCAATCTCTTTCGAAGTTGGGTTCTTTTATTGCTTTATTTTGGCCATTCATCTTTTTGAAAGTGTAAGAAAAGAATGTCTCTAATTTTCAATATAGACTTCCATGCAATGAGCCATTTCCACTATGGATGCTACAATCTTGGATAGGGGTGTAAGCGAGTCAAGTCGAGTAGTGGTGTTATCAAGCTTGGTTTGTCAGTCAGAAAGCCAACTCGAGCTCGAGGTCAAATCGAGCCCAAAAAAAATGAACTCAAACCTGACTAATCCTTTTACTCGTCGGCTCGAGAGCTCTACTTGAGCTCGTGGGAGCCTTCAAGAAGCACAACAGGCATCACCACGGGAGTGTCGAAGAATAAGCGAAGCTCGTCCATCTGTCCGTTGGAGAAGAAGAAGAATAGTTTCTTTTTTCCACACGGAACATCAGCTTTATTGTAGCATTAATAATGAAGTGGACAAGCTCTTTTTTTATATTTTGAGAGAGTGCAGCTGCTGCAGTTAATTAATGATGCTTTTTTTCAAATAACAAATTTGCAAAAAATTTAGATGCGAAAACATAAATTTAATTTTTAAATTATATAAATAAATAAATAAGATTATTTCTTATCACTAAATATTTGCTAATCGAGTATACTCTGCTCGCAAGCTTGTTTCAACTCGAACCGACTCGTGAGCCAGCTAGCTCACTTGCACCTTGATCTTGGATGAGTTCTTTCAGGTTTGGGAAGAGGACCTTGTCATGTATAATGACTTATGTTTTGCCATTGGGGGGTTGGTAGTGCGGCTACTAATATGGCTAATGCATCTACCTTGCCATTCTTTTTTCTTTGCATGTAGTTGAATTCGAGTAGCTTGAACTATTTCATGAGCTCCATAACCATGGGGAATTATAGCTTGCGTACTTTTTATGTACATTAGAGTTGGCATATGATTTACTGTGAATCCCTGTAGATCATGAGGGCCCTTATACAAATTTGTTAGGCTATTTTTCTCTTGTTCTCATAAATCTACGGAGTAAGACACAAACTTCTCAAAAAGATCAATTATAGTCATTATTGCATAATGGGCTCCCTTAAATAGCATTGATGCACATATAAATGAGGTGTTTTATCTAATTGAGCTATACCCCTTATCAAACCATTTTAACATCGAGACATTTTCTTGTCAAGAAGGGTATTTCCAATAATTCTACATGATTACTCTTTGACCCATTTATATTTACTAGTAAAATATTGATGTTGCTTAGAAAATATATTTTACCTATATTACTCAAAGTTATGGTGACCTTTTTTTGTGGTGATAAATGACCTACTTAGCTAAGTGGTTAGAGTATTACTTTCATATGGTGAGAGTTATTGGATCAAATCCAATAGTAGGTAGAACTTAATAGATACTAAATTCCATGGTATCTAATAAGTTTTTCTACTCATCCTCTTTTTTTTTTTGTTCTATCATCAGATTAATCAAATTAGAGTTCATTATTTCAATTTGTGGAATCAAGATGTAGTGTGTTAGAAAGAACTATTTTGATTTTGATTGAATGTATAGACTACTAATAGGAAATCATTTTGACAGCTTCTACTTGTGTCCTAGCTCATCTAAGTGATAAATTTGCCTCAATTGCTTCTCTTACCTTAGCTCTACTCAAGTTAACTTCAGTTATTTTAAGAGTTTTTTAAGCTTCTTGTAGACTAATGTCAGTACAAATTTCCACACCAATTACTAAAATGGTGATCTCATTAGTACTTATTCTAGTGGAATCGTCCATAAGAGCCACTGTTAGCCATCAGTCGTTTAGTCTTATTATCAAAATACATATATCGACATTCGTGTCAATGGGGGTATGGTTTGGTAATACCCCAATTTGTCCACTATTGTTAGATTAAATAATCCCTTTCACTTTGGAATCCCAAACCATTCAATTGGGAGTCAATACACAAACATTTAAGATCATTTGTTCAATTTGCTCTCCTCGTCTAAGTTCACAGCTTTCGCAGTAGCTTCATTGATGTTACCTACCAATTAAAAGGATTGCTCGGTAAGACTGTTTAATTCTCTGGAAAAGATAACTTGAAACTACCAAATTGTTTATGTCAGACCAACATATTTCCCTGGAGAATCGGTAAATACTTCTACTACAAAGAAGGTTTGTGATAATAAGCACTCAATCTTGCGTGCTATTGCTACGATGAAACGATTTAATTCATCCAACCCAAGGATAGCTATAATGTCATGAAGTTTTTGTAACGTTATCAAGTTTGCTCAACCCTTTGTGCGGTTTCATAATGTTCATCCGCCAACGATCCGAGGTTGTAACATAGTTGACGTTGAATCTAAGGGATCTATTGTTTGATACCTTTGGCAGCTAATCCTCTTGATAATATGGTAATAGCTTATAAATGTGCTAATGTTATTGTAGGAGCAGGGTAGGACAAATCATTTGCAGGTATATAAATTGCTTGGATCGATGTTATGAATTCTTCCTTAGTAGAAGGAATTATTTCTTGCAAAGAAACCAATTCCCTAGTAAGGATAGGTTGATAACCCATTGTAGATTTGTCATATTATTGCCACACTTCTACTTGGTTATAATTTTTCAAAAAACTGTCAGAGTATAAAATCCTATAATAATCTTCAAAATATTATGTTCAGCTTGTTTTGAAGGGATAAGTCTGTAGTACTCATAAAAGTTTTCAAAAAACTACAATTTCTTGATAATTTCATGAGTAATTTTATAAAAAGCTACGGCCATTGCTAACTAACTAGTAAGTTGATTTCAAAGCCTCCCTATTATTAGATTTAAGATGATAGAAATTTTACCCGTAAAGAAACATGATTATCATCTATTAGATTTTATTTGAGATAGTTTTTTTACTATTTTTTAAAGTAGCTTTCAAGAAAAAAATGTTTTGAAAACAGTGAAAAAATAGTAAAATACTAGTGAAAATTTAGCTCAAACGAAGCCTTAGTTTCCCAAGAGTTTTTAAGAGGTTAGAGCTTCTTAATTGCTGCAAGGTGAGAATGGAATGAATCCTCACATTATTTAAATCCATACATAACAGTTTTTTGGCGATTATGCTACAGATAAACATTGAATGTTTTATATCCTTCTTTTTATACTAGTTTAATCTAATTTGCTATGTGGAGAAATTATATTCTAATTTTTTTTTTTTTTATGAAACCAGGTCAACAAGAGGACGAAAGCTTCGAACTGTGCTTGAAAAACTCATTCAGTTGGAACTATTAGTTTTTTATTTCGTTTGCTTATATGTAATTTCTGGACGGATTTATATAAACATCTGCAATACTTCCTATCTGTGAAAAGAGCAGAAATCTAATCTGGGTACTAATTATGTCTTTGGAGAGTGACTTTGATGAGGCCATTGTCTCAGAACAAATGGTCATTATTTTTATTTCATAAATTTATTTAACTAGCTAACCTGTGCTTACTGTTTTAAGCTTGAGTATCTGCGCTATTAAATGGGACTTGTTATGTTTGTTTTGATCCCCATATGCAGTAGCTTTAGCATTTTTATTTGAGCCTTGGTGCAAATTTTGAAGTTGTTGCCTGCCATTTAATCGGAAAATTATTAGTTGCGGAGATCGGATGTAGAGATACATCTGAACATCCATTTAAAATTTGACACGTAGAGTGCACTTTGGTTGCGCATTTTTGTGCGCTTTACCTGTGCTTTACATGCGCTTTAGTTCTGCTTTGACTGCTCTTTTATCTCGCTTTTTTATGCGCTTGGATTGCGCTTTTCCTGAACTTTAGATGTATTTTAGTTGCACTTTGACTACTCTTTTATTTCGTTTTTTTACTTCGTTTTGCTTAAAAATCTACGGACACATTAAATATATAAAGTAAAAAAATAAACTCAATGTGTCAATATTTTATTAGAGTTCGGACGTATCTTTACATTTGGTTTCTGCACCTAATAATTTTCCCATTTGATCACCTAAGATTTCTTATTTTTTTGGAGGAATGCTTGAGTAACTAAGCACAAATTTATTGTAAATGCCATTCTTTTTTAAATTTGTTAGCAACATCTATTAAAATTTTATATCAATTAAAGTAGTTGACGTTGAAGATCTATTTTATGATTGAACTTAGCTATCTTGTGATAGGGAGCTTGACTATTGAATGTACGTTTGTGCTTAAACAGATTGTTTTTGTTGAAATAATCTTTTTGTCATAATTTTTTTATTGTTTTCAAGAAAATTTTTAATTAAAATTTGTTTTAGAAAATAATTAAAAGTTGTCTCAAATGAAGCCTTTGATTGAGTTTGAACTCAAGTTTAAATTTATATTTTAATTCTTAACGACTTTAGATATTTTTAATATTTTTTTATATTTCAATTTTTGAATTATTATATATTTTATGTTGGTTATTTAGATTCTATTTTGTGGGAGTTTGGGTGGTAGTCTCTTTATTGGAGTTTTTCTAGATGGTCAACTATGTTGTTTTGGCTATAGTGTTGATTCTCTGTTTGGTTGTTTTTATCATTAGAGCCCCATCTCAATTGTTGGTTTTGGTTTTAATTGAGTTCTATGCATTTATCTACTTCTCGGTTTGGACTATTGGTGCTCTCTCTAGTTTTTGTAGCCCACTCAGTTCCTTCTCTGGTTTGCTACACAAAGTTGAGGCTGGTGGACTATGATGAATGTTCCCTTGTGTGGCCTTCATGGAAGCCCGTCTAATTTCTATTCGTGAAAGGCCTTTGGGTTCTTAGGGGAATTGTTAAAGTTTACAATTTTAGGCATGCCCATTTCCAGAGCATTTTAAGTCTTTTTGGGGTTTGGTCACCTTGTGCTCTTTTTTTCTTTTTGAAGTAGGTTATTTTGAGTTTTGGTATATACATGAATATACTTTTTTTTTCCTTTTAGTATATGGTTAGATATATTTATTGTTATTTTTTTATAATCTATAATTATTTTATAAAGTGAAATGAATTTGAGCTCTGCCCTTTTTTTTTTAAAAGAAAATATGCGCAACCATGAGAAGCGATTGGAAAATAAACAATTGTGGCCCTGATGGGAGAAATTATTTTGTGCGGAGTCTAAACGTAGCTCTATGCCTGGATTCCAATAAAATTAAAACAACTGTATTATGTATATGTATATTAATTTCTATTTCTTATTTAATTTTATTCTTGTCAGCCTGACTCACCCGGCCCAAAAACATGCCTCCTAAAAAATTATGGTTTAAAAATGACGCTCTTTTTTTAAATAAAATTCCGCAAAAGTTCTGTATTTTTTAGGATTTCAACTCAATGAACTTTTCATAACTGTTAAGAAAGAAGAAGCGAGGAGAAGCTGGTGAAGAAGAAGATGAAGACTGATCTGAAGGTGGAGAAGCCGCTGAAGATGAAGATGAAGACTGGTCTGGAGGTGGAGAAGCTGATGAAGATGAAGAAATGATAAATTATAGTTTTTTTCTGTACATATAGGGAATATGTCCGCCCCCGAAAAAAAGTTATTGTAATGGCATTTTCACTATGTTATTTGCAATAATAAATTAAGTTTATATGAAAAACACGTAAAAAATAGTAAAAAAAAAACTGTCCCATATAAAATCTACAATATAATTTGGAATAATTTTTACCATTAATTTTTTTCTAAGTAGCAGCTATAAAAACTAATAAATTTGTCCCAAACAAAATCTAATCTATAACAATTCAAGGTACCAGTATCTTGGGGTACACATCATTGTAACCTTTTTCTTTTAATATTATGTATTTATTTATATTTAATATCAAATAAAAGTGTGTTTAAATAATTATAAATTTTAAAAATAAATAAATAAATAGACTTGCTCATTGTCTAGAGTGACAGTCTATGAAGTGTACATTGTTATAGTGAGTTTAGGTTTCATTTGAGATGGCTTTTTTAATGGTTCTTAAAACAGTTTTTAACTCAAAAAATAATAATTTATATATTTAAAAATTACTTTCAAAAACAGTGAAAAAATCGTCTCAAATAAAATCTTAGTTGAAGGATGTGACCCCATAAGCAGCTATGAGTTGATCAGCGAATGAGGTTTTCATCATCGATATGAGTGAGCATATAAATGTTATGAATCTTTTGAGTGTTAGAATTCTTCATAACAGTGATATCTAATAACATGAATAGGAACTAATTGTCAGAAACATAGTTAGGTGAGGAGAATGAAAGCATCAGCTTTGATTGTCGATGAAGAAAGCTATTGTATTAGATTTCAAAATAAAAAATAAAAAAGATCCCAAATAAGACTTTAGTAATTACCAAATTTTTGTAGTTATAATGTTTAATGTTAAATTAACAAATTAATATATAATTGAGCATCTGAGGTTAACTTAATTAGGGTCCATTTGGAGCAGCTTCTTACTATTTTCTAAAACAGTTTTTTTATAAAAACTTCTATTATGCTGCAAAATTGTTTAGAAAATGATAAGAAAGTTATTCCAATTTTTTTATTGCTTGACTTTTCATATGACATTTATAAATTTTGTTTGAACATTACATTTTCATTGTGTCAATAAATCGTTCTACTAGAAAGTTGTTTTTATAGCTACAATTGATACTAGAAAGTTATTTTTTATAGCTACAATTGAAGAAGCTACAGCCGTCTCAAATGGACCCTTAGATAATTTATATATTAGTTCACATATTATCTTCTATTTGATTTCATCATGAGGGTTTGAGCCTCATTTGACTTACCGCACTATACATCAGGGAGAAATAGAATAAGAGCCACTGAATAGGAAAGGATTTCTTCTATCTTTCTGTTTTTTTTTTTTTTTGGAATTATTTGTATGCTATAAAAGATCTTAAATCATATAAAACATACAGCTTATATTAAATTAATTATAGTATAAGTAATTTTCATGAATATATTTTTATGTGATTTAGATATTACAATAATAAATAAATAAGTTCTTGTATTTATGTGTGCCACTATCAAATTATTGAGCGTTTAATATAAACAAAAAAAAGTGAGTTCTAATATTATTGTTTTTTTTAATTTAGGTGATATTATTTAAAATAATAATAGTTATCTATCAACTTTATAAATAAATAAAATTCAGACCTTAAAAAGAAAAAATCTAAATTAGAAGAAATTAATTACCATATTGATTTAATTAAAAACAATTGATTTTCAGCCCATATTAATTTATTGTTTGAGAATTTTTAGCTCTATGAATATAAGGCTTTATACAAGGAAATTTTGACTTTACATGACTCATTGTACATATAATTGGATGAATATTCTCATTATTTATTTTCTTAAATAAATATATCAAAAATTTTATTTCTGGCAAAAGTATCCTCAATGATGGCCGATGCATTTTGTATCATGAATTGCTCAATTGATTTTAAGGCATGCATCCAAAATTGATATAAATTAGTTCATATTTCGAACATAGTTTCAACCTCGGTTTAAGTTTTAACTTTGGTTCGAAGTTTGATTTGAATCTCAATTCAAATTTGGTTTGAGTTAAGTTGGCAATTGATTAGAATCATGTTTGGATGCTTATTATTCTTTCATCTCTCATAACTAGCTGGGTGAAGGCATCCACGAAGCTGATTACATTGAGATCATGAATTAGGGGAACCATCAAAAGGATCAACGATATATGAAGAAGAAATGAAATTCACATTATCTAATTGCATAAAGGCTTTGATGGGAGTAACAACATTTAAAGAAAAGTAGGGGTTTCTAATTAGACATTGCTTGGGGCAGACTTCAACGAAACTAGTGGTATTTGAGGAGAAGATAATTTTATGAATAGAGCATCTTCGAAAGCCATCCAAGAGATCGACTACATCTATATGTGATCAGGATAATAGGAGTTTGTGGACTATTAGAACCATAGGTCTTACTTGTAATTAATTATGTGATAGTCCTACGTGTCACCTATTGGTTGGTCATTGCTCTTACAACAAGTCTATAAATATCCTAATGCATCTGTAATAAAGGAATGTGATAGAAATTATTTTTCACTATGCCTCTGTCTTCTTCTACTCGTCTCTTTCTCTCTATCTCCATTCCTATTCTTGTTCTTGATTTTCTCATCTGTTAGAGGGATTTTCTACATGGTATCAGAAGAAAGGTTCGGATCTTGGATCCATGGATGAAGCTACCTCTTCTACGGTGGAATCTCAACAAGAACAACCCTCGCCGCCGGACACGACAATCCCAACGAACCTCAAATTCGTGGTGTTCAATCTCAAGATCTTCGTCCCGATCCAGACAACTATGCCATATGGAAGTCTCAGATCCTTCGCGCAAATGATTTCCATACATTTCTTGATCCTCAAACCTCTCCTCCTCCCAGGTTAATACTAAACTCTGATGGCTCATCTGTCGCCAACCCGTCATTCTCCCAATGGAATCTCACCGATCAGGTTCTTGCGGCATCCCTCTGCTCAACCATATCTCCGTCCGTCCTCCCATATGTTATCTCGCTTGAATCCACTTCGGCCATATGGACAACACTTGCATTCCGGTTTCAAGCCTCCAATCGATCTCAAGTCATCCAGCTTAAAAACAAACTTCACAACATATCTCTCAAGAACAGCACCATGACACAGTATCTATCAGAAGTTAAATCTCTGGTTGATCAGGTAGCGGCAGTGGGATCTAAGGTTGATACCGAAGATATCATTCTTCACATCTTGCACGGGCTTCCCACATCCTACCAGTCATTCAAAACGGCAATCGAGACAATGTTAACTATGATCACGTTAGATCAGCTATATCCTCTGCTCCTCAGCGAGGAAATCAACATCGCCACGGATGCCTCCTGTTCGTCTCCTGCTCCAAATACGGGCACTGCTCTGTTCACCTCCAGGGGCAGAGGCCGACATTCTCAAGGCCACCAGCAATCCAATACGAACGGCTCTTCCAGACCTCCGGTGAATGCCTCTATAACATGCCAGATCTGTTATAGGCGAGGGCACTCGGCACAGGCGTGTTGGCATCGTCTAAACACGCAGTATATTCCATCCTCAAGAACTACAAACCAAGCTCTTATTACCAACGCCGATAGCTCGGAATCCAACTGGTTTCTGGATTCAGGTGCCTCGTCCCATATGTCCAGATCTCTCGACAACATGTCGATCTTATCCTCATATCAAGGTTCAGACAACGTCATCGTAGGAGATGGCGCCTCGCTTCCCATCATGCATACAGGGGCGGGAATCATCCCGACCCCTCACCGTAAGCTGCATCTTTCTCATATTATTCATACCCCTTCTCTTTGATATAACCTTCTCTCGATCTCTCAGCTTGGGCAGGACAATGAAATTTCAATTATGTTTGATCCGTCAGGATTTACTGTGAAGGACCTGAAGACCAAGCAAATCTTGCTTCACGGACCACCTAAAGGAGGACTCTACTGCATACCAATCCAACCGGCGGCAACCACACTTCCGGCTCTGTCTGCTTCCACGGCTGCAACAATCTCGTGGCATCACCGTCTTGGACACCCTCACAAACGTTCTTTAGATGTAATTTCTCGTTGCAATCCTCATTTACATATAGATAAGAGATCAATAGTCTGTCATTCTCGTAATGTTTCCAAGTGTCACAAACTTGTGTTTGAAACATCTAATACTCGTCAGAAAATGATGATAAAATGGAAAAACATATCGACTATGACCACACATGGGAGCTATAAGAGAGGGTGAACTAGCAATTGTCATCTTTCCATCTTGAGGGCAAGGTGGGTGATATGATCTTACATGTAGTTTAGGGAAAATATAAAACTTGGCTTAAAAATGAAAATCTGTGAACTGAAATTTTACTTAGATTTGTGTAGTTTACCCGATATTGGAAGGGTTCTTGAAGGTTGATTTGCACGGGCTAAAAGCTAAAAGAATTATGTAATTTGTTATTTATAGAATTCTGAATTCTTAGAGATTCTTGAATCTGAAAACTGGAGTTTATTGGCGGCTAATTTGCGAGAACGAAAATTTGATGGAGTTTTGCTTTCCCTGAAGGTTGAGATGCGACTAAAAGGACAACCTTGAAGGCTAGCAGCGGAGAACAACAAGGCCAACTTAGCGAGGAAAGACCTAGTTGGAGGTAAAAGAACTCCTGATACTAGAGGGACTCATGGAAATCAACTTGTAGGAGAAACCAAGCAGAATTGAGGCTGTCATATGGAGGGAATGAAGGCTTTGTTGAGACTTGAACATCTTGCAGAGTTGGAGGCTAAACAGCTTGAGGGAGATGAGATGGTGCAATTCTTGGAAACTCCAAGGTGCAACACCTGAGGGCTGGCGGCAGCACTGGAAGGTAGATGAGGGCTTGATTGAGACTAGGCGTGTCAATTCGGGTCAATGGGTCGGGTTCGGGTTGAACCCGGAACTAACCCGGCACTATTCAGGTCAACCCTAACCCGACCCGTTTTAAAAACGGGTCAGGTTTCCGGACCCGAAACCGACCTGATTGGGGTTCGGGTCGACCTGACCCGGCACGAATGACCCGGGTTTGACCCAAAATTGCTAGTTTTATGGTAAAAAATCGTGTCAATCTCGGGTTTTCGGGTCAAAATGAGTTTTCGTATCACTTTCGGGTTGCTAGGTCAACCCGATTTTTAAAACGGGTTGATTTGTTGAACCTGAACCTGACTCGTTTTAGGTTTGGGTTGACCCAAACCCTGATTTTTTCAGGTCGGGTTCGGGTCATGTCAAAAATTGACACCCCTAATTGAGACACGGAAGAGGGACATAAAGAAGGGGGGGGATGATTTTCTTAAACTTCAAGAGAAGCCCGATGGGAAACAGCACTTAGAGAAATCAATTCACTAATATGATCCACAAAAATTGTATATTTCTCATTCCTTAGCCTTTTAATAGGCAAGTTTATTACAGTTTACATAAAACCCTCCAACTATTATAAATGCATAAATAAGACATAAATAATTAAAATAACTCTATTCAAGTACTAATTACTCACTTGGAATAGATTATCACTTGATGTTCTGATTAAGCTCTTATTAACGAGCCTCTTTAGGTTTTCTTGGGCCCAAAGTTGGATAATCTCCCTAATAATTTCTTCTTCGCTTTCATGACTTGGTGTGCATGTAGGATCACCAACAATAACTTGAATAGGACTTCCCTGATCATTAGTTTGATATGTATCCGTGGGTCTTTTTGGCGGGGGTATTATTACGCATGAGGAGGGCGGGAGCTAGTCGACTAACCCAGATCAATCGAACCCAACAAAACTGTTGGGCTGGAACTAGAGCAGCAATAGGGATGGGATTTTGATACCCCTTGTGGGGCCCAAGAAAGTTAATATTCACATAAAAAGGGAAATCATAATGAAGGTTTTTATGCTTCTAATTTATTTGGAAAGTTTTGTGAATTATGTTTAGGCTAATTAGGAAGTGCTCAATTATTTAGAAAAGTTTCATAAATTATGTTTGTTCTTATAATAAAGGTTCTATTTATGTTATTATGTCCAAGGGCTATTTAAGTGTGAGTTGTCTAGGGTTTAGTTTAGGCAATTTTTTATTTTTATTTTCCTAGTGTTGTTGTGAGATCCTAGTGACGTCTAGGATTGTGGGAGAGCTAATCTACCCCTTCAATAGGAGACCAATTGTATCTTGCTTTACTATTAAAAAGATAATCCAGAAATGAGCCCTATCTTGGTATTCCTACGTTTTCTTCTCTTTTATTTGTTTTTTTCACTTTCACAACTTATAATATAACACTTTTCACTCTATCCATGTTTTTCAAGTATCCCTTATTTATAATCCCAATACACTCATCCAATACAATGTATTCAAATAAGTCTATAGTATTCTCTTCAGAAATAATCATTAACAATTCACAAATGGATCACACAATCAACAATTTTTTTAATAGCAACTGTGGTAACAAGTAATAAATTGAAGATATATTTCGAGCAATGTGAAATAAAATTATAGTTATTTTAAATTATTTTGCGTAAATGAAAAAATGAAAGCTATATTTGAAATTGATTAAAAAGAAAGAGGTTCTGAAAGATCTATGCTTTAAGACATGCATGTATAAATATTACTCCAAACTCCAAAGAGAGTTATACTAATCAGAAGCTCAAGTGGCTAGCCATAAAGAAAAAACTCACAGAAAGAAAGAAAGCTCCAAGCACATTTGAAAATTTGAGAACTTTAGCAAGAGAGGGTTGAAAATGTGTACAAAAGAAAATATATTAAAACAGCCTTCAATGGGGGTCATTTATAGACAAAATGAGAGGATAAGCCCAAAATCTAGAGAGTTGCTAGAAATACTATTATTTTTTATATTTTGATAATATTTTGATCATTTTACCCTTCAAATCATATATTTTCTCAAATAAGAGGAGAAATTTTGCTAAAAGATTTAGACTAATTTGAGTAAAGCATGAGAAGAATATATATTATATAAGTTAATGTTGTGAAAATGTGTCATAAGTAGCTAAACAAGCGATTTTGTAATGGTATGGGTGCTGGTCGAAATTGACTTGGCAAATTGGGTTCCTACCCTTTATTAGATAACTCAAGTCATTCAGATGAATTCTTACTGGGTTCCATTAAGAAATTTAATGGAGATTTAATAAATGAGCATTTATGGACTAGTAAACACTTGGATATAGAAATAGAATGTCGTAAGAATAACTTTGGATATTTTCATAAAATTTTATTGATTTTTGATGGATCAAATGGAGGTCAAATCTAACTAAGTCATATTCAACCTAGTTATGGCCTACAACTTCAAGAGGGATTTTGGATGGGCTTTTATGAAAGAAATATAGAATAATACTATGTAACGAAATGGTGATAAGTGTAGAAATATTATAAAGCAAAAAAGAAAATTTTTAAAATATAATTAAGACAGGCTTGCTACTTACCCAAATAGCATGGTTGAAGAGATCACCAAACCTTTACATTTGAAAGCATAACACCATACCTCCTCTTCTTGAATGGATCTCTATTATTTTGCAAACACAACAACACATTTTCATGCTTTATTCTAAAATATTTAAAGATGTTATGTACTTCTTGAAATTGAAATAAAATCAAATAGAGGAAGAAGTTAGGCCTTGACAACTTGAAAATATGCAAATGGATTCTTATATACATTTTCGAAAAAGTGCAACCCACCTCTTTTATGAGGAGGTAGGCCATAACTTTTATTTTTATCTTTATTTTTAACCACCAAATTTATTTAATTTTAAGCTAACACTTGTTCCGTCTGATCCCTCCAAGAGTTCAACAAGCAAAATTCAAATTTAAAAAATTTTGAGTTTCACAATTTCCAATATAATTATAATCAATAATAAAATTCATAAACATATGATTTATTATAATATTTAACATATATAAGAAATATAAATACCAAATACAAGTTTTCATAGGCATCTCATTTAATCCCTAATTTGTCAGCAAGCATATTCTAGCTTTAGCCTCTAATTGTTTGAAACTTTTATTTTTTGATGGGCATGTTATGTCATATCATACTGCTAGTTTAACCCATCTTATGGTGCTCGGTCAACCATCTCTGCATGTCCATCATTGTCAGAGTACTGTTGTAGCCTTATCTACCACATCAGAGCATTTTCATTTGCAAAATATTGCTTCGATTCATCTTTACCAACCACTATCATCAAACTACCACTAATTTACCATTGTTGTTGCTGGACAACCACTATTAAGTTGTCGTAGCCCAATTACCATTATTGGATTGTTGTTACCCAACAACCTTCATTAGATCATTATCACTTGACTATTACTATTTAAATATCACTATTAATGCATTAAATCTATGATATTTTTTTTGTTATCCACTTAGGGGTGTCAATATTTGACCTGAACCTGACCAAAATATTATGGGTTCGAGTCAAACCATTTCAAAAATGGGTCGTATTCGAGTCAACCAAAAAACCTAAAATCAATTCTCCAACCTGAGCATGGCCTCTGTTGTGCACATCGCACTCACGCTAGCTCACCTCCTAGTCTCGTTGCTCGTCATGCTTGTGGTCACCATCACGAGTTCATTTGCATGTTGTAGGCGCTTGCCCACATGCCCGCTCACCCCACGCCCACTTACATGTATGCATACGCTCACCACTAGCTAGCTTGCTGGCCCTGCTCGCATGCCCCTTCATTGTGTTCACAATTACCCTTGCCTAGGTTTATGGTTCATGTCCAATCAACCCAGATTCAAATCGGGTTGAATTCAGGTCTAGTTTTATGACCCATTTCCCTAATCTAGTTAGGTTGGATCGAGATAGTTGGTGGGGGTCATTTTCATGCTATACAGAATCCCACTTGAAAACTCATTTTGACACCCCTATATCCGCTCAATCTCTTGTAATATTGCCTTCTCCAAATTAGGGCCCAAGCAAATCTTTCTTATCGACGCTCACATACATAATTATTTCAACTAGGTTTTGTCTTATCATTTTTCCTCTTTTTTAGGATTTTCATGCAAAAATTATAATGTTTTGGTGCTCTTTTCATTTATCTATTTACTTGTGGAATGTTCATGCAAAACTAAGGTGCAAACCTATCTTACTCTATTATTGTAAATTATAGCATGTAAGAAGTATAATATGCACAGGCTAATCACATTTTTCTTCATTATTAGCTCTTTAGTTACATTTCTTTAGTATTATAGTATATTCGAATTCATTATAAATTAGATATACCACATTTTACTTTTTTTGTGTGTTTTGGTCTATTGTAAAATAAAACATGAAAAAGCTTTTCTTTAATATTTGGTTGAATGTAAATTAAAAACAAGTCTATGGCATAAATATATGATAGTAGATCTTAGGCATGAGAAGTAGATGCTAGGTTGAGTGTTGAGCATAACATGTTGATCGATGATGTTGTTGTAGTGGTAGTGAGCGCAATAAAGGAGTGTGCCGCCAATAATTTCCACGTGATATCAAAGTGGGGTTCTTTTTTTTTTTGGGAAAATTATGGCCTTAGCCCTTTTCATTAATATAAGCTTGTTACATGTAATGAAGAAAGTGAGAAAGAAAAAACTATGACCTTGCCAAAACAAACAAGGTCCAGAAAAAGGGGTAGTGACAAAATCCCCATAGCAAAAATACCTACAGAAAAGCAAAACAAAATAACCACAAAAAAGAGATTGAACCAATAACACCAAAAGAAAGCAGGCTGAGAAAGAGAAGTAGCCACAGGCTCAGGAATTGCCGCTCTCTCAACCTGGTTGCATAGAAACCTGAGAATGAATCTTGCCATCCAAAGGAGAAAATGGCAATTCGTTCATCATTGCCAATCCAGCCTACCACCAGCAAAATAACTAACACAAAAAATAGCTCGAAGGATCCCGGAAACCAACAAAATAATCAGAACCTCTAGAAAAAACATCCAGTCCCCAGCTAGATATAGAAATGAAGAACAACCCAGAAAAATTGGTATTAAAAACAGATACTACAGCAGCTTCATTAAAATCCCCACCTCCCTCCATTTCAGAATTTTCGAAAATACAACAGCTTTAATTTTGTGAACCAAGGAGGTGGACGAGGAATATATAGCCCCAAATTTTCTGTCATTCCTTTCCCGCCATATATGATAGACCGAGCAACATATAATAAGGAAGTAGAAATCCTTATGATTAGAACGTGTATCCTCAATATATTCAAAAATTTGAAGTATATTTGGCCTCAATAATAAAAACCCCAAGTTATTCATAAGATTCCAGAGGACAAAAAAAGAGAAGTCACATTCGAAGAAATGATGACTAATATTCTCATAAGATTGATGACATAAAGCACCGTAGCATCCACCATGATCCCTTTAGCTATAAGGGAGTCTGCAGACTTTAAACCCCCACATATGGCCATCCAACAAAACGAGGAATATCTGATGACATACCTTTTATGCCAAACAAATTTCCACCAGTTAACCTTATCAAGATTTTTAAAGAAGGACTTTTGATAATCTCTATTCTTGCATTGCTTACCATTGCCCCAAAAAATATTAACCTGAGGTCTCGGGGCAACAGCAATATCAGTAAAAGCCTTATAGACTTCATCAGAGAGACCCGCAGGCAGAACCCAGTTATCCCCCTCAAGCAAAACAGAAATGCTTTCATTAATAGGGAAAGAGCTAAGAAATGAATGGAAAGCCGAGACCTCCTTAAGACATTTTCCATTATACCAAAGATCCAAGTATATTGCGAATTTGGCGGAGCTAGACACTTTAAAGTGAAAACAGTCTTTGGCAGTAGAGGCATCACTACAAACTTGCTTCCAGAACTTAGAAGCTTTAGTGATAGGATCCTTCCAAGGAGAAATATATACTTTAAGTAACCATATACTCAGAGGACTGACAGTATTATAGATTCTAGTGATGAGGGAACATTTAAAGCTGAATTGAAGAGAACACAGTGACGGGAGCCCAACTCCACCTAAATCTTTAGGTTTACAAGTCTTTCTCAAAGATATTAAATGCAGTTTTTTGGCCTTAGTATCTCCAAAATACAAGAATTTAGCACATAAACGATCAATTTGCTTGATAATAGTTTTAGGTATAATACCACCACGAATCTAGTATGCAATAGTGTTCCATATGATATACCTAAGAAACTGCAACTTACCAGCAAAGGATAAAGCTTTGGCCTTCCATCCAGACAGTTTGTTGATGATACTTTCCATAAGAGGTGAGAAACTAGCAAGCTTCGGATTATATGGAGACAAAGGCAAGCCTAGGTAGGTCATGAAAGATGCTGTTTTGAAAATGTTAAGGGAAGCACAAATACTATCTGCTATAGCACAATTAGAAGGCAGGATAATAGAGCTTTTATCATAGTTCACATTGAGACCAGATGCCTTTGAAAACTCATTAAGTGCTTGAGCTAGTTTTGCACAGTTAGTAAGATCAGCATTACCAAAGAGAATAAGATCATCCGCATACATCAGATGAGAAAGCCTATAGCTACCAATATATAAAGCTTCAAAGCAATTATCATGTAAATTGTAATCAAGCAAGCACGACAGAGCATCCATCATAATGCTAAATTGATAGGGACTAAGCGGGCAGCCTTGTCTAAGGCCGTTAATGGAGGAGAAAAGGCTCATGATAGGCTTCAGTCTAGCAGCCAATACTTTTGCAATGATTTTATAGGAGGTATTACAGAGGGCTATAGGACGGAAGTCTGTAATAGCTTCAGCCTGATTGGATTTAGGAATTAAAGTGATGGTTGTTGCTTTGATAGAATGGGGTATGTATGCATTATTGTGGAAGTATTTAATGGCATTATATACCGAGGAGCCAATCACCCACCAATTAGCTTTAAAAAACTCAAAGTTTAAACCATCAGGACCCGGTGAGGAATCAGAAGCTCCAGAATAAACAGCAAGCTTGATTTCAGGATCTGTAAAAGGGCCAATAAGGGAGCCAATGCAATCAAGAGATATAGTTTTTCCGGCAGGAAAAATACTAATGTCATAATCCAAGTTTACAGGAGCATTAAAAAGCTGTTGAAAATAAGAAATAGAATCATGTATAGCATCAGAGATAGAAGCATTCTGGCTAGACTTGGCTAAAGTAATGGCAGTATTCTTATAATTCCTCCTCATACGAATCCTAGCATACAGAAATTTAAGATCATCTTTTCCTTGAGCTAGCCATTTGGATTTGGCCCTTTGTTTGATCCAAGAGAACCACATAGATGAAACAGTCCCCAAATTCTGATTAATATTTTTCAGGTCCTTAAAAGTTTGGACCACTCATCCCCAGCATCCAATCTATTCAAACAAGCTTGTTGTTTATCCTAAAGCCCTTTGATATGCTCGGCCATACAATTGGAGGAAGCCCAGGCTTTGCTTTTAATAGCCACTTTCAAACTTTTGAGCTTAGCATGAAGATCCACTAAGGGATTATTTTTGACCTTAAACGCAAAAATATCAAATAAAAGATGCCAGAATTGCTCAAATTTGATCCAGTAATTTTTGAATAAGAAACGATGCATACTCATAGACTTCTCCCTAGACAGAAGGATAATAGGGCAGTGGTCAGAAGCTGCAGGGGTCGAAATCTTGCAGAAAAAGTCAGGGAATGTTGTCAGCCAATGCTCATTAACTAGCAAATGATCCAGTTTGATGTGAATTTGTTTATCATGTTGTTGATTAAACCAGGTGTAAGAAGGACCAATGGCAGCCAAGTCTTTGATGTTGGTATCAAATATAAGACTATTAAAGTCAAAGAGCTGGTTTTGATGAAGAATGTTCCCCCAGGGGAACTGACAGCAATTGTAATCCCCCATCAGAATCCAAGGAGTGCCCTCAGTAGGATTAATAGTCCTTAGATCATCCCAAAGGATTTTTCTTTCAACCTGATTGTTAGATGCATAGATCACAGAAAGAAGAAAGGGAGTATTGGAGCCATAAGAAACCATACCAGCTATCATTTGAGAGGAGAAAAAGCAGGGCTGAAAAAGATAATTTATCCGAACACCACTTTATCCAGATCCTACTTGAACTAGAGCAGTGAAAATTATTGCAACTAGATTCATAGTCATACACCATATGACTGTTGAAGAAGCTTTGATCAGAAAGACTAGTAAGCTGTATTCTGTTTTCAAGAATACAAATCATGTCCAATCGAAGAGACTGAACTAACATTTTATAGTGATAAACCGTATTAGAGGAAGAGAAACCTCTAATATTTCAAACAGCAATAGATGGACAAATCATTTACGTTTGGATGAAGAGGCAGGAGGCTTTTTAGAACCTTTCCCTTTGACTTTGGGATTAGAAGACTTAGTTTTATTCCCTCCACTCAGATTAGACAAAGATTCAGTAAATGAAGAGGACTCGTTTTCCGAGCTTGATAACACTTACTCCTCTATACCTAGAAGAGTAGAAAACTTATTGCTCGTCTTAACAAAGGGAGGATTTAAAGTGGAGGCTTGCCTAATAACAGTATCACATATACTGTCGTCTGTAGGATAATTAAGATTTGGAATGTTAATCACTTCCGAAGCTACCAGAATTCTAGATGGAGACCGAATCTTAACATGGCTTTTGCTAGTAGAACTAGGAGTAGTTCCTTCCTTACTAGTACAACCTATTTCAGTTTTCTCGCTTTTTTCCACCACATTTTGTTCTTTAGGAACCCAAGTAATCTGGGAGGGAACGAGAGCTAGATTGTTGGAAGAGACTGCTATGTTAGGATTGGAAGGAGGCTGGGTGACAGAGTTATAAACAACTTCTTTCCCTTTGCTGTGATGAGAGGAGTGGTGCCTAGCTTGAGAGTTCGTGCGAGGAATCCTAGAGGTACTACGACCCCTGGGGGGAATATTAACATTCTTGCCAGCTTGAGGGTTCGCCGGACACTGGGCAGAGGAATGAGCTAATGTACCACAAGAAGCACACAGGATAGGCTTCCATTCATACTGAACTTGGAGTTTGATAACATCCCCCTCAATGGCTACAGATACAGAATCCGGAAAGGAGGAAGTAGTAGAAACCTGAATACATATCCTAGCATATGTGAGCCTAGTTTTGGCAGCTGTTAACGCATCAACAGCAATAGGGATTCCGATTTTTGAAGCTATTTTGGAAATACCTTCAGTATTCAAACATATTAGAGGAAGATTGTGAACTCTCACCCAAACCGGAACAGAAAAAATTCGTCCGTAAGAGCAATAAGTTTGAAAGTACCTTTGAGCTTCCATATTCGTTTAGCTGTCTCCAGTAAAGCTTCATAGTATGGACGCTTACCGATCGAGTAACCTACCAAGCAGAGACTCCATTCTACTGCTGCTGATTCCATGAAGTCTTGATCAAATGGAATGATCTCCTCCGGCGTCTCCATAAAAGACACAGGGATGTGACGAGCAGTCGGTGCAGGTTCAGCAATAATGTTAGACCATAAACAATCCAACCTCCGAGGCTTAGCAGGAGAGGCTGAAGAGGGAACAGGATCCAAAGCAGGAAAAAGAGAAGGATCCTGCAGATCTATGGAAGCCACCGGCGGGGAGCCGGTGGCGGCCATGGAAAGATGAGAAAGCACAAGGGAGGGAGGCGGCTAGGGCGAAAAAAGTTCTCTCTTTTCGCACGTTCCAAGCAATGAAGTGGGGTTAATTGACATTGAAGATTTAGATTATAAAATATAGCAGTGGAAACTAATTTGAATATGAAAAAACATTTTTAAAAATCCACTGAAATGACATAAGGACTATTGAAATAGAATATTATTTTTTAAAGGCTCATCATTAAAAATAATAATTTGCCTATCATTTTCTTCATGATTATCTTCTGGAATGAAGGGAATAATAAATATCAGTTTGGAATGTTTTATTTTTTCAAATCTATGCTATGCCATGCTAGATTGTTTTTAGCATTATCCATAAAACTCTTAAATAATTATAACATTAGTTTACATTAATCATCGTTTTCACGGGAGAATGAAAAATTAGCATATAATTTATTAAACTGATGAAGCTGATCAAATTTGCCTTAAAAGATTAACATTTTAAAGGTTTTCACTTCAGTAGATCTAAAATTGAATATATAAAGTGTAATTTTAGTAGTAATAGACTTAGTGAGGGGATTGTAACTTTGGGCGATCAAATCATTAATAAGTATACACATTTTAGATATATTGGATCTATTGTTCAGAGTGATGGTGAAATAGATATAATTCAAGTTGAATGGTTGAGGTGGAGGAATGTATCGGGCTTGTTGTGTGATAGAAAGTCCCCCTCAAACTTAAGGAAAATTTATATAAAATGGTGGTGAGACCAGCAATATTTCATGGTGCCGAATGTTGGCCATTAAAAGAGAAGCATAATAGTAATAATACCAAGTTAAGTGTTGCAAAGATGAGGATGCCTTAGGGTGGATGAGTGGCTTTACTCTTAGAGACAGGATATGAAATGAGCGTATTCGTGATGAAGTAGCTCTAGTGGATGATAAGATTAGAGAGAGTTGCCTTAGATAGTTTGGTCACATAAAACGGCGGCCTTCCAAATGACCCTATTAGGAAAGTTGAGGTATTAGATATGACTTATGTTAAGAAAGGTAGAGGTAGACCTAAAAAGGCTTGCTTAGAGAATATTAGAAATGATCTTTTCTTATTAGCTTTAAACGAGAATTTGACTTTTAGCATGACACAATTGAGAAAAAAGATTCATGTAGCTGACCCCATGTAGTGGGACACGCTTTATGTTGTTGTATGCTTTTTTCATGCTATGTTGCCAAGAGATTAAGGCTTCATTTGATTGGAAGTTTTTTATGCTTATTCCATTTTAAAAAGACAAATTCATTTCTTCTTTATTGTTTTGTTCGTTAAATCAAGTTCTCAATAACTCCTTTTGTTTCAAGAAAGTTTTTTATATATGCTTCTTCGTTAGAGAACTTCATTTGTCTAAACCAATGTTTCTTAAAATTATCTTACAAAAGTACCAAAAAACTAAACAAAGCCTAATTATGCCACTAAGAGCTGTCTTTAAAATGACAAAGGATAGGTTCTCCCGTTTCAAAAAAAAAAAAAAAAAAACCCTCTAATGCCCATTTGTTAGAGAGAAAATAGGAGTGGAACAACGTAAATATCGGGGAGGATGGGCGGGGCCGCTGAGAATACTGCGCTTTTTTAATAAATTAAGGGATATAGAAAGAGAAGAACCAAAAGTGCCAATAGTGTGACTAACGGACGGTGCAGATACCTGAGTCTTTCCATCGATCTCTCAATCCCAGTCGTCTCCTCCTTCCTCTCTTCTCCAGCGTCCGATCGCCCTTCTGCTCTCCCCAGCGCGAAGCAACCGAAAAAGGGAAGATCACGAGTTTTAGAACTCCCCCTCAGCCTCGTTCGCGCGCTCTATTGTTTTGCGAGGTACGCTTTTTGAACTAAGCGATCGATTGTCTAGGGTTCCGCTACGCAGACGAGCGTTCACGTTTATGATTCGTTCTCGTGCCGTCGCGGATCTAGGGTACCGCCTATGGCGGCAGAGGTGCCAGCAAGCCCTTGCGGCGGAAGCCACGAGAGTGGCGACCAGAGCCCGAGATCCAATGTCCGTGAGCTGGATAGGCTCCTTCCAATCGCCAACATCAGCCGCATCATGAAGAAGGCGCTCCCTCCCAATAGAAAGATTGCCAAGGACGCGAAGGAGACCATGCAGGAGTGCCTTTACGAGTTCATCAGTTTCATCACCAGCGAGTCAGACATCCTATTTCTATGTTTTTGACGATTTGTTTCTTGTCTTGATTTATATTTTCTAATCGTATTTGCTAGCGGGCAGGCTCAGCGATAAGTGCCAGAGGGAAAAGAGGAAGAAAATTACTGAAGACGATGTACTGTGGGCAATGACAACACTAGAACGGTTTGAAGACTACATTAAACCGCATAGGTTGTATTCGCAGAAGTATAAAGAGGTGATTACTCTGTGACCATTTATGTGAGCTTTTACTTCTTTTCAGAATGATAGATCGGAATTGGTGGTTGGCGGGGTGATAGGTCATTCTTCTTCTTTTGCCCTTTTGTAATTGTTAATCTGATTGCGATTTTTGTTGCCTTTTTTTTTAATCCGGTGGTTCTGTGGAATGGATGCGACGCCATGGCAGATAGAGGTAATCAAACTAACCTCTCCCCTCTGTAATCGGTTTTTTTATTTTCTTCAAGAGCGGTCCTATTATTTATACTGTGATGCCTTATGGCACTATACTGTCTCCCATTTGCGTGTTAAGGAGTGAATATTTATGGGTTCCCACCGAAAGGAAAATTATGGTATATAATCCGGGCCCTGGCGGTGTTCTATTACAGTAGAATTAATGCTATAGTTTACCGATTTTATCAGTCCTTGTGCATTTCTAGATGTGGTTGCTTACCTGTCTAATGTAAAAGTAAAGTACTACTTACATGCCGATAATGCACATCAATTTTTATGTGATATTTTACATGGCCAATTTAAAATTTAAGCACTACATACATGCTGCCTTGATTGTTAAAGATAGCCCGGTGACAAACGTTTAACGTTTGCGATGCTCATTCTTTCAGTTCTCCAGTACTAATTTTGCTTTAATTTTGGCAGGGAGATGGCAAGGGCTCTGCTAAGGGAGCAGACAGCTCTGGTAAGAGAGATGCAGGTGGTCTTCAAGGTGGAAACCTATCTGGTTCGAGCATGCAAGGGGATATGAAGGTATCTTCATCTCTTGATTAGATTTGTAGCCAACTCTAGGATGCCATTCTTTTTCATTTGTTTGATTGACAATTTTTTAATTAAAATCTTGCCGATGCTTTAGCAAGGCTCTTTTACTGAAGGCATGAATTATATGAATACTCAGGTAGCTTATTTCCACTTTTATGTCGTTACACTTTTATAGAAATGAACATACCAACCCATTGAGCAATTAAGGGTTCATTTGGTTGGGCTTCTTGTCATAAAGTTGGTTTTGAAATTGTTCGTAGAAAGCTATATTATGAATCTTTTTGAAACATATGTGCTAGTTGAAACAAACGGCCTCTAATCGGGTAATAGTCAGGCCTTGTACTGATTGAGCATCTTCTTTGTGCTTTTTTCTCTACTTAGTGTTTCTTGAAAAGAATCATCATGCCAGTTAATGCAACTTAAGTACGAAGCATGGTATCTGAATGTCTTGAATCCCTCAATTTCAAATCTACTCTCATGAAGCTGATGTGAAATAATGGATTCCTATTCCATTTGAGTATCATATAAGTGTTTTGGAAGTGAATAGCCTATCCATTTTTTTTAGTGCAGGTCAGCTAAAGAAACATTTTCTCCATGCATGACTGTTTATTTCCTTATGGAAGGAAAATTTCTTGACACAAACAAAGGCTCAAAGCTGTGCACAATTATCCTGTACTTTTTTTAAAAATTTCACGGCGCCTGAATTTTTATTTTTTTATTTTTTTTTATTTTTTTATGAGTTTCATTTTGTAATCTCCCTTCATTGCAAAAATGACTTCAGTATAAAAATATTGATATGACGGTTGCACAATTTCTTGGAGTTTGTGAGCTTGTGTATGTATTCCAAAAGCGGTATAGACTAAGCATATGAGATGTGGAGGGATAATGGTGATACTTTAGGTTAGGTGAAGGCATAACATTTGAACATCTAATTTAGTATTTATTGAATCAATATTATAAGAATTGGGAATGAATTCACATAGGTTTAAATCTAATATTGGTGATAGTCATGAAAGAAGATTTATGCTAGAATCTAGGTTATTTTAAATGATTGCATTGCTTTCTATCATTTCTGTTTTCCAATGCACTGTCATTGTTGTATATCTCCACTCTTGTAACATTTTAGATGATTATGATTGTGCAGTAAGGAGCTTGTGTTTTACCATCGCTGTTTTTGGAAAGTTTACACAATTTGTTCGATTTTGTGAACTTTGCATGTATTCTTAAAGTGATGGATCAGTGGCATATAAGATGTGGAGGGATAATTACATCTTGATACTTTTGGTAGAGACGTAGAGTAAGACGTGGCATTCGAATTTTAATCTAATATATTATTTATTGAACTGATATGAAGGGATTGCTTATGAACTGAAATTGGCTTACATCTAATATTGGTAATAGTTGTATAAGATGATATAACTTGGTGCAAATCTAGATTATTTTGTATTTTTCTCAATCATTTTTCTATCAATTATATATTCTAATACATTATTAGTGTTGTTTATCTCCATTTTAGATGATTATGATTATGCCTTTAGGAGTTTCTGTTTTACAATTGTTACTCTTATCATTCGGTCCATTAGCCTTTAACATAATTATTCTTGTCAAATGGGTAAATGGCATGACGAAGTTTTGTTTGTAATTGTCGGGCAGCCTGTTTATCCAAATAATGAATTTCCCAAAGCTGTTGATTAGACTCCCGTAAGTTTTATGACTCTCCTTGTGCTAACAAGGGCATTGTTGTAAGTAAGAGTTGTAACAAATAATAGAATAGAAAATAATTCTGAGGAAGAGTTTTCACAAACATTCTCCATGTACTGCCACCCCTCTGTTGGCGCCATTTAAGTCCTACTATAAGAGGAAGATTTGTTGATGCTCCCTTCCCCTTTTTAAAAGGAGACTTCAGCTAAGGTAGCCATGTTTAACAAATTATCCCGAAGGTTTTATTGTTTTTATTCTCCATATTTTACTTTACTTTATTCTCAACTCTCATAATTCTGTTTCAAATCGATTACTTAGTTGAATAATCACTAATTGTTTGGAGGACCATCTTCTTTATGATTTTGATGGTAGTTTCTGTTTCGTACTGTCCAAAAATTAGATCTTTGGTAGACTGTAGTCGTTTCGCTTGCTTTTAATCATTCGTAATTTTCAGTAGCATTTTATTTTGGAAATTATGATCCTTCAATCTAGGTGCAATGTATAATTCTTTTACTAGTATTCCCACTTGATCAATTTTATAGTTTTTTATCAATTTGCCTCTGACATTCTTTTGTTCCTTCTGGTTAATTTTTCTTACGGTTGTATTACTGTGTTTTTTTCTATTTCTTAATTCTTACTTGTTCAATGCATGTCAATTTTGTGAATCTGATCTGAACAAGGTATGCTATATACCTCATGATAAAGGCAACACACTTTTGCGATCACTATTTCGGTTTGGGTTTTGTTTCTGGCCACCTCCATTGCATCCTAATTTCAATGAAGATGCTTTTTTTAAACATCTTTTATGTTAGTTTCTAGCCTATTGTCCAGATGTAGGCCTTTCAAATTCTGCTAATGGCATAAATCTATGCAAGGGTTACCTATATTGCTTTGTGGACTTCTTTTATTTATGTTTGGCATGTTATATAAGCAAAGGTCAAAAACTTAGAACTGCATCACAAAAGTTTATTGTTTTATAGAATGACAATGGTGAAATGACCTTTTTTCTGTTCTTTAAGATATATTTAAGCATTTTGGGGTATGCTCATTGTATTTGTTGAATTTTAGCGGTGTCCGCATTGATGGATTCATAATAGTTAAGGCTTTACTTTTGTCTATTTTTGTATGTATTTAGTGTGGCCTCTATTAACTTAGCTGATAAAATTCATGTTTTTCTTACACTATGATTAGGAGCTGAGCAAGTAAAAGAAAAGGTACATTTAGATAAAGAAAGGCATGTTTGTCTTTTTATTTTTGGTTTTTTTTTTCTGAAAGAGAAAAGAAATATTGTTCATCCCTTTTTTTATTGTATTTTATTATCTTTCTTTCATGTTTTGCTCATAGGGTAGTAAAGATCCAATTAAACTTTTAACATAGTAAGTGGATAAATCTGGACTTATAAAATATATAATAAAGTTCTCCTTGGCATCACACATTTTTTGATAAGCTTTGATATATCTTCCCTACAAGCTCTTGTTTAGTATATACTATTTCATTCTCTTATAAATTGTTGACAATCTTGTTTAATCTCATGGATGTTTTAGATGATTTCTTTTAGTTTCATCTTAAAAATGTCATATACTCATATATGCGTGTCATGATCTAGCCCGGAGGCCTGAATTCTTGAGGTGAGAATAGACGTTTGGACGTCTGATTAAATTTTGTATTATTAAAACTATCACCAATAAACTGAAAAAGCCACTAAAAACCTCTAAATAAAAAAATAACATTAATTATCTTTTCCTCAGAGCATTGCGTTTATGATACATATTATCTCTTCTACTCATTTTAAACTTTGAATAATACTTGTAATTATTTTTCAATAAAAGGAGTGAGTCATCCGAGCTCGCACGAGGGAGGGGGAGAGAGTTCAACAGGCAGTAAGCAAACGAGGTGTTTGTGAGCGGTAGGAATTGCGGTGGTTTGGTGGAGGCTATGAGCGGATAGGAATGTGATGGTGTGTGAACAATCATCTTCGATTGAGATTTGCAATTGCATACGACTGGGCTGCCGATTTTGATTTTTATGGCGCATTTAAATTTTAAGTTAGTGTTGCTTTGAATCTTCTTTCACAGTTTCTATTTATGTTAAGATTTACTTTATGTTTCTTATTGTGTGATTTTGTGGTATTTAATAATAAGCTAAGTTAACCTGTGGACAGTTTATGACATGTTTAAAAACTTTTTTTTTAATTTAGGAGTTTTATGTTGGTTCGTGGCTCATGCCTCAAACTGTTTTGAGGTTTACACCTTATCTTGTTGGGGCAAAGCACCTTAATTTTTTATTCCACCTTTTTAAATCTGGCTAGAAACATAAAAATTTCAGTTCTTGTGTGACTCAAATTCGACTAAAAAGTATAGTCATTTTAAGTTGAGTTGATCCGTTTTAAACTTATTTAATCATAAAACTGATTTTGAGTCCGAGATCATATCTGAATGCAAGTTTGAATGAGAATCTAGGTCTATTTCTGGCTTTAAAACTAACAAATCATCCATGTTTAAGTGTTTAAATTAAAAAGTAACCTAATACTTTTAACAACTGAGTTAGAAGCTAAATTATCCTTCTTTATGCTAATCAAGTTGGAAAGACAAATTGCATCAACATTTTAGGATTTATTCGCCCTAACTTCATTCAAGGACTTCTAAAATTTTAAACTTTACCTTCTGATTGAACTTCAAATGTATTCATTATATATCAATTTTGAATAGTTTAGTGTACCTTTTTTAAGTGAGCTTTTGTCCATATGATATTCAACTTGCATTTGCATTGATTGATATTTTTTAAAAGAATGTTTTATGGAATCTAATAAATATAATTTTAAGTTATTTTCATGCCTTCACTTACGAGTTATCTATAATCTATTAATTTACAAGCACTTAAGAATTTTTTCATTAATTGACAAGCATTATACATCATATAGTATTGGATTACTAATTATTCATTTGCGTGATTTACATAAAAATATTGCTGGAAGCGCTTTGTTAGCAATATATGTTAACAAATGGCATATGGACGTCAAGAACAGTAATAAAGTCATAGCTAAGGTTATCTCTAGGAACTTATTCAATAATGTCATCATTATTGATTGGAAAAGTAAAAAACATGTAAAGTTATATAACAAATTGGGCAAATGCACAAACAAGTTTGCAATTCCAGAAAATTATAGTATAAATCTAATTATGATGTATCTAATTTGATTTTTTATCATAAATCATTAACTAATATTTTGGATTTTTTTCCAATCTCCTCCTAATTTCACACACCATGCATATTTTATACGTTTGCTAGCAGTTAATAACGTTCTTCTCCCAGAAACTATGATTGTTAAAGAAATTGTGTCCAGTCTGATGGAAAATATCATCAGACGCACCACATAGGGGGAGTGAGATTCCTATTTATGATAATTCAAGGATTTATCTATGCCTAGATTTGTTTTATTAATTCCAACTAAACAATTCCTGAAAGTGAACACATTTTAAGAAATTAGGCTTAGAGAAAATAATTTTAAATGGCTCTTTCTACGATTTTTTAGCAAATTTATTTTGAAGTATTCATTTCCTTAACACCGTTAATAGTGCAATGTGGATGCCCCTATTTCGGTTGTACTTTGTACTCTTGAATTTTCAATTTATGGCATTTCAAATAATAGAGTTTGCAGCTGTATAGTTGAAAGTAAATCTTTACGGGAAATGTTGAATTTAATGCACAAGGAATCAACTTCTTGCTCTTTGCCCTTTGCTCATTAATTTTGATAAACCACTATTATTATTCCTATTTCATGATTACTTTCGGCTTTGCAATCATATGTGGACTTGAAAGCTTGGTTTCCTTTTAGGTTGCCTCTTCTAAACCATTTTCTTATAAAACCTGAGGATACAGTCAAAATTGCACTGTCTTCCTATCTTTTTAATAAACTTGTTAAGGTTTTCTGGAAAATAGTTAGGGAATTTCCTTAATAAATATATCTGCTGTAGGTATTTTGATATGCCCCAGTCTTACATGAAATGAAGTCAAAATTGCACTGTCTTCTATGTTGCACCGATACGGATACGACGACACGGATACGACACGATACGGATACGGGACACGTCAATTCTTAAAAATACAGGATACGGGTACGGCGCAGACACGGCATTATAATTTATAAATCATACATAAAAATTAAGAAAACAATCAAAGTATAATATTTGAAATTACAAAAAAAAATGACAACAACATCATTTGTAGCCTTGTATCTTATAATATCAAAATATAAGTAAGCATTAAATGTCTAGTACAACAACAAAAGCATAAACATAAATTATCTAGCACATGAAATTTCAACTATTCAATAGAAGTAATGATATAATTATCTTCTTCATTGGTTTGTCTTTGAACTTCTATATCATCTTCAATAAATATCATAGCTTCTAATTCAAGCTCATCAAGTAAAAGATTAGTGTTTTTTAATATTTTCATATAATCAAGAAACTCAAATCAATCTCGGAAATGAGAGAATCTTGCTCGCAACAGCGGAAGTAATACGACACGTCTTTTTTTCTGATTTCTTTTTGTTTTTCAACGGACACGCGTATCGGATACGCGTGTCCTTTTGAAATTAAATAGTGTTTTAATTGGATACGGCTTTGGGGTATCCGACACGTATTGGTGGAGTATCGGAGGCGTATCCGTGTATCGGTGTATTGGATACAGCACGCCTTCATAAATAGGTGTATCGGTGCAACATAGACTGTCTTCCTATCTTTTTAATAAACTTGTTAAGGTTTTCTGGAAAATAGTTAGGGAATTTCCTTAATAAATATATCTGCTGTAGGTATTTTGATATGCCCCAGTCTTACATGAAATGACCAAAATAATTACTTCCTTTTAGTGTAGTAATTTTAACTCTTTTGGCTGATAAATTATGCTTATACTTTTTATATCATCCTTTCTTTTCAGTATCATCCTGGAGACCTCTCTAGCTAAATGGGCCTTCTTCATCTTTTAGTAGATGCTTCTGGTTCAAGTAAAAGCTCTTCCTGATAGAATTTTTGTTAGAGTGATATTTTTCCTGCCTGTGCTAAGTCGTATGGGTGCTCCCATTAGACCTTATCTATCAATTGGGGCTCACTCAGTCCTCTCTGGATGTTGAATGAGTACTCCATGCCCATGCGGGCTGATCCTTATTTGCCATATATTGAAATACCTGTACAAAAGTATAGATTTTATTTTGTTGGACTGAAGTAGCTTCTAGTTTTGCAGAATCCATCGAAATAATATCAAGATTTCTAGAAGATTATTCAGGTGTCAAGAAGAATTTAACCCAGTTTAGTTTGTTATGATCAGAAGATTTAACTAATAAAAACTACCATCTGACTCCAGAGAAGGAAAGTCATTGAATTAACGATTGTGATGTCAAAATGAGTACATTGATTTTTTGATAATGTTCTTTCGATTTAGCTGAAAAACTGCTTGTTATTTAGCATAATGCTCCTTTTATTATTGTCTGTCAGCTGCGCATAAGTACATTTCATTAACCATGGTTAAATGTCATGATATTCCCGTTGGCATGATCAAAATGGTTAAATAGAATGCGTTAAAACCACAAATTACATAAACTGTTGTCTGAGGAGAAAAGTAGAGTTAGTTTAATTTAGAAGAACCTCTCATTGTCATCACTAAGTGATTAATACATAAAAAAGATTGAATACAGGATTCGGTTATTCATCTTTCTTTCCCAGAGCATGTAAGCCCTTTTGTCCTGCTTTGGGCCTGGATCTAGACCTTGCTTTCAAATTTGCTTCAAAGGAGGTTGCTAGCTTCCATTCCCTCTCCTCTCTTTTTTTTGTCTAGAAAAAAAAAAATAGTCTTCAAAGGTGTTGGGGTCTCACTGTTCGAATCACTTTCCTTTTTATCCAACTGCATAGGCAAGATCTCATCCTTCGGTGAATCTTGGGGCTCAGAAGAGTGCTCCCTACGACTGAAAATCGGGTCCAAAGATCATCTCTTTGACGACGTTGACATGGCCCATCATGTACGATCCGACAAGAGAAATGTAGAAGAATATGCCCTCGGGTCAATCCCCCACTTATAACTACAGGATCCCGACCATTGACACTCATTGCACCAGCTTATGGGGCAAGATGAAGATTCGAAAAAAAGTCTAAAAAGATCGTAAACTTCACCTTTGAATACTTCCATCAACACTGAAAATAAAGCATTGAACGATATTAGAACTAAGGCACGACTGATGATGTGCCATTGTGTGAAGAGCTAAGAGAGAGTAGAAGTGCTTTCCTTCACTTTGAGCATGAACTATTTCAAGTTGCTGCTATTCGAGGATGATTGCTTATGAAATCAATCAACTAGGTCCGTTTGTCGAATAGTTTGTCAACGCATGCAATGTTTCAAGTCGGAGTAAAGTGAAGGGTCTTGCTTTCAATTAGTATCGACCGCCAATATGCCTTAGAAGTGGCTCGCATCAAGCAAGGATTTTTTGGTAACCTCGTGCATTTCCAATTCCAAAGAATCTTTTTCTTTTCAAAAGTAGATTTTTGATACATTATCAAAATAGAAATCGTCTACTGAAAGTGCAACAAACCTCCTTTATGATCTAATTTATTACATGTCTCTCAAGAAAGGAAAAGCAAAATTACAATCCCTTCTATAGTTTGTCAAAAATTATTTAGTACAAATACACATCTTGGCCGTCATTTAGCTACTGACCATTTCATAGTTTTATTTATGTCTTTCCAAAAATGGAATTGCTATTCTAGATTCAGACAAGACACTTCTTTTTTTATGAAACATTTTTCATTTTAAAGGATCTCCTATTCATAAAAAAGGTCGTTCCTTCTTTTTTAAGAACAAGCATTTCTTTCTGTCTAGATCATGGAAGACATGGCGAGTTGTATCAATCATTCTCAATGGAGAATCGAGGCTTTTTTTGACTAATTCTTGTTCAAGTTTGAAACAAATCTGTTCGAAAAAGAAAAAGATAAATGATTGGTTAAACCAACAACCTAATCGTGTAATTCTTCTAGATGCAGATAGAAAGTATTTGGCCATATTGAAAGCTAATCAATCACAAATACCTATTGCATCCTTAGTGGATTTTACAATCCCATTGAGATCCTATTAAAGAATAACTTATCATATTCCAACGTAAGCTCCTATATAGATCACATATCTATTTCATCATTTGATCATGAAAATAGTGATTCTTGAATGGGGAATAATCGTTGCGTTGAGGGAGATTGCAAGAGAAGAAAAAACTCATCGATCGGCCTTTTTCAAGTCCTAGAAAATTTGGTTTTAGTTGATCGATCGATTGGTAAAAAACCCAACTAGTGGGACCGTTTTATGGATTGAACAAGAAGAGTCTTCGGGTGGATAGAACAAGTGCAAGCTTTGTACACAACAACGAACGTCCCATGGAGGGACTCTTACGATGCAGAGAACAAACAAAGGCAAGTTTTCAATGTTGCATTTGTAATCTTGTTGCATGGTAGAAGAAATGAAATCATTGCCTTGATTGTAACATAAGGTGATGCAGCAACCATTGCTTTTTTTTCATCCATGGAACAAGTGCAAGGCAAGTGCGCTTCAGAAGAAGGTTCTCCTTTTCGTGTACTCAGCAAGTTAGTTTGGTACTAGCGCATAATAGAAAGATAGGTCAGGATGTTACGGTAGGATACAAGGGTTTTGGCCTATAGTCTCCGTATATTTGACAAATGTTGCAGTGTTTCACAGTCCATACAGTTCTAGACCATTGCAAGCCATTAGTACTACATCTGTTTGAGCTTCACTCGCATATTTGGCCCAAATTGATGGGTATTATACACCCTTGACTGTACTTCGTACATTGCTTTCCTCTTGCTTCATTACTAGACAAGCATCTCATCCATTGCTAGTCCTAATACTTTTAGTATCAAGTTTCATTGAAATACACACATTGGGGCAATCTCTTTCGAAGTTGGGTTCTTTTATTGCTTTATTCTGGCCATTCATCTTTTTGAAAGTGTAAGAAAAGAATGTCTCTAATTTTCAATATAGACTTCCATGCAATGAGCCATTTCCACTATGGATGCTACAATCTTGGATAGGGGTGTAAGCGAGTCAAGTCGAGTAGTGGTGTTATCAAGCTTGGTTTGTCAGTCAGAAAGCCAACTCGAGCTCGAGGTCAAATCGAGCCCAAAAAAAAAGAACTCAAACCTGACTAATCCTTTTACTCGTCGGCTCGAGAGCTCTACTTGAGCTCGTGGGAGCCTTCAAGAAGCACAACAGGCATCACCACGGGAGTGTCGAAGAATAAGCGAAGCTCGTCCATCTGCCCGTTGGAGAAGAAGAAGAATAGTTTCTTTTTTCCACACGGAACATCAACTTTATTGTAGCATTAATAATGAAGTAGACAAGCTCTTTTTTTATATTTTGAGAGAGTGCAGCTGCTGCAGTTAATTAATGGTGCTTTTTTTCAAATAACAAATTTGTAAAAAATTTAGATGCGAAAACATAAATTTAATTTTTAAATTATATAAATAAATAAATAAGATTATTTCTTATCACTAAATATTTGCTAATCGAGTATACTCTGCTCGCAAGCTCGTTTCAACTCGAACCGACGCGTGAGCCAGCTAGCTCACTTACACCTTGATCTTGGATAAGTTCTTTCAGGTTTGGGAAGAGGACCCTGTCATGTATAATGACTTATGTTTTGCCATTGGGGGGTTGGTAGAGCGGCTATTAATATGGATAATGCATCTACCTTGCCATTCTTTTTTCTTTGCATGTAGTTGAATTCGAGTAGCTTGAACTATTTCATGAGCTCCATAACCATGGTGAATTATAGCTTGCGTACTTTTTATGTACATTAGAGTTGGCATATGATTCTATGTGAATCCCTGTAGATAATGAGGGCCCTTATACAAATTTGTTAGGCTATTTTTCTCTTGTTCTCATAAATCTACGGAGTAAGACACAAACTTCTCAAAAAGATCAATTATAGTCATTATTGCATAATGGGCTCCCTTAAATAGCATTGATGCACATATAAATGAGGTGTTTTATCTAATTGAGCTATACCCCTTATCAAACCATTTTAACATCGAGACATTTTCTTGTCAAGAAGGGTATTTCCAATAATTCTACATGATTACTCTTTGACCCATTTATATTTACTAGTAAAATATTGATATTGCTTAGAAAATATATTTTACCTATATTACTCAAAGTTATGGTGACCTTTTTTTGTGGTGATAAATGACCTACTTAGCTATGTGGTTAGAGTATTACTTTCATATGGTGAGAGTTATTGGATCAAATCCAATAGTAGGTAGAACTTAATAGATACTAAATTCCATGGTATCTAATAAGTTTTTCTACTCATCCTCTTTTTTTTTGTTCTATCATCAGATTAATCAAATTAGAGTTTATTGTTTCAATTTGTGGAATCAAGATGTAGTGTGTAGTGTATTAGAAAGAACTATTTTGATTTTGATTGAATGTATAGACTACTAATAGGAAATCATTTTGACAGCTTCTACTTGTGTCCTAACTCATTTAAGAGATAAATTTGCCTCAATTGCTTCTCTTACCTTAGCTCTACTCAAGTTAACTTCAGTTATTTTAAGAGTTTTTTAAGCTTCTTGTAGACTAATGCCAGTACAAATTTCCGCACCAATTACTAAAATGGTGATCTCATTAGTACTTATTCTAGTGGAATCGTCCATAAGAGCCACTGTTAGCCATCAGTCGTTTAGTCTTATTATCAAAATACATATATCGGCATTCGTGTCAATGGGGGTATGGTTTGGTAATTCCCCAATTTGTCCACTATTGTTAGATTAAAGAATCCCTTTCACTTTGGAATCCCAAACCATTCAATTGGGAGTCAATACACAAACATTTAAGGTCATTTGTTCAATTTGCTCTCCTCGTCTAAGTTCACAGCTTTCGCAGTAGCTTCATTGATGTTACCTACCAATTAAAAGGATTGCTCGGTAAGACGGTTTAATTCTCTGGAAAAGATAACTTGAAACTACCAAATTGTTTCTGTCAGACCAACATATTTCTCTGGAGAATCGGTAAATACTTCTACTACAAAGAAGGTTTGTGATAATAAGCACTCAATCTTGCGTGCTATTGCTACAATGAAATGATTTAATTCATCCAACCCAAGGATAGCTATAATGTCATGAAGTTTTTGTAACGTTATCAAGTTTGCTCAACCCTTTGTGCGGTTTCATAATGTTCATCCGCCAACGATCCGAGGTTGTAACATAGTTGACGTTGAATCTAAGGGATCTATTGTTGGATACCTTTGGCAGCTAATCCTCTTGATAATATGGTAATAGCATATAAATGTGCTAATGTTATTGTAGGAGCAGGGTAGGACAAATCATTTGCAGGTATATAAATTACTTGGATCGATGTTATGAATTCTTCCTTAGTAGAAGGAATTATTTCTTGCAAAGAAACCAATTCCCAACTAACGATAGGTTGATAACCCATTGTAGATTTGTCATATTATTGCCATACTTCTACTTGGTTATAATTTTTCAAAAAACTGTCAGAGTATAAAATCCTATAATAATCTTCAAAATATTATGTTCAGCTTGTTTTGAAGGGATAAGTCTGTAGTACTCATAAAAGGTTTCAAAAAACTACAATTTCTTGATAATTTCATGAGTAATTTTATAAAAAGCTACGGCCATTGCCAACTAACTAGTAAGTTGATTTCAAAGCCTCCCTATTATTAGATTTAAGATGATAGAAATTTTACCCGTAAAGAAACATGATTATCATCTATTAGATTTTATTTGAGATAGTTTTCTTACTATTTTTTAAAGTAGCTTTCAAGAAAAAAATGTTTTGAAAACAGTGAAAAAATAGTAAAATACTAGTGAAAATTTAGCTCAAACGAAGCCTTAGTTTCCCAAGAGTTTTTAAGAGGTTAGAGCTTCTTAATTGCTGCAAGGTGAGAATGGAATGAATCCTCACATTATTTAAATCCATACAAAACAGTTTTTTGGCGATTATGCTACTGATAAACATTGAATGTTTTCTATCCTTCTTTTTATACTAGTTTAATCTAATTTGCTATGTGGAGAAATTATATTCTAATTTTTTTTTTTATGAAACCAGGTCAACAAGAGGACGAAAGCTTCGAACTGTGCTTGAAAAACTCATTCAGTTGGAACTATTAGTTTTTTATTTCGTTTGCTTATTATTTGATATGTAATTTCTGGACGGATTTATATAAACATCTGCAATACTTCCTATCTGTGAATAGAGCAGAAATCTAATCTGGGTACTAATTATCTGTCTTTGGAGAGCGACTTTGATGAGGCCATTGTCTAATAACAAATGGTCATTTTTTTTATTTCATAAATTTATTTAACTACCTAACCTGTGCTTACTGTTTTAAGCTTGAGTATCTGCGCTATTGAAGGAGACCTGTTATGTTATGTTTGTTTTGATCCCCAAATGCAGTAGCTTTAGCTTTTTCATTTGAGCCTTGGTACAAATTTTTAAGTTGATGCCTGCCATTTGATCGGAAAATTATTAGGTGCGAATATCGGATGTAGAGATATGTCCGGACATCCATTTAAAATTTGACATGTAGAGCGCATTTTGGTTGCACATTTTTAGCGTTTTATTTGTGCTTTACCTACACTTTAGTTGTGCTTTGACTGCGCTTTTGTTTTGCTTTTTTTTTGCGCTTGAACTGTGCTTTACCTACACTTTAGTTGCGCTTTGACTGCTCTTTTGTTGTGCTTTGCTTAAAATTTTACGGGCACATTAAATATATAAAGTAAAAAATAAATCCAACGTGTCCATCACACATGTCAACACTTTATTAGAGTTTATTAGAGTTCAATTGTACCTCTACATCTGATCTCTGCACCTAATAATTTTCCCATTTGATCGCCTAAGATTTCTTATTTTTTGGAGGAATAAATGCAATTTTTTTTAAATTTGTTACTAACATCTGTTAAACTTTATATCAATTAAATTAGTTGACGTTGAAGATCTATTTGTGACTGTACTTAGCTATCTTGTGATAGGGAGCTTGACTATTGAAGTGTTTTGATTGAGTTTGAAATTTGATCATGTGAATGTACGTTTGTGTTTAAATTTCTTTATGAACAAGATTGTATCGTCTAGTGTTAAAAATAATAAAAGTAAATGACAAAACTTCGGTAGGTTTTATTATGTTTGGGTGGTTTAATAACTAGAGAGAATTTAATATTTTTTATTTGAAAAATATGTGGTTGGATTATGTTAAAATTGATTTTATTATTATTATTATTTTTTGTGGGGAAATTATAAAGAGAGTAGCGTCTGTTTTTCAAAAAACATAAGTGTAAATGAGTTGAGATGAGTAATTTGAGTTTGAGTATGATTAATTTAGGTTTTGTTTGGGATAATTTTTAGACATTATTTTTTTATTGCTTTCAAGAATTTTTTAATTAAAATTTTGTTTTAAAAAATAATAAAGAAAGTTATCTTAAATGAAGCCTTAGTATGAGTTTGAATTGAGTTTAAATTTGTATTTTAATTCCTATATAATATTAGATCTTTTTAGTATTTTTTTATATTTCAATTTTTTATTTTTCATATATTTTATATTAATATTTTTTTAGTGAGCTGGTTTGTGAGATAATGAGTTAAGACTATCTTAAGTTTGAATTGGTAGCTCTTGAAAATCTTATAATTAGTTATTTATTGAGTTGATTTGATTTACTTTTGTCCCTATCTTTAAATTTGAATAGTCTTGCCTCTTATTCGCAATCGTATTCTCAATACTTCATTTGATGAGGCTTCTTTCCCTAACATTCTCTGGCTGCCTGGGCAGAATCCTTCCTTTAGGACTTTTTCTTTTGATTACTTCGTGGACTTGCCTTAGGTTTCTTGGTATAATTTCTTATGGCATAAAAGTCATACCTTTAATTTCTCTACTTTTATATGGACGGCATTGTTGGAAGGGCTTAAACATACGACATTTTGCTTAAGTGTAATATTGTTATAGACCCATTTTGTTCTTTATGCTCTTCCAATTTGGAGAGTCACACTCATTTTGCTTAAGCTATGTTGCTTTTTTTATTGAGATGTTTCAATTTGTGGAGGATTCTCAAACTATTATGAGCTCTAGCAAAAATTTCTACTATCTTATTATTTTATGCTCTCTTTGTTTCATTTAGAAGGAGAGGAATGATAGAAAATTGTGCTCTATGAGTTGCAGCTCATCTACTATTGCTTTCAAGATTAAAAAGGCTATGATGTCTTTGCTGGTTTCTTGCCTCCCTTCTTGATGATTCATGGCTGGTTTGGATTGTTGATTATTCGGGTTCTATTTTGTGGGACTTTGGGTGGTGGTCTTTTTATTGGAGTTTTGATGGATGGTCAATTTTGTTGTTTTGGCTACTATGTTCATTCTATGTTTGATTTTTAAAAAAAAAAAATTGGAGCCCGATCTCAATGGTTGGTTTTGGGTTTTAATTGAGTTTTATGCGTTTGGCTGCTTCTCGATTTGGTCTGTAAATGCTCTCTCTAGTTTTTGTTGCCCACTCGATTCCTTCTCCCGTTTGCAACACGAATTCGATGCTGGTGGACTATGAGGAATGCCAGGCATCTCATCTTCTTCTCCGTCCCCTTTGTGGCCTTCATGGCAACCAGTCTAATTTCTATTCGTGAAAGGTCTTTGGATTCACTGGCGGAACCACCTTTTGCTTAGGGGGGGCAATTGCCCCCCCCCCCTCAAAAAAATTTTTTTTTTTGTAAGAGTAAAAAAAAAAAAAAAATTATAGGAGTGTAAAAAATTTTTTTTGCCCCCCCTAAAAAACTCTTTTTGCCCCCCCTAAAAAACTCTTGTCCTAACTTGCCCTAAAATATCTATATATTTCTTCACGTTTAATTTTAATATTCTCTTTTATATTTTTCATGACAGTTTAATTACTCATTTTTTTAATTATTTTTCTTGCTTAATTTTTTTTAAAGAACTTTTTGTAATATATAGATATATAATATTATTTTTTTAATATTTAATTTTTTTTTTTTTTTTTTTGTATTTGCCCCCCCTCAAAATTGATGCTGGTTCCGCCCCTGTTTGGATTATTAGGGGGATTGTTGCCGTTTTCAATTTTACGGATCCTTTTTTTTATACATACGGATGCCCATTTCCATAGCATTTTAAGTTTCACTAGGGCTTTTTTTTTTCTTTTTGACATAGGTTCATTTGGGTTTTGGTATACACATGAATATATTTTTTTTTCTTTTAGTATATAGTTGGATATATTTAGTTAGTTTTTAAAATCTATAATTATTTTATAAAGTGAAATGACTGGGCTCTGCCTTTTAAAAATAAAAAATTAAAAATCTGCACAGACATGAGAAGCCATGGGAAAACAAACAATTGTGGGTTGTGGCTAAGATGGGGCCTTTCACATCAGCAAGCGGACATAATGATGTTTTGCCATGTAATATCAACTCAACAATGACAGGGGTGGATACCCCATGAAATACAGCGCTACTTAGGGCAAATTATTTCGTCCGGTGTCCGAATTTGTCTGGACATCAATCCGGTGTCATCACGTCACCAAAATATATCGGAACCTAATGTATTTGAGTGACGTGGCGTCACCGGATTGGATGTCCGGACATCCGGTGACCGGCCGCAATAATTCGCCGCTACTTAGAAGATATATATATATATATATAATGCCCTTTTAAATATTAGAATTGGATTATGATTTTGGTAGTTAAAGAACATTACAAACTTTTTCCGAGTGAGAATGCTTGCAAAAACATTGTCCAGGCTTCGTTTGGGACCGGTTATTATTTTTAAAGTAATATTTTAAAATCAAAATTTTTAGTTTAAAAAAATTACTTTTAAAAATAATAAAAAAAAAATTTCTAAATAAAGTCTAAGATTTCATTTGAAATAAATTTTTTTATTATTTTCTATTTATTTTATACTAAAAAGTAGCTATAAAAAATAAAACCAATATATTTGTCCCAAATAAAACCAATATATTTGTCCCAAATAAAACCTAACCTATAAGAATTGAATTGCAAAATTGAAGAATGTTTATACATTGATGTTTTGATTCTTAATACTTCAAACAACAATCCGTAGGTTTTTGAGTTTTGATATCCATATCCAAATTTGTATTTCAAAAAATTTAATTTTTATACTATAAAATTATTTTAAAAAGCACTTAGAAGGTCGTCCCAAATGAAGCCTTAGTTGGAGGATGTTGATGCCATAAGAGGCTATGAGTTGGTCAGCGAAGAAGGTTCTCATCATCGACACAGGTGAGAATATATTTGTTATGAATCTTTCGAGTGTTACAATTCTTCATAAGAGTGATAACTAATAAAACATGAATAGGCGTACAGAAAAGGGGAGTCTCAAAATTCTAACTAACAATCAGAAACATAGTTGGGTGAGGTGCTTTAGCTTTGGTTTTCGATAAAGAAAGCTATTGTTTTAGATTTCAAAATAAAAAAATGATCCCAAATGAAACTTTAGTAGTTACCTTAGTGTGAAATAAGATTTTAGTAGTTATAATGTTTAATGTTAAATTAACAAATCAATATTTTTTTTTATTTTTAATGTTAAACTAACAAATCAATATAAGAAGCTGCAAAAAAGTCCTTCGAAACAAAGCCTTAGGCTCCATTTGGGATAGCTTTTTTTCTGCATTTTAAAGTTATTTTTTAGTATAAAAATTTCTTGAACTATAAATTTTGTATTACAAAGTAGTTTTAGAAAGTAGTCCTAACTTTTTTATTGCTTTGTTTTTCAAATAGCAATCATAATTTTTATTTAGTTATTACATTTTCACTGCTTTTAATAAATTGTTCTCCTATAAAATTGTTATATGTACAAAAAATTTTAAAAAACAATAGTTTTCTCAAATGAACCCTTACATGACTTATATATTTGTCCACATATTATCTTCTATTCGATTTCATCATGAGTGTTTGAGCCTCATTTGACTTACCGCACTATACATTAGGGATAGGGAGAAATAGAATAAGGGCCATTGAAGGGGAAAATATTTCTTCTCTCTGTTTTTTCTTTTTTTTCCTCTTATCAGTGTTAGTATGAATGAAATACTTTCATGCACTCCTTATTATGTTTTTTGGGGAATTATTTGTATGCCATAAAAATTTTCTTTATTATTATTATTATATTATTATTATTATTATTGATATGTCATCATGAAATTATCTTGATTGGGCACGAATCTCAAGGCAAAATCAGTTCGGAAACTTCAAAAATTAAATTCGAGAGCATATGAACTCCGATTTCAGCGAGCTTACAGTCAAACTGAGCGTCTCGGAAATACGAATCCAACAACACCAAATTCGATCCAATCTGAGCCCAAATGAGTCCGAATCAAGGACCCGAAGCGCTGTTGGAAGGTTCAAACCGCAATTTGAGTAATCAAATGATCTCTGATTTTAACGAGCTTATACTCGAATCGAGCGGCTCGACGAGACAAATCCAACAAGCTCAAGATCGCCAAATTCCGACATCATTAAGGCCTCCAAATGCTGTGCTGAATACTCGTACAACGCTCGGACGCGAATTTACAAACTCTACCGCCGCGTATATTCTAGCACGCAACAATTATTATTATATAATATTTAAGATTTTAAATCATATAAAAATATTGATAATATTAAATTCATTAAAGTATAAGTAAATTTTCATGAATATATATTTTTATGTGATTTAGATATTACAATAATAAATAAATAAGTTCATGTATTTATGTGTGCGACTATCAAATTATTGAGCATTTAATATAAATATAAACAAAAAAAAAGTGATTCTAGTAATATTTAAAAAAAAGGTGATAATATTTAAAATAATAATAGTTATATGTCAACATTATAAATAAGTAAAATTTAGATCTTCAAAAATATCTAAATTAGAAGAAATATACCATATTGATTTAAAAACAATTGTTCTTCGGTCCATCATAATTTATTGGTTGAGAATTTTTTAGCTCTATGAATATAAGGCTTTATACAAGAAAATTTTGACTTTACATGACTCATAGTGATAAATACTCTCATTATTTTTTTAAATAAATATTTCAAAAAAATTATTTCAGACAATTTTGTATTATGAATTGCTCAATCGATCTTAAGTCATCCAAAATTGATTTAAACTAGTTCAAATTTTGAACATAGTTTCAACCTCGTTTAAGTTTTAATTTTGGTTTCCACTTTGATTTGAATCTCAATTCAAACTTGATTTGAGTTAAGTTTCGAATCATGTTAGAATGCTCATTATAGATCTTTCATCTCTCATAACTCGATCGATGAAGGCATCCGCGAGAGTGATTACATGGAGATCACGACTTAGGGGAACCATCAAAATGATTAAAGACATATGAAGAAGAAGTGAAATTCACATTATCTAATTGCGTAAAGGCTTTGATGGGAGTGACGACATTTTAAAAAAAAACATGGGTTTGCAATTAGACGTTGCTTGGGGCAGGCTTCAACGAGACAAGTGGTATTTGAGGAGAAGACTACTTCTCTATGTGATCGGGATAATAGGAGTTTCTAGACGAAGATTATTGGGAATGCATTCTTGATCATGCGGCATGTGAAGTAGAAGGGAAGTTTATTACAAGAGATCGCTAGTTGTTGGCTTCAACAAAATTGACAGTGAGGATATATAATAGAAGTTTGTTACGAACCTCATTAGCAAAGACACCCTAAACTTAGGCTTCGTTTGGGACGGCTTTTTTATTGCTTTTTAAAACAGAGTTTTAGTGCAAAATTTTTTATTTTTATATTAAAACTCCGTTTTAGAAAGCAATAAAAAAGCCGTCCCAAACGAAGCCTTAGTGGCATTCAACAGAACTCTATATAAAAGGCATTGTGGAATAGATAAGAGAAATTTGCATTATATTTTAATAATAATTCGAATTTGAACCAATTTAGCTCGTTATCGAATTCAATAATTATTTCATAAATATAAAAATAATAATAGTTTTATCTAAAATAAATATTCATATTCCCTTTTAAAAAAATAAACATTATAGATATTAGTATATTACTATAAACTAGAAAGCATACACCCTCTGCCCTCTTGCTGCCCGTCACCGACAAATTCCGAACGGAGCAACGGGCACAAAGCAATTATCACCGTCTGCGTGGCGCTTCCTGTAGCCGCCTTCCTTCTAGTATCATTCTTCCCTGCCCGACCAAGCAACCACGCAAACGTCATCACGCTGCCCGAAACATCGCCGTCGCCTTCTCTCTCTCTCTTAATTCCTCTCTCTCGGGAAACTAAAGATTCTGATGGGCGGGGCCCGCACAGCCGACAAAATTCCTTCCGTTGTCTTGAACGAACCGCCTTCTATCGCCGGGTTCGCGCTGACTGAACCGTGGTCTTCCCGTACGCGCGGCGCATGCCAGGCCTTGTAGGATATGGGTCCCACCCTTTGGCAGCCCAAGACTAAACGTATATTGAGTCGTGTACCGAGCAGGAGGCAACACGACGCATTATGGTTTCTCTATACGGCGTAACGTCCACACAAAATAATTTCATATGTAAATGAGTCTAGTCGAGTCCAGATTTTTTAAATTGGGTTAATTTTTTTAATTATTGTTTAGCTCGAGCTTTAAGGTCGAGATCGACTAAATTGTTGAGGTCAACTACTTAATTTTAAATTTAATTATTTTAATTATTTCTCTTTTTAATATAAAATTAATTTTAAAAATAAAAATATATCATACAATTTTAATTTTAAAATATACTTAACGAGCGACTCAACGGGCTTATGAGCGCGAGGTAGGCTGAGCTTGAGTTTGTTTAATATACAAGTATGAGTATGGGCTCGACCTCAAACTAGTGACCTGTAAGTAGGGGTGTCAATTTTTGACACGACCCGAAACTCGACCCGGACCCGACCCGAAAAAATCCGGGTTCGGGTCGACTCATTTGTGAAATGGGTCGGGTCTGAGTTCGGATTTCTGACCCGTTTGAAAAACAGGTCGGGTTTTGGTTGACCCGACAACCCGGAGTTGACCCGTTTGACCCCGAAAATTGACCTAGTGCTTTAGTGCTCCGCTGCTCAGCCTGCTCCTCCAAGCCATGCCTCGCTCCTTCGCGTAAGGTCGCCAAGCCGGTGAGGCTAGAGGCCTCCGCGTCGCGCCATGCCTCGCTCCGTCACGTCAGGTCACCAAGCCAGGTTCGATCTGATGAAGACGGAAGACCACTCCGCTCGTTCGCCACTTGGCCCTATTCGCCTCGACTACGTTGCGCCTGCGTCGCTTGGCCTTATTCGTCTGCGTCGCATCGCGCAGCCACCTCGGCTTCAAGACATAGGGATTACACCCGCGGGTTCGCGGGTCGGGTCTGGTCAACCCGGTAACCCGGGCGAGACGTGTTCGGGTTCAATATGCTGACCTGTTTAGCTAAACAAGTCAGGTTCGGGTCAACCTGTTTACGTCCGGGTCAACTCGGGTTGGACCTGAACCCGACCCATTGACCCGAATTGACACCCCTACTTGTAAGTTCAACGAGTGAGCTGGCTCAGCCCACTTAGGGCTCCTAGTTGGGGGCCTTGATTCTTATGTGGAAGATAAGAATTAATTATTAATTAATAATTGTTAAATTATATTTGATAAAAAGATATTTGGAGTAATTCAAATATTATTGGGTTAATTCGAAATGCATGGGATAAACTCATAAACTTCACCCACATTAACGGGAAGGGGATTACGTGAAATTTTTGAAAGAATTTGCGATTCGTTAAATGAAGAAGTTTATTTTTTAATATAAATTATATAAAAAAACAAATTTAATTTATTTACAGTGAGAATTTTGCTGAGGCCAAATAATGGCAGGCAAGAATAAAAGGAAAAAAAAAATGTTAAGAATTTAATGTAAATTGTAGGAAAATAAATTTGCAAATTCTTAAATTTCTTTTAAGATTAATGCATTATAATTTTCTTGAATAATGTTAATATCAAAATAAATTAAATTATCTTATCTTAACTTAATTTATATAGGAATATTTATGGGTGTCAATTTCGGGTCACAAGTCGGGTTGGGGTCGAACCCGAAATCGGGTTGTGGTCAAACCCGAAATTGACCCGGCACAAATTGGGCCAATTTGAACCCGACCCGTTTTTTACAAACGGGACGATTTTCCAGACCCGAACCCGACCCGTTTCGGCTTCAGGTCAACCAGACCCGACCCGAGTGACCCGGTGCCAAAAAAAATGATAGTTTTCTGGTCCAAAAAAAGGTCAATCTCTGCTTTTTTGGTCAAAAACGAGTCAAAAAAGGGTCAATCTCGGGTTCTCAAGTCAAAAACGGGTCAATTTCTGATCAATTTTGGGTCAAAGGGTCAACCCAACCCAATTTTTGAAACTGGTTGAATTGTTGAACCCGACCCATTTCGATTTCGGGTCAATCCAAACCCGAAATTTTCGAATCTGGTTCGGGTCAAATTTTTGGGTTGGGTCCAATATTGACACCCCTAGGAATATTAATATCATTTTTTTCAAGAATAAATGATGATTTTCTTGATTAAAAATGAATCGAATTCACTAGAGGATTGCACAAGGCTCTATGGATATGGAATGTAGCTCATATATTTTCGAACTAAGATTTTGTTCGGGACAACTTTCTTAGTGTTTTACAAAACTATTATAGATAAAGTAATTTCTTAAAGTTATTGTAGAAAGCAGCTTTCTAGTATAATTTTTTTTTATAGCAACGATAAAGTAGTGACTAGATAGAAATTGTGGTTGTTGTCTAAAAAGCAAAGTAGTAAGAAAATTGTCCCAAATGAAGCCTAAACGATTCATTTAAAATAAAACAACATCTAAAATTTACATGTAAATGATTTAGACATTTTGCAATTATAGATTTAAGGCATTAAAATGTCAAAAATAAAAATGAATGAAGAGGTCATTTCATGACTATCTATTGGAGTGTCCAAAATTTGGGAATAAATTTTGTTTCTTTGTATTCAGGGGATGAATGTTAGAACTAAATTAGGGGGAAAAATATTCATCTTTATAATGTGAACAAATAGATTTTTGTAAATAACAGTTTCCTCTCTAATCATATTTTTAATGCAATCAAAATAGCATAATTTTAATTCATTGGATATGTACGTGAAATCATATAATTTTAATCCCATTAGATTAGTCTCATCTAGGGGTGTAAACGAGTTGAATTGAGATCAAGTTATAGAGAATTCAAACTTGTTAGTCAAAATAAATGACTTGAGCTTGGCTTATCCCTTTATTCCGAGGCATGGAATTGACTCGAGAGGAAGTTAGGATAGAAGCTTGTTGTTAGGGCTGCAAGCGAACCAAACGTTCGACGAGCTACTCGTTGCTCGGTTAGATTAAAGCTCGTTTGTGATCGTTTAACTAACTAAACAAACAAACTTGAACAATATTTTTAATACTCGATCCTTATACAAACAAGCTTGAACACTAATGTGTTCGGCTTATTTATGTCCACGAACAACATCATTTGAAACTCGTGAACAAACTCGATAAAAGCTCGATTCGTGTTCGATTTAGAACTCATAAATAAGCTCGATAAATGTATTCATATAGATTGATTATATTTTTATTTTAAATAGACAACTGCGTTTATTATAAATTTTATTTTATTTTATTTTATACCTTCAATAGAATGAATTTGTTCATGAACAAGAGACATTTCACATTTGTCAATGTTTGCTAGATTGTTTGTTTTAGATGTTCATGAACAAATAAAAGATGATTCATAGATCATTTGTTCGTGAACGAGTTCATTTGGTAGCTCAAAAATACTAGTGATGTATTTATTCATGATCTTGCTTATTTGATAGCTCAAGAATACTCACTAGAATTGTTCTTGAATGTGCTTGTTTGATAGTGTAAAAAAATTTGCTAAATATGTTTACGAACATAGCTCATTAAAGGTTGTTTGTTTAAAGCTCGATAAGAAATAAACGAATCAAACATGAACCAAACAAGGACACCATTAATTTAAATGAACCAAACATGAACACAAATAATAAGGCCCGGATCAAACACGAACCGAACTTAAACAAGCTAATAATAAACGAACTCAAACATGAACACTCACATACTCGGCTCGGCTCGGTTCATTTGTAGCCTTACTTGTTTTTTGCTAAAAAGGCTTCAGCAAAGCAAGTTCTAGTTTGAGCTTAAGATGAGACCCTAAATATGCACCTTAATTGAGTCAACTTGGGAGCTGACGGGCCAAGTGTAGTCAAGTTTGAGCTTAAGCTCAGCATGTGACTCAATAAATATGACTCGTGAGCTTGTTAGTGAATGGAGTTTTGAGCAGCTTCATGAGCCAGCCCTAATCAATTACGCCCCTAGTCCCATCAACATGTATTATCATGATTATAAAATTTCTAAAATCAAAATCCAAATGACTTCAAGTAATTTTCATTTTTTTTAATTTTATATTTTTTTATTAAAAATGTAAACAAGATTCTTCTTTACTAGATTAATTTGACAAATCTTTATAAAGTTGATATAAAATAAAGAAGTCCATATAAATAAAATTTAAAATTCTTGAATCAAACAATCAAGTCCAATTGACCACAACTTACTCATATTAGTTAGTGTTGTAAATAAATTAAGTCGAGATCGAGTCACGATTAATTAATCTTACAAGTTACAAGTAGACTTCTCACTTACGTCACTATATTCGGATCATCTGGACCCACATGGTAAATATATTTTTCGGGGCTACGGCTAAGAGAGAAGAACAAACCGGGAGAAGCGTATTTTTGCAAACTACAAATTCTGATAGCGATACCTGCAAAATATCCCAGCCGCAGCAGACCATTGGGTTTTGTCGTTTATGTGGACCACATACGGGCCGGAATGGGCCCATAAGAGCCAACAGCTAGAAATAGCCCTAGCCCTAGCCCCACGCTGCAGCAATCGGCCCACGGAAAAATGTTCCAGTTTTCCTCAAACAACTATTCATAAAGGTGGGCCCAACACCTCTATCGATCCAGGCCATTGTGGGCCCGACTTCTCCGCTTCCCCACCCCTCGAATCCTTTGATCGGAATTTCTGTGGCTCAATCCAGTTTCTCTCTCTAAAACCCTCCTATTTATAACAAGAGAATGTGAGGAGCTCTCCGCGCGCTCTCTCTCTTCCCTCTCTCACTGCTTGCTTCACAAGAAACAGCTTCTCTTGAGAAGAACTTGGTGTGCATGGATGGAGATCACTAATGGCCACCAGTACCAGGTAAAACTTAAAACCGAACAATCAAAGCCTCTTGCTCTTTTCATTTGTGGAATGGATCTCTTTTCCATGATCGGATCAAATCTTTTTATGATCTTTAGTCTGTAAGAAGTTATCCATGATTCTGTTGTGCTTTTTAATCTTTAGATCTGTTTATTTCTTATGATCTGCAGTTCTTTCTGCATCGATTGCTAAGATTTTCTTAATCATGGAATGTGGAATTTTGGCTTGATTTGACAGAGCCTCAATTTCTCTTTTGAATTAAACTTTTCTATCAAAGCAAAAAAAAAAAAACTCCCCCACAAGAAAATAAGGTTCAGATGATTTTCTGATGCAGTTTACTCGCTTCTTACTTTTGTTTCATACTTGAGATTTTCTTCTGCTAAAATCCAAATTTGATTTATAAAAACTCCATTTATGCTTTCCTTCAGACAATGATAAGCTACCCTCTGAATGAAGTTGCACCAGTTCTAAGCTGCCTTAAAGCAGCAGCATCCTCACCTTATCATCTTCATCAAGAGATAAATCCAAGCCCTCAGTTTCAATCTCAATCTGAGTCTCAGCAAGCATTGAAATGCCCAAGGTGTGATTCACTCAACACAAAATTCTGCTATTACAACAACTACAGCCTCTCCCAGCCCAGATACTTCTGTAAAAGTTGCAGAAGGTATTGGACTAAAGGAGGCTCTCTCAGAAATATCCCTATTGGAGGAGGTTGTAGAAAGAACAAGAAACCGGCTTCTTCTTCAACCTCCCCCTCTTCTTCCTCGAAGAAAATACCACTTACTCAAGTTAACCCTAACTCTAACCTTGACCTCGGTCATGGCTTCCTCGACGTATTGAGGAGTGGGTTTGTGGGGTCCGCCAATACAACAACCACTGCCATTGGTGGGATTCAAAGCCACTGTTATGGGTTTGGTGGTGATAATGGAGTCACGCTTCCTTTTGATGGTGGACTAATTAGTGTCAGTGATAGTACTACTGCTGCAGCAAACGCTAGTGCTGGTGCTAGTACTGTTCGCCATGAAAACTGTTGGAGTGGATTCTTCAATGGCTTCTCTAATGAAATTCATGATGGCCATTTTTGAAAAAAAAGAGAAATTTACATACATACCATTTTATAACATCCTATTTACATATCTAATACTTAAAACTTTAATATTATATGAATACCACCCTATATTATTTTAATATTAAATATACCACTTACATTTCTTTCCTACCACTCATATTTTTTTTTTCCTACCACTCATATTTGATATGAAAATGAACTATGGGTGGTATGTATGTAATATTAAAGTTTTAGATGTTAAATATGTAAATAGCATGGTATTAAGTGGTATGTATGTAAATCACCCAAAAAAAAACTTTTTTCTCTTATATTAATTAGGCTAGCTTCAGATGTGTTTGTGTTTATTTACATTTTTTTTTTCTTTGAGCTTTGGATGTGTTTTCTTCAGTCTTCTGGTGTTATTTTGTGTTGGGTGAAATGATAAAGTATTTATATTGAATGAAACGTTTTGATTTAAGCCATCCTTTACTCTCAAGTCTTTTCATATTTGGAGAAATCTCAAGTTCTCTCAATTCAACTTTTATGTATCTTCCTTATTGGTAGATAGTTTAAATATTATTATTAAGGGTCTTTTTGCATTTATTTTTATTTTTTAATATTTGTTCATTGTATTTTTTTCTGTTAAGTAACGAGTTGTGACCTACAGGTTATTTCAACACCTGCTATATACATGTGTCATTTCTGTAATTTCGGTAGTCTCATGTACCGGTCTCTATTTATAGGACCTAACTCTTAATCAATGTTAAGGCTGTTTTCATTTTCCCAAATCTTCTTCTTCTTCTTGTTTTCCAAATCTATCATGGTATCAGAGCCATCAAAGCTCCACAGCGTCTTCCTCCCGAAGGAATCTTGATTCCTTGTGCTTCTTTGGGCATCGTCTCCTTCTCTCCCGCATCAATGGCGGACGCCGACTCTGCCCTCTCTCGCCGAAGCATCTCCCAGACCTCATCTACGGACAAAGAAACCTGCATTCCCGCTCAACTCAAGTTCTTGATTTCCAACATCAAAAACCTTGTTCCTACTCAACTTACAGCAGAAAACTACTCGATTTGGAGGCTACAACTGCTTCAACACATCTCTGCAAATGGGTACGAGGAACTTCTGCTCGGTTCGGAAACCGTTCCTCAAGAAGACGACACCGCCGAGTACGCCCGCTGGAAACTGATAGACAGAAATCTCGTTTCAGTGATCTTCTCCACCCTCTCCGCATCCATTCTACCGTATGTGTTGAATCTTCAATCCGCACGCGAAGTCTGGCAAACACTCGAACGAAGACTACAACCAACAAATCGCTCGAGGGTCATACAACTGAAAAATGAGCTACACCAGATTCAATTAAAAGACCGAACAATGGCTCAATATCTCGATCATATCAAGAAGATTGTAGATAGCATCGCAGCGGCTGGTTCCACGGTGGATACGGAGGATATCGTGCTTTACATCCTAAATGGCCTACCGGCCATATACAACCCGTTCAAGACTGCTATTAGAACCTCTCTTCAACCAATCAGTTTAGACGATCTCTATTCCCTTCTCTGCAGCGAAGAGATCAATCTTCACCATCAGCAAAGTCAAGAACTACAACAATCTGACACTTCAGCTCTGTTTAGTAGCAGAAACACCAACTATCGTTCCAAGAACTCCAAGAACAGGGGGAAATTTCCGTTCCCACGCCAGCAGACCTCAAGCGACAGCTCCTCCGCTCCAAGAACAACGCCCAACAGGCCAATGTGCCAAATCTGCGGTAAGCAAGGTCACTCTGCCATAAATTGCTGGCATAGGTGCAACCTCACCTACGCGCCACCGACCAATCCCAGGGCCTTAACCGTTCAGCAACAGCCACTACAGCCCTCGCCTCCGAACGAATGGATTGTCGACTCAGAAGCTTCTTCTCATCTTACATCCGACCTCACCAACCTTCACAATCCGTCTATTTACAATGGTATGGACTCTATGTTTGTCGCAAACGGAAGCTCTATCCCCATCCAACACTCGGGTCAAGGGATACTTCCGCTGCCAGATTCTCACCGTAAGCTTCATCTACGAAAAATTTTTCATGTCCCCTCTATATCCCATAATCTCCTATCTGTAGCTAAATTAACAGAGGACAACAACGTTTCAGTTTCTTTTAATGCTAACGAATTTACTGTGAAGGATCTCCAGGACAATCGTCTTCTACTTCGGGGACACAAGCGCCATGGTCTCTACCGTCTACTGGCTCCTACCAGCCGTAACCACACGGCCCTCGCCTCCGGTCGTGCTCCCACCTTCTCCTGGCACGCACGAGTTGGTCACCCAAACGACAGAACCATGTCTAAGCTAGCCAAAATTGTTACTGATACACATATTTCCAATTCTTCGTCGATTTGCATTTCTTGTAGTTTGTCCAAATGCCATAAGCAACCGTTTGCTGTGTGCAATTCGAACTATAATAAACCCTTTCAACTCGTCCACTCGGACGTTTGGGGACCGTCTCTGGTACCCTCTCTGAATGGTTTTCGTTACTATGTAATTTTCATCGATGAGTTCACACATTTTACCTGGTTGTACTTGATTCGCACTAAGGACGAAGTTTTTCATAAGTATCAACAATTTAATAACATGGTTAAAAATGTTTTTCAAAAATCTATCTAGTATTTTAGATCCGACGGTGGAGGCGAATTTACCAGCAATGCTTTTCGCCATTACCTATTACAGCAGGGAACCATTCATCAACTAAGCTATCCGCACACGCCAGAACAAAATGGGACAGCCGAACGCAAGCACCGCCATCTGATTGAACTCACTCGCACTCTACTTCATGCCGCCAGTCTACCTCCGATGATATGGGCGGAAGCAGTCTCCACTGCCAATTACCTAATTAACAGACTACCGGCTTCTCCCATTCAGGATCAAACTCCGTACTTTCGCCTTCATGGACAACAAGCCTCCTACGGTCATCTTAGGACCTTCGGGTGTCTATGTTTTCCTTGGACCAAACCGTACTCCTCGGACAAGCTATCACCACGGTCCAAGGCCTGCGTCTTTCTGGGTTACTCCACCCAACACAAAGGCTATAGATGCTGGGATCAACAACAAAATCGCATATACATCTCCAGACACGTCACATTTCACGAGTCCGTTTTTCCCTATCAGTCCTCTGCTCAACCCGAGACGAACATCAATTCTACGCCTCATACACCTCAGTCCTGGCCTCCGCTACTTCTGACTCCCAGTTCGGTTGCAAACCCACTGCCCATCGCGACATCTTCCACACCTCCCGCAAACTCAACTCAGGAAGCTCGAAATTATTCTCAGCCAATCATAAGTCCCGCACCCATCCAGGAGGTCACTCTTCCCCAACATATTCCCACCGGCCACCCAATGCAAACACGCCTTCGCTCAGGTATCTCTATGCCCAAAAGAATTTTTTGATCTTTCTGTAACACAATGCTCCCCTCAGCCACCGACATCGTACACGGAAGCATCAAAATTGCCAGAATGGAGGTCGGCGATGTCTGCTGAATTCTCGGCACTTCAACAACTTGGCACGTGGACTTTGGTTCCCGCACCTATCAACAAGCCCATTCTTGGTAGCAAATGGACCTACAAGATCAAGACTTTACCTAACGGACAGATATCTGGGTATAAGGCACGCCTCGTTGCTCAAGGCTACTCGCAAGAACAAGGAATAAATTTCACCGAAACCTTTAGCCCTGTGGCTAAGATGACCACCATTCGTATGTTACTAACCGTAGCATTGCATCACGGTTGGCCGGTCACCCAACTTGATGTCGCCAACGCGTTTTTACATGGAGATCTAGCTGACGAAGTCTACATTAAGCAGCCCAGGGGTTTCCTAGACAGCCAACACCCGCAGTATGTGTGCAAATTGCGAAAATCCATTTACGGTCTCAAGCAGTCTCCTCGACAATGGTTCCACAAATTGACTCACTCGCTCCAACAAATTGGCTTCACCTTCAGCCAATCCGACCCATCTCTCCTTCTCTTCCATCAGTCCAACGCTCGCGTATTTGTCCTCATTTACGTTGACGATATCCTCGTCACCGGGAACGACTCGTCCCAAATACAGCGGACACTCAGTCATCTTAAGTCCCAGTTCAGCCTCAAACAACTCGGGGATGTCTCGCTATTCCTCGGTATTCAGGTGATCAAAACCACTTATGGTTACTTTCTAAATCAAACACACTACGCAAATGATCTTCTTTCTACTGCAGGATTCTCTAATTGCAAGCCAGCCACATCTCCAGCAAGTCCGAAATCAAAGACACCCCCTGACGAGACTGTGTTCGCTGATCCATGCCTGTTCCGGAAGCTAGCCGGATCACTTCAGTACCTCTCCATCACTAGACCGGATATTTCTTTCGCCATTAATTCCATTTGCCAGCATATGCATCAACCGAGGAATTGCGATTACCTTGCTCTGAAACGTCTTCTCCGATACATCAAGGGAACCGCTGCATTCGGTCTACCTATCACCCGCGGGTCCTTGCTTCTTCGCAGCTACTCAGACTCAGATTGGGCGGCTGACCCAGCTGAGCGGAAGTCCATCTCAGGGTTCTGTACATTCCTAGGATCCACTCTCATCTCGTGGTCAGTCAAGAAACAAACGACGGTAGCTCGCTCCTCTACAGAAGCTGAATACAGGTCACTGGCCGCGGCAATTATGGAGGTTATGTGGCTTAGATGACTTGCTCTTGACTTCTCCATCCCGCAAGACAATGCGACAACCATTCATTGTGACAACACCTCGGCTATCACACTCGCCAACAACCCCGTTCTTCACGCACGAACGAAGCACATATAGATTGATCATCACTTCATTCGGCATCACATAACTCACGGCAACATCAAGATTGCTCATATTTGCTCTTCCGATCAAATAGCGGACATTTTAACTAAGTCACTACCAGTTACTAGATTTAATTACCTTCGTTCCAAATTAACCATTTGCTCACAAAATGGTTAATTTGAGGGGGGATGTTAAGTAACGAGTTGTGACCTACAGGTTATTTCAACACCTGCTATGTACATGTGTCATTTCTGTAATTTCGGTAGTCTCATGTGCCGGTCTCTATTTATAGGACCTAACTCTTAATCAATGTTAAGGCTGTTTTCATTTTCCCAAATCTTCTTCTTCTTCTTGTTTTCCAAATCTATCATTTTCAACTGAGAAATTATTCTGTGCGGATGCCGATCGATATCCATAGATCAACCATAATGTGTCATGTCATCCATTTGTTCAGTATCATGGCTCGGTACTGCTCGACATCTCTCGGTACCGCTAACATGGTTGCACATGATTCACCTCTAAATGTAGAGTTGTGTCCGACTTCCGCATAAAATAATTTCTCCATCTCACCTGCCAATTTGTACTAGCACTTTCATCTTCTTGATGAGCACTGGGGAAGTGGCTTGCCAACAATCATGATAATTATCAAGTAAATCAAATCAGTAGATATTTTATTCAATATAAATAAAAATAATAATTTTAATATACTAAATATATTTTATTTTATATAAACATATAAAAAAAATATAATATCTTAAATGACTTTTAGAATTTTGAAATTAAAAATTTTATATGAATTTACGATTCAAAACTTCATTGTCTTTAAAAGAATCCTTTGAATTCCTCTTCGCACAGTGCTCTTTTAGTTTCACAGGCAAACAATTTTTTTGGTAGAGCACAAATTAAATTTTTTAAATATTCTTTCCATTTTTTTCACTAAAGCTTGAGACGGATGTTGGTAGCATTAAAAAAATTTATTTAAATTTGATATTTAAAAAAATAAATTTAAAAGAATAAAGAACTTATAATTTTTAATGCATATTCTAAAATTTTCGAATGATTACTTTATTATTGATATAATTAAATATTTTTTCTCAATATAAATAATTAAAATATCATTCATTCATCTTTATTTCTATTTTAATAGATTTTTTATAATAGTCTAAGCAGAAAGAGTAAAGAAGATTAATTTAATTTAGCTCACATAGTTATAAAATATTTTTTTTAAAATTAGAGTTATTAGAGGATAAATAAAAGAATAAAGCATATTATTAATAATTATAATTTAATAAAGCAGATTATATATATATATATATATATATATATATATATATATATTATATATATATATATATATATATATATATATAATGCCAAAATATATTTTTTCACTGGAATTTGAACCTTTCAGTATAGTTATTATTTATCTTGATTCCTACCGACCTATGGGAAGAGTGTAAGAATGCCAACGGTTGGCCGGGCCTCATATTAGCATATAGGTCACGCACTCACATATTTATCTATATTGATTTTCATGAAGAAATAACAATTTTCTGCACATTGTTAATTATACATCAGCTAAAATTTTGTTCTGCTAAATATGAATCTCAATAAAATCTTTAAATTAAAAATATTTAGAGTTATATTTGAGATTATCTGAATTTTGCTTTTAATAAATTTATAATCAAATTGAATATTTTGATAAAATAAATCCAAAAGTACATTTAAAAAATTTGAAATATTAATTAGTGGATTATATGACTTTCAAATCTTATGTGCTAATAGTAAAATTGAGTGTCTTGACAAGAAAAATCTAACGAGCTTAAGATCAAATAATTGTAATATACTAAATACTAAAAGAATGACTGTATGATCAAGATAGTTAATGAGTTGCATACAAAAAAATTTTGAATTTTAACCATATAAAGAATGTAACCCATAAAATTTGTAAATAGGCCCATCAAATTCATATGAAGAGAAAAAGCTACAAAAGATCGAGGAGGCCTCAAATGTTTCAAGAATCCTAGTGCTTCACTTGATTGCTCCCATCGAACCTCCTCGCACCTCCTCTCCATTGCCGCCAACAAACAATTGCTCGACCACAATCTTGGAAAAAGTTGCATGGCCACCACAGTTGGACCACGACCCAACCACCATTTTCTTCACATCACCCACCACCACCATGAAATATTGTCTGACCTCCGCTATTGAAACAACACCCAACAGTTGTTGTCGAACCACCGCCTTTCAAGAATGGCAAATGATTGTCATTGCCCAATTCCTCTATCAAACCACCGCTGAACCATCTTTGTTGAATCATGGCCCAATCGTTGCTATATTGGACTACCGCCCACAATTGCTTTCAAATCACAACACGGTCACTCCTGTGGAACATTGTCCAATCACATTCATCGAAACAGAGCCCAAAAGCCATCGATCATTGATGTCGGACTATTAGTATATGACCACCAAATATTTCAAGAATAAGATTTTTTTATTAAAATATATTCATAATTACGAATTGATTAAGGATTACCATACTCAATAGTGAAAAAATTAAAGTACTTAAGCTAACTATTTATTGAACATTGGTTCATTTAAAAGAGAATTATTTCATTAATTAACGCAACTAAAATTCATTAAGTACTAATGGGTATTAATTTATATGCCTATAAGTAAACTAGTTTGGCAAATTAGCTTATACTTGGTCTTGATACATTTTCACAAAATTCACTTCATCGGCATGAATCTCAAGAGAATATTCAAATTAAAATTTATGAAATTAAAGTATTTGCCCCCGATATTTTAATTTCAGCAAATTTACAGTCGAATTGATCATCTCTATGAGACGAACACATTGACATCACAAATGATCTGATCGGAATCCAAATAAGCTCAAATTAAGAACTTAAAATATTATTGAGAATTGAGAATGACAAGATATTAATTGAAGGACCAAATGATCTTTAAATATTGCGTGGCTCGAAGACTATTTCATAGTAGTTATATCTCAGCTTGAAAATTAGTTCAGCACTGAGTTATAGTTGGATAAGCTTTGAGCTGCTTCATTTTTAAGAACTTGATTTTAGATTTTTAATTTGTATGAGGAACCTGAAGCTAATTACGCAATACTGCAAGTGCACATCTTCCATGATTTAACCAGCATAGCTAATACACCCATAAACAAGCCTTCTTGGTAATCACTGACTAGCTATTCAGCATCAAGCTACACAACACTATTATAGTTCAGTATTAGCATTACCAAATGTCAAATGAACTCCAATTAATAAAGCAATTTAAAAAGAAATATCAGAGTCATGTTGATTGTTGGATACAAGTATACTTACATGTTAGAGAGAGAAACAAAAGAACATTCTTGAGGGAGGAAGAATGCAACCACGAAAGCAGCAAGAGAAATTAAGGCTTTGTTTGAGATAGCTTTAGACCATTATTTTTCTTTTTTGCTTTTAACAGAATTTTATACTAAAAAACAATTTTAGAAAATAGTGAAAAAAAAAGTCACAAATGAAGCCTAAGAATGCATGCGGCAGAGTTACGAAGGCTTTGTTTGGGGCAGTTATTTACGATTTTCTAAAGCAGCTTTTTAGGACAATTTTTCTAACTGCTTTAGAAAACAGTAAGAAAGTTGTCTGAAATGAAGCCCGAGTGAAGATGAATACCGACTACGATTGTATCAAAAGTGGTTAAAGAATTAATGATAAGTAAGAGGAACGAAATTATTGATAACTCCATAACAAAAAATCTTGTGGCAAAGAGGAATAAAAAACATTGACAGTGAAACAAATAAAATCAAAAGGTTCAAGTCACAAGCCTATACAATGCATGATAAGGTTTATAATTTGGATTAGGGTCAACCAAATTTGAATTCAGAAAAGGTGAATCAAGGCAGGTTCATAATTGATACGTAACATGCAAACCTGTCAGCATTAAGGTCTCATGAAACTCCTGAACAAAACAAAAATTAGGTTGGGTCAAGTTAAAAACCAAATGTTTTTGCAAACATATTCTAAATGTTAAATTTCAGGTGCTATTAGCCATAGAGGCTATTTATTGGAAGGAAAAAAAGAGACTACAAATATCCTTACCAATTCTTTGGTTAGGATAAATCTCAAAAACGTTAGATTTGTTTTGATATGGGTGCAATGCATAAGAAATTTGTATGACACTCATCTCAAAAGAATTTAATGATTTTGGGACTTATTATGACCAAATTTTAATTAAGATATATTGACCCAAATTTTTTACTACTTGAATTTTGTTCTATTTCTCAAAAAAAAAAAAAAAAACCAGTTTCTAGAATGAAAATGCTTCGACTTTTAAAATTAAAATCCAACACCAATCCATAATACACTTAATTGTAATAAAAGTTCTATAAGAATAATAAAAATTTTATTGAAAGAATTAAATAAAATAATGTGAGAAACAATGAGCATTGAAATAATAGTTCGGTCAATCATTATTGTTCCAAAAAAATATTATCCACCTTTATTTGTGTGTTATGTTCTAGATTCTAAATTTGTTATTTTGTGGGAACAGGGGTATTTGCCATTGCCACTCTAAAGGGAGCGGTTGGCCTGGTAATTAATATCTCTGTGGAACCTAGCAAGATCATCCACCGGCATTGAGCCTACACTTGAGTTGCCCCACTGAAGAAGCTAGACCGTAATAGAGGGGATTCGAACCCAGGATGGGATATTCCCAATCGTGCTCACCCACCAACCGTCCTAAACATTGGTGGGTTAGATTCCAAAATTCAAGTATCTTAATTCGTGTGTTCTTTCCTAGATTCCAAACCCATCCATTGATGGGAAATATATCAAATGACCCAAAAATGCTTTGAATTGGTGAAATAGGCACACATTTGGCCCTTAGTATAGTGGTTTACATGCCTCATAGCCATCGCCCAAGGGCTTATTAATTTGTGGTACCCAAAATAAATGGCTGCCCAAATAACTACTTCGACCACATCCTCATAAAAAGCAGCAAAGCATGATTCCTTTAAAACTTACACTTCAAGCATCATCCTTTCCCTTTTTATTGGTCTTTATAAGCTCTTTTGCATTTTTTTTGCTTCATCTCTACTTATGTTATAAACAAGCTTTAAAAATAATTGAATTAGTTGCCATTAATTTTTTAATAATAATTGTTGCATCCCGGAACATTCATAACGTTAGAGAGCTATAAAGTTTAGAGTCCAAACTTTTTACGAAGATCCAACACACATATAGAAAAGAGAGAATGGTGCATGAGTCATAAGAGAGAGAAAATTTTATGTTGAAAAACCTAAAAGGGGATAAAATCATGGGATTTGACCCAATTAAAATAAATTTACTATTATTTATTGTTGATTATAAATAAGGCTCCTCTTTCAGGGTAAGGTCTTGCTCAATATAGTAGATAGCTAGATATACATCATATAAAATATATTATATATATAGCATGAGCTGGAAGAATATAGTGATATGAGAGTTGTTCTCAATAGAGTGTTAATGTCACGCCCCATAATCTAATTTGGAATAATTTTTTCTTTTGTTTTTTAGTATTGTTGCATCATGGAATATTCGCGACGATAGAGAAATATATTATTTAACATAAAGCATTGTACGAAGATCTAGCATGCAATCAGATAAGAGAGAGAGGGTGTGGCATTAATAAGAGACACGATAGCATGGAAACCCCTAAAAAGGGGGAAAAACCCCGAGGTTTGACCCAGTTTGAATAAATATATTATTTGCAGTCGATTATAAATGAGGCCCTTCCTAGGGGGAAGGCCTTGGCATGATATCACAAATGTACATCATATAGATATCATTACATGGTAGGAGTTATAATAATCAATATAGATGTGTTTGTTTAGTTGGAAGGGTCATAGTTGGCATGAGACAGGGGTCCGAAAGATCGTAGTTGGCAGGAGATCAGGGTCGGAAAGACTGTTATACCAGGGTCAGAAAGACCGTTATCTGGTGATGGAGGTTAGAAGGACCATAGTCGGCATGAGACAGGGGTTCGAAAGACCGTGGTAGAAGGGCAGTACTCCGGGAGAACTCTAGGCATCAAGTGGTGGCCAGAAGAAGTTCGGGCATTAGGTGGTGGCCTGACAGAAGTTCGGGCCTCAGGTGGTGGTTCGGTAGAAGTCCGGGCCTCATATGGTGGCATGGCAGAAGTCCGAGCCTCAGGTGGTGGTCCTGCAGAAGTCCGGGCCTCAACTGGTGGTCTGGGCTTCATGTGGTGGTCCGGCGATGGTCGAGAAGGAGCATGGGGGCAAGAGCTATCTCTGATCTCTCTCTTGAATTCTTTAGCTTTGTGGGGGGGGCGGGGGGGGGGGGGGGGGGGGGAGGGTCTCTTTTTAAGAGGGAGGAGGGGTCTATTTATAGATTTCTTAGAGTGACATGGCCTGTAAATAAGATAAGGATCAATGGTATTTTGGGAGTGATTTGGATGGATGGCTGATGTTGATTCCTTTGATCATCGATCGTTTGTTGTGTATTTGAATGTCTTAATTATATCAGAATTTGGCGATATTGGGCTCATTGGATTCATCTAGTCAAGCTACTCGATTCGACTATAAGCATGTCACGTTTAAAGGCCGTTTGAAAATCCAATTTATTGTTTGAACCTTCAAATGTGTTTCAAGTCTTTGATTTGGACCCATTTGAGTTTGGATTGGGTCAAATTTGGTGTCGTTGGGTTCGTATTTCTGAGACGTTCTATTTGATTGTAAGATTATTGAAATCGGAGTTTAGATTGTCTCCAATCTAATTTTTTATTTTTCATACTTGATTTTGCCTCGAGATTCATGCTCGATCAAAATAATTTTTCGAGGTTATATCAATTATAAAACAACCAGAGCTATCTAATATTATTAATAAACATTGAAAATAGATTTTATAATTCAAATCATTAATATATATATGTAATATTTTAATTATGTCTCTACTTTCACTTATGGCAAGGAGGTTCAAGGGCGAGCATAGGGGATGTAAAACGAGTCAAGTGTTTGACTAATTGAGCTCATCTTGTTTAATTCTTAGTGTGCTCTAGCTTGGCTCTTTGATTTGGGCTTATTTGGGCTCGTATTAGATCAAATTTGATATTATTGGTATCTTTTCCTTGAGATGCTCAATTTGATTGTAAGTTTGTTAAAATAAGAGTTTTGATAATCTCGAATTAAATATTGAAAATTTATAATTTAGAATTGCATAAAGATTCGTACTCAATCAAGTCAATTTTTGGTGACATATTAAGAGTACAGAGGGAGTAAAACATACAACAACTCTGAGAAAACGATTAGAGTTTTCATGAAAATGACATACTAGAGGTTATTTTCGTGAAAACGTATGCGTGATTATCATTTTTTTTCTTCATAAATTAAAATTAACACATGATCCTTATTAAAATTTAGCTAATAATATATCATTCATTTATTAATCAGGCCTTTATCAAGCTATACAACAACAACAACATCATCAAGCCTTTATCCCATTATGTGGGGTCGACAACATGAATCCTTTTTTCTCCATTGTGTCACATTAAAGGTCAAATTCTAGTTTAAATCTAATAAAGAAAGGTCATTCTTAATATTTTCTAACCAAGTCTTTTTTAAGACATAATAATTAAAAATAATAAACATGTATCTAGTTAATATTTTTAATTAACTAATATTAATTACTAAAACTAATTTAAAATTGAATTATGAATTATATATAATTTATTTGATTTAATATTAATAATTTAATTAAGTGTTTATTCAATTTAGTTTAACCAATTAAATTGTAATTAGCATAAGATATTATTTCAATTAATTATTGATTTGTAATTTATAAATCAATTAAACACAATAAATTTTATTTATATGAATTAAATTCCAAATAATTTCAAATTATTTAAGTTATTATATTTTAATTAATTAACATTCATTATTAAATTATTTAAAATTTTCAATTTGCATTTCAATTATTAATTTAATATATTTAAAATCTATTTTCTTAAAAAATCATAACTCAATTTAGATTTTCTTAAATATGTATTTTCAATAATTTTAGGTGTTATGAATGTAAAAATTTCAAAAAAAAAATTAATTTGCGTATTTGTAATTGGGGTTTTAATGAAAATTTAAAATAAAATATGATTTTATAAGAAAACTAAATTTTATTTTGCATTTTCAGTGAAATTTAAAAACTGTTTTACGAGTTTGTTCATTTTTTTTTTAATTATATATATTTTGCTTAATTCAACATATATTGTGATCCTCTAAAAAAATTTAGTGTGAGGGAGAGGCGCTTTCCTCTACAGTTGGCCCGGAGCCATTTAGCAGCCCTGCACCCGACCAGACAGAATATGCACTCTCCCGCCCAGTGAATTTCCTTTCCCTCCATTTGCAGCGCTGGTCTTCTTCCCGGAACTAAGATTATAAATTGCCGATTATAAAATTATTAGAACACAGCTACTGTCCGAAACCCTATTTTTGCTTCCCAAAATTCTCGACACTCGAAGACGAAGGCCTGTTTGGATGCAGGTAAGATTTAAAGAAATTAAGAATCAATCTGATCCTCATAGGCGGGTTGGCTTTCCCTCTTCGGTTTCTTAGTCGCCGTTCGCTCGAGGTAGAGCTTCCCTCTTTGGCTTCGCTGGTTCGCGTGGGGTAGAGCTTCGACCGAGTCGCTTGACATTGGCTGTCTAGGGTTTGCTTTTCCTCTTCTGCATTTATTCGTTGCTGTTCTGCTTCGCGTGAAGTATAATTCTGAAAGAGTCGAAGCTTCTCCTCCTCCTCCTCCAGCTCCTCCGACGTTGTTCCCGTCGGATCGGAAGTCGCGCCGGGCTTCGCCGCGAAGGTAATGATATTCCCCCCTTTCGCACGCTTATTCGGTCGGATTTATGAATTCCGGGATTAGGCCAAAATGGCGAAAACGCTGTGAAGTAGAGATTAGACTTACCGTGAGATTTAAATTTGTATTTTTTTAGCTTTTGACAGGACTTAGCTCAAATATTGCCTAAATCGTGCATCAAACAACCCCTTAACCTCTAATCTTATTAGGCCTGTCTAGGGTTTCTTTTCCTCTTCGACATTTCTTCGTCGCCGCTTCCTCTTGAAGTACATCGCGTGAACTCAAGTTTGGATAGAGTCGCCAAAGAAAGCTTTTTCACCTCCCTCAACGACGGGTTGCTCCTGTCGGATCGGAAATCACGACGGAGGTAACGCACTTTCTGCTCTTTCCCGCGCTTCTTCGGCTAAACCCCGTAAATAGGCCGAACAACAGGACAGTTAATCCGGGATTTAAGCCAAAATTTGGGAAAACTCCGTGAAGTGAAACTTTTAATCTTCTCTTATTCGTCCATGCTGTTCGGCTTCGTTGCTTCACAGGAGGTGTTGAGATTGCACGAGTCGCTTCTTGGTCTCCTTCGTTGCTTCGCAGGAGGTGTTGAGATTGCGCGAGTCGCTTCTTCGGCTCCTTCGTTGCTGTTCGACTTGGCTACTTCGTTGCTGTTCGACTTCGCTCCTTCGACGACGTTCCCTTCCTTTCGGATCGGACGTTAAAACATTTTGATCTGAAGCAACGACGGGAGCTCCCTCTCGCTCGCTGTGAAGGTAACTTTCTCCCTTTCGCGCGCTTCTTCGGCCAAATCCCGTAAATCCGACTTCTAGCGGGATTAGGATTTACCGGTATGTAAATCCGCAAATCCGGGATTTAGGGATTTGCCGGATTTACCGCGCCATTTTTTGCTTTTGGCTGGATTTACCGTAAATCCTACTAAAAACTCGAACTTAATCCGATACCAAACACCCCCTTAGGGCATCTCCAACCGAAAACTTCATTTTTCACGGCAAAGTAACGCAAAACTCCAAAATGGCGCGGTGATGCTCCAATCGAACGCCATTTTAGGTGTTTTTGAGAAGGTAACGATCGCTCACCTTTCGCGCGTTTTTCCGGTTGAGAGCAAAAAATGGCGTGAGTGAACAGTGCGACGCCAATATTGGCGTCGCACTGTTCACCTGCGATTAAATGGCGGAAATTTTCGCGTTCGATTGGAGCGACGGAACGACTCCATACACCCGTTTAGCGTTCGGTTGGAGATGCCCTTAGGCTTCGTTTGGGCTTCGTTTGGACGGCTTTCTTACTGCTAAGATCCAATAAGAAAGCTGACCCAAACCAAAGAAGCCTTTTAGTACCGTGAGATTTTATTTTGAGTTTTCTGGCGTTTGGCAGGATTTAACTCAAATCCGGTGTAAATCTGGCATCCAAACAGGCCGACTGAAATCACAACGGGAGCTCGCTGAAGAAGGCATCGACGGTACAAGCGGCTTCTCCTTATCGACGGTACAAGCGGCTTCTGAAGGAGAAGAGGAGTTCGCGAGACTTGCCCAATGCCCGGCTTTAATAAATCCGGGATTCAAGGTAAAAGGAGGGAAACGGGATTCAAACTTCTGTAGGATTTATCATGGTTTGAATATATCTTATCCTCAAATAGTTGGGACTAAGACAAATGTTGATGATGATTACAATTGTTACGGTGCACATATTTGTATTTTGCGTAATAATTTTGTTGCATTTACTTCGTTTTATCTCTCTTAACAAATATTTACCGTTTTATAGTCCCCATCAATGACAAAAGTTTTCTGTTTTATTTATTAGTGATGAAAAGGAAGAACAATTTGAAATGCTTACCGAAAAGGAGCAAGAAGAAGATGATTGCCGATGAAACCTATGAAGGTGTGAAGGATTCAAAAGAGAATGGCGACATCATAGACTGTGATGTAGAGCCTGCTATCCGAAAAAGGCCCAAGCGGACAGCTTCATCCTTAAATTTAAAAGAGAAAAATGTCCGATTATGTGATAGGTCTTCTGTTGTTGAAGTTAAAGAAATTAGGCTTGTGGAAGAAGAGAAGGATGCTGTTGAACTCACCAAACTTGGCACAGAAGATTTAACGCCATGCAGAAAACTTGTTGATTTTGTTTTTCATGATGCTGATGGAAAGCCCCAACCCTTTGAAGTTTGCGAGTTTGATGATATTTATATTACATCTGTTATTATGCCCATGGATGATAATTTGGAGAAAGAGAAGGAAAGGGGGGTTAAGTGTGAAGGATTTGGCCGAATTGAAAGTTGGTCAATTTCTGGTTATGATGATGGCACTCCTGTTGTTTGGGTTATAACTGAAATTGCAGAGTATGAATGTGTCAAGCCTGCTGGCAATTATAAAAGGTTCTACAACCATTTCAATGAAAAGGCTCGCATTTGTGTTGAAGTGTACAAAATATTAACTAGATCTATTAGCAAAAATCCTGATATGAGCCTTGAGGAATTGCTTGCTGGAGTTATCCGTTCCATCAGTGGAACCACTAGTTCCAGTGGTGTTATTAATAGAGATTTAATTATCTCTCTTGGTCAATTCATATACAATCAGCTGATTGGGTTAGATGAAACGCTAGAGGGAAATAATATGAGCTTAGCCACAAGACCAGCTCTCTGTGCTCTAAGAGATGAATACATAAGCAGGGGAGGATTAAGTGAAAAGGTTGATGGGACCTTGAAGATTGATGGCAGAAAAACTTTGGAAATTAATGAAGATGAAGATGAGAAGTTGGCAAGGCTACTCCAAGAAGAGGAAAATTGGAAGCTGTTGAAACAGCAGAGAGGTCCGCAGTCAGGGAAGTCTAACATCTATATTAAGATCAGTGAGGCAGAGATTGCAAATGATTATCCTTTGCCTGCATATTACAAACCTGCTGTTGATGAAATGGATGAGTACATATTCTTTGATAGTGAATCTAGCATCCACTATGTTGACCTTCCCAGAAGGGTTCTTAATAACTGGTCGCTTTACAATTCGGACTCTAGGCTTATTTCCTTAGAACTTCTGCCAATGAAACCCTGTGCAGAAACTGATGTCTTGGTTTTTGGATCCGGAAATATGCAAGAAGATGATGGTAGTGGGTTTTGCATGGAGGTGGATGGGGTTGGGTCTTCATCTAGCATCACTGATTGCGCGAACACTGAAGGTGTTCCTGTTTATCTGAGTGCAATCAAGGAATGGATGATAGAATTTGGTTCCTCAATGATATTCATTTCAGTGCGAACGGATGTTGCATGGTGCGCAGCTCACTCTTTTTTATGTTTAACTTTCCTTAATCCGATGAAAGTATTTACTGAATGACTGAACTGTTTTATTGCAGGTACAGACTTGGGAAGCCTGCAAAACTATATGCTCCATGGTATGAGCCAGTCCTTAAAACTGCAAAGCTAGCAATTAGTATTATTACTTTGCTGAAAGAACAGACTCGAGCTTCAAAACTTTCATTTGCAGATGTGATCAAGAAGATCACAGAGTTTAACAGGGAGCATCCTGCTTATATTTCTTCAAATATTGCTGTGTTGGAAAGATATGTGGTGGTTCACGGACAGATTATTCTTCAACAGTTTGCAGAGTATCCTGATAAAACAATTAAAAAGTGTGCTTTCGTGACCGGTCTGTTAGCTAAGATGGAAGAGAGGCGTCATACAAAACTGATGATGAAGAAAAAAATGGTGGTGCAAAAAGAAGCAAATCTGAATCCAAGTGCAGCAATGAGGCCCTTTATCTCCAAGAGAAAGGTGATGCGTGCCACAACAACCAGACTTATTAATAGGATTTGGGGAGATTACTATTCCAGCCATTTTCCTGATGAATTCAAGGAGGAAGCTGAGAATGTGTTGAAAGACGAAGAAGTTGAGGATGAGCAGGAAGAGAATGAAGAGGATGAGATTGAAGAGCAACGTATTGTGGTTCAAGAGATGACTTCAAAAAGTTACCCCATTAGAAGGTCTCATGATTCTAAGCCCAATGTGGAGGAAATTAGATGGGAAGGAGATACAATTGGCAAAATGGATTCTGGCGAAGTTCTGTATAAATGTGCAATTGTTCGTGGAGAGAAAATTTCTGTTGGTGGAGTTGTGGTTATTGATGGTGTTCAGCCCAGTGATGTTCCAGCTATGCATTTTGTGGAATTCTTATACGAGGGGCTTGATGGAACAAAGATGGTCCATGGTAGGATAATTCTAAGAGGGTATCAAACTGTTTTGGGTAATGCTGCAAATGAGAGGGAAATCTTCTTGACTAATGACTGTAATGATTTTGCGCTAGGAGACATTAAAGAGCCAGTTACTGTAGATATCCGTTCAGTATCATGGGGATACCAGTATAGAAAGGAGTATTCTGGTGCTGCTAAGATTGACAATCTGAAGGCTGAGGAGAAGCAAAAGAAAGTACAACCGATGGATTTCTTCTGTAAAAGCTTATATTGGCCTGAGAAAGGAGCTTTTTTCACTCTTCCTTTTGATAGTTTAGGACTTGGATCTGGCATCTGCAACTCTTGTAGACAAGGAGAGAACAAGGACAGTCTGTTTAAAGTAAGCTCGAAGGAAAGGTTTATCTTCAATAAAACTGAATACAATGTTCATGACTTCATATATGTGAGCCCTCATTGTTTTGTTGAAGAAAATGAGGAGCACGAAACTTTTAAGGCCAGCAGGAATGTTGGACTTAGGGCATATGTTGTCTGCCAAATACTAGAAATCCTTTTTCATGAAGGTGCTAAAAAACCTACTCAACATACCCTTGTTAAAGTCAGAAGGTTCTATAGACCGGAGGATGTTTCAGCAGCCAAAGCATATATTGCAGATATTAGAGAAGTAATTCCTTTGCACAAATTTGTTTTTTAAAAGTTTGGTCATAATGCAAGCATCAAGCATGCTGTAGGTTGTTTGTTTGCGTAATTCGATGGAATTGACAAATACAATGCCAAATCACCAATCTTACTTTTTTGTGGTTGATTGCATTTTGATTTGTTTTTGAATTGTGGACTTTTTCATGCTCATTACCTACCATTGTTTAAAAAAAAAAACAGGTTTACTACAGTGAAGATTTGCACAATGTGCCCGTAGATGCGATTCAGGGTAAATGTAGCATCATTAAGAAAAATGGGTTGCCAAGTTTGGAGTTCCCTGTGATTATGGATCATGTTTTCTTTTGTGAATGCTCTTATGATCCTAGGCAAGGTTCTCTTAAGCAGGTGCGATTTTCCATTGCTTTATCTTGATTTCTTTGTTTAATTTGTATCTTTCTTCTCTTTAATGGACTTTCTTTGCATGCAGTTGCCTTCTAATAGTAAGCTTTGGTCAACAATTAGAACTGCACCTAATCCCTCCACCAAAAAGAAGGGTAAAGAAAAATGTGAAGAAGGGCAACAAATGGAAAGCCATTTGTGGAAGGACTTGCCTCAGGAAAATCGCTTGGCCACATTAGATATATTTGCTGGCTGTGGTGGTTTATCTGAAGGACTTCAGCAGTCCGGTAATATTTTTAATTGCATCTTGTACGTATTTTATCCTGTTTATTGATTTTTTTTTTTCATCTTTCTTTAACATAGGTGCTACATTTACAAAATGGGCAATTGAATATGAAGAGGCTGCTGGTGAGGCGTTCAGCAAAAACCACCCTGATGCACAGATGTTCGTTGATAACTGCAACGTAATTTTAAGGTCATCACATGCCTTACATTTACTTGATCACCAGCTTTCTGTTTGAGTTAATGCTGATATCTGGATATACAGAGCCATTATGGAGAAATGTGGCGATGCAGATGATTGCATCTCCACCTCTGAAGCTGCAGAATTGGCAGCCAAGCTTAGTGAAGAAAAACTTAAAAATCTTCCTATGCCTGGTCAAGTAGATTTCATTAATGGAGGACCTCCTTGTCAGGTATTCTCTTTCTCTCTCTCCCCCCTCCCAAAATCTAAAAACCTTACTCCAAGCTTTTATGGATGCTGAAGATTCTCATAGACTTGCTTCTGTGCTTATGTTAATTACTCATTTGCAATTTTGGGCTTGAACTTTCCTTCATTGCAGAATCTTAATTCAAGTGATAAGTTTTGCCTATTATCTATGTTTATACTTACTCGCGGTGCACTTTCCTACTCCTGTTGCAGGGGTTTTCTGGGATGAATAGATTTAGTCATAGCACGTGGAGTAAGGTTCAGTGCGAGATGATTTTAGCATTTTTATCTTTTGCTGAATATTTTAGGCCAAGATTTTTCCTTTTAGAAAATGTCAGAAATTTCGTGTCCTTCAACAAAGGGCAAACATTCAGATTAACCCTTGCTTCACTTCTTGAGATGGGCTACCAGGTTTTGGTCTTCTTCCTTAAACTCGTCATAGGCATTTTTTTGAAGTAGCCAAGAAATTCTGGTACACCGGCTATGCTTGATCATTTTATAGTGTTTCTTCCTTTCAGGTAAGATTTGGCATTTTGGAAGCTGGAGCATATGGTGTTTCTCAGTCGAGGAAAAGGGCATTCATCTGGGCAGCTTCTCCAGATGAAACACTACCTGAGTGGCCAGAGCCCATGCATGTTTTTGCTAGTCCTGAACTAAAAATAAGTTTAAATGGACACATGCAATACTCTGCCGTTCGCAGCACTGCAGATGGTGCTCCTTTCCGTTCAATAACCGTGCGGGACACTATTGGAGATCTTCCATCTGTTGAAAATGGCGCATCAAAGCTGATAGTTGAAGTGAGTATTCTGACTAGCGTGCTATTTTTTATGAAGCACTAACATAATATAATATATGGCATTGACATGTGCACATTGCATAACTATAGTAGGACAAGACATGACATGTTATTAATCTGATATTTTTAAAATTTTAATTTAAAAGACGTGACTAAAAAAATAGCAAATGCCAATATTTTCAATCAAAAACATCACATAAATAAATCAACATAAGCAATATTTTTATACATGATTTTATCAATACTTTATTTTATTGTCTATTCAAAATGTCATTTCAATAAACAACACATAATTATTAAAATAATCATACTGGAATGCCAATGCATACCCATTGTGCATACATCAAATTTTGGGAAAAAATAAGACTTCATTTTGAACATGTTAGACGCGTTTCAGGGTAGGTTACAAGTGCGCCGTGTCCAACATGCATTTGCCATTACCAATTCCTTGCTTCTTTTCATTCATTTTTTAAAACCATCAAGCGTTTTCTTTCCTAATTCAGTATGGAGGTGAGCCTGTCTCGTGGTTCCAAAAGCACATTAGAGGGGGCTCAATTGCTTTAAGCGATCACATATCAAAGGAAATGAATGAGTTGAACCTTATTCGATGCAAACACATTCCTAAGCGACCTGGTGCTGACTGGCGTGATCTTCCAGATGAAAAGGTTTATCCACTTATTTTATTATAGTTGTTGGCTTTGTTGCTGACGATCATAACAAGTGAAATCCTTGTTCTTCCAAATTTTAAACTCTCTAAGTTAATCCATAATTTAAGCTATGCTGGCCTTTGAATTCTTGCAGGTTAAGCTGTCAAATGGGCAATTGGTGGACCTCGTACCATGGTGCCTGCCAAATACAGCAATGAGGCACAACCAGTGGAAGGGCCTTTATGGTAGACTGGACTGGGAAGGGAATTTTCCAACTTCCATTACAGATCCCCAACCCATGGGAAAGGTGGGCATGTGCTTCCACCCGGACCAGGACAGGATTCTCACTGTGAGGGAATGTGCGAGGTCGCAGGTATACTTAGGCTTCGTTTGGAACTGCTTTCTTACTGCTTCTTAAAATAGATTTCTAGTATAATTTTTTTAATTTTTTACTAAAAATTGCTTTAAGAATCATTAAAAAAGTTATTCCCCTTAATCTTTACATCAAGAGCATTTTGCTTTTTTCCACGAGAAAACTCTCAAGACCATTTTGCTTTTTTCTGATTCCCATTTGCTTTATTGCCGTGCAGGGTTTCCGTGATAGCTACATTTTTGCTAGTAACATTCAGAACAAACACAGGCAAATTGGGAATGCTGTGCCACCTCCTCTTGCTTGTGCACTGGGTATAAAATTGAAGGAAGTAATTGATGCGAAGCATTCTTCTCCTTGACTTTTGAACTTTCAATAATTGGAAAAGCAAAATCGCTGCGGTTCTATTTTTTCCTTTTAATTTTGGTTTCACTTTTCATATATATTATCCTAATTTTCTTTGTTCCGAGGTTTTAACGTATTCTTCAGCGTTTGAAGGAACTCTCCTTTAAAGTCTTCTTCTCTATCTACAACAACCAATCAATTTTTTACTTGCTAGTCAGAGTATTAGAAGATTCGCCAAATGGAGTTCCAAGTGCTGCCTTATTATATCCACGTAGAAATTTTCTTGCTTTATAGCATTTATGCTAATTACTGCCTTAATTGAGGCAGCAGATCTGAGAATTTTGGAATGTCAGTCTTGTTGTATTGATTATGAGTATAGTTTTTGAGCGAGCTTGAAAAGAATCAGGAAGTTCTGAGTTAGTAATTTTCTTCATTGTTTCATCATTATCTAGTATTTAATGTTGTATTTAAGTGTCTGTAAACATTTTAATGTTATTGGCATTGATAGTGACGATTCTTATATTATCTCATTTCTTTTGATTTTTAATGTTGTTGATATGTTTGATCACTAGGTATTTAATGACTATTTTCTTTCTACTTTTTAAAATAACTTCCTAATTAGGTCAAAATAACATATTCCATTTCTTTAGCTTTAATTTTTCAATACTTGTAAGGTACTAGCCTGTCTTCAGTTTTGGTGTTATTATCTGAAAATGATATGTTTGCATGAGCCGACTGAGATCTATTAAGATGTTGAAGACTTCCCACTTTGTGTAGGAATAAAATATGATAAAAGTAAAAATGCTTCAGCAAATGAAGTTTTCTACAGTTGTATGAAAAATAAATGGACAAAATTAAGAACTGGGAAATCATAAAAGCTATGTAATTCAATGCAAGAAATTGCCAAAGTGAATGTAAAAGCTATTAGTTATAGTAAATGGGCTTTTGATAAATGCATATAAAAAAAGCTGCCAATGTAATGTAAATGCGAGCTAAAAGCAAAAGAGCTAAAAAAGCTTTGGGGGTGAAAATAAAAGCTATTGCATTTGAGATAATTGTTCGACTGTTGTCACACCTGTTTAGGGACTTAAGGGGTTGGTTGAGGAGCAATGAGACAATGAACCAAAGCTTTGATATGATAAGTGTGGGCTCCGAAAATTCGGCCCCGGCCTCTCCGCCGCGCGATTTCTTTTTGATTCTCGGCGAGGGAGTTTTAACGAATTAAGTTCCGGGGTAAATTTTGGAAGGCAGATGGGTTTGTAGATAAGACACTACCCAAAGATTTCGCCCTCATTTTGCGAGGACTTTATGATCTGAGTTCTGGTTTCCTATAGGCGAAAGTCCCTATAGTTAATTACCCCTCCCAGTAACGAGAGAGAACTTTCGATTAAGGCTAGTCGTCAATCAGATACATGTAAAACACATGGTATCTGGCATATAGTAGCAGCAATAGGTTTGGAATTTGGAGAACTGGATTTGGATATGGATTGAGTTGAAAGTTTGGAAATTTGAAAGGTTTGATATTTAAAATAGAAATTGCACCATCTAGCACTTAAAGCGGATGGTGGGGGAATGGATGATGGACCCGATCAAGATCCCATGGTTCCGTCGTCCCGGGCCATTGTGGTCCCTGGTCTACTTAGTCAGAGGAGGTAGTCGACTCAACCTGATAGAAGGATCCTTGTCGGCAGCCATGGGTTGCTTCGTCCAAGGGGACCTTATAGACCTGGGTTGAATGTTTGTCTAAGGGGACAAATTTAAATTCACCTTAGCTGACAGAGGGTTTTGTGCCCTATCGATCATATCCTATTGATTCATATCTCAAGGATTTGATGCCAATAAGGAGCGTATTGGCTCTGGTCATAACCGCTATCTGTGGTGCCATTTGGCGGCAAAACCACTCGGTTCAGAGGGCCCCGGGTCGTCATAACCGTTTATCCTGCGGTGCCATTTGGCGGCAGACCGTCGGTTAGAGGACACGTACCACGTCCTTACTGGCAGGAGATTGTTTGAGAATGGATCCTAGTGATATTTTCGACTAGGCATTTGGCTCTTTGTGAGCTAGAGTAGTTTTTGATTTGTCCGCCTCGACAAACTATTGCGGATGGCGGATGGATTTTGCTTTAAGTGTTGATGGATTTATTTCAGATTTTAAATATTTTGGGATTTTTGGGTTTTGAACTTTGTGGAGTTTTGGATTTTTGGGAGATATCTGGAAATATTTGTGAACCCCTCCGGTTGAGATAAACATTCAACACGGCCATCATCGGGGTGTTTGGGGGTCATTTTCATTTGATTGAACCTTGTCGACCCTATCAACTTATCGATAGAGGATCGGGTTTCTCGTAGGCTTTGTGCCTTTGTTCATGAATTTTCTTTGTTGAAGGCCTTGAAAGCCGAATATGAATGTATAAGATAAATATTCTGGTCAACTTTCGTGACCGCATATTTATCCGATATCTCGAACCCTGTCTACTCCTATTTATCTACTTAGGAGGATCGGGTTTCGTAGGCTTCATGCCTTTTGTTTAGTGAATTCTTTTGATTGTAGGCCTTGAAGGCCTAATATGAATGTATTGAAACAAATACATTGATCCCCACAACCATGTATTTGTTTGAAGGTTCAAAACCCTGTCGACTCCTATTGATCCGTATAGAAGGATCAGGTTCGAACCTGAATTCACTTATTGACCCGCGCAACATCCCTAGGCGTCACGTGTGTATCAATAACACGCTCGCCGGGGCCCATGCGGGTTATAATTGTACTTACCCCTTGTGTACCTATGTGTATACAAACTACGGTGCACTCATGTGAGGGTACTTTAAAATATTTTGTAGTTGTGTAGATAACTATCGTTTGGATGCACACAACTTTTCATTTGAAAGCTTATACACGCCTTCTGTCCGCTAATACGAGTGTTGCGGATCCGGTGGCGTTGCAGCTTGATGCTACGAGGCGTTTCCACATCTTGATTTTCTCCCCTTTTCTCAATCACCGAGGAAGGACTTTCTAGATCTTGAAGCCCGTTAATTTGCAAAAGACTCTTTTTGAGATCATCACTGTAATGGATTTATTATTTCCGGTGTTCGTGGGCACTAGAACTGTTTTCCTCTTGAATTTAGGAATTTTGGAACACCGGGAAGTTTAGCTCGGATTTGTTCAACCATCTCTTCCATTCTACAAGAGGTTCTTTTCGTATATCGGGATGCCTTTGTACCCGGCGTGTTGGAAGATCTTGACCACCAATGTCGTAGGTGATATCTGTACTTATGCCCACAGTGGTCCATTGTACCTACGATATATCCACTGTTGTTATCCACAAGTGTTCGTTTGCAGGGGATCGTCGTATCCACTACGACCTCCTGAAAATGTTGGTAGAAGATCCATTGCTTCTACATCATATCCACCCTTTCACCAATCTCGGGTGGTTGATGATTTTATTTGCTGCAGGGATCGATCTTTGATTGCTCGTATGCTTTGCAATTATCTGTTGTTGCTTGCAAGCATAGTACATTGACCTTACAGGGATTGTTGTAGGAATTCGTGCATTAAGAGCTTGTAGTTTGAGTTTCCCGTGTGTGATCCAAATTTTGATCTTTGCATGTGTTTGGATCCAAATTCAGTTTCATTCAGACTTGAATTCATCAAGTTTATAAGTCCCCACTTGATGTCGTATAGTTTGAGTTCAAGTGCGAGTTCAACTGCTTTGTTCGGATCCGGATCTAGTCCAAATCAAAGTCTTTATTTGATGTTCTAGTCTTGTTCAAGTCCCCTGATGTTGCACAGTTCAAGTTCCAAGAACAATTTCAAGTGCTTGTTCAAAGTCTTCTGGGATCTTTTGAAGTCCTTGCAAGTTCAGTTTCGTGTTCAAGTTGATTTGAATTTGATTCCAATTTTATTTTATTTCATTTGGCCTTTTCATTAGTCACTTGAGTTCAAGTTCTGGTCCACAAGTTCTCTGTTACAAGTCCTCTGCTCATTTTAGTTCAAGTTTTGTTCATTTCTGTTCGAGTACAGGTCTTCTACATTGCTGCCCAAGAAGGTCTTCAAATTGTTCAAGTATTTGTACATTTCAGTGAAAATTTCGGCAGCACCCCAGCATATCCCCTGTTTGGGGGAAAGTATGGGAGCTGGGCCTTCCCACCACGCTACTAGAGCGTGTATGGTAGGTGTCCTTAGACACCGCGGCCGTAGTAATTTTCATCCCACCACGCTACAAGAGCATGTATGGGGCCTTCAGCAGTACCCGTACCAGAACAACAGTGACGTACCAGAACAGCAGTGACTCCCCACCACGCTACAAGAGCGTGTATAGGCTCTCCCACCTCGTCGTATGCGTCGCACCGGGCTCCCTCCTACCGTGCTACAAGAGCGCGTATATGTGATTCTCCGGTCCGTCGCAAACGTCGAGAATGAGATTTGGAACATCATACCTTTCGTAGCAGTCGTCGGCGGTGTCGGTGTCGAGGTCGAGGACCGTCCCCACCACGCTACAAGAGCGTGTATAGGGCTTACCCGCCTCGTCGTATGCTTCGCACCGGGCTCCCTCCCACCGTGCTACAAGAGCGCGTATAGATGGTTCCCCGGTCCGCTGTAAACGTCGAGAACGGGATTTAAGTTAGAAATTATACCTTGGAGGACTCTGGCGGTGAAGAGTCGTCGACGACTGTCGGCTCGAGGATCGAGGCAAGAGGGGTAGGCATACTTTTTTTGAAACTAATTATAATTAATAATAATTAAAATAATTAATTATAATTGAATTTAATTAATTATAATTAATTATGATAAATATCGATTAATTATAATTAAAAATAATTAATTTATAATTAACTTAATTAATTATAATCAATTATAATTGATAATAATTAATTAAATTAGAATAACTAATTATAATTAAAATTAATTAATTATAACTAATTATTTTTATTAATTAATTATCATTTAAAAATAATTAACATATAATTAAATTAAGTAATTATAATTAATTATAATAATATAATTAATTATAATTAAACATAGTTAATTATAACTAATTATATTAATAATTATTATTATCATTATTAAAAAATTTAATAATAACACTAATAATAAAATAAAAAACAGCCCTAAAGGCTGTTTGGTATCAGGGATTTGGCCGAAGAAGTGCGGGTAAGGGAGAAAGTTGCCTTCACACAGAGCGAGCTCTCCTCCCTGCTTCCGATCAAAATGTTGAAGCTTCCGATCAAAATGTTGAAACTTCCGATCCTTCAGGTAGGGCAAGTCGTCGCCGGAGCCAAGTCGACCAGCCACGAAAGGGAGAAAGTTACTTCACTGCAAGCGAGCTTCCCGTTGTTGCTTTCCGATCAAAATGTAGTAACTTCCGATCCACGAGAAGGAAAAGTCGTCTGAGGAGCGACGTCGAACAGACAGAAGGAGTCGAAGAAGCTGCGGGAAGGGGAGAGAGTTACTTTCACAGGCGAGCTCCCGATCTTGCTTCCAATTCAAAATGTCGTAACTTCCGTTCCTTAACAACCAGCGAACTCCCGTTCGTTACTTCCGATCAAATGGTCGTGACTTCCGATTCGGCAGGGAGGAACGTCGGAGGAGCGAAGTCATCCAGATCGGAAGAAGCAACGGGAAGGGAGAAAGTTACCGTCCCAGCAAGCGAGCTCCTCTGCTTGCTTCCGATTAAATGTCGAAACTTCCGATCCTACAGCAAGGGAAAGTCGTAGAAGGAGCGAGGTTGGGCAACCGTGAGAGATCGAGGGAGAGAATGAGAGAGTTAGAGCGAGGAATGAGAGCAGCGAGAGCGAGAGTCATCCCGAGCGCCTCGTTTCCTCCTTATTTGACGACAAGCAGCTACGTGCTAAAGTATGGCGAGATGCGACGTCGTCGTGCGAAGAGCGGCGCTAGATCGTGCGTAGGTCGTGGGGAATGGGATGGAGCAGGTAAGTGATTTTTTTTTTTGTTAACTTGATTCGGGTCAACAATAAGACCATCTCCAACCGTTTGGCAAACAGCCGAATGGAGGCCCTCAAACGTCGCAACCGAATGCTATTTCTTCCGCCATTTGATCTCAGTTGAACAGTGCAACGCCAATATTGGCGTCGCACTGTTCACTTGCGCCATTTCTTTCTCTCTACCGAACTCGTCTGAGAAAGGTGCGAAAGAAACGAGCGATGATTTTGGGGCAAAATGACATTCCACTGGAGATGAATCATGGCACTTTTTGATTTTACTGCATTTTGCAGTGAAAAAAGAGAAATTCGGTTGGAGATGCCATAATTGATGATAAACAGTAATGAAGATCATAGTGGACCTTAATGTAATGTATGGTACATAGAAAAATAGAATTGAGATAAGACAAATAAGCACCTGAAACTCTGGAAGGGAGGTGAAAGGTACAAGTTAGAGCAGAATAAAGAGGAAATAAATTGGAAGTGAAAATTAGGTTTGGTTTGGAATGTCTTTCTTATTGCTTTTTAAAGCAGTTTAATACTATAAAATTTTAAATTTTTATGCTAAAAAGTTATTTTAAGATGAAAAAAAAATTATCCCAAACGAAACCTTAATCACCAGAGAGGAATTTGGATATATTTACTTGGGCTTCGGCAATAGTAACCAATGTCGGCAAAACCAGGCAACAAAACTGAGGAAGCAAGGTAGGAAATCAACAACTTGAATGTTCAGCCAACATGAAGCATAAGCAAGAATAGCTATGTATCATCAATAGAAGTAACACACAAAATATAGAAGAAGTAAAAACAACACAATATATATCCAATATAGCTGCTTTTGCCCCTGACAGCAAACAGAAATCCAGCCTTCAACATGTTGTACTAAGGTTTCATTTGGGACGGCTTTTTTATTGCTTCTTAATGCAGCTTTTTAGTATAAAATTTTTAATTTTTTTACTAAAAAGCTGCTTTAAGAAGAACTAAAAAAATCATCCCAAACGTAGCCTAAGTTTGCTTGCAAGAAAATGAATGCAGAAACTTATAACAAGCATATTTATTATGGGGTTTCTTGTAAGTAATTTGTGAGGAAAATAAAAGTTGCGGTGGTTCTAAGTTATCAATGGTTATGGGAAGAAGAAAAAAGAAAGAAGAAGAAGAAGAAGTTGTGGTGGTTCTAATTTATCAATGGGAAGAAAAGGAAATAAGAGGAAATAAGCACAAATTACTTCATTGGCTTTATGCAATGGCCACACATTGTTAGAAATTGAAGTGTCTTAATTAATATTAATTTTAATCAATTTTTTTTAAGTTATGTAATATCATCATTAGAGAGTCGCTCTAGTGCCAGATAAGATTAGAGAGAGTTGGCTTAGATGGTTTGGATGCATAAACCGTCAATCTTTCAATGACTTAATTAGGAGAGTAAATGTATTGATTTGACCTATGTTCAGAAAGTAAAGATAGACCTAAAAATATGGCTTAAAAATATTATAAATCACGTTTGTTTATTAAATTTAAATAAGAATTTGACTTCTATCAAGTTATAAAGACATAATTGAGAAAGATGATTCATGTAGCCGGCCCTATGTAGTGGGACAAAGACTCGATATTGTTGTTGTATGATTAATATCATCATTTTTACTTTGGATCTTATCATCATCTTTAAAAAAAAAAATAAACTATTAATTATATTATGATTGCATTATAATTTTGGGATTTTTACACATAACACTTAAAAGTTTCTTATTTACTCATCAAACACCTAAACTTACTTATTTACACACCTACCACCTAAAACTTATTTTACTTTCTAAAATACCATTCCGCCCTCATCTCGATCAATAACGGCCCGATACCGCAAATGTTGGCCGAGCTTCACGAGTTAGCTGCCTCTGGCTACGTCACCCGCTTCCGTCTTGCCACCTCGCGTTAACCCGTTGCCGTCCACGTCTCCGGCGAACTCCGCATTGCTATTATTCGACCGAACTCCGCTCATGATCGCAGACGCCTTTGGCAGCCTCAACGTCCTTCAATTTATTCTCTCGCTCCCCGCTGCCGTCGACGTTGACCTCCACTGCGGTTCTGACGCTGTCACCGCCACCCTCATTGCCTGCCGACGATCTCCATTTTTCTCAATGTTGTTATGCTCGGATTGCTTGACCGGCCGTCGTACGTCTGTTTCGGTCTGTTTACGGCTTTTTTCGTTGTATTCTTCTTACTTTATGGCGTTCATGCGAGATTCGACGCAGAGGAATGCGGTGAGTTATCAACAGAGGCCCAACATTTCCTTGGATGAATTCCGATTCAAATTATTTTGGCAGACTATGATAACAATCCATAATGAGAAATCAATCAAATTATTCAAACCTATCTCAAGATTTGTTGTTTACCCCATTTTTTCTGCATATGCCTTGTTCCTGAGATTTTGTTCTCAGATTTGGCCTCAAATTATTTCTTCGACGGGATTCCTGTGAATGGAAACGACATCGAGGATAGTACCAATAGCAGCAGCACACAACCTTTTCTCTTCTAGCCTCACGAGAATGCACGGAGACGAGACCAGTGTAATATCAGTTTTGCTCCAGGTTCGTCCGGGACGAAGTTGGATCGTCCCGGGACGATCGGTACAGGTTTGGTCAGAATTGTGAAAATTGAGCAGTTCGTCTGGACGAAATGTTGGATCGTCTGGACGAAAATTTTCCAGAGAACCCGCCGCCGGGGACGATAATTAAATCTCGTCTGGACGACATTTGTCCAGAGCCAGATCGTACCGGGACGAAGTGCGATCGTCCAGGACGATCAGTCTGGATATATATGGAAATGAGATATTTTGAAGAGAGAGAAAAGCTGAGGAGAGAGAAAAACGAAGGAAAAAATGGAAAAGTTGATTTTTGGACGACGCCGGACCGTTTTCTTCCGTTGAGACTGTTGAAGATATTGCTGTACGCAAGGTAAGGCACAATCCGACTTTCTCAATTTTCAGAACCGTCGCTGTTGACGGTATTTTCTGTCCGGATTTCGTTTTTGTTTGCGATTTTCGTCCGTATTTTCCGACTGGTTTAGTTTTTACCGCGTAACTTTCTGTATATTGTTGACGTGCCGGGTGTGCACATTTTGAAGATATTTTGGAGATTTTTGTCCGGACCATTTTGATTTGGCGGCGTTTTATTCCGTATGTATTTTTCTGTGTGAATATTAAATGCTGTGGCAGTAGAATAAATGTTCTGAAATGTTGTTATCTACATTCTGTGCGAATTTGGTATTTTGTAAATTTTCAGGAAAATTGTGTAAATTTCATACGCTGCCGTTATGCTGCCCGATTTTTGGGTGATTTCTGATTTGTCCGGATTTCTTCTGAATTGATATGCTATCTGTATATGCTATAAAAAGGGAGTTATAAGGGGTCTGGATCCTATGAGATTCAGTTAGTGTCTGGGAATTCTTAGATGAGCTCAAGTTGGAGAAATATCTGTTCTGTTCTGGATCCAATGAAATCTATTCTGTTCTGGTGTTGTAAGCACATTTAGCTATTAATTACTCAGAGAATTTCTGGTGCCGTGAGCACAAGGGAGACATAAGGGTCAGAATCCGTAGTGATTCTGTTTAGTTTAGTTTAGCTATTAATTATATATATCTGGTATCTGATTCGATATGACATCTGATTTCCGTACAGTTCTGTTTGTTCTGATTGGATATTCTGATCTGTTTTGATCTGCTTCTGATTCGATACATGTTCGTATCTGTTCTGTTCTGATCTGTACGATTCTGTGGATCTGTCTGATTCTGATTTCTATACGAATATTCTGATTTGATATCTGTCCGTATCTGTTTTGATTTGATATGTTTGTTCTGATCTGCACGATGTGATATTTGTCCGATTCTGTTCTGATTTCTGATCGGATTTCTGTCTGATGTGTTGGTTTTGGATTATGAGAGTTTTGATTGGAGGTTTGTCGCTTTGCTGAGCTGTTGAGCTCACTCTTACTTTCTGGTGGTTTTCAGGTTCTGGGAAAGGAAAGGAGGTCCAGGAATAGATTTCAGAGTTTGATCAGTATAAGTATTGTTTTGTACCTTTTGATTTTTGTACAGTCATGGCTTTTCTGTTCTGTCTTTCTTTCTGTCTAAAAGCCATGTACTGTATTTGTAGATGATTGTTTTGAGGAAAAGAAAAATATAGATGTTTAGTTCCGCTGCATTTGATGATTCATAGTAGCTCTGTGTCTGTGTGTCTGTTTGAGTTGAAATATTTGGAAGATTCAGTTCAGTAAGCAAATTCCAAAGCCAGATCCTGGTTAGTCTGTTTGGCTGGTCGCGGCCCGGTGCGGGCGGGATCCGTCTCGGGTCGGGTCGTGACAACCAGCTTGTGTGGTGTCGGGCGGATTTTGACGGAGGGAAGACGAGATGGTATTTTAGAAAGCCAAATAGGTTTTAAGTGGTAGGTGTGTAAATAGGTAAGTTTAGGTGTTAGATGAGTAAATAAGAAACTTTCAAGTGTTATTTATGTAAAAATCCCTATAATTTTTTATATAATTTATCTCACACATTTCAGTCATAAAATTATTAGCCACAATTAAAAAAAATGTAATTGTTGATAAAAAATATGACTAAATAATTATTATGATCAGATTTTTTTTTCTAATGTGAATAGTTATTATCAAAAACTTTGCAATGATAAAATTTATGATAATAGCTAAGAATAATTAATTAGTAATAATAGTTGCTAAACAAACGCACATAATTATTTCTTTTGTTTCTCTTTCAAGTAAATAAATGATTAACACTAAAAAGATGATGAAGATTCTTCTCTAGATTAAATATTCCTCCCACTCTTAAAAGTGGAAAAGCTTCTCCAACCACAGTTGGAAAACACATATAGCTCTAATTATTTGAATAATTATTAATAATTTTTGCATGATGGCTAGCTTATAATTACAAAAAAAGACCTTTAAATTCTTTGAAAATATGCACTTCAAAGTAAGGGTTTATTTGAGACGACTATAGTGAGAGTTTTCTAACATAGAGCGCGAAGAGAGGCCATATGTAAATCATAAGCAGCTTACTAATTGTAAAAACATGGAGGAAGATTACGCATAAAGCATGCATATTCATAGACTTGATACAATCACAAATATGTATGATGATCTTGACATAAAATATATGCTCAACATTACAATACACATTTGCACTAAGTGTATCAACATCATAATTACAATATTCATGTGAATCAACTTTCCAACAAACTATTACAATCAATATTGATTAGCCTAATGTATATAAGAAAAAGCAAGCGGGAAGATATGTGGAAATGAGCTAAGTGAGGCTTTTCAACATTGAATAACTCATCCTAAAGATGCTTAGCATTCATATGACTTATCATAGTAAGCTACCAATCCTTTGAGATTCATCACAAAGTATTTTACTCTTGCCAACACCTTTCAAAGAGGATACATACATGATTCATTGGAGGATAAAATTGATGTACATTCGCAATCTTGTCAAAAGTTTACCATATACACACACAATAAAATAGTCAATATTATGCCATATAATCATTTCAACAAAGAATTCTATATTCAACAAGAAATAATAAAGTAAAGGACATCAATTACATTTGTTTGAAGGATATCATGATTTCATCAATCTAAATTTGCAAAGTGCATACCCATACACATCCACCCTCTTGTTGAATATAGGAACATAGAATTCGAAAAGAATAACCATGTATACATATACTTCTAATCGAATCACATGTTCATGATGTTACAATATACAATGACTTTTCTCATGACTTTGCATAATTAATAAGCGTAAATAATATGCATTTTATGTGTTATATTTTTAGTGAAAATATGTTATTTTAGTTATAATATACATGCATAAAAATTTAATGATTATAGATGAGATTCATTGAACCATTCTAGTGATATCTATCTCTTATATTTTCTTTCCATCATGCAATTAATGAAAATGAGTTTGCTTAGATTATACTATATGTCTGGCTAAATTATCTAGTTTTGGATTGTTGATGTAAGCATTATATGTAGTACTAATGAATTCTCTTATTTTTTAAATGATTAAAACGATATTTTCAATATCATAAGATTTTAATTTAATGCACATAATAGCCATATATATAGTTAAAATTAGATGTAATGTGGAGCCTCGACAGAGGGAAGCATGCATAATCAGGAATATTAATTAGTATACATCATACCTAGACATAGGGCATGAAATGTACTAAGTTCTTAAAGAGAATATATAATTGTAGGAAGTCAATGGACATCCTTTGTTCATATAAGCTCGATAGAGATCTAGGAAATATGAAAAGAAATTCATTATGAAAATATGTTATTTACATTCATCAATCCAAAATTTATATCCATATATATAATACATTCATTATCTTTATCTAATTTTATTTAAGTTATTTAATCTCCACAACATCTATTTTTATCAAGTAGGATAATTATTTTAATTTTAGTAGACAATAATAGTATTTGCGAGTAAGCATATCTAATTTTCGTAGAGCCAATATTCTACTCTATCGCTATATTACTTAATTCGACTCATATACTAACGTATATTAAGTAGAATTTTTATATTTTTTATATTAAAAAAAACCTAAGCATTGTTAGGGATTGATAAAATCCTAAATCATTCCGTAGGTTACTCCACAGTCACCACCAATAACTAGTGAAATAGATATATGATAACTTTGAAAATCTTATACATGATACTTTCACATGATGTTGAGGTATCTTCTGTAATATATATGTATACATAAAAACATAGTGATTTGATTTTTAAAAAAAATCAACGAGTGAACCATACTTAAATTTTATTTGTAAATGGACATCTAAATTGCGCAGAAGTTTAACAAATAAATTGTCCTCAACATCACAACAACCAAAGAGGAAGGCAACATGAAACTCACATATCAAATATGTTCGCAAAAATACAAGATGGTGTTTGATCAAAATTATCAAAAAATCAAGGCAAAATCACACGAAACCTTAATACGAACAATTAATCATAAATCTCTCTCATAGTGGCGTTTCATCGAACAACTAATATACAACACTTATAAAATTACAAGAAATAAATTGAGATGGAAATCATGCTTTACAATCACACATAATTATAAAAAAGCTATATTGAATTTATTACAAAATAATTAACTTGAAATCAGCCATGATTCATGTGATGATTATCTCAAAAGATTTGTAGAGTTGTTTCAGCCAAGAGGGGTCACAGTTGAAGTCACTTATAGAGAAATCTTGCCAATCATTTTTCTTTTTCTTTTTTTTTTAAATCTTGCCAATCATGAATTGCAAATATAGTTTCCATATCCCTCACATCCTAAACCTCATTGGAAGATGTTGAATGTAGTTCGAAATGCTTACTGTTGCGCAGAGCAAATGAAAGAAGGGAAAGAAGAAAAAATCAGAGAAGATAGCGAAAGGAATGAGTAGGATGGGAAGAAGAAGAAAATACAGGAAAAAGAGAGGAGGAGGAGGAGGAAGAAATGGGGAATAGAAAAAAGAAAGATGAGAATAAAAGGGAGACAAATGTCTAGATAAGCCTTATTATGAATCTCTATTTATATATAATTGATATATTCTTAAAAAATTTTCTTGATCGGGCACGAATCTCGAGGCAAAATCAACCCGGAAACTTCAAAAATTAAATATGGGAGCACTTGAACTCCGATTTCAGCGAGCTTATAGTCAAACTGAGCGTCTCGGAAACATGAACCCAACGACACCAAATTCAACCCAATCCGAGCCCAAATGGGTCCAAATCAAGGACCCGAAGCACTGTTGGAATGTTCAAACCACAATTTGAGTTACCAAACGGTCTCCGATTTTAACGAGCTTATACTCGAATCGAACGGCTCGGCGAGACGAATCCAACGAGCTTAAGATCACCAAATTCCGACATCATTAAGGCCTCCAAATGTCCAACGAACAGTGCACAATCGAAGGGTTCAATATCGGCCGTCCATTCGACCACTCCCTATTCGCCCATGGTCTCACACTTATTTACGAGCTATGCCACTCCAGAAAAACTATAAATGGAGCCCTCATTCTACACAAAGGGGACTGAAGAGAAGAGAGAGAAGAAGAAGAAAAAGGGGAAAGGGAGAATCATCTCCTTCTCGACCACCGCCAGAGCTCTTCCCACCGCCTGAATACGCTGGAACTCTGCCGGATTTTTGACAAACGCCGGGATTTTGCAGAACTTTGTAACTTTGTTAGAAGCTGATTGTAAACTGATCATCTTGACTTATAAGAAGGATCAAACATTTGTACTTCAAACAAACACTAGTGAAATTACTTCAACTGGGCGTGACCCCATGGTTTTTTCACTCTTCCGGGTTTTTCACGTAAAAATCATGGTGTTCATTTTCTTTTTGTGTGCTGAATATTCGTACAACGCTCAGACGCGAATTTACAAACTCTACCGCCGCGTATATTCTAGCCCGTAAGAATAATTTAAAATTTAAATTTGATAGTATTTTATTTTAAAGCACAACAAAATTATTTTGGATATTATTTAACGTACGAACTTAAAATAATAATAGAGCATTTTAGCCCCACCGAAAATTCAATTATTGGCTCAGTTCCGAGGCTACCGCGCCATCACGATTTGGTCACCTAAACTATTATAGCAATGTAAGAATGAAGCAAGCGCTACATCCATCCAAAACCATCTCAACCGTCCATCCATGTCAGATCACCATCAGATTAATTAATATATAAAGAAATATTCATTACACCAGCGCCCAGCTCAGCTAATCAGCACTGAACCACTCAAGCCCTTAATCATAATTTTTTTTCTATTAATATATAATATAAATTTGATATCTGGAGCTTAATCAAAAGAAAATCCCACGTTTGGCGGGATGCCCTTTTTCTTAAACTCCCCAACCCCCAAATCAGTCTCTCTCTCTCTCTGCTCCCGTCTTCGATCTTTAATTATCTCTTTCATGGCGAGATTTCGAACGCGAGCTCTCGATCGATTGTGAGTAGTTCGGTTGTCGTTGGTAACGATTGTCGCGGGGCATTCTTGATGATGATTGGTGTGGCTTCGCTTGAACGGCAAGCAGCAGATCCAGGAGTAGGTGAGATCCGTTCTGAATGCTTACTCCTGCTACCATTTCTCACTCCACTGACCGACGTCGCTATGTCTTCTCGATTTGGGCCCATTCCATGGTTATTGGCAGAGTCTCTTTCCTATTGCTTCTATGGACTGGCTTGCTAATATTGCTTGTTTCTAGGGTGTGGTTTTTGAATTCTGCTTTGTTTGATGACAAATTACTGAGGTTCTTGCTAGATTTTGTGTTAAAGGTGCTCTGGAGGTGCATTTCTGTTTTTTTGGCAGCTGAAAGCATCGGTTTCTTGAATCTTGTATGAGCACCCGACATTCAAGCTTGTTGTCTTGCTTTCGATTAGTGGCATTCGATCCTCTTTTTTTTCCATTTAGTCCGTCTGGTTGGTGCTAGGGTTTCGATGTGATGAATCTCTGCGCTTTTGGACGACACTCTTTTGGAACCTCGTTTTCATTTGACGCATGATGAATCTGTGTTGTATGCGGGTTTGGTTTGGCGGAGTACGAGCTAGATCTTCTTTATCTTCGGCTATGTTTTCGAAAACAATTTTATACTTTTTCAGGTACATCTTTTTAGTTTCTTTTCCCCCTCTCATTCTTTCTTTTGTTTCCAGGATGTTTATGACATCTGTGGTTGTTTCGGGAAGATACAACCGGGCTTTGGTTAGGATTGTAGGTTAAAATGCTTACATTATGTGCTCCAGTTCCGCTGATTCTCAGGTGCTTCTTTGCTTCAAGAGCACACTTTGTTTTACTGCTTTAATTTAAGCAGTTGATAAATTTTGGGTTGTACTTGCTGTACTGATTTCAATGAAAGGGAATTTAGGGTGATGATCTTTGGCTCGTTATACAGGAAAGGGCATTAATTGGAAAAAAAGTGCAATTTTTTGCTGATAATTAGCTGATCGTGCACGATGTCGCGGATTCCCAAGTTGAAGATTGAAAAGACTAAAGTGAAAGTGGTTTTTCGTCTACAGTTCCACGCTACACACGTAAGCTTTGGATTTTGTACGAGCTGCTTTATGTTTTATTTATCCCTTACGGAACTAGCTTTTGGGTTTGATATCTTGCATATGACGGCTTGGTATCTTGATTGCTATTTTGCTTTGCTACACCCTTTCATATGAAACAGGTAGGTTTCCGCGCGTTTTAATTTGCTTGCTTCTTTGTTCGTGCTTTGAATCTGGACGGTTGCTGAAGTTTACATCAAATCCATAATTTTTCCATCCAATACTTTAAAACGTCGCAAAGTTAAAAATTCTTGAACTTATATATATATATGGAGAATTCAGGGGCAATGTCAGGATTCACACACACAACACATGCAAGATTAGAACTCAAAACCTCTTAATTTTTAGCCAAAACGCCTAACCAATTGATCAAGGAGATGCCTTTAAACAGTTTTTGGAATAAGCTTATTGAGTTACCATATCTGTGTTTAAAAACTTCCAAGTTACTAGCTGTTGTTTTGGGCAAGGTTGTGAAAACCGGACCGGATAACGAACCGGTAGAGAGAGCGGTTCACGGTTCGACCGGTTCAACCGGTCGAACCGGGGTTGAACCGGATGACGTAATAAATACAATTTAGATGATATAAAAATCATATAAGATTAACTTTTGGGTACCATTCTGCTAGTGGTCGGTTTTAGAGTATACAGAGGGTCTATAGCATCTTTGTTCAATGTACGCCATGCATCTGTCAGCTTCTCCATTTGCTCAATACGTCATGTTTTGCATTTTCTGTCACCGTGCACTTTGATGTGTGAATAATGAATGAAAAATACAAAAACAATCATGTTGATCTGGATATTTTGCATTACTAGCAATATCTTCACATTTCTATTAATGAGATTTTGAAACTACTTTTTACCATTTGTCACTTTTAATCCTTTATTCCCTTCTTTTTTCACACCTCTCTTGATGATGTTTTGATATGATAGAGTTAATTATTTTGAATATATCATGTAAAATGATGATATGGGTGAGGATATAACTTTTAAAGTTAAGACTTGGTGGTTAAAATGAAGAAATGTCTTAGAAATTTATACTTTAACAAATTCAGAGAAGGAAGCGGGACCAAACTTTGACTTGTATATTTTATTTAGATAGTTCGACCACCACCTCTATTATGCTAGGTTTGTGACAACTTTAAAAGATAAATTAGGAATTATTCATTAAAGAAATGTTTGTAGTGACATTTAAGTTGAAGATAAGTGTAAAAAATGCATCCATTGGACAACTAGATAAAATTTGTGTAAGAAAAATAGGAAGGAGAAGGGGTAGTATGCCTATGGTTATTTGATTTCAGCAATTTTAGAAAACCAACAATAAAAAAACTAGGAAGAAAACACAAAAAATGCCTTTTTATTGAAAGTTTTATAAAAGAAATACAATATACAAGTGAATCTTCTATTGGAGAGGAAGATCCGGCTCTCCCAAATCTCTAGTTGCCGGCTAGAGCCCAAACACCCTAAGAATAATCTAATTTCAACAAAGAACATATAACCCTAACCCTAGGAAAAGCTCCTATTTAAAGCATACAATAAACAACAAATACTCAAGTAGCCCTCCTCAAATTCCCTCCTAAATCTGCCCTATTTTTTGAATTACTTCCCTCCCAAATTAGGTCCCAAATCTGCCCTCTTCAATTAGAAAATATTTTTTAATTAATGCCCTCCAAATTAGTCCCAAAATCTTCCATCTTAAATTAGGAAATATTTTCTAATTAATCTCCTCTAAATTAGTCCCCAAATCAACCCCAAATATGTCTTCTTCAATTAGAAAATATTTCTTAATTAGTCCCCTCTAAATCATCCCCCAAGAGCCGGTCCAGGAAAAGACTGATAGGACCGGTCCAGGAGGGACCCGATCTAACAATACCGCCCTCCCAAAGACCCACATTGTCCGCAAGGTGGAAAAACATCTCCCTCCTCAATTTTCTCCTCATCACAAATGGTGAGAATTTTAAGAGTTTGGTCCTTACACCTGTGCAATGGTGTATATCTCTCCTCACATCTGAAACACAACCCCTTTGCTTTCTTCTCTTGTAGCTCCATTTTTGTGAGTTTCTTGAAGTTTTCCCTAGGTCTTCCTCCTACAGTCTTCTCATTAGAAGTCTCCCTAAGAGTACCTGGTGTTGGCTCCTTGAATACCAAAAAGGTTGTGGTTATCCTGTGCGAACCTCCTAAGCTGCTACATCTAGTCCCTCTCTCTAGGTGCCTCTAATCCTCCATTAACTGGGGGAACTCCATAGCCTCTCCCAAATCACGACTCACGAGGCCTCATCACTATAACTGTCACCCGAATCTCTGGTTTGAGCCCTTTCATAAAGTTTCCCTCTAGTACATTCTTCGAAAGCTGGTCCAATCTGTTGGCTAAGTGCTCAAATTGCTCACGGTACTCCACCATTGTTCCCTCTTGCATTAGAGTGAAGAACTGCTCATAGAAATCCCCTCCCCCACTGGTTCGAAAATATTCCAATAAGTAATCATTAAACTCCCTCCAAGTCTGTATGGGTTGCCTCGTATCTTTTCACTGGTACCATGCCAACGCTTTCCCCTCCAAGCACATCCCGGCTGTGGTCAGTCTCTCTTCCTCCGTCAATCGATTGACGGTAAAGTACCTTCCCACTCTGTATATCCACCTATGCTTCCTCTTTCTCAAAAATAGGCATCTTCCTCGGATCTCCTCCGCTCCCCCTATTTCCTCCATAATTTCTCATTCCCCAAGGAGCTGGTTCTCCCTAGGTGTCCCAATCATCTCTTTTACACTTGTACCCAAACCTTTCATCAAATTCTCACATTCTCCTTTGAAATTCAGTACCCATTGGATCATAATTAGCCCATCTCCATTCAAATTCATTGTCTCTTAAATCATAATCAGTCCATCCTCTTTCAAATTCAGTACCTCTTCGATTAATTAACCCCTCCCCTTTCAAATTCCGCCCATATCCTCTTAAATTCAGCACCCATTCTTTCATGTTTGACCTCCTTATGCCTCTCCCCATACCATCTACTCAGCTCCTCCTTAGGAATAAGGCTCTAGGGAAGGCATTCTCTCTTATCCCTCCAGAATCTTCCTCTTGATCTTCCCTTCTCTTTATTGGATTAGGGTTTTCCCCACTTCCTTGGTTGCCGGTGGCTTCGCTCGCCTCCGACGACACCGTTTTGGGTTGGCCCTTGATGAAATGTTTTTATTATTCTTCTCGTTGGCCGACTGAAATTTTACTTTTAAAATCTGAAATTTGAGTTTGGATATCGAAAATTTCAAATTTCAATTGTGCGATCTCTCCTTCCAATACTTCTTCCTTTTTTTCTTCCACAGGTGCCCAAATTTAAGCTCTACTAGTAAAAACTAACAACTTTGATATGAATCATAGAAGGAGGGACCTGATCTAACACGAGTCCCCAAATCAGCCATATAAGTAAAGAAGGAACCTCATCTAAGACAAGCCCCCCAATTCCCTCCCAAATCTGCCCTATTTCTTTAATTATTTTCGTCTCCAAATCAATCCCCAAATAAACCTCAAAATCTGCCTTCTTTAATTAGAAAATATTTCTTAATTAGTCACCTCTAAATTAGCCCCCAAGAGCCGGTCCAGGAAAGTAACTGCAGGACCGGTCCAGGAGGGACCTGATCTAACACAAGTCAACTTGAAATTCCTATAAACAACCATAGAAGTAAAGAAGAAGCTTGTTGTTCATACTATATTAATAATGCCAGATGAGCTACAATATCAAGGAAAAAAAAGGGTAAGTGTTGAAGCCACTTCTCGAACCAAGCTACTCCTCGGAGGGGAGGTATCCATTGATTGCTATAATGATTTGTTGGGTATTTTGCATCGCCATTCATCTTACCATAGGTCTACTCCTTCCTATTCCTCTTAACATCAATTTTATCTGATCATCTAATGGTTTATTTTCTATCTTTTATTATATATATGTCCAAATCCCTTTATTCTTTTTTTTTTTTCAATTAGCTAATCTTTAATAGATGTCATTTCATTATTCTCTTAGGTGCTGTTTGGTTCGAAGTAAAATTGGTGTAAAGTATTTCAAATGCAGTGGTTTTAAAAATATTGGTATTTGGTTGGATGAAAAATGAATACAAAGTAAAGTAAAGTAAATATAGTGTAAACCATTTTAGTTCATTTTTAAGATAAACTAAACTCGCCCAGTTTTGAGAAAGAACCGTTTACACCACAGGCAAGCTTGCTTGACGATCGCCACCTGCCATTGCCCACCATCATCGACCACCGCCACCCCCTACCGTCCACCACCGCTACCGCCCACCTCTCGATGCTGCCATTGGTCGCTGACCACCACCACCGTCGACCACCACTGCCCTGGCCGCTACAACTACTAGCCATCGGCCAGCACCATCGCCGTCACCCACCACCGGCCGCTGTCGCCACCCACCACTGGCCACCATCGCTACCCAACACCAACCACCACAGTTGTCGGCCACCATTGCTGCGTCACCTGCTAGCTGCACCATCTTTGTACTTTATACTACATTCATTTTACTTCATACCAAATAAAAAAAAAATCATCTGCATTTACTTTACATTCATCCATATAACTCCAAAGTATTTATTTTGCACTGCATCCCTTTGGCAATTCATTCTTTTTATAGCCAACAAAACTACCCCTTAATATAATATTTCCTTGATTTATCCTTTTTATTTTTGTCATATATCCATATTAATAAATTTATTTCTTTTATTTTCAAGTTAGATATTAATGATTTTTTTATTGACATATAACATCGTCAGTCTATGGAGTGTAATTTTAGTAGTAATAGACCTAGTAAGGGGATTGTGATTTTGGGCGATCAAGTCATTAATAAGAGTACATGTTTTAGATATCTTGGATCTATTGTTCAGAGTGATGGTGAAATAGACGGGGATATTATCAGTAGAATTCAAGTTGGATGGTTGAAGTGGAGGAATGCATTGGGCTTATTATGTGATAGAAATGTACCCCTCAAATTTAAGGGAAAATTCTATAATTATGGTAGTGAGGCCTGCAATGCTTTATGGTGCTGAATGTTGGCCATTAAAAGAGAAGCATAATATTAAGTTAAGTGTGGCAGAGATGAGGATGCTCAGGTGGACCCTAAACCCTAAATGAGCATATACGTGAAAAGGTTGGAGTAGCTCCAGTAGAAGATAAGATTAGAGAGAGTCGCCTTAAATGGTTTGGTCACATAAAATGGCGGCCTTCTGATGACCCGGTTAGGAGAGTAGAGGTATTAGATTTGACTTATGTTAAGAAAGGTAGGGGTAGACCTAAAAAGACTTGGTTAGAAAATATTAGAAATGACCTTTCTTTTTTAGATTTAAACGAGAATTTGACTTTTAATAGGACACAATGGAGAAAAAGGATTCATGTAGCCGACCTCACGTAGTGGGATAAAGGCTTGATGTTGTTGTTGTTGTTGCATAACATCGCCAGTCTAATTGTAATTTTATGAAGTTATCCATTAAGCCTTATTGATATCCTTTTATTACATAATATTTTTGAGATATTTGTCTATTTTAATAATTCAATTTTATCTTTAGAAGTTATATTATCATTTCTTTTGTATGATAGATTCAAGTACTTAAATTTGTTACATCTATGTATTACTTTATCATCTAATAATATTGGTTGATAATTGTCAATATAACACCGCTAAAATTATACGTCACATATTAAGTTTTTGTTCTACTAATTCTAAGGCTTCTATTTTGTTAAAACATTTTCTTCATTGTTCTCAATTTTCATTTTTTTTAGTGAATACCTCATCGATTCGAACTATTATCTAATATATGTTGATATTTTTTAATATGATCTCTGATAAAATTGCATGTCGTAATTTTTAATTCTAAGTCCTCCATCTTTAAAATGTTTTCTCCATTGTAGAATAGATTATGATCAACTTTATATTCAACATTTAATGTTTTCATCTCTTATCACCTATTAATATAGTTTTCTATTTGGCACAATCTCCTTGGCCAATATATAGTTAGGATTTAAAATTGAGATGCTCTATTTCTGAAATTTCTTCTTTTAATTATGTTATTTTTATTGAAACAATATTTGAAGATTTTACCTTTTTTTAGCCATAATATAGTTAAAAACAAATTTATATTACATTAAGAGAAATGCTATGCTGCATAAACCTTTGTAACATTTCCCTTTTATTGAACACAGAAAAAGGCTACATGCCCATGCAAAGCCCACAAAAGCTCTTGACGTAGAGAGAGATGGAAAGAGAGCTTAATAATCTCAAGTGAACATATAATGCATCCAGTCCCTTTATGTCAATTTAGCAGTTAACTAATCAAAAAAAAAATTTTATACTGTTGGTGGGGTAATATAGCATTACTCTTGAGCAAAATTTATATAATACACATCTAATATTATACTTGTTTTATGTTTTGTTAATCATGTGATATGCCAAGTCAGAGGAGTTATTATTCATTATGTAAGGAATCATTGGGAACTATTTAGGAAGGTTTTTATTGTTGAAGATTTTAATTTATTAAGATTTTAATATGTTAAGAAAGTTTTAATTGTGGAAGGTTTTAATATTTTAAGAAGGTTTTTATTATGGAAGGTTTTAATTTATGAAGGTTATTTTTGTGGAAGGTTTTAATATTTTAAGAAGGTTTTTATTGTGGAAGGTTTTAATTTATGAAGGTATTAATTGTGTAAGATTTTAATATTTTAGGGAGGTTTTAATTGTGTGTTAGGGCTATTTAAGGAGGAGTTTTATCTAGGGTTTTCATATTATGTATGTTGAGTTTATTTTCCTCTTGTTGGTGTGAGTTTCCTAGCCGTGGCTAGGGTTTGTGGGAGAGCCGATCTACGTTTCGAATAGTAGATTAATTGTATCTTTCATTATTAGTTGAAGGAGTAATAAAAAATCTGCCCCTATTTGTGTTTTTGTATTTCTTCTTCTCTATTTTGCTATTTTTGCTTCCAAGACGCATTATCATGCTCATATTTTTTTTACTAATTTGGAACTTATACTTGAAAATAAACACGATCTTCAATACATATATATCAATTTATTAATGCCCATTCCATATTTTGCAGACTATTTCTTAAAAATAATTTACACATTGATCATTGTTCCATGAACGTGATGACAATAAAATAAAAATGAGATTGAATTACAACATTAAACATCGTCACCCTTGGGCTGCTTCAATTTATATATTGCAACTAGAATGTGAGCACAAATCATGTTTTAGCGGACTAAAAATTCCGTTATACATTGTTTAATCTTCATTGTCATCATCCCCTTTGCTTCTGGTATGTGATTATAAGCATTCTGTTTTTGATCTGATTGCTTCAGATTCCGCAACCAGGATGGGACAAACTATTTGTGTCATTCTCCCCTACTGATTCGGGGAAAGCGACTGCAAAGACAACCAAAGCTAGTGTGAGGAATGGGAGCTGTAAATGGTCAGATCCAATTTATGAGACTACAAGACTTCTCCAGGATCCAAAGACAAAAGATTTTGATGAGAAGCTCTATAAGCTTGTGGTGGCAATGGTATTAAAGCCTCCTTGGACATGTTCATAGGTTAAAATATCACATATGATCCAGTTATTTACAGAGAACTTATTTTGAAGGTTATCTACTGTAATGACGTTTTACGTCTTACCCTGCTTTGGTATATTATTAATGGCTGATGTTTCCCTGACCTTAGATTAATATTTATTACCAGGGCTCTTCTCGGTCTAGTCTGCTTGGAGAGGTTATCATCAATCTTGCTGACTTTGTAGATGCTTTGAAGCCTTCCTCCGCTGCATTACCCCTTCATGGCTGTGACTTTGGCACAATATTACATGTGAGGATGCCTTTCCGATTTCCAAGTTTTGTATTATGAGAGTTCCTTTCACCCTATAATGGCGCCTCTAATATTGGCATGCTATTGTCCAAGTTGAATTAAACATCTAGTTCCATTTGCTGGTCATTTGAACTTGACAAAAAAAAGCTGTCTCCTTTGTTCAATGTAGTTATTTTAATGCCGCTCCATCTAATTTAATCCCATGATCAGGTAGGGTGTTTCCAGGGGTGGCTAGTTGCCAACAACCCTGTTACTCACTTTTTCTTATCCCATTCGAACCTAAAGGGTATGAGACAGTGGCTAGCCATGTTTGCACTTTAATTTTATCATCTGCATCTGTTGGTACCATACAACTGTTACCCTAAAACATGCAGAGGGAGGTATGAGACGTCGGCTAGCCATGTTCCACACTTTAATGTTATGGTCTGCATCTGTTGGTACCATGCAACTGTAAAGGAAGGGTAACCAATGGACTAAACCAGATTTAGAACTGTATTTTAAATATAAACATAAACACCTAGACCAACAATTGGCAATTACCCCTTTCATGAATAATTATGTGTATGTATTATTTTTCTCCCTTATAGTGTTCAAATTTTAATACTTTTTTTCTATTTCAGGTGACAGTGCAACTTTTAACCTCAAAAACAGGGTTCAGGTAGTACTATGGTAGACATTTTGAACATTTGTAGATGCTTTTGTAGTTACGAAACGCTTGACTTGTATCTGATTCTGTCATTTAAGAGAATTTGAGCAACAAAGGGAGCTTAGTGTAAAGGGCTTTCAAGCATCTTCTGGCAAGAGAATTCATGAACCTAATGAGGTTATACCTGCTCCTGCTGGAACCAGCGAACACATAGATAAGGTTGGATTAACTTTTTATTTGTCACATCTGGGGCAACCACTTGAGCTTAACTTTATACCTAACCAGTGGACCTTAATATTGAAATTCTATATCTTCAAGTATTTGTAAAAACAATCTTTTTTAGAAGTATTATTTAATGCCTAACACTGAGTGAAGACAATCGAATGGTTTTTTTGGATCCATATATGAATTAATTCTCTCATTTTTTATTAAGTTTGTATATCCAATTTAATCAAAACCTCAAATTGAAGGATAAAATACTTCTTGTTAATTGCAGATTTCGATGAATCTCATGTTCTATTTTAGGTATTATTCAAATTGATATCGTTTTATTCCTTCCTGGTAAAACACCCAAAAAATTTCAGTTCCATTGAGTCAAATATTTGATAGACATAAAATAAATATATGCATACTTCAATTTGCGAATCCTCTCTTATTCTTCTGTAATATAGCATCTTCTATTGTATGAGAATATTTTTTCTACATGTCTCAAGATTATTAATCGGATTTGAGTTACGTAGAGTAAAGGTTGACGTGTTTGTCTTAGTGCTGGGTAGTAACAAATATTAAACCAAAGGCAAGAGGGCCTTGTACATTTGATTATATAAAATATTAAAATGTCACTATAATCGTATAAAATGTTTGTTCCGCAACCATTCTTTATTTTCTTCTTTTTTCTTTTTGAAGTAAAACTGTAGAATTGATTTAGGATACTAAACAGGTTAGCATTTAAAAGAAACAAGTGACATAGACAGCTCTTAATATTTTTGTTAGAATTATTAGAATTATTATGCTAAAAGATGTCACCTAAACAATAATAATATTTCATGTGGTTAATAGTTACTATAAATTTATTACATCTATTATTTTAACATATTTTTATTATTGCAAACATTTTCATTCATTTTAATTCCTTTATTGCTCTGTTCTTTTATCTTTATATAGACATATGTGTACTAGCATCAAGTTTAATCAAACAAATGTGTAGTAATTTATGATTTCTAACCATTTTTATAGCAGAATTGTTCATCTTTATAGATTTTCAATTCTTTTCGACAAAAAACTTCCTCAAAACTAAAAGATGGTTGAATTTTTAAATGAATTCAATCGTCAGTTTCTAACCTTCACACTTCTCGATGGCATACAATCATTGTCTTTTCTATAGGCCTTTGCTATTTATTTTATTGTCATTTATAATGTGAAAAGGTGGCAATGTCACGATCCGTCCTGGAGACTCGAACTAAAGAGGGGGGAACGAACAGTCTAAAGATTAATACATTTTTTCACAATTACACATAACAGTAAATGACCAATATTCCTCAAACAACCACTAACACTACTATTACAATGAATATGCTTTTAAACATAAACATTGTTTACTGGTTTCATTTGAGCGTCATCTTCTATAGACGTATTCCTCTCTTTCAGTCATTTTCACTTATCAGGAGACTTACCTGAAAATGTTAGTTTAATAGAATGAGTTTACAAAATAAACTCAGCGGGTAATCATTATTAAATATACAACAATAAATCATGTAAAATAATCATATGAAATAAATAAACATTTTTCTTCATCTTTATATAATTAATATATACATATTCTTTCATGTATTATAGGTTTTATAATTTCACATAACTTATTTCATATTTTGTCTCATTTATCCATTTTCACTTAACATTTTTTTAAAAATTTGACATTTAATTCATTTCCATTTTTATTACTACAGGAGCACCGTCTAAATGTACTAATAAAGATATAACCATTTTTAATTCCATTTCCTTTTTCCTTTTAACGTGTACGGGTACGTTGCTTCCCCAGTTAGTATTATACCGGGATGAACTTGATGCGGGCCGCCGCCGACCGGCAGAGGGGGGGCCGGCGACCCCGGCGAGCTTGGAAGCGACCGGAAAGGCGGGACGCGTCGGCCGACCCGCCGAGGGATCGCGCGGAGGGACGCGGGCGCAGCGCGTGACGCAGAGCGGGCGGGGGGGCTTCGGCTTGAGCGGAACCGGTCCATTTCTGGACCGGTTTGGCTCGGGTCAGCCCTGAGCTGGGCGGTTCAGCTTGGGCAGCCCACTAGTGGGTTTGGTTTGATCTTTTGCTTGCTATAAGTGGGAAATGAGGGGGGATTTTTAGGGCTATGCAAGATTGAAGTTATCTCTTAGCCTCTTAGTTCTTTCTCTTGCTTTTTCTAGGGTTTGTAGTGGGAGACCTTGTCCTTCTCGAAGTGGACAAATTGTATCTTGTTTCTCTTGGATTTTGAATGCAAACTTTCTTGTTCTTCCTCTCATCTCTCTTGTGTTGATTTTTGTCTTGGATTTGGAAGAGAAATTTCTTCTTTGGAAGAGCATTAGGGCAAATCCTAACTTGGGAACCCTAAGGCGTATCAAGTTGGTATCAGAGCTCTCGATCCTAGACGGCATGGCATCAAAGAAGGTAGAAGTTTTGGAAGGGGAGATGAGCCAATTAAAGGAGGAAGTGGGAGAGAAGCTTTCGTCATTGGAGGGAAAATTTTCATCCCTTGAGGAGAGATTTGGGGGAATGGAAGAGATGATCCGCAAATTGGTAGAAGCCCAAGTTGCTCAATCAAATCCTAAGGAAAAGGGGAAATCGCCGATGTCAAACCCTAACCCTAATTTCCCAATTAGGGAAGATGGAGCAAGCCAACCGGGGGAAGCCATGCAAGCACCACCTCACATCTCGCGCCAAGAGCCTTGGTCAAGGGAAGGGTGGGAGGCATCCGGCATGGGGGGTGCACCGTGGGAGGGGACCGCCGGCCAAGGGGGAGGAGCCGTACGTGACCCTCACGGTCCGTATGGAGGGTGGCCGATGAGGCCGGGAGGAGTGCAAGAGATGGGTCGCACCACTTGGGAGCCACAAGGAGGGTGGTCGAGAGGTCCAGGAGGACCGCCGGAGTTGGGCCGAGCCACAGGAGAGGTCGGGGGTGGTTGGCCGAGACAACCGGGAGGCGCACACGAGGGGGGCCGAGCCCCTTGGGAGCCACCAAGGAGGGGGGTGCAGACCCCGTATCCAGGGGAGTGGAGGGGAAGACCTCAGTGGGAGGGATTTCAGCATGGGCCATGGGAAGATGGCAGGAATCTTCCTCGGACAGATACACGGATGAGGAAATTGAAGATCCCCGTATTCGAAGGGGAAGATGCATACGGATGGGTCTACCGGGTGGAGCGATATTTCACCGTTAACGGCGTCACGGAGGAGGAAAAGCTGATGGCTGTCCCGATTTGCTTGGAGGGGAAATCATTGGCTTGGTTCCAATGGATTGAGGGGCGACAACCTATACGAAGTTGGGAAGAGTTCAAGGACCTATTATTGCACAGGTTCAGAGTGTCCAGTGAGGGCACCCATTATGAACAGTTCATGTCTCTTGTTCAGGAAGGCACAGTGGCAGAGTACCGGGAGCGCTTTGAGCTTCTATCTGGGCGATTGAGGGGAATGCCCGATGACGCCATGGAGGGGAATTTCATGAAAGGGTTGAAACCCTACATCAGAGCCGCCATCAGGGTGGTCAACCCACGTGGGATAGTGGGAATTATGGAGACAGCTCAGCTGGTTGAGGACAAGCAGAAGGCGGATCAGACACGGAAATCAGGGGGATCTCACCCCACATATCGCTCACCACTCATGCTCGAAGGACCTAAGGTGACTGCCACTACTCATCCAGAGGAGGTAAAACAGGAGAAAGCCACCACTGTGATGAACCAAGGAGGGTTCAAGAGACTGACTGACTCCGAATTGAAGGAGAAGAGGGTCAAGGGCCTCTGCTACCGTTGCGACGAGAAATTTGCACCTGGGCATAGGTGTAAAGAGAAGACCCTGCACGTGATAGTGGTGGGAGATTCAGATGGGGACACAGATGAAGGGGCAACAATGGAAAAGCTATGTGAGGTAGAGCATCCTCACCTAGATATGATAGAAGTGAGTCTGAATTCGATGGAAGGTTTACCATTCCATCCCACCATGAAGGTGGAGGGGGAAATTGAAGGGTACAAGGTGAGAGTTTTGTTTGACAGTGGAGCCACTCACAACTCCTTGGCCTATCGAGTGGCGGAACAGTTGAGTCTTGAGGTGATAGCAAGTAAGGAGGTAGAGGTGACCATATGCACAGGACAGAAGGCCCGTATTTATGGGAAATGCAAGGGAGTCACTATTATCTTACAAGGGGAGGTAGTTACTCAAGATTTTTTGCTGATTGATCTGGAAAAAACCGACGCCATCTTGGGTATGCAATGGCTTCAGTCCTTAGGGGACATGGAGGTCAATTGGGAGAAGTTGTTGGTTAAATACAACAGTAATGGTCGGAGGGTGGCACTACAGGGTGACCCTAGCCTATGTGGGTTTCCGACCACCGAGGAATCTACATTCTTTAATCTTGAGGACAAGGTTAATTTTAAAGGAGGAAGTATTGATGCGGGCCGCCGCCGACCGGCAGAGGGGGGGCCGGCGACCCCGGCGAGCTCGGAAGCGACCGGAAAGGCGGGATGCGTCGGCCGACCCGCCGAGGGATCGCGCGGAGGGACGCGGGCGCAGCGCGTGACGCAGAGCGGGCGGGGGGGCTTCGGCTTGAGCGGAACCGGTCCATTTCTGGACCGGTTTGGCTCGGGTCAGCCCTGAGCTGGGCGGTTCAGCTTGGGCAGCCCACTAGTGGGTTTGGTTTGATCTTTTGCTTGCTATAAGTGGGAAATGAGGGGGGATTTTTAGGGCTATGCAAGATTGAAGTTATCTCTTAGCCTCTTAGTTCTTTCTCTTGCTTTTTCTAGGGTTTGTAGTGGGAGACCTTGTCCTTCTCGAAGTGGACAAATTGTATCTTGTTTCTCTTGGATTTTGAATGCAAACTTTCTTGTTCTTCCTCTCATCTCTCTTGTGTTGATTTTTGTCTTGGATTTGGAAGAGAAATTTCTTCTTTGGAAGAGCATTAGGGCAAATCCTAACTTGGGAACCCTAAGGCGTATCAGAACTCTTGTAATTTGCATGTCTATTGTTTTTCCTTTTTCATTTCTTCATTTATATTTTTATTTATAATTTATAAGTTATATCAACTTTCCTCATTCTTTACTTGTATTCTTATATGTATATAAGTGTCATGTATATAAATACTTTTCAACTTCACTTTCTATTTCATTTACATGTATTATATATATGTATATATATTTATATTTATATCTCTTTCACATATTCATATACCTTCATACTCACATAATATCAATATATATTTTCAGTCATTTTCAGTTGTAACAATTTCTTTATCAAATTTCCACCATCATCTATGCATTTGAATTTACATTTCCTTTACTCATACTAGTCCCAAAAAATAAGTAAAACAATTAGATAAAATACTACTTTCAAATTTGAAAGGAAAATACAATATTGAAATTTTACACAATTATAATTATCCACTTTAAATATTTCAAAGCTTTAATTCTTTCCAAACCCTAAGCTTTGCTGTGGATTTTTTAACACTTGTTTCGACTCAAATATGAAGATCTTTCACTATTCAAAATTACATAATAATATCTTAATCAATGCTAAATTTGAATGCCTAAAATATAATACTAAAATTTGATATCTTAAATATCATCCAAAAACAAACATTAAATTTCCTCCACAATTATTACACTATCTATCTTTATAATATAAGTTACCTCATAAAATCTTTCCTTCCAAATGAAATTTCCCTTCCTTCATTGTCTAATCGAAGTTTATGCCATTTGAATTCTTCCTATCACAATAATATTTTCTTTCATTTAGAAAAATAAACTCAAGTAAATTCTAATAATTTTAAATTATTTACTTCTTTCTCTGTTATCAGAAGTAGAAGAAAAATTCAAAATCCCAAATTCCTTCCTCATCTTTTAAATTTCTTCCTTTTCACTTTCAATCTCTTCCTTTGCCTTTAATTAAACAATCTCTCACTATTTAGAAGAGGTAATACGACAAGATTTACACAAAAAATGGGAAAAATCAACAAACGTTCATTCTTTTCCTCTCAATTGCCTCTTATGATAGAACACATCTCGATTGTGTTTTCTTCTACAAGAATGAATGAAAATATATTTATTTCTTATGAGCAGTAGTTATTTTTATCTCACGTACGCGATCCTTCGCTCAAAACAGTGAACTGAGCCCTCCAGTCACGTCCGCGCTCGCTTTAGGCCTGCTCAGGTCCCGGCTTGCCCGCTGTTTCACCCTTGCTTGATTCACGGTTTATTTAGAGGCTAGCAGGTTCAATTGAATGGGTCAGTCTAAACTGGTTCTTACAGGCAACATCGTCTTGTAATTTTTTTTGTCTCTATCCATCTTCAAGATGTGGGTGCTCTCTACTTAACTTCAAAAAATGGAATCCTTTCAAAACCTTTCTTGTTTGAAAAATAATTTTTTTATTATAGTTATTTTTCCTCATGTGCCTTATTTTGATCTTAAATCTTCATCATCAATACTCTTTATTTCCAACTTTAGATTTGACTTTTGATTGCAATTTTGATTGTTTGTTTTTGTGAAGTACAGTTTGGAGTTGGGTTATTCATGCCAGCTTCGAGCTTGAATAGCTTTCAACATTATTAAAAATTGCCAGTGTACAAGATTCTTTCCTGATTAATTTTCCTTGCTGTAAGTAAACATTGTAATAAACTTGATCCTAAATTCTGGTACAAACTGGTGTAACCAAAGTGATCAATGACAATATGGGCTACATTTTTATTTGATGCAGGCCGGCTATGGGTCTTTATTGGAACTAAGAAGGTGATAGAAATCCAATCTCCACACAGCAAAAACCTAAAAATAATAAAGAAAAAACGCAGCAAAAATCAGTGAGAAAGAAAGAGATTATGGGCTAATTTTATTGATATAGGTACAACAAATCAAGATCTACACAGCAAAAACATAAAAATAGTAAAGAAAAATGCTGCAGAAATCATTGAGAAAGAAAGAGATTATGGGCTAATTTTATTGATATAGGCACAACAAATCAAGATGCAAGTTGATATACTATTTAAGATGTAGATTGGCTCTACCCTAGGCGTCGTTAGGAACAACTCCTAAGAAAAACTACAGCAAACACACAAATCACATAATAAAAATAAAAAATCTAATCAGTCCTATATAAGCTTTTATAATTCCCTCATAAATCTGAATTCAAATCAGCCCCCTTTTCTTAAATAAATTTTCCTAATTTTCTACCAATTTTGAATTCAATTCAGTCCCCCCTTCCCTAAATAAACTCTTCTAATTCCCTCTAATTTTAGTTTCCTATGGTAAGTAATTAAATGTGAAATTATTTCCCTTTGGATCCCCCGCTTTTCTTGCCCGCCGTTCGTCCTAGTAAGGCCCACAGCCTCCACCAATCCATCATTAGGTTTATTAGCCTGATAAAGCCCCCTTGGAGTTTATCTATAGGAGATGAAAGTTTAACGCTTAACATTTTTTTTTTCTTAACATACGAATCGCTAATTTCTTTTCATTTATTTTATTGTGTTAAAGAAATATTTATTACTCATTAGTCTCATATTCATGGCACTTTTGATTTGCTTCATGGAGTAACTGAGTCTTGCACTTTCTAAGGTTTTGAACTATCTCTGCAAGCCTAAAACCTCTCATTCTTCCCATTCATTTCTATTAAGAATATAGTGATAAAATTTATGTAATTAAACCCCAATTTATAATTTTTTTCCTGGCATTCCTTGTTGTCATTTCTTTGTTCTACCCTTGCTTTAGGCATCTTTTTTCACTTCCCCTCTTATCTGTGGACTATTGGAACTCAGGATCATTGTTTTATTTTGTTCTTGATGCATCATATGATCGAATATGGACTTAGTAAAACAAGTCTAACAAAGGAAAACAAACCTATTCTATCGGGCTATAAAGTGCACACTACAGCAGCTTCTCAAGCATTTTCATCATTTTCTGTATAATTTTCTAAGTAGTAACTGTAAATTATTTATACTTTAGACACTGCAAATTTTTAAGTGCTTACAACATGTGCAAGCACCATGCAAACTTTCTTCAGAATGTTGGTATTTTCACCATTTTTTTCCCTTGAGTTGAATGTTTTGCTTTGTCGGCTATAGTATTTTATGATTTAAGCAAATTTTTTTAATATCAGTTAATTAAGTGTTTGGAAGCTTATATCAAGTGTTAACATTTGATTCATTGAACTCTGTTCTCTAGTTCACTTCATATGTATATCACTTTCTCACAGATGGTGTCATTATTTACAGAAACATTCATACTGGGACAAACTTCTTTTTCAAGATTAAATTTGATTAATTTAATTTATTGTCTGGTTCTGTTATTACTTACATGTTTATAATGCCTTTCAAGTAGGTTAATGCAAGGGGCAGGTTCAAGGGCGATTGTACAGGGCTTCCTCCTCTTGAGGAGGTGGGTGAGTTGGATGAAGAGTACGAAGATTCAGCTGCTGGAATTGATGGTTCATCATACACCTCAGAAAGTTTATATGTTGAAAAGAATGATTTTTCTGGCTTGGCTGAACTTGATGGTCTCAAGAGCAGGGCTTCTGGCGATGCAGTTGAATTTACACCAGTTCATAGCTCAAGCACAGGGAAAGGAGAGAACAATTACAAGCAGCTTTCAAGCCAGCTAGGCAACCATTGGAGTCATGGTTGGAGTTCAGACTACTCGATTGATAATGATTTACCTTCTACTTTTGAAGACAGTGCTACACTGAATGCAAGAGTACAAGTGGCCGAGTCAGCAATTTTGCAGCTTAAATCTGAAGCGAAGTCATTGCAAAATATATCTGATGAATTATCTTCCGAAACACAACATTTAGCTCAACAACTTGCCATGGAGCTTTCCTCAGGGGAAAAGCTTGCTGGAGAATTCAACATACTCAAATCTGAGTATTGGAAGTTCAAAAATGACCTTGATGAGCTGAAGGCTACTTCAGCTTCTCAACATAGTTCTAGAATGATAACCCCTTCATCTGTGCAGGTGAAATGCTTCCCAGAGGAGGCCTCATTTGAGAGTACACTTGATGCAGGGCACAACAACCAACCTAGTGATTTTCAGTCAAAGTTGCTTCAGGGTATTTTTCTTATTGAATGTAAAGCTCAGCAGATTCAAAATAAGGCAGGCTTAGCGTATGATGGCAATGAATTCAATTGTATCTATTCAGAATTTAGTGTTCTGGGCAGCTTAATTCAGAATCTTAAACAAAGTATTACCCAGGAATTGTCTGTAGAACATGTGAGTGGAAGACAGACAAGAAAAAATCAATATTCATCGGTTTCACCATCTCAGCAACATGTCCACGGACAGGATGATGTAACTTGTTTTGCTGATATTCTTTATTCAGAAGGTATGTTTCTGTGCTTAAATGATCACCAAGTATTTTTCCTTGAGCAGTAGCCATTTTTTAAGGAAAATGTTGTTGACGCAGGCATTAAGGAGAAGAAAATGGTTGAACTTTCAGAACAATTGGATATATCAAACACTGAGAATAGAAGTCTTGCTGGTAGGATGACTCAAATGGAGTGTTACTATGAAGCACTTATTCATGAACTTGAGGAAAGACAGAAACAAACATCAGATCAGCTGGAAAACCTTAAGGCCGAACATGCATCTTGCTTTTATACGATTTCTAATCTTCAAAATCAAAATGAAAAATTACATGAAGAATTGAATGGTCAGTTAATAAGATTTGCTGAAGATCGGCGTAACTTAGAATCTTTCATAAAAGAACTTGAGAAGAGGGCTATTTCCTCTGAGACAATGCTGAAAAGGGTCCGGTGGAACTATGCCATAGCAGTTGACCGATTGCAGAAAGACCTTGAACTGCTTTCCTTCCAAGTTCTGTCAATGTATGAGGCAAATCAGAGCCTTGCAAAGCAAGCACTTGCTGATGCTACCGAACAACATCGTGATGACTATTCAGAGGAGATGCAACTTTGGCATCGAGGTGAATGGTTGGCTGCTTCTAACCAAAAACAACAGAAACTAGCTCTTGCTGAAATTCAGCATGACATTTCTTTGGCAAATGGTGATCAGGAGTTATCTGCAATAATTAATGGTGTATCCGAAAATTCCAATCACAGAATGCTCAACAATTTTTCTTCCAAAGAGGAAAATAAAGGCGCATCTCAAACTGGTTTATCCATAGAATTCCATGTCAATGAAGAGCCAAATGCTTCGGCTAATGCATTAAAGTTGCATGATATACCCTCAGCTGCTTCCATACATGATTTCATGCAGGATAGAAAGGATCCCTCACTTTCCCATAATTCATTGATGGAAAAACTTAGGAGCAGTTGTCTTTACAATTTGAATGTCGAAAAGCCCATTGATTATTCTCAAATATCTGACAATGCTGAATATATGAAGGATGTTTATCACTATCCTCCACCAGAAAAACAACGATTTGATTATAGGGCTGGTTCGAAAGAGATAGAAATGTCACTTGACATGTTGAAACAGATCTACGCAACGTCTGGAGCTGAACTTTCAGAAGTAGTCATGCTTTACATGCATTGGGAAGTTTATGCACAGGTTTTACAAGAAACATTCCGTGAGGTATTTCCTGGGATTGGTCACATGAATGGCAAGGTAGTTGAACTTCAAGAGAAAATAAAACACTGTACAAATGACAATGAATTTCTGATCCTTGAGATGCAAGCTGCCTTGGATGAGTCTAGGATATTAAGGGAGGCTGAAGAAAAATGCATCAGTAGATATAATGAGTTAGTATCCAAAAATCATATTATGGAAGTAAAACTTAATGATGTTTTATATGAGAATAGTTTTCTTGTGCAGAAAGTGGCAGATTGCCAGAGTTTGATAGCAGATTTTGGAGTTTCTGAAAGCAAGTACAAGGCATGTGCTGCTGAAAATATTGAGCTTAAAAATATGCTGAAAGAAGAAAACACACAAAGAGACTATCTTCAAAGTAAAGTTAGCTCCTTAACTGAAGAATTCAAAACACTGAAGGAGCAATATGAGATAAAGTGCTCTCTGAACTCTGATCTCCAAAGAGGTGCCACAAATATTCAAGACAAGTTGCGAGATCTTTGTAATTGTGTTATTTTTTGTAGTCAGCAAATTTGTGATTCTATCTTTGACGATGTATTTGTAAAGGAGGAATTAGATTGTGAAAACTATGATGCCATAATTTCTCACTTACAGCAGTTCCAACAGAAAGTATCTTGTAGGCTATTTAGTATCCATAAAGAGAAAAAAGTGGCAGAGGAGCAAAGGGAGATTGATCAACGTACATTAAATGAGAGAGAATCACATATCTCATACATGAAACAGAAGTTTGACTCTGAGTTGGAAGAGGTAAGGACAAAGCTTGAGCATTCAAGAACCAAAGTTCAAGATTTAGAGATAGAGCTTCAAGAGGCAGTAAAGAAACTTAAGCTTAGCAAGGAAGCTGAAGAATGGCACATATTGGAAAATAGAAAATTGTTGTCAAATATGTCTATTCTGGAAGTTGAACTGCAGCTAGCTACTGATGAATGCAGAGATTTCAGTAAAAAATTGCTTGCTACAGAGGGCGTTGTTAATGAGGAGCTTGCAAATACTAAGTTGAGACTTACAGATTTAATGCAGGAAAACAGGGACTTGTTGTTTTCCATCCAGTCTTGCAATGAGGCATCCGTGAAATTGGAATATGAGATCTCTAGCTTGAAAGATAGTTTGCATTATGCCGAGGATAAACTGCAGTCTGAAAGAAAAATAAGAGAAGATCTTGAGGTTTCAGTTGCAGATCTTAAGTTACAAGTGGTGGAGACAAGTCAGCAACTCCTGTCCTTCAATGAGCAGAATGATGAATTGTGCTATCTTAGGACGAGGGTTCTGGATCTGGAAAGAGATGTGCAGCATGTGGAGCTTTGTAAAGAAAGAGAAAGAGAAAGGGATGCTGAAACTTCATTCATTAATCTTGAAGTTGCTAATATGGAAAATCATTTGATCACAGCTTTTGGGCATTCAATATCTGCTGATGTTGAATTAACTTTCATCAGAAACCAACTCTATTCTAAAATTGAAGAGTTTGTTGTTCATCAGAAGACATCAAAAAGCATAATTGAGCAGCTCCATTTAAAGTATTTAGATGTCATTGCTTCACTAGAAAAATACGTTGCCAATGAAGCGGAATTGATGGCTGAAAGAGAAAGGTTGTCAACTGATCTCCTATCAGCAAAATCCACACTTGAAGTCCTACATGGTGAAAAAGAAAGACTACTAGACTACGTAGATGCAAACACGATAAATCGGGCTGAATTCGAAGATCTCAAGATGAAAGCTGCAATTTCTGAAGCTAATTATGCTAAGGAGAAACGAAAATATGAGGATGAAATCTGTTCGTTAAAAAGCATGTTGCTGAGGTTGGAGGAGTTAGATGAACTTGAGTTATCAAAAGTTGAGTTAGATTTAATAGTGGTTTTTCTTAGGTCAAAATTAAGTGAACAAAAAACACATGCAGCTTTATTTGACGAATGCGACTATGAGCTGAGAAAATTAAGAGAGCAACACTGTGAGCTCAATCGGAAGCTCTCAGAGCAGATTTTGAAGACAGAGGAGTTCAAGAATCTTTCTATCCATCTTAGAGAGCTTAAAGACAAAGCCGATGCTGATTCTCATCATGCTCGTGAAAGAAGAGAGTCCGAGGGGTCTTCCCTTGCCGGCCAGGAGTCACTTAGAATAGCATTTATTAAGGAACAATATGAGTCCAAGATACACGAGTTGAAAAATCAGTGCTTTGTATCCAGAAAATATGCTGAGGAAATGTTGATGAAGTTGCAAAATTCTCTTGATGATAACGAGAAAAGAAAGAAAAGTGAGGCTTCTCTTGCCAAAAGAAATGAAGAAATTTCAGTTCTATTATCTGACCTTGAGGCTGAACTACAAACTGTTGTGGCTGATCGGAGAGAATTGATTAAAGCTTATGACAGAATGAAGGCTGAGTTGGAATGCACTATTTTAAGCCTCGAGTGCTGCAAGGAAGAAAAGCTAAGACTTCAAAATTCGTTGAAGGAGACCTGTGATGAAAGAGAAAAAATTAGAGTAGAACTGGACTTGGTGAAACGCTTGCTTGAGAATATGGCATCTACCACGGGGACCAGACCTGAAAGAAATTATGAAGCACATAAGCCAGATGCCACATTCATTGGGGAACTTCTAGATGATGGTCGTCTTGGCATTTCAGTTATGTATGATGAACCATCGAGTGCATGTGGCATCTGCTCTGAAGATCAAGCGGCCAAGGTTGGTAGAGATCTTCTAAGTGAGACAATTTAATCTAGCCCATTCTGGGATTTAGATGATATGAAGTTTACTAGCATAAACAAATACTTATATAAGAGTGTTGGCAAACTGATATTATTCTTTGAAATTGAAGTTTAAACAAGAAAACCTAATTTATTAAGTAATACATCTTGCCTTAACATACTTTTCTGTTTGCCAATTGCTCCTGTGAATTCTAACTCATGCTTTGCTTGTTTCATATTCCATTTGAAGTGATTAAAGTTCCAGTGATAGTAATATTAGATGGTTTGAAATTCATTTAAGTGGTGAAGATTCTAACAAATAGAAGATGCTTCAGTTTGGATGAGTGTTATTTCCGAAAGAATTCTCTTTAAGTTTGTGGTTCTTCTTGTGAAAATACTAGGTTGGTAAATTAGTTGTTGCATAACGTTCTGTCATTCAACAACATGGTTGATTTTTTATCTATGATTAAAGCTTTTTGCCATTATTGGATTTATTTTTTATATATAACAGTATATCAAATAATATCATCACATACAATATTTTTTTATGCGTTGTTGCTCCTTTTCTTTTAAATTTGAGGCCTTTGATGCATCTTGGAAGTTAAAGCAGGAAACAAAAGAGAAGAAACCCCTGGCTCCGTCCAAGCTGGGCCAGCTGGCTGGCCCCGTGTATCAGCCTCATGGCCCGCTTTCTCTTAAATTACTAATGTTTGGGGTTCTATCACGGTCAATTACTTTCTTGTCAATAATGTATTAAGAAGGATATTTTTATGCTTTATTTGTAGTAGATGCCGTTTTCAAGTTTGTTTTAGAGTTTTTGTTCATATTGTTTGACAGAAAAATCTTCTAAAGGAACCAGCAGCAGAGCGGTCGACACTGTTGGAAAATAATGCAACACATATTGCCCATTTTAAAGAACACTTCAGAGAACAACAGAAACTAATGACTGGCATGGAGCTTCTTCATAAACAGGTATATCATCATTTTGGTGAACAAAACGACTCGCTATTAATGATGTTACTCTTCGGGGTAAACTATGCCTTATGCCTTAATGCCTTTACATGAGTTATTAGTTAGTATAGTTGCGATCGTGGGACAACATAAGTGATTTTAACATTGAATTTAGCTATCCAATAACATAAGGAATGATAGTTCAGTTATTTCTCTGTTTTAAACAATATGATGGTTCGAAAATCAGAAGAGATGTAAAAATTGAAGGCAATTGAAAGACATCTCTGCGGTGAAGCAAAATGTGGATATGAAAACTGGTTTATAGCTACGTTGAATTCTAAAGGGTGTGAAGAAATAACGGAGGGTCGAACAAGGCCCAATTTGCTTCTAAATATGCAATTCTCATGCTAATTAGGATTTATTTCTAGGTTTGTTTAGTCATGTTCCCTTTACTATGCATGCAGTTGCAAAGTTTGAGAAATGAGAACCTGTCATCTGATCTTGGATTTGAAGAGGATCACTCTGATGCTGACCTTCAAGATCTACATAGAGAATTAGCACAACTAGAAATGGTATGCATGAAAAGAAACTCAGTTTAGCTCCGTAGTAATATTATGGACTAGGCCCTGCTGTCAAACTCATTACTTATTGGTAACTTTTTATCAAATTAACTTATGACCTTGATTCTTGCTAGGCAAATGAACAATTGGGAAGTATTTTCCCTTCATATAAAAAACTCACTAGTTATGGAAATGCATTAGAAAGGGTACTGGCTCTGGAGCTTGAGCTTGCGGAAGCATTGCAAGTTAAGAAATCAGGAAGTCATATCCAGAGGTAAATGTTATGGTATTTATTTTTATTTTTCGCTCATATGAGACCTCATGTTTGCATTCTTGTATACCCACATAACTTGCTGCTTATAACAGTTCATTATTACACAAATTTGCTGCAATTAGTCTCACTAAACTGACCGTTTTTGGTTTAGAAGCTATAGCTAGGTCTTTTTTGAACTTAAGAGTAAGGTCCAACTGATGTTTTTTTTTTTTTAATAATTTCATACGGTCTAATTAATCTTTATCCTCAACATAAATTCATACTTGCAACAATTACCGTCATCTCTCGACTTGTCCTGCAACTGAGAAATTATTCTATGCAGGCACCGAACATATTTTATCGTCCGAAGACCAACCAGAATGCACCACATCAGTAGTACCGAGCCGCAGTACCTAGCCGAGTACTGAGCAGGGAGCGACATGGCGCATTCTGATTGGTCTCTGAACGGTATTTGACGTTCGCACAGAATAATTTCACCCTGCAGCCTACATAAATTTGTAGCTTCAACCCTTCATTGAATCTTATTGCAACTAATGCCCAGTTTTATCTTCATTCGGCAGTACTAAACCCTAAGTGGTCATCCATTTTTATTATGTATTAAACCACCCCATTACTAAGATGTAACCCTTGATCACTTGTGTTCTGCATTGATGCGCTTCAGCTCATTCCTAAAGCAACACAATGATGATGAGGCAATATTCCAGAGCTTCAAAGACATCAATGAATTGATAAAAGATATGATCGAGCTGAAGAAAAGAAACGCTGCTGTAGAAACCGAATTACAAGAGATGCATGGCAGATACTCTCAGCTAAGCCTGCAATTTGCAGAGGTGGAAGGAGAGAGACAGAAACTTGTCATGTCATTGAAAAATAGAACACCAAAGAAATCATAGTCTTAAGTATTTGTTCTTGCAGAATGATCTTCTCGTCAGGTGGTCACCATTTCAGCTGACAAAGTGTAATTCCAGATATTTGGGAATTTATAGATACGGATGCAGAAGCTGTTATTTAGCATCTGGGTGGTATATTTATTCAATGTTCAATGATGGATCTTTGCTGGCAGGAGGATGACCGTTCGATTGAATTAATTTGTAATTTGTTTGGTGTATTATACCGCAATGTATAATGTATAGCGAGAAAAATATATTTTTCTGTGCGGTGTAGTTTATTTTGGATCGAACACAAAGTAAAATAGTAAGGTGTATTTCTTGAACGCTGTTCATGTCATTGATATTAAACATTTAATGAATGCCATTTGTAGTGCCACAAAGAAATATTTTGAGAGAAAATTTATTTATTGTCTGAATTCTTAATTGTCAACATTTGTGTGACAGAGTTCTCGTAGATGCTGTGTGCATTTGGATGGCTTGCCTTCATGCATCTTAAATTGGCAAATAATATGTTTGCTAGGGAATTAGACTTCATTTGAAACAGTTTTCTTGCTTCTGTTTAGTTGTGGGATCCCAAATTTCTCGTTGCAACTTTCCCTTTCTGTGCGTGAGAAATGGTGTTGATAGAGTACAACAACAATATCAAGTCTTTGTCTCATTATGTGGGGTCGGCTATATGAATCTTTTTTATTCATTGTGTCTGTGTTAAAAGTTATATTCTTGTTTAAATCTAATAAAGAAAAATCATTTCTAATATTTTCTAACCAAATCTTTTTAGGGCTACTACTTTTCTTAACATAAGTCAAATCTAATACATCTACTTTCCTAACTGGGTCATCAGAAGGTTGTCGTTTTATGTGACCAAATCATCTAAGGTGACTCTATCTAATCTTATCTTCCACTAGCGCAACTCCGACCTTTTCATGTATATGCTCATTTCGTATCCTATCTCTAAGGGTAAAGGCACTCATCCACCTGAGTTTCCTCATCTCTGCAATACTTAACTTGGTATTATGCTTCTCTTTTAATTAGGGGTGTCAATTCGGGTCGGCGGGTCGGGTTCGGGTCGAACCTGAAACTGACCCGGCACTGTTCGGGTCAACTCGAACCCGACCCATTTTTAAAAACGGGTCAGGTTTCCGAACCCGAACCCGACACGATTCGGGTCCGGGTCAACCCGAGCCGACACGAATGACCCGAACTTGACCTAAATTTGCTAATTCCCGGGTCAAAATTGGGTCAATATTCAATTTTCGGGTCAAAATCGAGTCAAAAACGGGTCAATCTCGGGTTTTCGGGTCAAATATGAGTTTTCGTGTCACTTTCGGGTCAATTTCGGGTTACTGTGTCAACCCGAACCTGACCCGATTTTTAAAATGGGTTGATTTGTTCAACTCGAACCCGACCCATTTCGGGTTCGGGTTGACCCGAACCCGGATTTTTTCGGGTCGGGTTCGGGTCGTATTTCGGGTCGTGTCAAAAATTGACATCCCTACTTTTAATGGGTGCCTTAAAAGTTTCTATGGTAAATATTTAAATAAAAAAAATTTAAATGTTATGTATCTAAAGTACCCTACATTAAAATGTTGTAATATAGGTGGCTTTTGAAATTGACTTTGTTTCATACATCAATAGTTTTATTTATTTAATGCAGTAGTTTGAATGCAGACTACCTCAATTGGTTTGGGTGAGACATTGAGGTATTTTGATCTATTAATAATAGTACATGCTTCGAAGCTATAATTAGCCTATATGTATTTGAGCCCATTTTGATTTGAAATTGAATTAGCTCGAAATTGAATCACTCTTATTTCTACTTTGGATGATCTTCCTCGCACCATGTTAGTGATGTAAAAATTATCTTTTGTTGATCCAACTACTATTTTTATAGGCTTATGTTTTGGTTGTGCTCAATTATATAAAATAATTCAATGCACTTGATGTGGTTTGATTTGGTTGTGCTAAACTAGTCGAATTATGTAAGTATTTCGATGAAAAATTTTAGGAACTGGTTTTGCTATTCTATTAACTCTATCTTTTTTAGTGATTTTGTATTTGAGATGGTCCATCTTAACATAATGAATTTAACAATACTAAGAACAACTGAATTATTCTGAAGCAAATCTTTTTTAGGGCATTTGAGGGGATTCAATGACCTCAAATTTTGTTGTGCATATAATCAAAATGAGCATCACGATAAGATAATTTCTATGAGCTTCGGATCTTGCACTTTCAAATTTGGCAAGCTAATAAAATATCTATGAGGTCCACTAACTTAAATTTTAGTCTTTGACTTCTTGGATTCACCTGCTTGGTTGGATTAGTAGTGTTTTTGTATCTATCTCAAGGTTCTTAAACTAAATAGCCTTTAAGACCAAACCCGAGTTAATTAGTTGACCTATATTGGACTAAGCTTGACCCTCCAATCAATCTCTTATGTAACCTAATAGATTGTTTGACACCAAATGATCATAATTAGATTACCCTAACATCACTGAATTTACTCCAGCTAACCTTAGATAGACCCCAGCTCAACACAAGAGGATGAGTGCAACATTGATGATTGACAAATGTTGAATGTCAGTCATTGTTAGATATCGAGTAGCCATTAATGGAAAACACCAAAAGTTAAATGATAATAAATGATCATTCTTGTTATTTTCTTGATATGGGGGATTGAGAGTTTAGGCTTTAGATGTTTGTGATTGACGAACATTAGATGTTAGTCAGTAGTTGATAGTTGGCAGTGGTCCATGAGAATCGTAGACATTAAATGACAATGGCAAATTATTTGGCCATTCTCTTGATAAGAGGATATATTGGATGACTATGAAGATGAGAATTAGACATTAGATGCATTGGTAGTAGGCATGTGGTGATGATTGATGAGTGACAAAAATTAAGAGATGGTGGGACCAGCGGGTGGTTGACTAAGCTGTGCTCTTGAAAGAACAGACTTTTTAAACAGACGAAAATGATCCAGAAGATACGACTGTAATGTTAGTACTTCATGCACTTCAAATTTTAATGGTTAGAAGCAATGATTGATTAGAATGTGAATATTGAGAGAGGATAAGTTTTGATCTTGGCCTTACTCCTAATTGAAGGGAAGATTAGAGTTCAAAAGATAAGCATCAAATATCAATGGTTGTGATAGATATATAATAAAAAATAGGTGTTATAATATTTTAGGAGATAGATATATAATAAAAAATAGTGACTATTTAAATTATGTATTTTTTGTTAATTTTTTAAATTTATCTAAGGAAAACTATTTTTGCAGACAGAATAAAAATTATGGTTGCAAAAAATATATAAAAATAAAAATAAAAACCAACTCAGAATAAAAATATAACAAGTAAAATATTAAAAAAATGATAAAATAATGCTGAAATTAGCAAAATAAAATATCTGTGAGAGTAGAAACAAATGTCTAAATGGACGTTAACAACACAACAAGCAGAAACTGCAAATCCTGCAATTAGTTATTTGTTTAACCAGAAATCAAATTTATTCAGTTTTGTTTTCTTCGTTTCGATATGTTTTAAAATTGCTTAATTTATTTTATGATAATTTTTGTTTGGGAAATTCATTTTATGATAATTATAACATAAATTTTAATTTTTTATTAATTAATTACATATTTCAAAAAGTTTAGAATAAATTTAATTATGCTTGAAACTTAATCTGAATATTTTGAGCTATATATATATATATATATATATATATATATATATATATATATTCCAATTTGTTATAGTAGAGGGGAAATTATCCCCTCATTTTGCACATATTTACATTTCTTATGACTCATTGAACTGATCCACCCACCTTACTGTCATGGTGCTAGGAGCTTTTATTCTATACGGACACCGGATGGAGAACCGTCCGATTAAGCACTGGGTATCCAACGATACCTAGGGGTACCAAGTGCGGGTATCGAGCTGGGTACCCAGCAATGAGGTGACGTGACGCATTTTTATTGGTCTCCGGATGCCCTACGCACTCCGCACAAAATAATAAATTTGGTGCTAGGGCTTGGAGCATCACGGTGGGGTTTGGAGTGCCATAGTACTCCACTCTCCATCTCTAGCCCGAGTTTGAAGCGCTGCACCACTCCATACAACACGGTGGAAGTATACGACTACATGAATAGAAAAAAAAAATTTAGGGGACTTCGCCCCCAGACCATTGAGCAAGAAGAGCGTTGCTCCCCTACGGGGAATTCAGGTCGAAGTTAACATTAAAACCTAATCAACACAATCAGATTCCATACAAAACTAACATATAAAACTCATCCAAATTCAATTTGGATCTCAATACCCTTAAGTAAGTTTGTTTCCTTGATGCTAACCAATAGAACCATAAACTGGGCTAACTCCTTCGTATTTTTAATTTAATAAAAATTTAAAATAAATCTGATAATTCAAATTTATTCTGAAATAATTCTGAAATTCTAACAGATTTTTTGTTCTATTTTTCATCAGCTCCTCCACCTGAACAGAAATTTAAACTCCCAAACCTCACCGCCAAAAGGAGCAAACTGACGCGCTCCGGCGAAACCACCATCTCCTATAAGACGGCCCATAATGCTCCTTTCCCTTCCCCTCCTCTCTCACCACCATGAAGACTCTCCTTCCTCTCCTCCTATTCCTCTTCCTCTCCCCATCCTCCGCCACCCCCGGCCGCCTCATCCTCGACTTCATCCTCCCAAAAATCGGCTCCGGCACCGCCCGCCCTTGGAACCTCTCCTTCCTCCCCGACGTTTCTACTTCCTCAAAACCTGGATCGAAGGATTCAGATCTAATATCCGCCCTCCCCGGTCAACCCAAAGGCGTTGTTGCCCGGCAGTACTCCGGCTACGTCCCCGTCGACGAGAAGGCCGGCCGGTTCTTCTTCTACTACTTCGCCGAGTCCAAGAAGACTGTTAATGCTAGCAAAATTCCGATTTTCTTGTGGATTAATGGCGGGCCTGGTTGCTCCTCTATTGGCTCTGGTGCTTTCCTTGAGCACGGTCCTCTGGTTGTGGCACCAGGAGGAAAAGCTGTGGCAGAATCCTCTCATGCTTGGAATCAATGTTAGTAATTAATTCCTCATTCAAATTTCCTTTGCATTTTTTTAATATAATAATATATTTAATTATGTTTCTTTTATGAATATTAAAACAAAGATAAAATATATTGATACCAATTTAATCAGAATAATTTTATTAATCATAAATTTACTTTAAAATAAGTTTAGTAGTTACTAATCATTAAGAGTCATATTAACATAACTGCAAAAATCATTTTCATTAAATTTGTGCTGGAATAAATTAATCCGAATTTTTTCATATAAATTTGGTATATTTCCAACTCAATTTTTTTATATCATAGAAAATTTTAGATCAAAATATTATATTAAATTTTGATTTGTATAAATTTTATGATCATTAAAGTTATTTTTAAATAAATATAGTTTTTAATTAATCTGTCAAATTTTATATTATATTCATCTTAAAATAATTTTAATGATCATAAAATTTATTTTGTTAAAATTTTCGTTATATGTGACCCAAAATTTGTTCTTATCCAACAAACTAACTTTGTTCGTGTAATAATTGTGAAGGTAATTTTTTTAAAAGGATCACCTTACATGTTTAATTAAGAAGAAGAAATGTAATTAAAGAAAATTTTAAAATGTATCAAAATCTCAAAAGTTAAAACTGAATAAGTTTTAGCAAAAAATGCAAATCAGTTTTTAGTTTTCTTTGAAATAGGAATAATATTTAAGAAATTAATATAATAAAGTTTAAAATATTAAATATAATTTAATAGGCTAACTAGAATTAATATTTTTTAATATTTTTAATACAACATAATATATTATTTTAATATAAAATATATTTATAATTAAACAATTAAAATTATTTTTAAGATTTTAATATGACATCATATATATTTATAAATAGATGAAAATTTAAGAGTAAATGGGTATTATAGCTAAATTAGCAAATGAAATGTAAATTTTAAAATAGTAAATAAGATATTCATTAATATATATTATCTTAAATTAAAAATTCTAAATATTTGGGTTTCACTCACATCTATCAGACTATCACCATCAAAATTACAATACTTGCATTACTTTCGAGCTAAGCTCAAATGAAAAAACTTTACTATCCCTTCATAACTAATAATAACTTAATAATAATAACGACAAAATGAAAATCTATTGATGATTAACTAATAATAATTATAATATTAATTATAGTTATCATTAATTTAGTTATAATACCTCTTTGTTATTAAATTTTCACCTATTTATACATATATATTATATTATATTAAAATCATAAAAATAATTTTAATTGTTTGATTATAAATATATTTCTAATAAAATATATTATCTTGGATTAAAAATATAAAAATAAAATAAATTTTACTAGTTATTTATATAATTTTCATTACCCATTTAATCAGTAAATTTTATTAATTTTAATTAGCTTATTAAATTATATTTAACACTTTAAACTTTATTATATACTTTTTTTAATATTATATATAATATTTATCAAATATTATATTAAATCATATTTTATATAAAAAATGCAAAACAGTTTTGAGTTTTCTTAGAAAATCTTTGATTATTTTCTGTTTTATGAAGAAAATCAGAAACTGATTTGCATTTTCTGCTAAAATATGATCAATTTTACGATTTTGACCCTCTTTAAATTTCTTTTTAATTATGTTTCTTCATCTTAATTAAACATGTACAGTGATCTTTTAAAAAATTTCTCTAATACTTGATGTGATCTGTAGTTGCTCATGTCCTATACGTGGACTCCCCCGTCGGTACCGGCTTCTCCTACTCCGACACTCCCTCCGACTATCAGAACTACAACGACGCCACAGTATCCGCCGACAACCTCCGTTTCTTAGTCAACTGGCTCGCCCGCTTCCCCGAATATGCCGCCCGGAAAGTCTACCTCGGCGGCGAGGGTTACGCCGGCAACTACATCCCCCAACTCGCCCAACTCATCCACAACCGCAACCGCGCCGGAAAATATCCTGCCATCAATCTCAAAGGCCTCATCGTAAGCATCTCCCTGTCCTACGAAGTTATGCAGACAAGGTGTTTGATGATTTGCCCCTGTCGTTTTTTGATTTTCTGCAGCTGCAAAACGTGATTTTGGATGCTGATGAGGACCGGTGGGGATTTTTTGATCATCTGTGGAGCCATGGTATGCTTTCGCAGAGGATGTATGATAATATAGAGAAATATTGCATAAAGAATTCGACGAGGAAGGGTTGCATTGCTGTGGCACAGAGAACAGGAAGGGTTGTCGCTCCGCTTTATATGTTTGATCTCACTGCAAAGATTTGCAGGTTATCAGAAATCACAACGCCAAGATTGCCTGTAAGGAGTTTTGGAAGTAAATCATGGTGTTTTTTGCTTGCCTGTTTGGCTTAATTTGTTGTTTTGTTCAGGTTGATGAGTATTATGAATGTCAAGAAGAGGATGTTGCTGCCTATCTCGGATTGCCAGAGGTTCAGCGAGCTCTACATGTGAATCCGTCGAAGGCGCCAAAGAAGTGGATTCAATGCAACAGGTAATGTTTAGGGATTGTTTGGTGCAATGTTATTTTGGCTTTGTTTGGAACCACTTTTCAACTATTTTGGTTGTGAAAAATAATGTGTTTTTTGGTTGTCTTAAAAAACTATTTTTGAAACTATAATTGATCAGAAAGAGCTTTTAAAAACAAAAAACAGAAAAACTTAAACTACCCAAAAAAAGTCTTAGATGATTATGTTATTCAGATAGGAGAAAGAGTATTTGTCTTTCAGATGCAATGTATTTGATTTATTGTTATCTTACTTAATGTTGTAAAGTTATATAAAAAGATCAAAGGTGATTTTGATCTTTTATTTATTTATTTATATTTTAGTCATTTAGTTTAGTTAGAGATCTTGATTCAAGATGTCCATAGCTTTTTATGATTTTAGATGTCATCAAAAATTGGACATGAATGTTATTTATTAAATTGCTATTTTAAAAATAAGAGAAAAAAATATGAAAAAGTATCATTTTATATTTATGGTAGAGGTGTCAAAATGGGTCAACGGGTCGGGTTCAGGTCTGATCTGAAATTGTCCTAAATCCAGTCACCCAAACTCGACCCGTTTAATAAATGAGTCAAAATGGTGGATTTGAACTCAACCCGCTAGCAAACCCAACTTGATAACTCATTTTAATTCAAAAAATATTTATTAACTTTTTAACCATAGATTTTAACTTAATTGATTAAAAATAAAAAATTATTCCAACAAATAAAATAATTTAATGAGAAAAAATTAAACGTTTCATTTTCGAATTAAAATCAGGATAGCAGGTCAACACGAACCCGACTCGTTTATTAAACGGGCCAATCCAAATCCAGATTTTTCAGGATTGGTTCTCAAGTTGGGTCATTTATTGCCACTCCTACTTTATAGATTGAAAAGAGATCTTTCAAGTTATTTAACTATAATTGATAGTTTAATAGCTTGTAGTCTAAGTGACATTGAATTTTAATTTGGAGTGAATCAAACAACCATTACTTTACCAACTAAGGTTTTCTTTAGTTCCATTTCTTTCTATTTAACTCTTTGAAAAGCTATTTTGGTTACTACCTTAAAAGTTTATTATTTTACCAGAGCACTTTCTGTATGAGTATGGATTGAGCATATGAACCGAGTTATGAAAAATCCTTTTATAACCCAACTCAAACCGCTTGTTTTAATCCATTCATTTCATTCATTTGTGATTATAATTTCTTTATATTATTTAAATCCTTGTGATTGTTGGGTTGAGCGGTTCTGATTGTATGATAGCACAATTGTACCAAATGGAGCTTACTATTTGATTGTTTTGCAGCAATGTAGCTAAAGCCTATGGAGAGATCACAAACTCAACATTGCCTATCTTGAAGAACCTTCTCTCAAACAACATTTCAGTCCTTGTTTACAGGCAAGTTCATAATACACAAATGGAAGAGTAATTCTGTTCCTTTCTCCTAACTAATTATGAGCTCATGGCTTCAGCGGCGATGCCGACTCTGTAATTCCACCGATGTCGTCGAGGTTATCGATCAGGAAGTTAAATTTGTCAAAGACAGTCCCTTGGCACGGATGGTACCCGTCAAAGATCGATGTAATGGAAGCTGATGATCTCTCTGTTATTGTAATTTGAAGATGATTAAGATCTTTTTGGTTCATTGTTAGTAAAAATTTCATCTTTTTTGCAGCTTGGAGGATATTCTGAAGGGTACAGTGAAGGCCTGAATTATGCAACGGTGAGAGGAGCTGGACATTTTGTTGCTAAGACGAAGGGAACACAGCTGCAGTTTCTTTTGGGAGTTCACTTGAATGGTACCTTGGCCAACTCAACAATCCCGGCTGTTGTGTGATTAGAGAGAAGTTTCGGTACTTTTTAATGAATTATAATGTTGAGGGAGAAGAGTAGTAGATACTTAATTTTATCTCTGAAGTCTGTATTTTTGTGTTATAAATAAATATATATATGATTTTAAGTGTTTTTTGAGCCATGTTTAGTTGAAATGAAGGGCAAAAACAAGTAATCATTATGGGATTTTTTTTTTAAATGGTTGGAATTTATTTCTGGTTTTGGGTTTAAGTGTTTATAAGGGCATCTCCAAAAGAAAAATCCGCTTCCAATCGATGACTGGCTAATATATAAGTGTTGACCTAAGCCCCTGTGCAGTGGCTCGGCTCCCGAACCGTACGTGAGCCGCCTCGTACGGCTCTTCCTAAGAACCTCTAGAAAAATGAAAAAGCCTTCGCTTCGCCCTCCTATTCAACGGGGCTATTAGAGACTTCGTTCTTTGACTTCTTTTCTTTTTTCTAGAGGGCTTCGTAGTGAACCCGACCACTTCACGCTGAGGTTCATAAAGGTAAATCCGGCCTCCTTGATCCTCGCCCCAAAGCCAACGCATGAGTTTGGTGCTCTCCATTAACCGCTCAAATCTTGTGCTCAATGAGGTCCCGGTACCTTCTTCTTGGAGCTAGGCTCAAACTCGTCCACATCTCCTGTCCGAACGAACATCTCCCGTCGTCCTTCCGGCTTGCCATCCTCTTTCTCTCCTCCCATCCTCTCCCCCCTCGTGGAAGGTATGTAATGAGTGGACTAGAGAAAGAGCATCTACTCTTCCTCCTTCCTCTCAACCTCTCGAAAGATTAGTAATTAGAGAACTTTTATGTTACAGGGATAGTTTGATGGTATTTACAAATAGTAGTATTCTAGTCCAATAACCTATACTTAACCATAAAGTAGTCTGCGTGCACCCCCTGGGTGTGGCCTATGGTGAAACTAATTCCAAATTTGCCGATTAATTACTAGTTCAGTAATCAAACCTATTAGTCTATACCTAGATTATGCCCTACACTAGATGAATTTGACTTACCGGCATAGTACCCATTGGATTTATACCCTAGCCGCCCTCCGCAAAGATTGAAAGTAACCCTAAGCAGGTTTTATTAAACACAAGTTTATACTGTGATCTTCGAGCCTGTGTTATACACAGATACAAATTCTTACCTATATAACCCAATGTACTACATAGCTACTCTGATTACCATTATTGATATTCCCTAAGGTCATCTTGTCCGCTTTATAACTAAACCTCAGATTTATTTTCCACTCCAAAATGCAGTAATTCATCTTCAATCGAATATCATTTTCTCTCTTCTTTTGCACGCTTTCTGCTAAGGTTAACCATTTTCTCCTCTTTCGCGCGCTTTTTCGTCAAATCACTTAGCCCATTTTTTTTGCGTAGGTGAATAGTCCGACGTCAATATTGGCGTCGCACGGTTTACCTGCCGAACTTTGGCAAGTAATTTTGAGTTCGAATGGCCGATGAGATACAGTGGTATGTAGTTCGGTTGGAGACGATCTAAAAATGGGATTTCTAAATTTAAATCATGTAAGCCAGCATGCACATTATTTCATGATAGACTCTATACGCCGCCAAATAGATGAATTAAAAAATATGGTTTAGCCTTCGTTTGGATTAGCTTTTTTGTTGCTTTTTAAAATAACTTTTTAATACAATAATTTTTAACTAAATTTTTTTTGTACTAAAAAATTGTTTTAAAAAACTATAAGAAAGTTGTCTCAAATGAAGCCTTATGAAAGCCTTTCATAAAATAAAAGGGGAACCAGCTATGATTTTTAAGAATTTTTTATGTAATTTTAAGGTTTTCTGATATGAGTTAAACTCTTGTGAAGTTTTTGGCCTATTTCTCTTGCCTTGGTTGAGCACTGATGAGTTGCCATATTGGTCTAAATGCTAGGAAAAGTTTTATGATCAAAAGAATAAGGATTTATTTGGATCAACTTTTTCACTACTTGATTTTTTTAGACAGCAATCATAATTTTATTTGGCTAATATTTGTTTAAATTATTTTCTCACTATTTTTATTTAGCTACTTTTTTGCGGTCAAAATAGTTAAGTTATTTTCTCCATAACAATTTCATAACTAATTTTATAAAAAATTACAATCGTAACATACTCTTAATATAGGTAAACCAATTAAGTGTTATGGGAATTTTGCTAGATTGATTAAGATCTCATAATTTAAAACTATAAATAAACCTTCTCTACATAAAGGGGGATTTGGATTAGGGAGGATGAGTGAGCTCATAGTTTTCCTAGAGTTTTACTTGACACTTGTTGTAAGATCATGATAGGAAATACTAGATTTCAAGTATTCCCTAATCGCTTTAGCAACTAATCAGGAAGCAAACTGCTGTCCACAGCAGGAAATCAGCCACAAACAGTGGAAAAATAGGGAAAAACTGTAGAAGATGAGGAGAAAAGACTTGTATTTCACTAGAAGACAATGAAAATAGCAAAGATACAATTTGTTCTTCGATTCGAGAGGAAGAACGTACTCTCCAAAGTCTCCGGCGAAGCCAAGAGCCCAAAACAAAACCTAGATCTCAAAGAGAAAACTCAAATTCAAGATCATGAGCTAATTCCCCCCAAACTCCTAATTATACAAAATTAATCATAAAGGACAATCATAAACTTCCTAAAACAGCCTTTCACGTTCAAAATTTCCCTCCTAAACTCCCCCTCTCAAGCCTACGTGGATTCACGGCTCACGGCAGAGCCGTTTCCGCCCAGGCGGGCCTCTCGCGCCCGTCTCGTGTAGACGCGGACCGGTCCCTGCTGGACCGGTCCAACCGGCCCATCCTGGGCCGGTCTAACATTACCGCCCTCCCAAAGAATCACCTTGTCCTCAAGGTGAAAATCTGGAAACTGCTGTTTCGCCATCTCGTATGGCTCCCACGTGGCCTCGTAGTCAGGAAGGTTCTTCCACTGGATCAACACTTCCTTAGTTTCATCTTCTTTCTGGCGAACACCCTTCAGCTCCAAAGGTTCCAGGATCACCTCTAACTCCTCCGTAAGTGTCGGCGGTAGCTCGGGAATGGCGATGTGATCACCAATGACCCTTCTCAGCTGTGAGACGTGAAAAATTGGGTGTATAGTCGCCGATGGGGGTAATTTCAGTCGATATGCTACTGCCCCGATCTTCTCTATCACTTCATAAGGACCAAAGTACCTTGGAGCTAACTTTTCATTCCTCCTGTTGGCGACTGTTTTCTGCCTGTATGGGCGGAGCTTCAAGAACACCTTATCCCCTGCCTCAAAATGGATATCTTTTCTATGCCCATCTGCTTGTTTCTTCATGATTTGCTGCGCCCTCAGTAAGTGCCTTTTTAACTCCTCTAACACTCGGTCCCTCTCCTCCAAATACTCCTCTACTGATGAAACAGGAGTACTACTGCTCCCAAAGTGTACCAAGTGTGGGGGATCCCGTCCGTACAACACTTTGAATGGGGTCATTTGTGAAGCCGAGTGAAATGACGTGTTGTACCAGTACTCAGCCCAGGATAACCACTTCGCCCATAGCTTTGGTGTCTCTGAAACAAAGCATCTGAGGTACGTTTCCAAGCTCCTGTTGACTACTTCCGTCTGTCCATCCGTCTGTGGGTGGTAGGCTGTACTTCTCTTGAGCACTGTTCCCTGCAATCTGAATAGCTCCTTCCAGAAATGACTGAGGAACACCTTGTCCCTATCTGATACGATCGCCTCTGGCACCCCGTGTAATCTGACCACTTCTCTGATAAAGGCTAATGCTACTGTTATTGCGGTGTAGGGATGTCGGAGGGGAATGAAATGGGCATACTTGCTCAACCTGTCCACCACTACTAAGATCACTGTGAACCCCTCTGAACGGGGCAGCCCATCTATGAAATCCATAGAGATTTCCTCCCATACTCTACCCGGCAAGGCTAAAGGCTGTAGTAATCCTCCTGGTGACATAGCTAGGTACTTACTCCTTTGACAGACCTCACATCTGGCTACCATCTCCTCCACATCTTTATGCATCCCCTTCCAGTATCGCTCCCCCGCTAGCCTCCTGTATGTCTTTTGTACGCCTGAATGGCCCCCTATTGCACTCCCATGAAACTCCTGAAGTAGGTTTGGGATGTGGATCGACGTCCGGGGCATCACAAACCTCCCTTGATACAGCAGCTTGTCTCCCTCCATGGAGTATCCCGGGTGGCTATCTGGTTCCTTCAGTAAATCCGTCCTGATCTTTCCCAAACTCTCATCTTTAGCGCTTTCTTCTCTGATGGCCTCCCAATCAAACATCCAAGGCACGGATAGAGCAACTGTCTGCAATTCCTCCATACATCTGGATAAGGCATCGGCCGCCTTGTTCTCCACCCCTGGCCTGTACTGAATCTCAAAATCGTACCCCGGTAACTTGGACAACCACCTCTGATGCTCTTCCGTCACCATCCGCTGTTCTAAGAGAAATTTCAGGCTCCGTTGATCAGTCCTGACAACGAAGTGTCTTCCAAGTAGGTAAGGCCGCCATTTCTGAATGGCCAACACGATGGCCATCAATTCCCTCTCATACACTGATTTCATCCTTGCTCGAGCAGTCAATACCTGGCTGAAATAAGCGATGGGTCTCCGGTTCTGCATAAGTACTGCACCCAATCCATATCCTGATGCATCGGTCTCCACAATGAATGTTTGAGTAAAATCCGGCAAAGCTAGGACCGGCACTGTAGTCATTGCCTTCTTCAGGCTCTCGAACGCGGATGTGGCTGCTTCTCCCCACAGGAAACCATCCTTCTTCAATTGCTCCGTAAGTGGCCATGCTATGGTGCTATATCCCTTCACAAATCTTCTGTAATACCCTGTAAATCCCAGAAATCCTCTCAGCGCTTTCAGATTCTTTGGTAGTGGCCACTTTAGCATTGCCTCAATTTTGGAGCGATCAGCTGCCACCCCTTCCTTGGACACCACATGACCCAAGTACTCTACACTGGCTTGTGCAAAGCAGCATTTCTTTAAATTTGCCCTCAACTGGTGCTCCTGCAATACCTCTAACACCTTCTTCAAGTGTTCCCAATGTTCGACCTCTGACTTGCTGTATATCAGGATGTCGTCAAAAAATACTAACACAAACCGTCTGAGATAAGGTTTGAAGACCTTATTCATCAGGGCCTGGAAAGTAGCTGGTGCATTGGTGAGGCCAAAGGGCATCACCAAGAACTCATAATGGCCTTCATGAGTTCTAAAAGCTGTTTTGGGAACATCTTCCTTCCTCATTCGAATCTGGTGGTAGCCCGATTTCAAATCTATCTTGCTGAAAATCACGGTCCCACTTAATTCATCCAAGAGCTCATCGATAACTGGTATAGGAAACTTATCAGGTACAGTCTCCTTGTTGAGTGCTCTGTAATCTACACAAAAACGCCAGCTGCCGTCCTTCTTTTTCACCAACAGAACGGGACTAGAGAAAGGGCTGATGCTGGGTCTGATGATCTCTGCCTCCAGCATCTCTCTGATCAACCGTTCAATTTCATCCTTCTGGAACTGAGGGTAGCGGTAAGGACGTACACTGATGGGTGATACTCCTTCTCTCAACACAATAGCATGCTCATGCTCCCTCTGCGGTGGTAATCCCTGAGGCGGCTGAAACACCTCTTGGAACTGTTGAATCAACAGCTGAACGGAGAGGGGTATAGCTTCTCCCTCCTCCACTCCTGCCCCCTCCAAACTATGCAATTCCACCAGGTAGCCTCCTCCCTCCTGCTGAATGGTTCGGATTAGGGATTTAAGAGAAACCCCAGCCTTGGTCAACCCCGCGTCTCCTTGAATCGTTCTCCTTCTCTCCCCTATCACAAGTTCCATCCTCAAAGTCCCCCAATTAATCTTCGTTTCCCCCAATGTACGCAGCCACTTCATGTAATATCAGTTTTTGCTCCAGGTTCGTCCGGGACGAAGTTGGATCGTCCGGGACGATCGGTACAGGTTGTGCAGAAAATCAGTTTTGGTTGTATAATTCGTCGGGACGAAAATTGGATCGTCTGGACGAAAATTCTCCCGTGAACCCTTCGCCAGGGACGATATGTGATTTGTCGTCTGGACGAAATTCCTCTCTTCATGGATCGTCCGGTACGAAGCTCGATCGTCCGGGACGATCAGTCTGGATATATATAGAAATGAGATATTTTGAAGAGAGAGAAAAAGCTGAGGAGAGAGAAAAACGAAGGAAAAAGTGGAAAAGCGGATTTTCGGGCGACGCCGAGCTGTTTTCGTCCGAGGAGACTGTTGAGGAAATTGCTGTGCACGAGGTAAGGCACAATCCGACTTTCTAAATTTTCAGAACCGTCGTGTTTGGCGGTATTTTCTGTCCGGATTCCGTTTTCGTTAATGATTTTCGTCCGTATCTTTTGAACGGTTCAGTTTTTGCCGCGTAACTTTTTGTATATCGTTGCCGTGCCGGGTGTGCACGTTTTGACTATATTTTGAAGATTTTCGTCCGGGTATTTTTGATTCGACTGTGTTTTTAGTCGACCGGATTTTTCTGTGAAATTGGAATTTATCTGTGCAGTAGAATAAAAGTTCTGAAATGTGATTATCTGTATTCTGTGCGAATTCGGTAAATTTTCTTTGCAGGAATTTTTGTGTAAATTCTGTACACTGCCGTTGTGCTGCCCGATTTTTGAGTAATTCCTGATTTGTCCGGATTTTCTCTGAAATGAAATGCTATGTGTATAAGCTATAAAAAGGGAGTTATAAGGGGCCTGAATCCTATGAGATTCAGTTAGTGAAACGGGAAATCTGAAATGAGCTCAATCTGAAATCTGATATCTGTTCTGTTCCGGATCCGATGAATTCTGTTTTGGTGCTATAAGCACATCTGTTTTGGTGCCGTGAGCACAAAGGGAGACATAAGGGGCCTGAATCCTATGAGATTCAGTCAGTGTCTGGGAAGGGAGGCATAAGGGGCCGGAATCCGTAGAGATTCCGTCAGTGTCAGGGCATTTAGCTATATGTATCTGTATTACTTTCTGTATCTGTTCTATTCTGTACGAAATTGTGATTATGACATGATATGATCCGTACGATTCTGATTTCTGTTTCTGACTCTGTTGATTTGTTCTGTTCTGATACGCTCTGTACGATCTGTACGACTCTGATGTGATTTGATATCTGTCCGTAAGTTTTGATTTCCGATTCTGTTCCGACTTCTGATCTGATTTCTGTCTGATAAGTTTGGTTTTGTTTTCTGAGGATTTAGATTGGTGGTTTGTTGCTTTGCTGAGCTGTTGAGCTCACCCTTGCTTTCTGGTGGTTTTCAGGTTCTGGGAAGGGCAAGGAGGTCCAGGATTAGATTTCAGAGTCTGATCAGATTAGGTACTTTTGTACTTTTGATTTTTGTACAGTCATGGCTTTCCTGTTCTGTCTTTCTTTCTGTTGAAAGCCTTGTACTGTTCTGTAGATGATTATTTTGAGGAAATGAAAAGATAGATGTTTTGTTCCGCTGCATTTGATGTTTTTAGTAGCTCTGTTGTTCTGTGCGCTTCTGTTGAGTTAAGAATTTGGAAGATCAGTTCAGTAACCTAATCCAAAGCCAGATCCTGGTTAGCTATTATCCTCCGTCGCGATCCGGCGCGGGCGGGATCCGTCTCGTCTCGGGTCGGGTCGTGACAAGTCTTTTTGGTATCAGAGCACTGGTTTTGGAAACAGGTTGGATTGTAAAACAGAGCTCTAGGAAGTGATCAGTGCGTCTGTCTGGGAGGTAGTTTTGGGTCGTTTGGCTTTTTATTGTGTTATTTTGTGTTGTTTTGTGATAGTTTTCCGGATTTTTCTGGATTTTCTGTATGGATCAGCCAGACCCAGACATGACAGACGGTCAGAGTGACGATCAGGCAGCACCAGTGGGGAGTACAGCCCCAGTGGTCGGTGCTGATACGCTTTCACAGTTTGCTTCACTTGTTGCTCAGATGATGAGCGAGACTCAGAGCAGAGCTTCGACTGTTAGATCTGAGGACATTGATCGACACCTGCAGTTATTTCTGAGGTTGAAACCCCCGAGGTTTGAGGGCGCTGTTGAGCCCAGAGCAGCCGAGGAGTGGCTGAGGAGATTGGAGAAGACTTTTGACGGGATGCAGTGTCCTGCAGACAGGAAAGTTCCGTTAGCTGTTTTTCTGTTGGACGGAGAGGCTGAGCACTGGTGGGATGGCCAGCAAGCAGCCAGATTTCAGGGCAGACTGAACTCCTTGATCACTTGGGAGGAGTTCACTGAGGTATTCAGAGACTGGTTTGTTCCCCCTTCTGCACGACAGCAGATGCAGGAGAGTTTTCTGAGGCTTGTTCAGGGGAGCAAGACGGTGATGCAGTACGAGGCTGAGTTTACTGCATTAGCCAGGTACGCTCCGCAGCTGGTTAGCACGTCTGCTGAGAGGTGCTACAGATTTCTGAGGGGATTGCGAGACACTTTGAGGCAGCCCCTGATACCGTTCCGGATCACCGATTTCTCTGAGCTTGTGGAGCGAGCTCGTCTGATTGAGAATGACATGACGGCTACTCAGCAGCGGTGGACTGCGAGTAGGAAGAGGTTTGGAGGAGAGACATCTGGCAGTGGTTCCTCTGGGAAGAGGAGATTTGTTCCTGGATCTGGATCTGGAGATTCCAGGAAGAGCGGAGGATCGTCTGGTACTGCTACCAGTACGACTAGTTCTGGATCTGTCAGTACGGCACCTGTGTGCCAGAGTTGTGGACGGCGACACCATGGCCAGTGCTACAGGATAGCTGGTCTTTGTTTCAGATGTGGTCAGCCGGGACATCGGATAGCAGAATGTCCACAGATGGGATATGAGCAGCGATCTGAGGGCTTTGTCAGACCTGTTGGTTCAGCAGCAGGAAGACCGAGGACTGTTCCTCCACGCCCTGAGGGATTTGCTGGTAGAGGTGGTGGTTCTAGTTCTGCACCACGGAGACCACCTACGATTCAGAGGGAGCAGAGTAGTTCTGTCGCTTCAGCTCCTGTTCCAGTTCAGCCACGAGTTTACAGTCTGAGTCAGCAGGGGGCTCGTGATGCTCCGGATGTTGTGACAGGTACGATTTACATTTCTGATCAGCCCTGTCGTGTTTTGTTTGACTCTGGAGCGAGTCATTCTTTTCTGTCCGAGCATTGTTTTGAGATTTTACATTTGGATTCGATGGTTTTACCGGTTTCTTTGTCTGTGATTTTACCGGCTGGGAATCCATTGATTGCTCGACAGTTTTGTTTGTGTGAGATCGAGATTTCTGGCAAGAAGTGGAAATCGAGTTTGATTCGATTGCCGATTTCGTCGTATGATGTGATTCTGGGCATGGATTGGCTGAGTCAGTATGAGGCCCAGATAGACTGTCTGAAGAAGCAAGTGAGTTTGCTTATGGCTGGAGAGAGAGTTGTATTTCAGGGATTACGAGGTGTTCTCTCCAGTCTGATTTCTGCGTTGGAGGTAAGCAGGATGTGGAAGAAAGGATGTCCGGTATTTTTAGCTTCGGTGCGAGATCTGAACCTGGAGGTTGGTTCTGTTTCTGAGATCCCTGTGGTACGGGAGTTTGCTGATGTTTTTCCTGAGGAGTTGGTTGGTTTACCTCCGGATAGAGATGTGGAGTTCTCTATCGATGTTTTTCCGGGTACAGCTCCGATATCGAAAGCTCCGTACAGGATGGCACCGAAAGAACTTTCTGAGTTGAAAGTTCAGCTTCAGGAGTTGGTTGACAGAGGGTTTGTACGTCCTAGTGTTTCGCCCTGGGGAGCACCTGTATTATTTGTGAAGAAGAAGGACGGTACACTCCGTATGCGTATTGATTACAGAGATTTGAACAAGGTCACGATCAAGAACAAGTATCCTTTGCCTCGGATAGACGACTTGTTTGATCAGCTTTCCGGATCTTCGGTGTTTTCGAAGATTGATTTGCGATCCGGATACTATCAGGTGAAGGTGAAGGAAACTGATGTGGTGAAGACTGCTTTCAGTACTCGGTACGGGCACTACGAGTTTTTGGTTATGCCTTTTGGGGTAACCAATGCGCCTGCGATTTTCATGGATCTGATGAACCGAGTATTCAGGGAGTATTTGGATCAGTTTGTGATCGTCTTCATTGACGATATTCTGGTATATTCTGCATCTGAGGATGAGCATGCCAGACATTTGAGGATTGTGTTGGAGACTTTGAGGAGGCATCAGCTGTATGCCAAATTCTCTAAGTGTGAATTCTGGCTGAAGAGCATTTCTTTTCTGGGGCATGTGATTAGCGGAGAAGGCATTTCTGTAGATCCCCAGAAGATTCAGGCTGTTGCTGATTGGCCAAGGCCGACTACGGTATTTGAGGTACGTAGTTTCTTGGGCATGGCCGGGTATTATAGGAAGTTTGTGAAAGGATTTTCACAGATTTCGACTCCTCTGACGAGACTGACTCAGAAGTCAGTACCTTTTGTTTGGACACCGGAGTGTGAAGCTAGTTTTCAGAGATTGAAGGAGTGTTTGACTTCAGCTCCAGTGTTGGCACTTCCGTCAGGTACGGAGGGTTTTCAGGTGTTCAGTGATGCTTCACTGAAAGGATTGGGTTGTGTTCTGATGCAGCATGGTCAGGTAATTGCTTATGCTTCGAGACAGTTAAAGCCACATGAGAAGAATTACCCGACGCATGATCTGGAGTTAGCTGCAGTTGTTTTTGCTTTGAAGATTTGGCGTCATTACCTGTATGGCGTCAGATGTGAGATCTTTACTGATCATAAGAGCCTGAAGTACATTTTTACTCAGAAGGATCTGAATCTGAGACAGAGGAGGTGGCTCGAGTTGATCAAGGACTACGATTTGACTATTCAGTATCAGCCTGGGAAGGCGAATGTGGTAGCGGACGCTCTGAGCAGGAAGTCTTCTGGATTCTCAGGTATTCAGCTTACCTGTGATGACTTTCTGATTCGTGATTTGGAGAGATTGCAGTTGGAGGTGGTTTCCTCCAGTGATTTGGAGTTGGCTCAGATGAGTATTCAGTCTTCTTTGGAAGCACGGATTCAAGAAGCCCAGAAGTCAGATTCTGACTATTCGAAGTTGATAGCTCAGATTGGATCTGGTAAGACTCCTGAACTTCGAATTTCTGATTCTGGTGTTATTTTCTGTAAGAACAGGTTGTGGGTACCTGTGTCTGGAGATTTGAGGCGGGAGATTCTGAGTGAATCTCATCATTCTGGCTACACTGTACATCCAGGCAGTGGTAAGATGTACGCTGACATGAAGCTTTTGTTTTGGTGGCCTGGGATGAAGAAGGGTGTGGCAGAGTTTGTGTCGAGATGCGAAGCCTGTCAGTTGGTGAAGGCAGAGCATCAGCGACCAGGTGGGCTGTTGCAGTCGTTGCCTATCCCTGAGTGGAAATGGGAGGAGGTAACGATGGATTTTGCGATGGGTTTTCCTCGATCTAGACAAGGACATGATGCCATTTGGGTGGTTGTAGATCGATTGACCAAGTCAGCCCATTTTCTTCCGATCAGACAGACGGATTCAGTTGATCGCTTGGCACAGATTTATGTGAAGGAGATAGTCAGATTGCACGGTGTGCCTCGTGTGATCGTATCTGATCGAGATGGACGTTTTACTTCCAGACTTTGGAAAGGCATTCAGCAAGGCTTGGGTACGAAACTGCATTTCAGTACAGCCTTTCATCCTCAGACCGACGGACAGTCTGAGAGGACGATTCAGGTACTGGAAGATCTGTTGAGGCTTTGTGTTCTGGACTTTAGCGGAAGCTGGGAAGATCATATTCCGTTGATTGAGTTTGCCTATAACAACAGTTTTCAGTCCAGTATCGGTATGGCACCGTACGAGGCTTTGTATGGCAGGAAGTGTCGTACTCCTTTGACTCCGACCTCCTTCGGAGATAGACAGGCTTTGGGGGCTACTTTTGCTGATGAAACTGCTCAGAAGATCAATTTGATAAGAGAAAGATTGAAAGCCGCTCAAGATCGTCAGCAGAAGTATTACAATCAGAAGCACAGATTTGTTGAATTTCAGGTCGGTGACTTTGTGTACGTCAAAGTCAGCCCGATGAAAGGTGTGAGCAGATTTGGTCAGGTAAGCAAGCTTAGTCCAAGGTATGTTGGACCTTTTGAAGTTTTGGAAAGAATTGGAAAAGCTGCTTACAAGTTATTGCTTTCTGAATCTATGCCGGATGTGCATAATATGTTTCACGTATCCACTCTGAGGAAGTGGGTTTCAGACTCTGGGAAGAAGTTGTCAGCTGGTGAGGTGGAGATTCAGGAGAATCTGGCGTACAAGGAAGAGCCAGAGCTTATTTTGGCGTACGACGTCCGAAAGTTAAGAAATAAAGAGATTCCGATGGTTAAAGTCCAGTGGAAGCACCGGACTGCACGGGAAGCAACTTGGGAGAAGGAGTCTGATATGAGACGGTCGTACCCGTACTTGTTTTGACTGCGTTTGGACTGGATAATGTCGAGGAGGACATTTTTCTGAGTTGGGGAGATTGTAATATCAGTTTTTGCTCCAGGTTCGTCCGGGACGAAGTTGGATCGTCCGGGACGATCGGTACAGGTTGTGCAGAAAATCAGTTTTGGTTGTATAATTCGTCGGGACGAAAATTGGATCGTCTGGACGAAAATTCTCCCGTGAACCCTTCGCCAGGGACGATATGTGATTTGTCGTCTGGACGAAATTCCTCTCTTCATGGATCGTCCGGTACGAAGCTCGATCGTCCGGGACGATCAGTCTGGATATATATAGAAATGAGATATTTTGAAGAGAGAGAAAAAGCTGAGGAGAGAGAAAAACGAAGGAAAAAGTGGAAAAGCGGATTTTCGGGCGACGCCGAGCTGTTTTCGTCCGAGGAGACTGTTGAGGAAATTGCTGTGCACGAGGTAAGGCACAATCCGACTTTCTAAATTTTCAGAACCGTCGTGTTTGGCGGTATTTTCTGTCCGGATTCCGTTTTCGTTAATGATTTTCGTCCGTATCTTTTGAACGGTTCAGTTTTTGCCGCGTAACTTTTTGTATATCGTTGCCGTGCCGGGTGTGCACGTTTTGACTATATTTTGAAGATTTTCGTCCGGGTATTTTTGATTCGACTGTGTTTTTAGTCGACCGGATTTTTCTGTGAAATTGGAATTTATCTGTGCAGTAGAATAAAAGTTCTGAAATGTGATTATCTGTATTCTGTGCGAATTCGGTAAATTTTCTTTGCAGGAATTTTTGTGTAAATTCTGTACACTGCCGTTGTGCTGCCCGATTTTTGAGTAATTCCTGATTTGTCCGGATTTTCTCTGAAATGAAATGCTATGTGTATAAGCTATAAAAAGGGAGTTATAAGGGGCCTGAATCCTATGAGATTCAGTTAGTGAAACGGGAAATCTGAAATGAGCTCAATCTGAAATCTGATATCTGTTCTGTTCCGGATCCGATGAATTCTGTTTTGGTGCTATAAGCACATCTGTTTTGGTGCCGTGAGCACAAAGGGAGACATAAGGGGCCTGAATCCTATGAGATTCAGTCAGTGTCTGGGAAGGGAGGCATAAGGGGCCGGAATCCGTAGAGATTCCGTCAGTGTCAGGGCATTTAGCTATATGTATCTGTATTACTTTCTGTATCTGTTCTATTCTGTACGAAATTGTGATTATGACATGATATGATCCGTACGATTCTGATTTCTGTTTCTGACTCTGTTGATTTGTTCTGTTCTGATACGCTCTGTACGATCTGTACGACTCTGATGTGATTTGATATCTGTCCGTAAGTTTTGATTTCCGATTCTGTTCCGACTTCTGATCTGATTTCTGTCTGATAAGTTTGGTTTTGTTTTCTGAGGATTTAGATTGGTGGTTTGTTGCTTTGCTGAGCTGTTGAGCTCACCCTTGCTTTCTGGTGGTTTTCAGGTTCTGGGAAGGGCAAGGAGGTCCAGGATTAGATTTCAGAGTCTGATCAGATTAGGTACTTTTGTACTTTTGATTTTTGTACAGTCATGGCTTTCCTGTTCTGTCTTTCTTTCTGTTGAAAGCCTTGTACTGTTCTGTAGATGATTATTTTGAGGAAATGAAAAGATAGATGTTTTGTTCCGCTGCATTTGATGTTTTTAGTAGCTCTGTTGTTCTGTGCGCTTCTGTTGAGTTAAGAATTTGGAAGATCAGTTCAGTAACCTAATCCAAAGCCAGATCCTGGTTAGCTATTATCCTCCGTCGCGATCCGGCGCGGGCGGGATCCGTCTCGTCTCGGGTCGGGTCGTGACACTTCATCCCTAAGATGACGTCAGTACTCCCCAATTCCAAAGGAAGGAAATCTTCCTTCACCTGGATTCCCTGAATCTTCAGCACCACCTCTCTACAAACTCCCCTTCCCATTTCCACCTTTCCCGTGCCCATCATCACCCCATAGCCACCTGTGTCCACTAACTCCATCCCCAGCGACTCCACTATCTGGGTGGAAATGAAGTTATGGGTTGCCCCACTATCAATCAACACCACCACCTCACGGTCAGCTATCTCTCCTCTCACCTTCATAGTGTGACTCGGAGTGAATCCCACTACAGAGTTCAGAGAGACTTCTGCTACATCCAGATGCAGCTTCTCTTCCTCCTCCACCTCGGGGTCATTTCCACCTCTCTCTTCGTCTTCCTCATCTTCACAAACGAGGAGAACCTGAAGAGATCGATCCTTGCACTTGTGCCCCGGCATGTACTTCTCATCGCATCTGAAGCACAACCCTTTGGCTCTTTTGTCCTGCATTTCTTTGTCGGTCAACCTTTTAAACTGTCCCCCATTTCCTCCTCCACCAGATTTCTCCTTGGGCACCTCCCTCTGGTTCCCTGGGGCTACCCCTTTTGAGGGTAATACAGCAGTAGTCATTTTGTATGATCCTCCTGAGTAGTTGCCTCTAGCTCCTCTTTCTGATCTCTTCTGATCTTCCACCAGTTGTGCAAGCTCCATGGCCTTGCCCAAGTTCCTTGGCTCCAGCACCCGAACAGCTGTTCTTATCTCCGGTTTGAGCCCTTTCATGAAATTCCCTTCCAGGGCCGATTCGGAGATATGATCCAGACGGCTAGCCAAGTACTCGAATCTGTCCCGGTAGTCGGCCACGGTCCCCTCCTGAGTCAGGGCAAAGAACTGTTCATAGAAGTCTCCTCCCCCGTCGGCTCGGAAACGCTCTAATAAACAATCCTTGAACTCTCGCCAAGTCCTGATAGGCTCTCTTCTGTCTCTCCACTGATACCACGCCAGCGCCTTCCCTTCCAGACACAAACCTGCTGCCGTCAGTTTTTCATCATCTGTCAACCCGTTGACAGCGAAATAACGCTCCACCTTGTATATCCAGCCGTGGCCATCTTCACCCTCAAAGATGGGCATCTTCAACTTTCTCACCTTCGGATCTCTGCCATTACCCCGGAAGTCTCCGTAACCTCCCGTTCCTCGAAGGTGAGGTGCTCCCCAAGTGTCCCGATCCTCCCTCCGACGTTGGTAACCGAAATCTTCGTCGTAATCTCCTCTTCCCCTTTCAAAATCAGCACCTCGACGCTGAAATTCAGCACCTCGACGCTGATGTTCTTCTCTCCTTTCTCCAAAATCTGCACTACCTTCATATTCCCCCCTCCTGCTTCCAAAATCCACACCTCGACGCTGAAATTCAGCACCTCGACGCTGAAAATCAGCACCTCGACGCTGAAAATCAGCACCTCGACGATCATTCCCCATGCTTATCTCCTCTCTAGAGAATGGCTCTAGAGGTGGCATGTCATCATCACCTTCAAGAATCTCCACCTCCGGATTCTTCCTCCCCCGGATTGGGTTTGGATTTCCTCCTACGCCATGGCCGTCAGTGGTCTCTCTCACTTCCGATGTGTCCGGATGGGTCTTCATCTCCAATAATTTCTTCATCATTTCTTCCATCGCCGCGAACCTCCCTTCCAACCTCTCATTGTTGGTGGAGATCTCCATGAATTTCCCCTCCAGATCTGTCTTCAGTTGACCAAACTCGCCTTCTAAAACTTCCACCTTCTTCCCGGCCATCTTTCTTTTAACAGATCCACAAAAATCTTTTTCCGGAGAGAAAAAACTTGCTGAAATTTCAGAATTTCAGCCGCCGGTGGTCCCGAATCGATGCTCTGATACCAATTTGATAGGAAATACTAGATTTCAAGTATTCCCTAATCGCTTTAGCAACTAATCAGGAAGCAAACTGCTGTCCACAGCAGGAAATCAGCCACAAACAGTGGAAAAATAGGGAAAAACTGTAGAAGATGAGGAGAAAAGACTTGTATTTCACTAGAAGACAATGAAAATAGCAAAGATACAATTTGTTCTTCGATTCGAGAGGAAGAACGTACTCTCCAAAGTCTCCGGCGAAGCCAAGAGCCCAAAACAAAACCTAGATCTCAAAGAGAAAACTCAAATTCAAGATCATGAGCTAATTCCCCCCAAACTCCTAATTATACAAAATTAATCATAAAGGACAATCATAAACTTCCTAAAACAGCCTTTCACGTTCAAAATTTCCCTCCTAAACTCCCCCTCTCAAGCCTACGTGGATTCACGGCTCACGGCAGAGCCGTTTCCGCCCAGGCGGGCCTCTCGCGCCCGTCTCGTGTAGACGCGGACCGGTCCCTGCTGGACCGGTCCAACCGGCCCATCCTGGGCCGGTCTAACAGATCATCACCAGTGAATCATTGCCATTACATTATTGTTGCCTGACTATTGTCATAAGACTACCAACAAAAACATATTCTCAAACCAATTGTCATAAGACTACCAACAAAAACATATTCTCAAACCATTATTGTAGGTCCATTACAGTCAGACCATCGCCATTCGACCATCATCATTGGGTTGTCGTCGCTTGACCACTTTCATCACCTGACAATAGTATTATGATAGTCATCGCTTGATCCTTATCACATGACTACAATCCCCCATCCAATGTTGTCTCACTATGGACTCTTGACCACAATCACTCAAATATGGTTTCTTGATTGATGACATCCAAATGCAGCCTTTTGATTATCATAGCCTGAATATGATCTAGACTATGGTCTCATTACCACAACCGCTTCTCAATGGTCTCCCAACCATTATCGTGTGGCATCGATCCCCAACCATGATAAATCGATTATATTATTGCCTGATTACTACTGATCACCATTGTCTATGAACATCATTACATATATAAAGCTGATTCACGTTGTCAAGCCAAACATTGATGTCTATTGATGTGTGTGTGTGTGGGGAGAATTAATATATTCCATTTACTTTACATTATATTTTTTGCAAAATAAATATCCCCTTAGTAACTTAGTTCCCAATTCGATTGGCCCTGAACAAAATTAGGTATCAATTAGATTTATGAATTAATTTATGATGCACGCATAGTGTTGAGATCTGTCTAAATCAAATAAACGAATTTTTAAAGTTCCCAAAGGCCCAAAAAGAGTTTATCAAATGGAACCAAACAGTCCTTTTGACAATGAAAAGAAAGTCAGACATCCAAAATAAATAATGCAATTGCAAAGAAGGAAAAAATTCTGAATTAAAAAGTGGACAAAGAAGCAAACTTAGTAAAATTAACACAGATTACAGTAACAGAGGTTATTACAAAAACTCAACCTCCCTCACACCCAATTCTCCAAAACAACATCAATGGAGAAAACTCCATAACATAAAAGCAGAAAAACTCAACAGTATATCAAACACTCTGCTGAATTAACATACTTTACAGCAGACTTGCACTATATAACAGAAGTAAAAGGGAAGAAAATTAAAATTCCTGTCTTTCTGAAGCCCGCACGATTAAAAAAGACATGGGGAGGACTAAATTCTTTCTGCAGCATTAAAAGTTGCGACAGTCAGAAGCCATGAATCATTCAAGGTTGTGTGGTTTACGTAGGAGAAGTTCCTTTGATCAGATCAGAAGCAGAAGCTGAATCCTCTCTGCTGTCCTGCTTTGCCTCCTCTTGCTGGCTGCTTCCTATGAAGAAAGAGAGAATATCTTTCATCATCTTGATCTTGATTTGGCCTCTCTTAGGAGAAGGATTTCCTCTTCCTTTCTTCTTCCTCATCTCTTCCGAAGCTTGGTAACTGGACATTTGAGGAAGGAAAGAGATTCAAAGAGTTGGGAAGGGAGGAGGAAGAGATGGATGTTGGAGAATAAATATTGGTATTTAAAGGACGAATAGTGTTTCTTTCATTAAATTTTAAATTTAAATGCCTCAAATGCTGCGAAATAAGCGAGAAGAGCAGAAAAAAATAAATAAAAACTTAGCTCACCTCGGTCTACTAGTTGGGAATTTGACTACAAATCAAGAGATTTTGGATTCAAACTTTGCTTATGTGATATGTATATGAATTTGACTTAATTAGCCTAAATACCCCAAAAAAAAAAAGAAAAAAATAAAAGAAAACCAATCATAAAAGCATGGAATTTGGTACAAATTCTTAATTCTTCAAATGGAAATATAAGGCTATGCCCTACAACTTCTAAAAAGAGCTTTTTGCCACCTTTTTAACCATTCTAATTACCTTAACTTAAAAATTCTACTCTGAAATGAATATGCATAAATATGTTCTCTTCATAGTGTAAAAATTAAGCTTGAAAAATTTAGCACCGCATGCATGAGCATTCGAAATTCTCGATGTAAGATTATAGATTGATCAAAGATGAACTAAAAATTTTAATCAACTAAAAACGACACTAGGAGTAAGCTTCTTTTGGAACAATTTTTTGTCACTGTATTTTTGTTATTTAAAAAAAATTATACTAAAAAAATTATCGTAGAAAGCAGTAAGAAAAATGTCATAAACAAAACTTAATTTATTTAAAAGTGAAAAGTTAGAAAAGAGAGAGATATCTTAAAATAAAAGCTATTTTTTGGCTTCGTTTGGGATGGCTTTCATACTGCTTCTTAAAACAGCTTTTTAGTGTAAAAATTTTTAATTTTTGAACTAAAAAGCTGTTTTAAGAAGCAATAAAAAAGTCGTCCCAAACGAAGCCTTAGTCACAAATATAACAAATGTTGAGCTCATTGCACTTCAAATGCAGGTCCATGTTAAGAAATTAGGTTTTATTTGGGACGGTTTTTTTATTGCTTATTAAAGTAGTTTTTTAATATAAATGTTAAAATTTATGTATAAAAAATTTATTGTAAAAAACTGTAAAAAAAAAAGCCTCTTGTGCTATAAGAGAAAATCCCGTGCACTTTCTCTCATTGTAATACAGCTCTTACAATTGGGTCCCACTCCAATAGACATCTCAAATGGACAGCAAATTTTCCTACGCAATGCTCATTCATTGATACGGAATTAATTAAAAAAAAAAAATCTAAAATTAGGTGGTTAGTTTCCGAGTAAGACCGAGAGCAAGTGGCAGATAATGCTTCCTATGCAAGCTTTCATCTGGTCGGTTCTTCAAATCCCTCAGAAGAATATTAAGATTTAGGGCTTTTTAATGCTTTGAGATTAGTGATTCAAGATTATTCCAACTTCAAAGTATGACTAGGAAAGAAATTAGCTGGAGAGCTTTCTCCGTACGTAGCTAGCATGAGAATTTTTATCGATGGCTTGGCTTGGTTTATTAAAATAATATTATATAAAAAAATAGATTAGAATATAATTGACAAGTCTTAAAATTTTGCTTAATTTAGAACGAATCTAGAAATAATATTTAAATTAAAAATTTTCAAAATTAGATTCATGATCACTTAAATATTGATTTCAGCAAATTTATAGTCGAAATAAATGTCTTGATGAAACAAACCTATCGGCGCTACAAATGATTTGATTAGATTCCAAATGAGCTACACTAAGACACTTGAATCATATTTAAAATTTTTTTATGAGCATAAATTGATGGACCAAATGACTTCAATTATGGTAGGCTTATATTCAGGTAAAGTGATTTGACGAGAGGAATCTAACGACCCAATATCACTTGACTTTAGCATTTTATAGACATTCAAATGTTTAATAAATAATATACGATAGGAATCAATATAGACCGTACGAGAATTTTTTTGATTCTAAACAAATTTATCAAAATGTCATCTCAAGATAGCTATAAGTTGGGACTCATTCTCAATACAAAAGGTGGTTTTAGAGCTAAGATAACTTATAGCTCTCTTATATTTTGGCCATCAACACCAACAACCACCACCAACAAATGTTGTCATCATCCCAAGACTCCTATCAAGATCTAACTTTATTGTGGTGTTTTTAACTATCGGTCAGTGAACATTTGAAGTATATAATCCTTACAACAGAAATCAATCTATTGTTCGCAATTATAAATAATCATAATTTCTCCATCTGTGAGGAAATGATCTCCAACTCTTTAGTTGATTATTGCAATGAGACCTCTTTCAGAAATTTCCATCTAAAAATTTTCTAGTTTATAATTTTTTTATGCATGCTAGTTTTTTTGATGGCGCAAAGATGAAAGAACATTCTCTATTGTTGCAAATTTTCCAACACTCCATAGTATTTATTTGTTGAGGGATAAAATATTCTCAGTAACAAAATAAAAAAAATCTTTCGTCTTAGCGTTACACGAGTATCCAGCACATAATAGAGAAAAAAGAAACACCATACTTTTTTACGTGAAAAACCATGAAGGAAAAACCACAAGACCACCCCCAGTTGAACTGATTTCACTAGTATTTGAAAATATATTACAAATGATTGGTTCGTTTTTAAAATTGAGGACGATTAGATTACAATAGTCAATCGTTGGGTTCAAATCGAGCAACAAACAAAGATTGAAGGGAAGTCTGATAGTGCTCGTGGTCAGGCGAAAATCTGGCTTTAAATTATTGTCGGGCTAAAGTCCGGCAACAGCTGGTGGTCTAGCAAAAGTTTGACGACAATCGGTGGTCAGGCAAAAATTCGATGATGGTCGATGGCCGGCCGATGGTCAAGGAGTCTAGTAGCAAGAGAATTCTTATTCACTTCCTTTCCTCTCCCCTTCTCTTCCTTGCTTCTTCCCTCCTGAATGGAGAATGATGGGTCTATTTATAATTTTTTGGGAGTAACATGACCAGTAAATAGGGAGACTATCAAAAACATGTTTGGAGTGTTTTCAATGGACGGCCGATATCGACTCCCTTGATCATAGATTATTTATTAAGTATTTGAGTGTCTTAATGATATCAGAATTCAACGATCTTGGGCTCGTAAGATTCGTCTCGTCGAGCCGCTTGATTCGTCTATAAGAATGTCACGTTTGGAAACCATTTTGTCGTCCAATTTATGGTTTTGAACCTTTCAAATGAGTTGTGAGTCTTTGATTTGGATTCATTTGGGCTCTGATTAAATCAAATTTAGCGTTGCTAGGTTCATCTTTTCGAGATGTTCAGCTCGACTATGTTAAGACACATGACGTGTGTAATATCAGCTTTTGCTTCAGGTTCGTCTGGACGAAGTTGGATCGTCCGGGACGATCGGTTCAGGTTGTGTAGAAAAATCATGTTTGGCTGTATGGTTCGTCTGGACGAAATCAGGATCGTCTGGACGAAAATAAGTCAGAGAACCCTTCGCCAGGGACGATATGTAATTTTTCGTCTGGACGAAATTCTTCTCTTCATGGATCGTCCGGTACGAAGCTCGATCGTCCAGGACGATCAGTCTGGATATATATAGAAATGAGATATTTTGAAGAGAAAGAAATATCTGAGGAGAGAGAAAGAGAAAAGGAAAAAGAGAAAAGCTGGTTTTCGGAGACCGCGGAGCGCTTTTCGTCCGACGCTGCTGTTGGGAAAAGTGAAGATCTCGTGGTAAGGACTCCGAATCCTGTTTCTGTTTTCAAAGATGTTGAGTTTTGACCGAGTTGTGATTTGTTTTGTATTTTCGTAGTCAACTTTTCGACGTGATTTGAGATTGACACAACTTTCACCGCACAACTTTTAGAGTGTTATAGATATGATTATTCTACACGATTTGACTGTATTCTACGAATTTTCTTCTGTCGGAATTGGTTCTACGCGGTTTTTTATCGAATAGAAAATTATCAGGATGTTTTCTGACTTGGTTTCTATAGAATAATAGTCTTGTATTGATGCCGTGGATCTTCGTCTGTAATTTGGAAAGATTTGGAATTTGTGTCTTTTTGCAGGATTTTTGTGTAAACTTGACCGACTACTGTTACGCTGCCCGATTTTCGTATGATTTCTGATTTTCCTGAAATTGATAGATTGAATTGATATGTGCATGACTATTGATATGATTGTTCTGGATTGCTTTAATATTGATTTTTGCATTGATTATAGATTGATTATTGAATTGCTTACTGAATTGACTATTGATACTGAAAGACAAGTGGGAACATGGTTGAACATTGGTTGGAGATGATACCTGTACAGGATGGTGGGCCGACGGGCTTTCCTTTAAATCACAGATCATGGATCATGGATATAACGATGGGAGTCATAAGGAGATTATATGCCGACGGGCGGCCGACGGGCAATAGAGTGACGACTCTTTTTCATAGAACCAATGTATAGATATCTACAACAGCAATACGGATTCTACAACAGCAACATGACCAGCGTTTGTGCTTGTCTAGTAAGACCATTGAATGATTGCATCGTACGGATTTTCTGATGTGCATGGATTTACGGATTTACTGTTTTGTACGAATTCATTGATTTTATTGACTGATCATTGATAATCGTCGAACATTGATACTATTGACCATTGATTATTGTTTTGGGATTCATTGATGATTGATCATCGAGCATTGATACTATTGATTATTGACATTGATACATGGATATGGACGGCATAGATTTATAGATTCATTGATACCATTGATCCTGCATTGATTCGACTTGCTACTATAGATTTATCGTATTGTCTTTCCGATTGATTTTATCGACTTGATCGTATAGATTTGATTTATTTTGATTGATTTTCTCGACTTGATGGACTTGACGGATTTATTGTTGGATTTATGGGTTTAGCATTTCGATTGTACGTTATGGATTCATAGATACCGGCACCAATACTGATATAGATTCTGCGTATTGATTCATAGAGATTGACACTGTTATTGATATAGCTTGTAGCGATTGATAGATACCGACATCGACATTGATATGGATATGATATGGACATTGATAGATATAGATACTGTATTGATAGCATGAACATGGACATCGTACTACTGCCTACCGATTCATTGATATTGTTGCCTATAGATTTTATAGACTCGCTGTTGCTACTGTTCTGCACCGTATTGACTGTCGTATAGATTCATTGTTCCGTATTGCTTTTCTCGACTGATTTCATTGATTTGACCGTATTGATTTGATTGACGGATATTGATTGATTGATTGAATTGAAATGATTGATTTGCCTGCCGCTGCATTGACTGGTTTTATTGACTATTGATTTTCGGATTGCATCGATTACTGATTTGATTTCCACTGCATAGACTCATTGACCATTGACTGATATAGATTGATTGACTGTGATTGACTGACATGCATATTGATAGCATAGCCGTGCTTTGATTTCAATTATAGGTATTAGGTGACCTGCTGGGCTTTGTAAAGCTCATTATATGTGGTTAAAATTTTCAGGTCCGAGCATGGGAGCTGCAATGGAGATTGATCAAGACTGTCAGACGAATCCTTTCACTATTGATATCTGGGGCACCACAACATGTCCGGTCTAGAAGCTTCTCTATTATATTCCAAACCTATATATAAGCTGTAATCTGTAATATCTGGCATTAATAAGATTTCACATTTCATTTATCTATCTTAAGATCTCTCCGATTTCTTGTTTCTCTCTCTCTCTCTCTCTCTCTCTCGATCTCAACTATTCTCACATGGTATCAGAGCTGTAAAGCTCAAACAGCTCTTCAAGATATCCATGGCGAAAGAAGATTCCGCCGGATCACGCCGGACAGCATCGGCGGTAGTAAACAGAGACACGGATCTTCTCATCCCGCCCCATCTGAAATTCTTGATATCCAATATCAAGAATCTGGTTCCCACCTCTCTCACAACCGAGAATTACTCGATTTGGAGACTGCAACTACTCCAACATTTCTCGGCAAACGGCTATGGCGAACATCTCACCGGCCAAGCTTCTTGTCCGCCGAAGTCGAACGAATCAGAGCGAAATCGATGGATCCTAATAGACCGCAATCTGGTCTCAGCATTACTATCTACAATCTCATCCTCAATACTTCCATACGTCATCACCATTCGCACCGCTCACGAAGTCTGGACTATGCTCGAGCGTCGTCTCCAACCGACGAGCCGATCTCGGGTGATTCAGCTCAAAAACGAGCTCCACCAAATGCAGATGCAAGATCGGGCAATGCATCAGTATCTTGATCAGATCAAGAAAATCGTAGATAACATCGCCGCGGCCGGATCCACTTTCGATACCGAAGTCATAGTTCTATACATTCTAAATGGCCTACCTGCTGCATACAACCCATTCAAAACTGCAATCAGGACGTCTTTCCAACCTATCCAACTAGACGATCTATACTCGTTGCTAACAAGCGAAGAAATCAACCTTCAGCATCAGCAGCTTCAAGAAAGTCGAACGTCTGATTCCACAGCATTATTTGTGAATAGATCCACCAATTACAGAGGAAAGACGAACAAATTCAGAGGACGTTCATCCACTCGTCAACAATCGGCCAAACGATCCTCGGCTATAGAAAACCAAAACAATACAAGAACTCAAAATCAGCGCCCTCAATGCCAAATATGCTGCAAAATGGGTCACTCTGCACTAAACTGCTGGCACAGGTGCAACCTGAACTACGCTCTCCCATCCAATCAGTGGGCTCTTACAGCTCAACAACAACAAGTCAAAACTAGTGACTGGATCTTGGATTCGGGGGCGTCTTCCCACCTCACCGCCGACCACCACAACTTACAACAATCGACGCCTTACAATGGTCTCAACACGATTTCCATCGCAAACGGGAGTAACCTTTTAATTCAGAATTCGGGCCAAGGCATTCTACCCCTGCCTGAGTCCAACAGTAAGCTTCACTTGAAAAACATTTTTCACGTTCCAAACATTTCCCATAACCTGTTATCTGTATCCAAACTAACCTCCGACAACAACATTTCTATTTCTTTCACTGCTAACGAATTTGTGATTAAGAATCTTCAGGACAATCAGGTACTTATCCGAGGTCCAATTCGCAATGGCCTATATCATATCAAAGCTCCTTCCACTCGTAAAGAAGCAGCTATGCACACGATCCAGGCGAACAAGATCTCCTGGCACGACCGTCTCGGTCATCCGAACGCCCGCAAACTCAACAAACTGGCTACACTTGTTCAAGACATTTCTTCAACTTCTTTAAAGCACATTTGCATTTCTTGTAATATTTCCAAAAGTCATAAACAACCTTTCTTTCGTAGCATTTCTGTGTGTAATAAACCTTTCCAGCTCGTCCATTCGGACGTCTGGGGACCGGCTCCAGCCACTTCACTAAACGGTTTTCGTTTCTATGTAATCTTCGTAGACGACTATACTAGATTTGCATGGATGTATCTTCTCTATACCAAAGATGAAGTATGTTCTAAATTTCAAAACTTTTGCGCATTAGTTAAAAACAAATTCAATACCAGCATTCAAATGTTAAGGACCAATGGCGGCGGAGAATTCACAAGCCACGCCATCCGGAACTACCTGGCTCAACAAGGTATTACGCACCACATCAGCTGTGAGACCTCGTTCCCTTACTGTTCCTCTATGATTTGGATTTTTCCTCTCAGAATCGTCCGGGACGATAGTGGGATCGTCCAGGCCGATATGCACTGTAGAAAATATCGGCCTGAAAATAGTCCTGGGAACCGTCCAGGACGATTTTTTTGGTCTGATCGTCCCGGGACGATTTGGCGATCGGCCGGGCCGATCTGCTTAATGATATGAGTAAATCAGCTCGTTTTGATGAGAGAGAAAATCATTTTAAAACAAAATATCTGTTTTGAGGAGAGAGAAAAAGAAAAGGAAAAAGAGGAAACTTGGTTTTGGAGGCCACGGAGCGCTTTTCGTCCGACGTCGCTGTTGGGAAAAGTGAAGATCTCGTGGTAAGGACTCCGAACCCTATTTCTGTTTTCAAAGATATTGAGTTTTGACCGAGTTATGATCCGTTTTGTGTTTTCGTAGTCGACTTTTCGACGTGATTTTGATTTGACATGACTTTCACTGCACAACTTTTGGTATGTTATAGATATGATTATTACACATGATTTGAGTATTTTCTGCGACGATTTTACCGGTCGGAATTGATTCTACGCGATTTTAATCGAATAGAATTATATCAGGACTTGATTTGATTTGATTTCTATAGAACAATAGTCTTGCATTGCTGTTATAGATATTCTATTGTAATTTGGTAGAATTTGGAAATCGTGTCTTTTTGCAGGATTTTTATGTAAATTTGACCGACTGCCGTTACGCTGCCCGATTTTCGTATGATTTCCGAATTTTCTGGAATTGATAGATTGAATTGATATGTGTATGACCATTGATATGATTGTATTGGATTGATTTAATATTGATTATTGCATCGATTATGGATTGTTTGTTGAACTGATTATTGATTGACTATTGATACTGGAACCCAAGTGGAACCTGGTTGAACGTTGGTGAAGATTGATATTGACCTGTACAGGATGGTGGGCCGACGGGCTTTCCTTTAAACCATTGATCATTGATATAACGATTGGGAGTTATAAGGAGTTTTATATGCCGACGGGCGGCCGACGGGCAAAAAGAGTGACGACTCTTATTGATAGACCAACGTACTACAACAGCAACGGATTCTACAACAGCAACATGACCAGTTGATTTTACTTGTCCAGTATATAGTATTGAATTGCATGTTCACTGTATTGATTTATAGATTCATTGTTTTATAGATTCCTGTTTTATTGACTTTGATTGGATTTATTAGATCGTACGATTTCATTCATTTCATTGATTGATTGCTGTGCATCGACATTGAGCATTGATATAGAAATGGATTGATATAGATATTGCATTGATAACATGAGCATGAATAGTATAGAATCATTGACACTGTTGCTTATAGATGCATTGATTTCTGCTTATAGATTCGTTGTTACTACTACCTGTGGATTTATTGATCTCGCTTATAGATATTACTGATAGACCGTATTGATAGGATTTGATAGCGAATGATTTAACGGATTTGATTCGACGATTTGATTGATTTAACGGATTGATTGATTTTCTTCTGTGTACGGATTTCTTCGAGATTGACGTGAATTGATCGAGCTAGATTTATTGATTTGCCTGTTGCTGCATTGACTGGTTTTATTGACTATGAATTTTCGTATTGCACCGATTCATTGACCATTGACTGATATAAATTGATTGACTGTGATTGACTGACATGCATATTGATAGCATAGCCGTGCTTTGATTTCAGTTATAGGTATTAGGTGACCTGCTGGGCTTTGTAAAGCTCATTATATGTGGTTGAATTTTCAGGTCAGGGCAAGGGAGCAGAATATAGGAATTGATCCAGATCTTCAGGTTTTTGTCTTTTGATTGATTTTGATTCTTTTGTACTCAGGATAGATTTCAGAATTGGTGATTGTAGCGTAGTTCCTGAGTATTGTATATGAACTTTTGAGTTTGGATCGACTTGTATATTGATGTTTTAAATTTCATAGATGTTTGATAGACTGTTAATTGAAGGTTTTAGATAACTCTGGTAAATTGTTTGAGTAATTGATTGACATTCTTTCCAAGTTAGATCTTGGGGCATGACAAGTTTGATATCAGAGCAGTGTTATTGGAAGAATGGATTGTTACCAGAGTTGTAGGATTGGATTGAAAAGTGGGTAGTTTGGGTAGTTGTAAGAGCTTCATTGGCATACATAATTGCATGTGTGTATCATGTATTCTGAATTATGTAGGTGAAAAGATATGGATCATCCGGCAGAATCCAGTGTACCGAATGAGCAACACAGCGCAGCCCCAGTACCTTCCGAGAGTATGATGCAGTTGGCTACTGCGATTGCACATGTTATGGGGGATGCTCAGAGCAAAATGAGTGGGAGCAAAGAGGAAGAGGTAGACAGACACTTGCAGATGTTTCATAAGCTGAAGCCTCCGTTGTTTAAGGGAGGTGTGGGACCCCAGGCTGCTGAGGATTGGATCCTGAGGGTGGAAAAGATTTTTGATAGTATGCAGTGTCCGGGAAACAGAAAAGTACCCTTAGCTGTGTTCCTGTTTGAGGGTGAAGCGGAGAGATGGTGGATTGGACAGCAAAGAGAGAAATTCCAGGGGAAGACCAATGCTGAGATCACATGGGATGAGTTCACTGCAGTGTTCAGGATGTGGTTTGTACCGCCGTCAGCTCAGCGACAGATGCAGGAAGCTTTCATGAGATTGGAGCAAGGCCGCAAGTCAGTGATGCAGTACGAGGCCGAGTTTACTGCACTTTCGAGGTACGCTGCTCATCTGATTCCTACTCCCGAGGAAAAGTGTTATAAATTTCTGCATGGGTTGAATAGAGAATTGAGGCATCCACTAGTACCCTTCCGGATACATGAGTTCTCTGAGCTAGTGGAGCAGGCCCGATTGATAGAGATTGACTTGGCGACACCGGTATCGAGGTACGAGGATACCAGGAGGAGGAGAGATGAGGTACGACGAGATGATTCTGATAGAGATAGAGAGAAGAAAAGCATATATGATAGTTCGAGAGGATCTGCATCGGGATCTGTACCGCGATCTGCATCGGTAGTATCGTCTGGTAGTTCTGGAGCATGTATTCACTGTGGTAAACGACATGCAGGTCGATGCTACCTGTTGACGGGGCAGTGCTTTCACTGTGGACAGCAAGGGCACAGAGCAGCAGATTGTCCTCAGAAAGGACTGGGTGGACGGACTGATTCTGGCACGGGTTCAGGACAGCAGAGGACTGTTGGCCCGAGGACTTACAGTGAGAGATCAGGGAACCGGATAGATGATAGAGCTATCAGAGATCAGAGGGAGACAGTTGCGCCACGACCTCCTGCACTTCCTCCAGTGGTGCCACGCGTTTACAGTCTACAGCATCATGCAGATCAACAACGTACAGAGAGTTCTACTGGTAAGATTGATTTGACTAACCAATTGATATTGACATTTGATCATGCATATTGACATGTGATTGATTGCATTGTGTGTTTGTATGGATTTCGACGAGTTTTGATTTGGATTGATTTGTTTTGCGTTGTTTTTGTCTCGTACCTGTAGGGAAATGTCGGGACGACATTTTTCTAAGGTGGGGAGATTGTGAGACCTCGTTCCCTTACTGTTCCTCTCTGATTTGGATTTTTCCTCTCAGAATCGTCCGGGACGATAGTGGGATCGTCCAGGCCGATCTGCACTGTAGAAAATATCGGCCTGAAAATAGTCCTGGGAACCGTCCAGGACGATTTTTTTGGTCTGATCGTCCCGGGACGATTTGGCGATCAGCCGGGCCGATCTGCTTAATGATATGAGTAAATCAGCTCGTTTTGATGAGAGAGAAAATCATTTTAAAACAAAATATCTGTTTTGAGGAGAGAGAAAGAGAAAAGGAAAAAGAGGAAACTTGGTTTTGGAGGCCGCGGAGTGCTTTTCGTCCGACGTCGCTGTTGGGAAAAGTGAAGATCTCGTGGTAAGGACTCCGAACCCTATTTCTGTTTTCAAAGATATTGAGTTTTGACCGAGTTATGATCCGTTTTGTGTTTTCGTAGTCGACTTTTCGACGTGATTTTGATTTGTCATGAATTTCACCGCACAACTTTTGGTATGTTATAGATATGATTATTACACATGATTTGAGTATTTTCTGCGACGATTTTACCGGTCGGAATTGATTCTACGCGATTTTAATCGAATAGAATTATATCAGGACTTGATTTGATTTGATTTCTATAGAACAATAGTCTTGCATTGCTGTTATAGATATTCTATTGTAATTTGGTAGAATTTGGAAATCGTGTCTTTTTGCAGGATTTTTGTGTAAATTTGACCGACTGCCGTTACGCTGCCCGATTTTCGTATGATTTCCGAATTTTCTGGAATTGATAGATTGAATTGATATGTGTATGACCATTGATATGATTGTATTGGATTGATTTAATATTGATTATTGCATCGATTATGGATTGTTTGTTGAACTGATTATTGATTGACTATTGATACTAGAACCCAAGTGGAACCTGGTTGAACGTTGGTGAAGATTGATATTGACCTGTACAGGATGGTGGGCCGACGGGCTTTCCTTTAAACCATTGATCATTGATATAACGATTGGGAGTTATAAGGAGTTTTATATGCCGACGGGCAAAAAGAGTGACGACTCTTATTGATAGACCAACGTACTACAACAGCAACGGATTCTACAACAGCAACATGACCAGTTGATTTTACTTATCCAGTATATAGTATTGAATTGCATGTTCACCGTATTGATTTATAGATTCATTGTTTTACAGATTCCTGTTTTATTGACTTTGATTGGATTTATTAGATCGTACGATTTCATTCATTTCACTGATTGATTGCTGTGCATCGACATTGAGCATTGATATAGAAATGGATTGATATAGATATTGCATTGATAACATGAGCATGAATAGTATAGAATCATTGACACTGTTGCTTATAGATGCATTGATTTCTGCTTATAGATTCGTTGTTACTACTACCTGTGGATTTATTGATCTCGCTTATAGATATTACTGATAGACCGTATTGATAGGATTTGATAGCGAATGATTTAACGGATTTGATTCGACGATTTGATTGATTTAACGGATTGATTGATTTTCTTCTGTGTACGGATTTCTTCGAGATTGACGTGAATTGATCGAGCTAGATTTATTGATTTGAATGTTGCTGCATTGACTGGTTTTATTGACTATGAATTTTCGTATTGCACCGATTCATTGACCATTGACTGATATAGATTGATTGACTGTGATTGACTGACATGCATATTGATAGCATAGCCGTGCTTTGATTTCAGTTATAGGTATTAGGTGACCTGCTGGGCTTTGTAAAGCTCATTTTATGTGGTTGAATTTTCAGGTCAGGGCAAGGGAGCAGAAGATAGGAATTGATCCAGATCTTCAGGTTTTTGTCTTTTGATTGATTTTGATTCTTTTGTACTCAGGATAGATTTCAGAATTGGTGATTGTAGCGTAGTTCCTGAGTATTGTATATGAACTTTTGAGTTTGGATTGACTTGTATATTGATGTTTTAAATTTCATAGATGTTTGATAGACTGTTAATTGAAGGTTTTAGATAACTCTGGTAAATTATTTGAGTAATTGATTGACATTCTTTCCAAGTTAGATCTTGGGGCATGACATCAGCTGTCCCCATACACCCGAACAGAACGGTACAGTAGAGAGGAAGCATCGTCATTTGCTGGATCTCACCCGCACTCTGCTCCACGCTGCAAATCTCCCAAATTTGTTCTGGGCAGAAACTGTATCTACAGCAAATTATCTCATCAACCGGCTTCCGTCCGCGGCAATCAAGGATTAAATTCCGTATAATCTTCTTCACGGCAGTCCTGCATCATACGCACACCTACGCAACTTCGGCTGTCTTTGCTTCCCATGGACAAAACCATACGCTCAAACCAAACTCTCTCCCCGCTCGCAGGCTTGCGTCTTCGTATGGTACTCAACTCAACATAAAGGATATCGATGCCTTGACTTCGCTAACCAAAAGTTGTACATATCAAGGCACGTGATTTTTCACGAACACATATTTCCCTATGCGAAGTCGACCACAAATCAACCAAATGAAGCCACGCATCTGCATTACTCACCTTTGCTGTTAGTTCCGACCTCCACCCTCACAACTCGAACAGAGAAGGTTCCTCACAACAAGTCTTTGCCAACTCCTCCGCAGCATGTCACAAATACCTCCGATGAGCGATTCCGCTCCAGCCATCTCCCTTCCACCGCCGGTGACAAGCGATCCCCTTGGCTCTCTTCCCGCATCCGCCACCAACAGACATCATATACAAACACGACTACACTCAGGTATCTCCAAACCAAAACCAATCTTCACACTAACTGATATTCCCTCCGAGCATTCCACTCCGACATCCTACAACGAGGCTGCTAAGCATAAGCACTGGAGATCGGCAATGTCGGCCGAATTTCGAGCACTACAAACCCAAGGCACCTGGACACTGGTTCCCGCACCGATCGACAAACCGATCCTAGGTAGCAAATGGACTTTCAAGAAAAAGCTTAACCCAGACGGCCAAGTCCTCCAATACAAAGCCCGTCTGGTCGCACAAGGCTGCTCTCAAGAATTCGGAATAAACTTCACAGAGACATTCAGTCCCGTTGCAAAAATGGTAACAATTTGTATGCTTATCACTCTCGCCTTAACTCATAACTGACTTATAAAACAATTAGACATATCGAACATTTTTCTTCACGGCGACCTACTGGAGGAGACCTACTGGAGGAGGTTTACATGAAACAGCCGAGAGGTTTCGAAGATGTCATCCATCCGAAACACGTATGCCAGCTGAGGAAATCCATCTACGACTTAAAACAGTCTCCGCGGTAGTGGTTTCACAAACTCACCACATTTTTACAAACTTTGGGCTTCAAATTCAGCTCGGCCGACCCCTCTCTACTACATTTCAATCACAACAACACACGGATGTTCGTTCTCATATACGTCGACGACATCTTGATCACCGGCAACAACACAGCCAAGATAGGCAAAACTCTGCGCAGCCTCCGATCAGCATTCAAATTAAAGCAGTTAGGAGACATTTCCCTGTATCTCGGAATCCAGGTGATCAAAAATTCATACGGCTATTTCCTCTCTCAATCACATTACACACAAAAAATTCTCACCAATGCAGGTTTCGACGACTGCAAGCGCTCACACCTCTCCAACTCTCGATGACTCTCCGTTCAACGACCCAACTCTGTTTCGGAAGCTAGCAGGATCTCTTCTGTATCTATCCATTACCAGACCAGATATTGCCTTTGCAACAAACACCATTTGCCAGCAGATGCATCATCCCCGTCAAAGCGACTATCAGGCACTCAAACGCTTGTTACGATACATCAAAGGAACACTGGAATACAGTCTCCCGATCAAGAACGGTCCTACTTAGCTCAGGTGCTACACAGACGCTGACTGGGTGGCAAATCACATTGATCGGAAGTCGATCTCAGGTTTCTGCACATTTCTTGGACCCAATCTAATCTCATGGTCCGTTAAGAAACAAAATATCGTCGCAAGATCATCCACAGAAGCGGAGTATCGGGCGCTCTCCGCAGCTACATCGGACATTCTATGGCTCCGACGGCTAGCCTTCGATCTCGGCATACCCCAGACAGATCCTACAACGATACACTGTGATAACATCTCAACAATAGCCCTCGCTAAGAATCCCGTTTTTCACGCTCGTACAAAACACATCGAAATCGACCATCACTTCATTAGTGGTCACCTTCAAAACGGGAACATTCGTATCGTTCACCTAGGCTCACTGGATCAAATAGCAGACATTCTCACAAAATCGCTTCCAATAAAACGCTTCTTGGACCTACGATCCAAATTGACCATTCGTCCACCGAATGATCAATTTGAGGGGGCATGTTAAGACACATGACGTGTTCGGTCTAGAAGCTTCTCTATTATGTTCCAAACCTATATATAAGCTGTAATCTGTAATACCTGGCATTAATAAGATTTCACATTTCATTTATCTATCTTAAGATCTCTCCGGTTTCTTGTTTCTCTCTCTCTCTCTCTCGATCTCAACTATTCTCACAGACTAAGTTTGTTGAAATCAAAATTCGGATGATCCCCAATTTAATTTCAAAAGTTTCCATCTCAAATTTGCCTCAAGATTCGTGCCCGGTCAAAATAAATTTTTTATGTTATATCATTATTAAATATATTAAAAAGTACTTTTTATTTAATTTATTTTAAAAAATATTTAATGTATGAATAATTAATTTATCACTCATTTCAAAAGCAAATAAATTTTTTTGAAAATAATAACCTTGATAGAATATTCTCATCTAAATTTTTAATAAGACTTTTAGTCAAATTTTTATTTTATTTTATAAAAAATTAATCCTAATATTATTTAAATAAAATTCCTATCAATTATCTCTTTATTTATTTATTAGTTTTATTTGGCAATTCAGCTTTTCTCTTCGCCAAAGGAAACGGGAACTTCGCCACTATTTTGCTTACCTAGCAGCTATGTACTATCTGAGCATCACTAATTTGACGTCATTGTACTGCTGGCTGGAGATATTGATTTCTCTTTGATAAGTCCTAAAAAATTATCATAATTGGGCGCGAATTTCGATGCAAAATCAAATTGGAAACTTCAAATATTAATTGGGAAACCATCCGAACTCCGATTTCAGCAAACTTACAGTCGAACTGAGCGTCTCAAAAATACGAACCCAACGACACCAAATCCAACTCAATCCGAGCCCAAATGGGTCCGAATCATGGACCCGAAGCGTTGTTGGAAGGTTCAAACTGCAATTTGAGATACCAAACAGTCTTCAATTTTAACGAGCTTATACTCGAATCGAACGGCTCGACGAGACAAATCCAACGAGCCCAAGCTCGCCAAATTCCTACATCTCTAAGATTTTCAAATGTCCAATGAACGGTGCACGGTCGTAGGATTCGATATCGGCCGTCCATTCGACCACTCCCTATTCGCCCCTGATCTCACACCTATTTACGAGCTATGCCACTCCAGAAAATCTATAAATAGAGCCCTCATTCTTCACAAAGGGGGGTCCAAGCAAGAAGAGAAGAAGAGAAGAGAAGGAAGAGGAGAAGGAAGAAGCTCCTCCTCGACCACCGCTGAAACCTCGCCGGACCACAGCAGGAGCCTCGCCGGACCACCGCCAGAGCCTCGCCGGACCACCGCCGAACCACCTTCAGAGCCTCGTCGGACCACCGCCTCAATGCCCGACGTTCAGGCCCAACATTCTACTGAAGGCCCGACATTCAGGCCCGAAATTCTGCTGAAGCCCTGACATTCTGCTCAAGGCCCGACATTCTGCTCAAGTCCCGACGTTCTACTAAAGGCCCGACATTCAGGCCCGACGTTCTGCTGAAGGCCCGACATTCTGCTCAAGGCCCGACATTCTGCTCAAGTCCCGATGTTCTGCTGAAGGCCCAACGTTCTACTCAAGGCCCGACGTTCAAGCCCAACGTTCAGGCCTGACGTCTTCATCTGAGGCCCTCACCTTCGCCAGAGGCCCTAACCTTCGTCAGAGGCCCTCACTTTTACCAACGGCCTTCACCTTCGCTAGAGGCCCTCACCTTTGCCAGAGGCCCTTATCTTCGCCAGATCATCATTAAAGGCCGTGTGCTCCACCAGAACATCACATGAGGCCCAAACTTCCGCCGGACCACTACTTGAGGCCTTGAGCTCCACCAGGCCACCACCTGATGCCCACAGTTCTCCCAGAATACTGCCGACTACGATCCTTTCGACCTCCGTCGCCTACTATGGTCCTTCCGACCTCCATCAACAAACAACGGTCTTTCTGACCCCGGTCTCCTACCGACTACGGTCCTTTCGACCTCTATCGCCTACTGCGGTCCGTCCGACCTCCATCATCAGACAACGATCTTTCTTACCCAGGTCCCCTGCCGACTACGGTTCTTTCGACCTCCGTCACCTACTGCGGTCTGTCCGACCTCCATCACCAAACAACGGTCTTTCTGACCCCGGTCTCCCGCCGATTACGGTCCTTTCAACCTCCGTCGTCTACTGCGGTCCGTCCGACCTCCATCACCATACAACGGTCTTTCTGACCCAGGTCTCTTACCGACTACAGTCCTTTCGACCTCTGTCGTCTACTGCGGTCCGTCCGACCTCCATCACCAGACAACGGTCTTTCTGACCCCGGTCTCCTGCCGACTATGGTCCTTCCGACCAAACAAACATGTATATATAACTCCTACCATGTAATGCAATCTATATGATGTATATTTGCTACATCAATACAAGGCCTTCTCCAAAGGAAGGGCCTCATTTATAATCGACTGCAAATACTTGTGGATTCATTCAAACTGGGCCAAGCCCCGTGGTTTTTCCCCCTTTTCAGGGGTTTTCCACGTAAAAACTCTGGTGTCTCTTATGAATGTTTCACCCCCTCTCTTATCTGCTTGTGTGCTGGATCTTCGTACAATGCTAAGACATTAAACCATATATTTCTCTACCGCCGTGAATATTCCATGACACAACACTCTTATTATTAAATTCAATAAATATTTTATTCTAGATGAATTATAAACTTTTTTTCCAAAAAATAAATCATAAATATATGTCCTTAAATATTATATTATGATACATATGATGCAAAATTTTAAGCTAAATAAATTAATTTATTATTATTATTATTTTTGTTGATATTTAGATCAATTAAGTAAAACTCACACATCACATAGACAAACTTTGAACTCAAAACCTCTTGGTTGATAGTCAAATCTCTTAGTCAGCAGATTAAGATGATTTACATATACTAAGTAATCATGTTAGAAGAATTTAGCACTTTCTCGTGTGAGCTAGTTGGCGTAGTGAATTGCAGGTTGTCATGGTACACGTGGCACTTAATTTATTAAATGCTAATATTCGTTAAAATTATAATTATACTTTCTTAGCTTTTCTCTCATAATAAAAATTAAGAAGAAAGTTGGACAAATAAAGCATTTTACCCATCGAGGTTTAGGGTGGTTGGTAGGGGAGCACGATAGGGAACCCCTCATCCCGGGTTCAAATCCCCTCTACTACGGCCTCGCCTCTTCAATGGGGCAAAGAAAGTGTGGGTCCGATGCCGGTGGGTGGCCCGATAAGTTCTGTCGAGGGATTAGTATTGAAGTGATAAAAACTAGATACCCCGTTCCAAAAAAAAATTTCAAGTAAAAAAAAACAGAAACTTTATAAATCTCTAATTTTATCATGAACGAATGATTTAAAAAATAAAAATAATAACGTGATCATCGGATGAGCAGATCTATCTAGGGATGTAAGTGAGCCGGCTCGAACTCGACTCGTTAACGAGCTCGCGAGCCGAGTTTATCGAGCTTCGAGCTCGAGCTCGAGCCTACAATCGAGCTCGAATGATTAACGAGCTCGAGTTCAAGCTCAGCCTGACTCGACTCGAAAGCTTATCAAGCTACTCGATATAATTATATATATAATTATATATATTATATTTATAATATAAATTATATATATAATAATACCCATCACATATGTTGGTGCTTCTCAAACGAGCTCGATCTCGAGCTCGAGCTTTTCAAACGAGCTCGAGCTTTCGAGTCGAGCTCGAGCTTGATATTTTCTAAACGAGTCGAGCTTGAGCCCACTAATCGAGCTCGATCTCGAGCTCGAGCTCATTAAGGACTAAACGAGCCAGGCTTGATAAGGCAAATACTCGACTCGACTCGACTCGACTCGTTTACACCCCTAGATCTATCCCATGGCAGAGATTTATTATATGGTATTTTTTATTCTTGTTGATAGTGATAATGGTAAGCTACCGGTCGTCGGGTTACTCATTGAACGATTTAGGTCAAACATGAAAAGCCAATGAACTAGCTGGGCATTTTCTTTTCTTTTTTGTCGATTACTTTGATCCATAAGGAAAATCAGTCCAGCTGAGAGAATCGTTTTCTTTTCTATATGCAATTTAAACTAGTTTGAATTAATTTTCTAAATCCATATTATTTATTAATAATAAATGAAAAAATATACTGGTTATCAATTATTAAGATTTCCTTTTGCGATAACTTTCTTATTATTTTTTAAAACAAAATTTTAAATTAAAAAAAAAATTTAAAGGTAAGACAAAGAGTAAGAAAGTTTTACCAAACGAAGTTTAAGGGACGACTTTTTTATTGTTTTTTAAAACAAAATTTCAGTAGTACTAAAACTCTATTTAAAGAAGTAATAAAAAAAAGTTATCCCAAACAGAGCCTAAGACTCTATTTGAAACGTCTTTCTTACTACTTCTAAAAACTAAAAAACTGCTTTAAGAAGCAATAAGAAAGCCGTCCCAAACAAAATCAAACACTAAACTATAAAGTAAAATCAATATTAAGTATGTGACGGAATTGCTCATCTAGTAATTTATTTGGCCTTACTTTATCCCATCAATATCTGCATTGAAGGAATATTAATACTATATATGCTCTAATACCAAAATGACATGTAGTAAGATATATTAAATCTTAAATTTTCATGAAGACTCGTCAAATAATACTTCCATTAAAGAAAATTCACCAAAAAGACAACATTGAACAACTACATAGAACAATAAAAGAGCAAAATTAAACCACTACGTACAAATATAACTTACATAATCCAATGATACATTTAACATAAGATTTTCATAAATATTAGCAAACACGACAGTCATTGTCACCAATATCATCACCTTGGTAGCAATATTATCATTCCTTTTAGCAGAAACAGAGCCACGATCATCGCCGGCGATCACCTCCAACGTTTTTTTTATTCTTGGAGGTATTATTATGTGGTCTCATTCCTAATAAAGTTTTAAATATAAGTATCTTAATCTGACCTCTTTTTTGTGGCAGTGATGGCTTCTTCGTTCTCTTAGTATCCTCATGATCTCCACTCATTGCTATGCAATTAGCACTGAAGCACTCTACCTTGAAAAGAGAAAAAAAAATTAATTTGATATAGTTACATGAAAGGAGTAAGAGAATAGGCATATTTATAGCCCAATGGCTATGTAGCAATTTTAAAATATTTAAATATGAGATATAAAGCATAGAAAATGGCCAAAGGAATTGAGGATGAGCTGTAATGCTCATTTGATTTTATTTATTTATTTAAATAAATGCTTTATTTCTTAAATAAAGTATTTACAAAAAAGTATTCTCAACTTTCAAATTGATGTGAACTATAAATATTTGATTCTAAAAAGTGATATGTGAATTTTTTTTTGAGAAAAAATTATTAATATTTTTTTCTTAATTTTATGCTAGCAAAAAATTCAAAAAAATAAACTATTTTGAATTAAAATTTATCAAATAAATCTCAAAATTTTTATGTACAAGATTTGTTCAACCAAACAAATATGAAAAATAAAGAAATCTCAACCGTAGATGGCCAAATTTGCAGTCATAAAGTGTGGTAGGAGTCAACGGTCAACGTATTACCTTGCCGTCCTTCTGGAAGACTGGAACTCTAAAATAATATGAGATGCCTTCACTTAGTCTTTCATTTTTAGTGACAGATTTGGAGTAAAATCTAATCTATTTCAATCTTATTTCAGATCAGCATACAGAATATTCTCTTATGATAGTTTTAAGAACTTTTCAGCATTCCATTTTGATTACATTTTTAAATAAATTGTATGTAATTTAATTAGATAGATTGGAAAATAAATAAAAAGCAATAATAATATCCTAAATTAATCACATATCTATATTTTGAACTATAATTGATAGGTCACCAAAAATCAATCTTGGTCGTGCACGAATCTCAAGGCGAATTCAAGTTCCGAAAAATTTTAAAATTAAATTCATGCTAGTTTGAACTCCAATTTTAGTAAACTTATAATCAAATTGAATGTCTCGAAGAGACGAACCTAACAACACTAAAATATGTCCAATCCAAGCCTAAATGGGTTCGAATTAAGAGCCTAAAGCATATTCAAAAAGTTTAAAAACTTAATTGTATGACAAAATGATATCCAAATATGACATGCTTATAATAGAATTGAGCAGCTCGGTGAGACCAATCTAACAAGCCCAATATCGTTGAATTTTGACATCATTAAGGCACATAAACACTTGAAAAATATTCTATGAACTAGGAAATCAATACAAGTAATCTGATGGAGCACTGTGAACCTGTCTTGGATGTTCTATATATTTACAGGATGTGACCCTCACGAAAGTCTATAAATAAACCCACAATCTTTACATGAGGAGATACATTTGGCTAAATATTGGAGAGAGAGCTTTGAAGCTTCAAGAGATCCATCACCACCGTCGGCGAACCTCCATTGATCGTCTTCCCTGGGTCACCGATTGGTTGCAAACCACTGCTGGACTTCCATCCAGCCGTCGACCTTCGCCGGACTTCCACCCCACCGTCTATCGCCACCAAACTTCCACCCGGGCATAGACCACCGCTGGACTTTCTCCAGCAGCCAACCATTGTTGGTCCTGCATCGGGATGCCAAGTACAGTGCTTTTGACCATCATATCCTATCAACTACGGTCCCTCCGATCACCATTGCCCATCGATTACAATCCATTTGACTTCTGTCACCCACCGACTGTGGTCCCTCTGACCTTCGTGACTCGTCGACAACAATTCCTGCGACTACCATCGCCGGTCGACTACGGTCGCTACAACAGATCATCCAACCAATGTCGCCTGACGACCATGGCCCATCTTACCATCATTGCCCGCCAACGATTATCACTCCAACCTATGTCGTCCGCTAACTACAATCCATCTAACTAATTTTGCCCACCAACTACAATCATTTGACATTCATCGTCTACCTACTACAGTTCCTCTAACCACCATCACCTACCAACTACGGTCCTTCCAACCTCCATCGTCGACCAAATACGGTCTATCCGGCCATTGTTGCCTGCAGACAACTGTTTGTCTGACCACCGTTGCATGTGGACTACTGTCCGTCAGACTACCGTTGCCTGCCCACTACGGTCCCCACGACTATGGTCACTCCGACCACTATCGCCTACCAACTACGGTCCCTCTGACCTTCGTCGCCCGTCGACTACGATCCTTCTGACCTTCATTGCTCGCCAATTATAATTCCTCCAAACTTCTTCATCATGCCTAACAAATGAACATGCAAAATTTCTCTTAAGAATGGCTCCCTTATCATTGAATTCTTTCAACCCTAACTATATAATGTGCTTTATATGATACATTGAGCTGGCCTTTTCCCCTGATGAAGGGAGCCATTTGTAAGCGACTACAAACACTGATGGAATCATTTCAATTGGGTAGGCCCCGTGATTTTTTTCATTTTTAAGATTTTTCACTTTAAAATCTTGGTGCCTCTTATGGCTTTTGCACACCTTTCTTTTATTTTTATCTATGTTGGATCTTCGTTCAAAGAAAAGACATTAAGCTCTTTATCTTTCTACCTCCATGATTGTTCCAATCTGCAACAATAATTTAATTTAAAATTATATTTTTTTTAATGAAGATGAGTTTGTTAAAATACATATTAAGACATTTTGCTAGTTTTTTAAATTAATTATATAGTAAAAGAAAATGATTTGCAAAGATTTGAATGGGTCTATTAATCCACATTTTAAAATAATAAAGTATAATCATAAAAAAAAAAATATTTTAATACATCACACTAAAAAAAATAGCAACATATTTCAATTAACAAAATTAATCAAAATGATCATCAAATTTTTTATATAAATCCAATAGATAATAATTTTTTTATTATTATTTATCTTAAAATAAATTTAATTTTTTATTAATTAACATAATTTTTTTTCTATTCCATAATCAAATTTATTAAATTTGATCAAATATTATTCCTCAACATTTCACCATCAAATTGCTGTTTCACAGCTGGTTTCCACCTTATGAGATAAACTGACCTTAATTTCCTTCAATATTTAGAAAGCAAAAGTTGTGACTTGTGAGTCGTGCTTTGTTGAAAATAATAAAAAAATTAAAAAATAAAATAAAATGCCAGCTGGAGCTTACAAGGATCAAGGATGAAACACCATCAATTTTCGGCCGACATAAGAAGGTTCTATTTCCTTCCGGAGGAATGTTCTATAGACTTTAAATTAAGACCAAATTCAAGTCTAATGAAATTAAAATGATATTTCATCTTGATTGTATCTTCACATCTCACATATTTTTTTCCACAGCATTTACTGCTAGCATTTTAAAAATCGCTGCTATAGAGATCTTTTAGCGACCTTTTAAACTGCCTGTTGTGATGGCCGTTCACACCATCTCTAATATAGGAAAAATTATTATGTGCGGACGTCGAATGCAGCTCTACATTTAGAGACCAATCAGAAAAAATCACATCAGCAATATCGAGCGGTACCAAGCTGCGATACCGAAGTGACTCATTTTTGTTGGTCTCCGGATGGCGTTCGGCGTCCGCTCAGAATAATTTTTCAGGGAAAAAAAAAAGAACCGGTTTAAACGAGCCGCTCACAACTCGCTCGCGTATAAGCTTGCGAGCTTTTGGCTAAGGATGGGTTGACACTAGAGGATGGGAATGCAAAGGCTAACGAAAGGGTATTTAATAATTAATTAAACAGTTAGTATATGCTTTAGAACTTAAGTGAATGTATTGTTTGATTTCAATGTTCTTAACGTCGAAAATCTGAAACAATGGAGGTGGTGCTATTCTGTAAATATAACGCCGGTTAAAACCACCATAAATCCTGAACTTTAGAGGTGGTGTAAAATGCTTCTAAAACAATCGCTTCAAATATTTTTTCCAACGAGCATAAATCTGATGCGCAAAAGCTTTGGAGCGGCCAACAACTACGGCGGTCTAGCGACGATTTCAAAAACACTGCAAAGATTTTTGTGCTGGTTAAAGCAGCCACTAAATCCTAAATTAAGTGTTGTCAAAGTTTTTTTCTTATAGTGTTTGTAAAGCAAGTCAACCATTTTGTGATAATGTCTTCGCATTGATTTGTTGAGTTATTCTCATGTTAAGTTGACCCACTTCTTCTATAAGCCTTAAAAAGATAATGCTTTAGTTCACCAGTAACATACTAGTTGTCCATTAATATTTATCAGGAGTGTCGAAATTGATATTTGGGTAAAGTTTGGGTCGAATTTGAAATTGACTTGAGTTTAATTCAGTTGATTCGAACTCTACCCGGTTTTGTAAATGGCTCGGAAATTTAGACATAGACCCGACCCGCTGGGTTACCGAGTTGACTCGACCTAACCCTCTAACTCGGAATACAGCCAAGTGCGAGCGAGTTCAGGCGCGAGCTTGTGAGGGTGAAAGGGGTGTGAGCAAGTGAGCTTGTAGGCGAGGCGGCGAGCATGTGCAGGCGAGTATGGAGTATGCGGGTGCGGGTGCAAGCACCAGAGCAATGCGTGCGCAGGTTCGGGTGCAGACGTGAGCGTAGAAGGGCTCACTACAGAGTGCGGGCGCAAGAACAGGATGGTGGGAACGCTGCAGGCGGGTGTGAGTGTAGGATTGTTGCAGGACAGCGATGACCCGGTTCATTTTAGTGTTGATTTCGGGTTTTCAGGTATATTCAAACCGGTCCCAATTTCAGAAACGGGCCAAAAAATGAAACTCAAACTCAACCTATATGGCAAACTGGTTAAAAAATGAAACCCAAACTCTATTTGACTCATGTGAGGGAATATTGATGCTTGATACCTGCTAGTTGTTGATGTATGACACAAGCCTTTTTATTACCATGATCTCCCCTTCTATAAGAAGAATGAATGAGTCAAATTGTATAATATTGTCATATGTTTGTTATTGCTTGTCGATCATTACTTAAAGAATGCCAAAACATTCAAAACCCATTAATCACTAAGGTCACGTGTAAGCATTCATAGTTACCTAATATCCCCTCTTATAAGGAGAATGTCCAAGTAAACTTTTGCTGCCTGATATATAATGATCCTCGTCCACTATCACCCAACACATGCCAATGACCGGTGTTTAATGTCCATAAACCACAAAGAATTGATGTTTATCTTCCCTATCACCTAATCTTATTTTCCACATGAACAATGATCAAGTCAAATCATCTGATGTCACATAAGCTTTGATGTTCCTCATCTACAAACATTTGGAACAAGTTTTAATAATCATCTAATCTACTCAATCTCTTATAATGAGAATAATCGAGTTACACAACATAATATTGCTCTACTATCCACATTCCTCGTCAATCATTGTGTAGTGCATATTAAATATTGATGTCTCATCTAAACTCCCGTCCTATAAGAAGCAATATAAAATTAGATCATTTGATGTCTCTTGACTTATAGGTGCTTTGTTGATCACTGCATGCAACATATAAAAAGTGATGCCTGACATTCATCAGCCATTAATATCCCACGCAAGCCTTCACCAAATTTTGATTTCCAAGATCACAAGGAGAATGATAAAATCAATTTATCCAGCATTTCCCAACCTCTAATATTCATGATCGAAAGTTACCAAACACATACTAAAGAGCAATCTCTCTCTCTCTCTCTCTCTCTCTCTCTCTCTCTCTCTCTCTCTCTCTCTCTCTCTCTCTCTCTCTCTCTCTCTCTCTCTCTCTCTCTCTCTCTCTCTCTCACACACACAAAAAAAGAGCAATGTATAATATCCATTAATTGCTAATGTCTGGTATAAGCCTTCATAGTCTCCCAATCTATCCTTCTACAAGAAGAACAATCAAGTTAAATCACCTAATATTTCTTATAGGGAATCACAAATGAAATACTAATGTCTTATATTCACTGGTGACCGATTTTTGATACCCATATTATCGATCATCTACATACCCTTTCTTAAAAAATAATTAAATATAATTGTCAAGTAGGACTTTGACTTCTAACAATCATCATCAACCATTGCTCAGTTGTTACACTCCATGATTCATATTAGAAGAATTATACAAGCTTTTCATTTTAACCATTTAACTAGAGCTTACTAATGAACAACGGAAAGAAACATGATTACATTTTTGTCTTGTCTGGAGCCTCTTATTATAGGATCTTTATGTTTTTTAAAAAATATGTAAAATCATGTAATAAGTGCATAGTCCAGCAAGTAACTAAAATCAATAAAATATAAAAAATAATAATATGTTATAAATCATATAAAGAAATATATATATATATATATATATATATATATATATATATATATATATATATGTTGATTATCTATATTAATTTATCATTTTATAATCATCACATCTCAATTCATTATATTATTAGTCATAATATCAATAACAATCAACAATACTAATGCTAATAATAATATTAATTATGTCATGATCAATAACTTTAAATAGTATTGATGATAATAAATTGTATTAGTGTTAGTCACAATATCAGTTCAATGTTCATAGAAGTATAGATATCAGTATTCGGATATTTAATGAGTGTATATTAAGGTTATCTTGCTCATGCACTTATAACTCTCAATCAGTCGTCCCTTATAATTCTTAATCAATGTACTTCTTATAACTCTCCTTGAATCATGTGAATCACTCGTTCCGACTCCTTATAACTTTCAATCAACTTACAGCACCTTATAACTTTCAATCACTGAATTATGTGGATGAGTATGGTATCACTTGGAGTTATCATATCATGCATCTGATATCTTTAGTGTTTTATTTAAAATATAATAAAATCATATCAAATCGTTTAAAATGCATTTATAACATATCAAAACTTGTATAGTAAAAGCTTATAAAATCATGAGATAATGTATTTTTGACAGATTTAGGATATATAAAATTTGTAGAAATCACAATCATTGAAAACATAAGTAAGATATTAGTTACTTACAATTAATAGAATAAAATGTGTAACATGAATGACTAACAAATATGATTCATAGGTCTTTTACCGCCCTCTCTCTTCTTCCCTCTTTCAATTTCTTCATAGTCAAGCTACTAAGTTAGGGAGTCGATTGGGTGAGGTAAAGATATTTTTAAATAAATATATATAAATACTATTCATGAACTGGTGCCGCAGCACTCATCAGATCAACATCAAAGCGTTCTACTTCAGAATTTTCATATTTTTCAATAATATTTATTTCACATATTTCAGTTATTACATCAACACCTACCAATGGCCGACATTTGATGTCTATTAACCATGGACATCCCCTCGCTTGCCAACCATTGATGTCTATGCCCAAGTTAATGGTCATTTAGTCTCCTAAGTTATCAAAAGAATGGTCAAGCTAACCATTCATTATTACCTGGTGATAATTTAAACATCACAAGAATAATATGACCACCACAAGATATATCATTCATACTTCATGCATATTACATTATATTGATATTTTCTTCAATTATGAGAAAGTACAATTCAATTCAAACTCCTAGAATCATTTCAACTATAATAGACTCAACAACTTATCGTCTTCTATAAATTTTCACATGGAAATCAACTTCTCTAAGTGTATCCAAAATTTCAATTTAATATAACGAACAATAATTCCTCTCTATTATAATAAATATTTCAACGCTCGTAATTCATAATTTATAACATTCTAAATTGTTATTATTTAAGTCTGAAAAAAAAAAGGAATTAAATCATAAACACAGACAAATATTCTTGAAACTCTCATACGAAAATATTGTATTTATAATTTTAAAAATATTTAAAATATAAATAATAACAAGTGTGTGTTACTTTTAACTATTTTTAAATTATTTAAAAAAATAATTAAAAGTAAACATTAGAACTGACAATCAAAATATAAATCTTGAAGTTCTTACTGGGCCGAAATCGGGCCGAACTTAAATCTATAGCTGTACAATAAGCCTGGCCCTACTATACGAAGCTTACTTAGCTTAGGGGCTGGGGTTGGTGGGGCTTTGGCTGTAGTGTATTTTAGTTTAAATAAAAAAGTTATAAAAATGGAGTATTTCGTTATATGAAAAATAAATTTAATTAAATTCTGAGTAGCTTGAAATTAATCTTTATTATATGCTAGAAAATTTATAACAGTCAAATAGGTGTAATATCTAGCTATTGATGAAAATCCAGCACAAAAAAAGTTATAGGAAATCAAAATAAAAATTATGTGAAAAATTCAGGGAAGAAAAAATCACAATATTTGACTCAGTTGTAATAATTCACTATAAAATATGAGATACAAAATTTTTCATTTATTGTAGTTGAAGAATATGTGATTATTTTTTGTTTATAGGAATTAAATTATTTATGAGTTCGCAAGTAGACCGTTAAAATCCAATAACAAGCTTAAATATTGATAAAAGTTAGATGATTGTCGTTTTGTGGTTAGCAGCAATGATAGTTGAATAAGACAACAGAGTTCTTTAATTCTCTCAGCTTTTGAACATCGATCTTTTGTAAAAAAATTGGATCGCATTTATAGGCTTTTTGAGATGAGCGTTTTGATAAATTTGATCATAATCCAAAACACTATCATACGGTCTATCTGGATCTTCTTGATCATAACTCATTTATTAAACATTTTGAACGCCTTAATGATGTCATAATCGCATGATCTTCGGCTCATTAGATTCACCTCATTGAGACACTTGATTTGACTATAAACATTCTATAATTAAAGCTTGTTTGATCCATCATTTATGTTCAGAAGTTTTTAGGCATCATCAAGTGAGCTCATTTGAGTCTGATCGAACCATCTATAGTGTTGATAGATTTTTCTCATCGAGACATTCAGTTCTACTGTAAATTTGCTCAAATTAGAGTTCAGATAATTCTGAATTTAATTTCATAAATTTATAATTTAAATATTATCTCCATAAATTATGTGAATATTTGAAGACGTCTCAAATATTTAATTTTTTTTTATGTATTATAAAATGGTCCATCACCATTGAGCATCTTTCCTACTATAATTTAAATTTTGTGGAGATTTGTTGCATCTCTTTCATATCTTCTGATGGGCACTGAGAAATAATAATGGCTCAACCCAGCTGTGATTTGCTCACATGTCTCTTAAATGTATATAATATGCAGATTTTACGCTCTGTAGGCCACCCGACTATAAAAGGAGCTAAACCGAATTCCTCCAAGAGGCTACGCAATTGTTGGGATTACGTAATAATTTTATTCTTTATTTGAGATAATTTTTAAATTGTTTTTTAAAATAATTTTTTTAATATAAAATTTTAAGAAAAGAAACTTTTATAATAAAAAATATTTTAAAAATAATAATAAAATTGACCCAAACAAAACAGTGTTCATAGAGTTGATGTTCTCAACCTAATCTTTTTTTTTTTTCTCTCCCTTTTGATATGTCTTTCTCTATTGCTTTATGAGCTACATTGATAAATTGTATTAAACCGGTAGGTGTCAATTTTCAACCTAATCTCTTATGACTTTTGCACACCTTCCTTTTATTTGTATCTATATTGGATCTTCGTTCAAAGCTAAGACATTAAGCTATTTATCTCTCTACCTCCATGAATGTTCCAATCTGCAACAATAATTTAATTTAAAATTATATTTTTTTTAATGAAGATGAGTTTGTTAAAATACATATTAAGACATTTTGCTAGTTTTTTAAATTAATTTTATAGTAAAAGAAAATGATTTGCAAAGATTTGAATGGGTCTATTAATCCACATTTTAAAATAATAAAGTATAATCATAAAAAAATATATATTTTAATACATCACACTAAAAAAAATAGCAACATATTTCAATTAACAAAATTAATCAAAATGATCATCAATTTTTTTATAAAAGTCCAATATATAATAACTTTTTTATGTTTATCTTAAAATAAATTTAATTTTTTTATAATTAACATAACTTTTTTCTATACCATAATCAAAATTATTAAATTTGATCAAATATTATTCCTCAACATTTCACCATCAAATTGCTGTTTCACAGCTGGCTTCCACCTTATGAGATAAACTGACCTTAATTTCATTCAATATTTAAAAAGCAGAAGTTGTGACTTGTGAGTCGTGCTTTGTTGAAAATAATAAAAAATTAAAAAAAGTAATATAAAATGCCAGCTGGAGCTTACAAGGATCAAGGATGCCGACATAAGAAGGTTCTATTTCCTTCCGGAGGAATGTTCTATAGACTGATAAATTTAGACCAAATTCAAGTCTAATGAAATTAAAATGATATTTCATCTTGATTGTATCTTCACATCTCAAATATTTTTTTTCCACAGCATTTACTACTAGCATTTTAAAAATCGCAGCTATAGAGATCTTTCAGCGACCGTTTAAACTGCCTGTTGTGATGGTCGTTCAAACCGCCTCTAATAGAGGAGAAATTATTATGTGCGGACGTCGAACGCAGCTCTACATTCAGAGACCAATCAGAATAAATCACATCAGCAATATCGAGCGGTACCAAGCCGCGATACCGATGTGTCTCATTTTTGTTGGTCTCCGAATGGCGTTCGGCGCCCGCTGCGATACCATGGACATCCCTTGCTTGCCAACCATTGATGTCTATGCCCAAGTTAATGGCCATTTAGTCTCCTAACTTTTCAAAATAATGGTCAAGCTAACCATTCATTATTACCTAGTGATAATTTAAACACCACAATATATATCATTCATACTTCATGCATATTACATTATATTGATATTTTCTTCAAGTATGAGAAAGTACAATTCAATTCAAACTCCTATAATCATTTCAACTACAATAGACTCAACGGCTTATCGTCTTCCATAAATTTTAACATGAAATCTCATTTATATTCGGAGTTTATCAACTTCTCTAAGAGTATCCAAAATTTCAATTTAATATAATAAATAATAATTCCTCTCTATTATAATAAATATTTCAACGCTTGTAATTCATAATTTATAGCATCTTAAATTGTTATTATTTAAGCCTGAAAAAAAGGAATTAAATCATAAGCACATAGACAAAAATTTTTGAAACTCTCATACGAAAATATTGTATTTATAATTTTAAAAATATTTAAAATATAAATAATAACAAGTGTGGTACTTTTAACTATTTTTAAATAAAAAACAATTAAAAGTAAACATTAGAACTGACAATCAAAATATAAATCTTGAAGTTCTTACTGGGCCGAAATCGGGCCGAACTTAAATCTATAGCTGTACAATAAGCCTGGCCCTACTATACGAAACTTACATAGCTTAGTGTATTTTGGTTTAAATAGAAAAGTTTTAAAAATGGAGTATTTCGCCATATGAAAAATAAATTTAATTAAATTCTGAGTAGCTTGAAATTAATTTTTATTATATGCTAGAAAATTTATAATAGTCAAATTGGTGTAATATCTAGCTATTAATGAAAATCCAGCACAAAAAAGTTATAGGAAATCAAAATAAAAATTATGTGAAAATTTCAGAAAAGAAAAAATCACTAGGTTTGATTCAGTTGTAATAATTCACTATAAAATATGAGATACAAAATTTTCCATTTATTGTAGTTGGAGAATATGTGATTAGTTTTTGTTTATAAGAATTAAATTATTTATGAGTTCGCAAGTAGACTGTTAAAATCCAATAACAAGCTTAAATATTGATAAAAGTTAGATGATTGCGGTTTGTAGTTAGCTGCAATGATAGTTGAATAAGGCAACAGAGTTCTTTAATTCTCTCAGCTTTTGAACATCGATCTTTTGTAAAAAAATTGGATCGCATTTATAGGCTTTTTTAGATGAGCATTTTGATAAATTTGATCATAATCCAAAACACTATCATACAGTCTATCTGGATCTTCTTGATCATTACTCATTTATTAAACATTTTGAACACCTTAATGATGTCATAATCGCATGATCTTCGGCTCATTAGATTCACCTCAGTGAGACACTTGATTTGACTATAAACATTCTATAATTAAAACTTGTTTGATCCATCATTTATGTTCGGGAGTTTTTAGGCATCATCAAGTGAGCTCATTTGAGTCAGATCGAACCATCTATAGTGTTGATAGATTTTTCTCATCGGGACATTCAGTTCTACTGTAAATTTGCTCAAATTAGAGTTCAGATAATTCTGAATTTAATTTCATAAATTTATAATTTAAATATTATCTCCATAAATTATGCGAATATTTGAAGACGTCTCAAATATTTAATTTTTTTTTATGTATTATAAAATGGTCCATCACCATTGAGCATCTTTCCTACTATAATTTAAATTTTGTGGAGATTTGTTGCATCTCTTTCATATCTTCTGATGGGCACTGAGAAATAATAATGGCTCAACCCAGCTGTGATTTGCTCACATGTCTCTTAAATGTATATAATATGCAGATTTTACGCTCTGTAGGCCACCCAACTATAAAAGGAGCTAAACCGAATTCCTCCAAGAGGCTACGCAATTGTTGGGATTATGTAATAATTTTATTCTTTATTTGAGATAATTTTTAAATTGTTTTTTAAAATAATTTTTTAATATAAAATTTTAAGAAAAGAAACTTTTATAATAAAAAATATTTTAAAAATAATAATAAAATTGACCCAAACAAAACAATGTTCATAGACTTGATGTTCTCAACCTAATCTTTTTTTTTTTTTCTCTCCCTTTTGATATGTCTTTCTCTATTGCTTTATGAGCTACAATGATAAGTTGTATTAAACCGGTAGATAATCTAATAGGGGTGTCAATTTTTGACACGACCCGAAACCGACCCGAAAAAATCCGGGTTAGGATCAACCCGGACCCAAAACGGGTCGGGTTCGGGTTGACCCAGCAACCCGAAAACGACCCGAAAATGATACGAAAACTCCTATTTGACTCGGAAACCCGAGATTGGCCCGTTTTTTACCTGATTTTGACCTGAAAATCGAAGATTGACCCGGATTTTGACCTGAAAACTAACAATTTTATGTTAACTTCGGGGCATTCATGTCTGGTCGATTTGATCCGAATCCGAATTGGGTCGGACTCGGGTATGGTAACCTGACCCGTTTTTAAAAACGGGTCGGGTTTAGTTGTCTTGAACAGTGCTGGGTCAGTTCCGGGTTCGACCTGAACCCGACCATTGACCCGAATTGACACCCTATAATCTAATTTGAACCCGACCTAGAAATTCAAATTTGGGTTGAGTTGCTTAAGAAATATGTTGGATTTAGATTGAGTATTCTAACATGTTTATTAAACAAGTCGGGTTTGCATTAATATGTGAATTCACTTTTGACCCAAACAAAGCAGCTTAATATCTTTCTCTTAATTTTGATTACTTGTAGGTGTAATATTCTTATTTTTTTATCAAATATTAGAAACTTTATACTTAATAAGTTATAATTTTTTTTAACAAAAACAGGTCAAGTTCAGATCATTCCGGTAGACGGGTTAAATTTGAGATGATTGGATTCGGGTAAGGTTAATTTTGGATCTGACCCAAACCCAATTCATCAACCCGTTTTGACAACCGTATTTTATATGACTTGAAATATTATTTTAGTTAAAATAATCATAAAAAATAAAATTACTCTCATGAATTTAAAATGAATTGGATGATTGGATTTTATAAACCAATCTTTTAATTTGTAATATTTTACTATATTACACAACCTTTTTCTTTTGACATTTTAAGTAAAAAAGTTAAATAAAAAAATAACAACGCAATTAATTATTTGCCAGAAGAGGCAAGCTCTTCGTCAGCTACTACTGTGCGTAGTTCTCCGTACACGATCTGTCAGACCGATTATTGATGCGCGCTAAAACTGTCAGTTTCTTACCGGTAGATGAAATCCATAAAATTTTAATATCATTTAAATTAACTAATTAAAAAAAATCTCAAAACAATTTTTATATAAATATTTTTTAGATTTAGAAAATTACGAAATTACAATTCAAACCAAATTATTATTAGCATTTGATTCGATTCTCAAAAAATTCTGATGAAGTTTAATTCCAACAATGGCAAAATCGAAATATTGAAATCTCCCCGTCTGCGCTTGTTCTTGGCTTCTTCGCTCTTATATTTTCCTCTTTAAAGTCCAAGATTCCGGTTCTCATCATGTCCAATGAAAGAAATATATTTAATCGATATATTAGTTTTTATAATTAAATATTTAAATAAATTTAAATAAAATAAAATTTAAAACTTAAAACAATATTTAATTACTTATTTGATTATCTATTTTATGTTCTTTTAAATTTTTTATATTTTATGAATTAAAAAAAAAGGGGAATTGTAAGAAAGAATATAGTAAAGATTGAATATATATTTTATTATTTAAAACTGTACGAACAATATCATTACTCCATTGTATGATATTACTTTAATCTATTTTATGATAATTAAGTAATTTTAATCTAAGTATATTATTTTATACAATTATGTGCTTATTATTGCCAAATTAATTACAGAAAATTTGTGTCATTTAACTCCCTTATTTCATGCTATTCACATTTCAATTTAACATAATACAATAATCAGCTTTGTAAAATTTCTCTCAAAAAAAAAAAAGAAAAAAAGAGAAAAGAAAAAACAATGTAGGCTACACTCGTAATATTTTTTAAGTATATTTAAGTCAATTAAATCAAATTCACATGCATATTATATATGCATTACTCGAATCCAAAATCTCTTGATTGATAGTTATAACACCCAACCAACAGATTAAGATGAACTACATACTCTCACAATATCAATCGAATATATTTGAAATGGGCTGGATAAAGATTTAAAAAAAAAAAAACTGAGTGGCTTTTGGATTCATGCTATGCTATCTTTTAATATCAGTCAATTTTAGCTGCATGATTTGATGGTTTTTTTTTTTTGTAATGGGACATCTACCTGCTGCCACCCCCGAAAAAGCGCTTGGTGGTGCGACTGATCCTCAGTTGACCTAGAAGAGGCACCCACCCCAGAAAACTTCTCGCCCGCACTTGATTGAGTCCCACTTAAGAGGCGCTGATGCTCGAGGGGATTCAAGCATAAATTGGGGGGTTCTCAACCGTACTCGTTCAGCAACCATGTCAAGCAAAAGTGGGTGGTATGTTTTAAAAAAAAAAAATCACAAGGGTTCTTACAGTTACATATCAGCCAAAGCCTTGCACACCTAAAGTAAATGACGATAAAAAAATATTGTAACGTCCATCATTAAAAATTCTAAATAACATTAAATTATTACACTATCATCTAAAGAAAACATTCTCTTATATAAATTTCAACAAGCCAAACATCTCCTACGCTAAGAATATCAGAAAATGAAAAAGCTTCCTCACCTTCTTCCCCATTCTCTCCCTCTTCTCTTGTAGGCTAAACTGATGAGCGATTTGAACAAGAGCTTGAAAATCTTGATCTTGATCTGACCTCTCTTCGGAAATGCTTTCTCCATTTTGTTCCGAGAGATTTTTAAGTATAGTTCAAAAGGAGAAGGATAGAGAGGGAAGCTGCAGAGAAAGTTTGAACTGAAAGTCTGAAACTGAAAGAAGATGATTACACTGCTAATTTGGCTGATGAGAGTGGAAGAAGACAAATAAGAATAAAATATTAATTTTTTTTTTTCTGTATTTTGTTTTATGTCAGATTGTCAGGAGCTAAACGAGCATTACATATCAGTCAATGAATACAATTATCAGCATGAAATTTGTTGTCAGGATTCTGAAATCGTTATTGGAGTTACCAAATCACCACTGTCAAGATATTTTTTTTTTTTTTTTTTTTGAATAAAGTTAGGTTTCCATTCATAAAAATGATAAGAAATTACATGTAAAAGAGGTTACAAGTAAGTGGGAAAGCTCAAAGAGCCCAAAAAAAAGCTCCAAAATTGTGAAAAATAGCATGAGCAAAAAACTCCTCATGACCAAAAAGAATGGAGTACAAAGATAATTTAAATCGGAAAAAGCCAAACCCCCTAATAAGGAAGAAAGCCTAGACTCATTAAGCATTTGATAAACTAAAAATTAGATCAGAGAAAGATAAGCTCATGGCCCCTGGTTTCTCGTAGGCCTTCTAAGGGGCGGACCGATAAATAATGGGGCTTTTATCATCGTTCTAGAAAAACAAACCCTGGCCTCCAGGTCCTAGAGAGAATTTGAGGCATCATATATTCCCGTAAGAAGTGATGAGGCAACCAATAAAAACGAAGATGAATTCTCGAAAGGCAGCCGGATGACAAAAGAACATCAACAAGCGAGCAAAAAGGCCTCAGTGGTTAATGAATCAACCAGAAGCACTACACAAGTTTTGTTTAGCTTATCTTAGCCAATTGTCCAATTAAAAGGACTTAGATTACAAGTTTTGTGAATAAAAATTCAATCAAATATATTAAGATAAAACTAATGATGTAATATTGAAACAACTATGAATACCTTTAAAAAATAATTTTATAGACCTATTAATAGTTTTTTCTTTTTTTATGGAGTTGAACAGCAAACTTCAGCTCATTAAAAATAAAAAAATTAATGCGATTGAGTACTATCAATGATGAACAGAAAAAGCTCTCAATCAATAATCCATTCCTCTATTCAAAATAGTAATGTCTTTTTACCCTTAGGTAGTTTTTGTTTACCTATTTTGATGAAAGTTTTGGCATATGTGTGTATAGCCGAGATGTCATTGTCTTGTAAGCATCAATGTTCTATGATTGCTTTTATAAAAGGATCCCGTAGGTGAATGGGCATTCTTTTGTTTTTTCTTCTTGGAATGTTAGAGGCTTCGAACTGAGAGACTATTCTGTGTGGATGTTAAATGCAGTTCCACATTCGGATACCAATAAGAATGAGTCACGCCAGCTATATCGAGCCGCGGTACCAAGCGGGGGCTTAGGCATCCGGACAGGGTTCCGCTTCCGCATAGAATAATTTTTCTTCAAACATGAGCCACCGGGAGTAATTTCTTCGCGTATACCACGCGAGCCCGTGAATGGGCATTCCAAAGTGCCAAAACCTTGCGTTGATTTTCTATCGCAGCAAATGTGACCATACGTTCAATAGTTTGATGATAATACTTCATAAGATCAATGCATCTCTATAAAGAAAATTGTGATGTGGAAGGTATTCCCATGTCCCTTCTAATACCATGAGAACCATAGGTTATGGAAATTTTTTTGATATGTAAGAAATTCACTCTCAATCAGCTTGAAAATATTTTGTGTTTATTAGAGAAGATAAAGATTGAAAAAGAAAGAATCGTACTCGAAATATTCTATGAGGCAAATCAAAATCACAACAAAAATAATAATATAGAGAGATTTGAGTGGTTATGTCTTTTGATAAGAGTTCATTGTAAGGTGGGTTAAGGTAAGTATTCACTAAGATTTTTTTAATTTGGTGGGGGCTTGAATTAGTGATTTTAAAAATATACTTAATCTTTTTTATCAGTGCTGGGGATCAATTACGTTGGAGATTTTAAAAGTTTTTTTTAGATAGACGCTATTATACAATAAGAAAAAATTATCACGCTACGTTTACATGAGTCATTTCTTCTCCATTATGTTCGACTATGAGTCAAATTCTCATTTAAATGTAATAAAAAAAATAATTTTTTGTACTTTCTAGCCAAGTTTTATTTAGGTTTATATTTAGATTTATTAATATAGATTAGATTACATACACTCTCCTAACAAAGTCATCGAAATAACAAAATTTTATGTGGCAAAATCATTCTATGGCGACTCTCTCTAATATTATATGCAAATGAAGCTATTGCACATTTTATGTATATACTTGTTTCGTGTTTTATCGCTGAGTTTAAAATCACTCTTTGACCAAAAAATCATCGTCTCCACAACACTGAACTTAATTTTATGCTTTCATTTTAATGGCTTACATTTTGCACCATAAAGCATTGAAAGTCTTACACCATCTTGCAATTCTATTTTATTTTTTCAGTTTGCGAGTTACTTATCCATCACAAGACAGGGCCGATGCATTCCTCCACTTCAAACATCCAGCTTGAATTATACTTATAATATTCTCATCTATTTCACCATCATTTTGAATAATAGACTTTAGATATCTAAAACATGCACTCTTTTAAATGATTTGATCACATAATGTCATAATCTTACTAATTGATATATTACCACTAAAATTATACATCGTGTATTCGATTTGAGACCAACTCAAACAAAAACTTTTAGACTTTAATGTTGCCCTCCATAATTCATGTTTTTCGTCAACTCCCTCTCTAATCTTATCAATAAGAAGAATATCATATGCAAAAAGCATACACCAAGCTAGGTTCATCAACTTTCAAATGTTTAGTAAGAGCATCCATGGCTGAACAACAAAATATGGGCTTAAATCAAATCATTGATGTATTCCAAAGAAAATAGAAAAATATTTTGGTCAAGCCATGCACCTTATATTTGAACATAAGTAATATCTCCTATATATATAACCTTAATGACTTGAATATCAAAATTATTAACTATTTTCTTTTTTTGAACTTTCTAGAGCACTCCTCTTAGAACTTTATCATATGTATGCTTTCTCTAAATCAATAAATATCATAAGTAGATCCTCCTTGCTCATGCTTTCTCTAAATCAATAAATATCATAAGTAGATCCTCCTTGCTCTCACTATATTTCTCCATCAAACCTCTCACCAAATGCATAGCTTCCATAGTAGACCTACTCGGCATGAATCCAAACTAATTTTAAAAAAATAGTAGTATTACGTCAAAACCTATGCTCAATTACTTTGTCATATAATTTTGATGTATGCCATATTAATTTAATTCATTTATAATTCACACACTTTTGTGCATCATCTATGTTCTTAAAATAAAAAACGACACACTCCTTGTTCACTCATGTGACGTCTTTTTTTTTTTCAAAATAATATTAAAATTTTAATAAAACCAAAAAATTCCTATATTTCTTAAGCATTTTCTCATATCTATTTGAATACCATCCGATCATACTACTTTTTCACAGATCATTTTCTTTAAAACCTCTCCAACTTTGATTTTACTAATACCACGATATATAAGAATAAAAAAACTCTAGTTCCATTTAAGGTGTTAAAGTCACTAAATTTAATCGTATTCTCACAACTTTCAATGAACTGCTTTTCGAAATATCTCATTAGCCTATGTTGAATATTCTCATCTTAAAAATGTATTTTTTAGTCTTCATTCTTAATATACTTCAATTGAACTAATTAAATCGATAAATCCTTTCTTCTTCATATACATTATTATAAAAAAAATAAATTATATGATAAAAAAAACTTATAATCATATAAAATTTCTTCCTATGAGTCTTCATATTTTGAAATCGTTTCACAATTATTTTATTATTAATGGTATTAAAAAAGTCTTTTTAAAAAGATAATTAATCTGACAATCATTTATCTAAAATTCTCTTATATTGTAACACAAATAAAAATCTCTAATACTTTTTTTTTTTTTTTTGGGACATTTAGGCCATTAAAGGCAAACTCACACACACAACGCATACAGATAGACTCGAACCTTGGACCTCTTAATTGGAAGCCTAAGCTCTCAACCAATAGGCCAATGAGAGTTGTGTAAAATCTCTAATACTTCATTAGGAAAGAATATGGACTTCATTCCAGAGGAGACTGCTAAGATCTGTACAGAAATAAAGTGTACTTTTTTTAGCATAATTAGTATAAACAAGGGGGAGGTCGGCCTGCACACTTGCATCTTGACTAAAGCTTGTCTTACTTGATCCTGATAATCACATTAATGGGTTTTAAAGGTGGTAGTCATCCACGCAAATAGAGCATAGAGATCTAATCCATATGATGTCTACATTTCTGATCTTCATCTACGGCTCTATTTCGGACCGCTTCTTATTTATTCTTAAAGTAATTTTTTATACAAAATTTTAATTTTTATACTAAAAAATTGGTTTAATAAACAATAAGAAAGCCGTCTCAAACGAAGCCTACATGTATGAAACTTAGGACAAGTTTTTGATTGAGGGAGATTTCATTTGACAAGTTCTTCTTGTGAGAATTTATAGTCGACCGTCGAGTTCTTAAAGCAATTAATAGCCTAGTTTCTCGGGTGAATAGCCTCGTTGAGTAGGCGACCTCATGAATAATTGAGTGAGTTCAATAGCTTGGTTTTGAGTGCCGTTGATTCTTGGTTAACTTGATGAGATTTGAAATTGGGCAACATGAGGCTTTAGACAACTTAAAGGGGTTTTGTGAGTTGGTAATTATGGCCTATTCACAATCATTGACTTGAAAAACTCAATTTAGGCTCTCTCTAAGACTTGATTAAGGCCTCATTTGGCTTATTGTTTCTTAAAACAGTTGTTTAGTACAAAAATTTTAAATTTTTTACTAAAAAATTGTTTTAAGAAACAATAAAAAAGCCGTCCCAAATGAAGCCTAAATTAACCTAGACTAATAAGAGCCAATTGAGTACAATCTTGAATGATAAGCAGTAACTAGTCTATTGTTCTTTATAGATATAGATTGTTTGTTGTGTTATATGAGTTTTACTTGCAATTTCTTGTAGGATTTCATAATATTAGCTTGTAGTGTTTCCTCATGCCTTCAAAATCTGAGTATATTTATGAGAAAAAAATATAGATATGGTGTAATTTTCATCAAAAATATTGTAAAACTATGACATGTGTCATTTAGAATTTTAAAACATGTATTTTAAATCATGAAGAGTAGTGAGGGCTGTATTCAAGATGAGCTAATGCAATGGTAGCCAACTTTCAAGCTCTCATTGGAACTATTTTCTTACTGTTTTAAAAGTAATTTTTTAGTAAAAAATTAAATTTTTTATACGAAAAAAGCTGCTTTAAGAAGCAGCAAGAAAGCGTTCCAAACGAAGCCTCAACCACACTTTGGCTTCATTTGAGACGACTTATTTACTGCTTCGCAAAGTTGATTTTGAGTGCAATTTTTTTTTTTGAAAACAGTAAAAAAAAATGATCTAAAGCTATTCTTTAGTACAAAAAATTATAGATTAACTCATCATAACCTTTGTTTTAGATTTCTTACCCAATTCGGGCTTTGTTTGGAAGGCTTGAAGTTTTTTGTAAAGTTGTTATAGAAAGATTAAAATTTTTTAAAATTATTGTAGGTTTTATAAATATTTTCTTTTTGAAAATAAAGGATCAGAGTTTTTTTTACCGTTGTGACATACTAGCATGTATAATTGTAAAAAATAAATTTCCATTGTAGAAATTTTAAAAAAGTAGCAAGAAATCATTAACTAAATATAAGTGTGATAATGATTTGAAAAAATAATTCAGAAAGAAATAAAGTTCTAAAAAGACTTCAAAATTAGTTTAAAATATATGCATGAAAATATATATATATTTTTATTTTTAAATAAATTAACATCAATAATATTTTTAATATAATTTAAAAATCAAAGTATTTTATAGATGAATAGAAAATATAAATATTAAATATATTAATATTAACCCTTTTAATTATTGGCATAATTAGGATTCCTCACTGCTGCTTATGCTTCTCCTTACCTGTCGTGCACTTGGCTCCCCTACATTTTAAGCTGGAAATGATCCCTCTTTTCTCCTCCGCGGCATCTGAGAGCTCTCTTTAAAGAATGGAGTAAATTTGAGCTTTGGCTTTTGCTATTGCTCTCTGACTCTCTTGCTTCCCGTTTTCTGAAACCTGTAGCTGGTTTTCGTCGGAAGCGAGCGAAGAGGAAACATGGACGACTACGCGAGGGAGATGATGGACCTGAAAACACTCGTCACCCGAACGCTCGAGAAGAAGGGAGTTCTCGCGAAGATAAGGGTAAGAGCGCTCCCGTTTCTCCGATCTATTTTGTTGGATATGAGAATCGGAAGGTCAGGACCTTTATCCGGTGGAATTAGGGTTTCGGATTGTTGTTATCTTGGCAGCCACTAGCTTTTACTTTGTATGAGGTTGCTAGCGTTGAATAAACACAAGGAAACAAGGGAATATCAATAATGGAAAGGTCAATTTACTTTTTTGTTTCTGTACTAGGTCGAATGCTGTAATGATTGTTAGGGTTTCGTTATGGATCGGACATTTTGTAAATCTTCTGGTGTAGCAAGTTATAGTGAGCTAGTATTTTTGCGGTGGACTTATTTTGGAGGCAGGTTTTTTGCACCACCTCTAGGGTTGCTTCCAAATGGTAGCTCTATTTTGGTGAGCGAGAATGCTTTTTATCCATTTGTTTCGTGCAGGGTCTGACTTCATTGTTTATCTTTCAGATCTGTGCAAGGGCTTATACTGTTGAAATGTAAAATATTTCGGTTTTTAATTGGCACCACACATTTGATTTTCCAGTACTCTGAAGCAGTGATGAGTTTTTCCCATAATTCATTTAACCTTTATATCCTGAAAGAACTCGACCACAATAACCAAATATTTCCTGATATCTTTACCCACATGACCTGTATAGTCTAATCTGTTGAGATTTTGAGAGCATCATATTTATTTTCACTTTCTTGAATATTTAATGGCATGTTAATATAGCAAAACTAGGTCTCTCATTGTTTTTGGGAAAGAAAATTTTGAGTTTTTTTAGCAGTTATAACATAGTTGGTTGAAATTTCAAATAACTGCTTGTTCTAAGTTGAAATTTAATGTATCTGGATTGCAGGCTGAGCTCCGAGCAAGTGTCTTTGAGGCCATTGAAGAAGAGGACCGAGTTATTGAAAATGAAAATAGCGGAGTTCCTCCAGCTTTGCTTGGAAGTTGTAATGATCGTGCCAAGCAGCTACATGCCTCTCCTACAGGTCTTTACTGATGCTTCCATGAAAGGGGATTACTTATTATCATCATCATTTGTGCATCTTTACCCTCCATTCATTTCAATTGAATTTTGAATGAGTTTAAACTTATTTTTTATAGATATTTTTATCATTTTTTATTCTTTTTGTTTTTGGTCCACCTCATTTATTTTCTAATAATTTGACATTAATTTTATACAATTATCTTTTTGATGCATCCTTTACCCTTAATTGTACATCTCCAACCTAATTATGTATATTTTCACTACTTTATGCTCTATATATTATATTATACTTCTGCTTCCTCTATGTATGATAATTTCTAAATCTAAAATTCATTTACACATCCATGCTAAACTTTGTTATACATTACTTCTTTACTGCCAAACATTTGTATCCATACAACTTTGATGAGCGTTTGGCTGGAAAGAAGTAACTGATAGATAATTTGAGCATGTCATAAATGAGAATATTAAGATGGATGCGTGGTGAAATTATGATAGATTGAGAAATGATTTCATTAGAGGGATATTGGGAGGAACATCCACGAAGTAAGTGTGGTAGAAAATTAAACATAAGTGATTTGGGCATGTATAATAAATGGTAGACTATGTAACAATAAGAGCTTTACTATTATATATTTTTATTTCATTGATTGCCGCATTCATCATACGAGGTCTATGATTCACAATGGCCTTAAGAAATTATATTGGCAAGCAAGTCACACAAACAACATGCATGCTTCCTCTTTAAGTGTCATATGCTCTTACATTTTAGAGTGATTCTTTTTGTTTAGTCTCTGCATGGGATTTTATGAAAATATCGTTGCTCAATGTGAGGCATGGAAATTGGTATGAAAAGATCAAGCTTAAAGCTTTTCTTTCTTGTTAGGAATGTAGAGAAAAATTACATGCGAAAACCGAAAGGTGATTCAAGTTGCAATAGAAACTCGAATGGATGATCGATGTGATGAAAGAGAAATGAGATCTTGCTTGTGCAAAATAGAGGGAACTAGAAAATATTCGGGAATCTTTCAACCAAAGAGTACTAGACTATTTGGTCACAAAATAGAAGAATTCTTGAATCACTCACTTTTAGAGAAATATAATCTTAAAAACAAAATAAGTAAACTATCCTTATAATAGAAATTGCGATTTATAGTATCAGAAGGGCCTTTAAAGCAACTAGGTTGGTGGGGATATGAGTTATTTTTTGTTTCATGTTGGACACTTGGTTCTTAGAGTATTGTGGTAGCTGGTTAGGTGAGAATTAATGCACTAACTGTTGGTGAAGTTACATATTTCTTCATCATCATGTTCCCCACCATTGAGCAAACTCTACCTTGAGTTTGACAAGTTCATTAGTGAATCATTATGGAATGGAGATAGGTATGATATGTTGAATGTTGGACTTGGTATAGGTTTGAAGTGCTTAAAGATGTGACATGAAAAAGATCTTCTTATTATCGAGCTTGTGGTAGGTCCCAATGGGTAATCTCTCTTTGCCTAGAATGTCATCACCAAGTCACTTTTTCATCCTTCTTATAGCACTTGCAAAAATTTTCGCAACTCGGTTTTGCTTGTTTTTAAAGTTCTTGGAGCTTGTTTGCAAGCTCCACCACTCCAACACATCCTCATGTTTGACATAGAATTTGTGCTTGATTTAGGAGGTGCATGGGTTTCTTCCATAAAGCACTTCAAATAGAGACCTTTTTGTTGATTTGCATCTCGAGGAGTTGTAGCTGATTTCGACTTGAGTAAACGTCATTTGGCTTTTGTGTGTGTTCACTTGCTAGGCATTGAAGCATGCCATCAAGCAATTGGTTAACCACCATGATTCGCACATCAATTTTAGGATGGTAAGTACTTGAGAATTGGAGTTGAGGGCCTAGAAGTTTCCTTGGTGTCCTCCAAAATTGAGTCACAAATCACATGTTTCAATCAAAGGTGATTGCCTCAGGCAGTTTTAGAATCTCTTTTATAAAAAAGCTTTATAACATTGGAATCATCAACAATATTTCTACTATGAACAAAATGAGCCATTTTTGGAAAACAATCAACAACATCAAATATAGCTATTACATCTTTGTGTTCATGGTAACTTGACCATAAAATTCATGCTTATATCTTTTCCCATGAATGATTTGGAATTGGAAAGGGTTGGTAACTGCCTTTGTTTTATTCTCTTCCCTTTTCTTTTTTTGATAAACGATGCGGTCTTTTACAAAATATTCTACATCGCTTCTCATTTTGGCAACAAATAACATTTGAATATCATCGGCAAAGCTTAGTGTTTTTTAAAATGTTTTCCAAAAATAACACCATGTAATTTAGAAATAACTTGAAGACACGAAGTGCTACTAGAAATAAAAAGTTGGTATCATTTAAAAAGAAAGTCATTTATGATTGGTAAGTTCATGCTATTTTCATTGATGAAAAATACAAATCATTCTTATAATGTTCATTTGTATGACAAAATTAATGGTTAAAGAGGCAAAACTTTCTACTAAGTGCTTGTCTACCTTATTTAAACTCAAACTTACGAAGAATTACTAAATTATGGTCCTAAAGATAAGAGACCTATTTGACTTGCATAGAATTCTACTTTGTTTAGGTATTGAAGAATTGAAATGCTTCATGACCTGAATGCAAAATAAATTACTTTCTACTAAAATAAGAATGTTAAATTTTAAAATCTTAAACAGCTATATAACTTTTCAAATCATATGTGGAATATCTTTTTTTAATCATTTTGTTTTTCACTGAAGAAGGTAATACTAATTGGATGTTATTTTTGCATAACACTAAGACTAACGTTAGATGCATTATGCTCAACTTCTAAACCTCCATTAAACTTAGAGAAGTACACTAGCTTTAATTTAATTTTCTCTTAATCAACCTAACTCTCACATGTGATTCTTTAGTTTATTAAATACTTACAGGTTTCAAACCATCAATTATTGCAATAATTAGAGTTCTAAACATTCTAATGAAAACGATGACAAAAAGTAGCAAGCCCAGGAAAGCTTTTTATTTACATGTGTTTGGCATCAACCATTCTACGATCACCTTTATGTTGGATTCATCAACCTTTTCTCCTTGAGAGAAAATTTCATGTCCCCAAAACACTACATTATTAGCATGATTTTTTTAAAGATTAAATTATTTATCTCTTCTCAAACTTTCTAGAATTGCATGTTAGTGCCTAAGATGTTCATACGGATATCCCCTAAATATTCAAATAATATCCAAATAAACAACCACAAAATTTCTCATGCAAGACTTTAACATTTGATACATTAAGTGTAATAATGTATTTGGTTCATGTGAGAAGCCATTCATTGTTTTCAATGTAGTTTTCTATTCATCTTTATCAAATTCTTATTAGATGATAACCACTTTTAAGGTCAATTTCATAGTATAATTTTGATCCATGTAACACATAGTATGCCATAAAATTTAGGGATTAAGAATTGATATTTAATTGAAATTTTTATCAGGCTTGGCTATCCATTTAATTCTTTGCCTTGTACTTAATGGTAAGAAGTGCGGGCATGAAGTAAGGGCTTGGGCTTTATTGAATTATTAAGCAATTGATTGAGTTACTTTTGGAGTTTGGCTTGCTTTGATGGACTAATTTGATAATGAGGGGGATTAGGATGTATGGTACAAAAGATCAAATTAATTTGGCATTGAATGTCATATTGGGCTAGTCATTAGGAAACTCATAGGTTTGATATTCATAAACTATATTTGGCATTGAATGGCATTGAACTATATTGGAAGTTTGGATAATGAGGGGGATTAGGACAAACAAACATGACCAGTGTCACTGACTATGGAATTTAACGTGGACTATGAAATTTAATCCTTGGTCTTAGCCCATTTGCCTTTTCTTCCGTGTTATTGAGAGGCAACAAAAGACAAGCAATTCTTGCCGCAACACTGCCTCACAAGGGGTTCTCGACTTCGACGCATAACTTCGACTTCAACTTGACTTCAATGCAAGACTTTGACTTTGACCGTCATGAAATCCTCTACGTAAGGCTTCTATGGTCAACGGCTTTGACTTGGCATGCGAGTGAGGTGCTTGACTTCCATTTCAATTTTGACAGGAGACGACTTCTCCTTCGACATTGTGCTATATGTTTGTGTGAATCACATGAATTTTTTTTAACAATAGTAATTTTATTTGTTAGAATGGTGCTATAAGGTTTTCTTTGAAGCCACCATTCACTCAAATTTAGGATTTAAATATAGCTTTTTGTTCTCATTATTTGCATTCTAATAAGTTCATATTTGTATTTTTTAATGTTAGTTTTGTCAAGGAAAATTTTCTTCTTGCCTAAGCTATTTATGTTAAGTTTTTTTATTGTATAATAGAATAAGGACATCTCAAATGAGCATCAATATGTTTAATAATAATCACATCGTGGATGATACTAGACCTTTATGGGTATATGCTACAAAAATTGACAAAGTAAAAGCAATTAAGGCTGGAAGCAATGTAGAATTTCAACATCTTTTTTTGTTTAGGAAAGTTTTATGGGAGCATATTCTCAGGTGAGTGCTCACTTGCTTAAACGACTTGTGGCTAGCTTTTGACCAAAAAATGCAAAAATTAGATGATGATACAACAACAACAACAAGCCCTTATCCCACTATGTGGGGTCAGCTACATGAATCCTTTTTCTGAATTGTTCGGTTAAGAGTCAAATTCTCATTAAGATCTAATAAAGAAAGGTTATTTCTAATATTTTCTAACCAAGTCTTTTTAGGTCTTCCTCTACCTTTCGTAACATAGGTTAAATTTAATATATCTACTCTGCTAACTGGTTCATCGGAAGGCTGTTGTTTTATGTGACCAAACCATCTAAGGCGACTCTCTCTAATACAAAATGAGCTAGTCCAACATTTTCACATATATGCTCATTTTGTATCCTATCTCTAAGAGTAAAGACACTCATCCACCTGAGTATCATCATCTCTGCAACACTTAATATTATGCTTCTCCTTTAATGGCCAACATTCTGCGCTATAAAGGATTGCAGGTCTAACCACCATCTTCTAGAATTTTTCCTTAAGTTTGAGTGGTACATTTCTATCACACAACAAGCCATGATGTGCAAAGCAAAAAAAGAAAGTCTTTTTTTTTAAGGGTTCTTTTTTCTTCTTTTATGTGAAGTGGTTCCAGCCAATCTTGAAGCTCACAGTTGAGTGAACATTTATTTAGGGTTGTGATGTGAAACGTACATGCGATGATGGAGTTACTTTAAGAAATTAACGAGAGCAATTTAAACAAATAATCCCAAAGTAAAATTTATCACTTATAGCAAAAGATTGAACATCGGAATTCGTGGTTTTACTTGGTTAGACAAAGTAGAGCAAGATCAATCCACCAAACAATTCAAGAAACGCAAAGAAGAATTGTAAAGCTACGACGTTACACAAGGATCCATGATTTAATAAAGAGAACTTTCACCTTTGGAGCCCATACTCTCAACTAATCTAGGCTTTAGCGGAAGAAGCGTCTCCACATTAGAACCGAGGTCACTCCGAAGAAGAAGGAGCCTTAGATCGTCGTTCTTGGATAGGCCATGCACCATGAACTTGAAGACGAGCAATCCTCTCAAGAACCAAGAGAGAAAAGAGGAGCCGGTTTGGAGAGGAGGGAGGGGCCGGCGGTGGATCTAAGGTGAGGGAGACAGGTTTTAGGAAGAAACTGAAATTAATTTCAGTTTTGGGAGTTTTGGAGGGGAAATTCGAATTCCCAAGAGAGAGCAATTAATTCCTTAATGGGGAATTAATGGGGGAAGAGAGAGGGAGGGGCCGGTGGTAGAGAAATAGGGAGAGGGAGAGAGTAAACTGAAATATTTCAGTTTTCGTTGTGTTGGGAGGGAAAATTAATATGACTCCTAATTTGAATTTCAAATTAGAATTAGGAGCATTAATAAAATAATTAAGGGGGAGCACCATGGGGGGCCGGCGGCATGCTTGAGGAGGGAGAAAGAATTGTGGAGAAGAGGAGGTTTAATGATTGATTTGATGACGTGGCAAAAATCTTAAAACTCCAAATTAAATCGATTTGAAATTTGTTTACTCATGAAGACTTTCCATATTTGGATTTCCAAATTAGGAAACAATTCAAATTTTGAAATTTCAAATCTCTAATTTGAGGTTGGGGGAAGTAGGGGATGATGCGCATGGGAGGGGGAGCGTCGGCGTGGTGGTGGGCGGCGGGATGGAGCTTGGCCGGCGGTGGGGAAAGCCCTAGGGGCCGGCGGCAAGAGCAAGGGCAAGATGAATTTGGAAGAACTCTCTAGGGGGAAGAAGATTGTGCAAAGCAAAGTGAATAATAAAAGAAAAGATAACTAGAGAACTCACTAAGAGATCTCAAGGGAAAGCACTCACCAAGAGAACTTCATGCACTCACAAAGAGAACAAAACATGGGAATTTTTTCATTTATTCCATAATCTGAAATTACAATGCATGAGGCCTCATATAAATAGGCCAAAATGAAAAAATAAGAAATGACACAAATGCCCTTCCGGGCTACATAAGCGACTAAATGCCCATAAGGGCAAAAGCGGAAAAACATCAAAATAAAATACGTTACTACATAAAATGACAAAATACAAGTCATGCTCGTGGCCGTCGATCTCCGGCATCGAAAATGCTGACGATGTCCTCATCAGGTTGAAGGTTATGATCCAAAAAGAAGTAAATTATCAAGCATTAATGCTATTGAAAGAACATTTAATTTATAAGTTATAGATCATTTACATAAAGAATTTTCTTGAATGTTCTATTCAGTAGCCCTTTCTCACACGCCTACACCTGGCAAGCTAGATTTCAACCTTGAATTTCCTCTCACAGCTATAGAATTTGTCCATGTAAACCTATAGAATCATTGATGCACAACCATTAATTCATTGCGCCAACCCTAGATGGAAGTTGACATGGAATCACTTCTTGTTGTGGCAGAATTTCCTGTTCTATAAATTCCACCCCCTATTCAGAATTGATTCTCTCGATGTATATATGAGAAAATAATTTTCCTGATTCATTGTATAATCACTAATTTTCCTTTGTTTCTCTTTTCTTTCTTAGGTCCTCAAGTTGAGTAGTGTTTTCCTAAGTTCTACATTAGTTACTACTGTGCTATAAGAAACATAGAATGTTTTTTAACCGTATTACACCTTTTAGAAAAAGTAACATTTAAATCATATTGCTAAGGTGTACCTAAAATAACACGAGGAAGGTTGGTAAGCAACTAAGGTGTACCTAAAATAACACGAGGAAGGTTGGTAAGCAACATATCGCACTAGATTCTATCATATTGCTTAGGTGTACCCAATTTAATCGAATCTAGACATCTTCAGTGCTCATATATACCAATTTTATCTACCCAAGCTTTTAAAGATAGCTATGGATGTGATTCTGATTTCGAAGTCCTATGGTCTAGGGAAAACTTAGACATAACATTCATACAACTCACTAGCAATTATAAGCTTGTCCGTATGTATAAAATGTGTTTGAAAAATCATAGTTCTCTTAACTTACACATGACATTTGAAGAATCATCCATTAAAAATTCCTCAAAATCACTAATCTCTTCATCAAACTCATGAAAATTATTAGAATTGTTAATTTGATTTTCTTCTTCATATGCAGTCTTATGCAAGGTTTTATTTGGACACTCGTTAGCATAATGATCAATTTGATTACATTTAAATTATGCATGATAGAAATCTTATACCCAAATGTAGGCGCAGTAAATATCTCTTTTGTGTTTTTTATTAATTGTATTTTTTAGGACACTTAGATGCGGTGCATGCAACTAATTGAACTTGCTTTCTTTGATGAAATGATGCACATACTGAATATGTTGCTAGCCTCTTAGATGCATGAATTTTAGTATTTGTTCAAAGTCTAATGCAAGTTGAAACGAATGCTCAAGTAGTGATATTGATGGTGTGTCATATCTTGCTTGATAACAAGTCTCAAACAATACATAAACCTAGAGATTGTTGTTTTGGGATCTTCAATGATCTCGAAAGACAACTTTAAGTCCAACACATTAGCAACACTTGCATGAGCTTTATAATTTCTTTCCTTGGAAACCCTGGATAAGGCAATATCTAAATGAGAGGGAAAGATTTGAAGAGGGCAATTAGAAGTATGGCAGAGTGAAGTCATAAGCTTAGTTAGAAAATTTCAAATGAGAGAGACTATAAGATTTCATCTCCTTTGTAGTTGTCTCTAAGGATTGAAAAAAATGTCGCCGAGGATAGGAGGAGAATTAGAATTGGGGAAATATCTAGAAAGACATGAAATAATTGTAAATGGGATGGGTGTTTCAGTTGTATCAATAATTGGGATAGGGATTGTTGACGATGATGATGATCTTAGGCTTCAATTCAGATGACTTTTTTAACTGTTTTTAATTTTTATGATAGGAAAAGTAGATGACAAAATCAGTGTTTGTTTTGAAAAAAATTGAACGATTTTATTTATCTATTCATAATTGTCTTTAGAAAAGTTATTTTTAGAAAGACATGAAAATGTGGCCAAGAAAGCATCTTGATAACAAAAGTAGAATGAACAAGCCATCCCAAATGAAGATTTGATATCTAATCTTCAAATCTTTTAGATTAATTTTCTTTTATTTCCTGTAAGGCTGCAACTAATATGACTTGTATAACATGTGGAAGCATGCTTTCTTATTGTGTAGAAAATCAACTATTGTGATGCATAAGAAGCTTGAACTTTAGCTCTTGATTATTCTGAGTAATATATTCCACTAAAACCTTGGATGGAAGAATAGATATCTGAAATGAGTTCTCTAAGCTTCTTAGATATCATATAAAACACAGACGTTTATAACTGATCCTTTTGTTTCATCGCATTTTTATTATTGGGCAACTACCTCTTGATAACGTAGTAAATAGGCACTGTATAATTTATTTTTTTTTAAATTTCCTGTACAATATCAGTATCCTTAGCTTCCAGTGTTATTCCAGGATAGAAGTAATTTTTTTGGCTTAACCCGGACCATCTGATTTGTTGCCCTTCTCAAATTTTTCTGCTGGATGTTTCTTAGTTTTGAAGCCTACACGCAGTGCTTTTGGAAGCTATAGCAGTTGTTTGTGTTGAAATGCTTTATTTCATCTATAATGTTTAATACGAACCTTTTAATCCTGGCAGGAAAGTTATTGACTGCTCTGGTGTGCGAATACCTAGATTGGGCCCAGCTTGGGCACACTCTTAAGGTTTACTTGCCTGAGTGCAATTTGGTGAGTTTTCTGCCCATCTGGTTCATGGAATTTAGCTACCTTCCAGTTCAATAGTGTTCTTAGCCACCTCTTCCTTTGACTGATGACATGACTTCAGGAGAAGGACTTTTGGAAAGCTGAGTTACGGGACTTTAGTGGCAAAGATGGGTTTGATATTAATAGGAATAATGAAAGCAGGCCTATGCTTTTAGATGTGCTTGAAGGTTTTCTGAAATCACAGGTATTGTCCTTGTTGATATGGTCTATCATCTTCTTGATTCTCTATCATATTAAGATTTATATTTGATTCATTAATTAGGAATATTACCCCAAAATAAGTGCTTTGTAAGTGAGTTTGCATTCAATTGTCTTGTGTTGTTCAGATATTCCCATTAGAATTGGAGCTAAGCTTGTTAAAAATTTGAAATGCCGTCTATAGTTTAATTCCAAATAATTCATTATCAATTATTATTTCCAGATATTGGCATGCAAATATTACAATATCTATATGTAGTAGATGCATATATTATAGCTATGTGCTAAATAATATCATATAATACACATATGTATCATTACAACAAGTCTTTATCCCACTATATGGGGCTGACACACATATGTATCATTGCTGTTGACTAAATAAAAAAAAGAAGAAGAAAAAAAAAAGAAAGCCGGAACCCGAAACCCGTCGTTCGACTCATCCCACCTCGCAGCTCCACTCTAATGTATGATTTTCACAAATGACGCAACTCCTCGCACTCGTAGCTCCCTCACACGGCAAAAAACTCCCTCGAGCCTGCTCTTTCTTTTCATTCGAACTCACGCAACTGCTCGTCTCCCTCACCGGTCTCTCCATGAACCGCATGAAAGGAAGACAGGTTCTCCTTCTCATTTTCTCTACACTATGCGGAAAACCCCACATGTGCTTCCATGTTCATTATGCATGCACCATAGCAGTGAGAGTGGCGTTTCTTGTAAATGCTATGTTAAGACAAATGCTGATATTCTTCTGTTAGTAATGTGGATGCGATGATAATTTACAAGAGCAGAATCTGTGATGATTTGCAGCCTGTGGCTATTGAAACTAGTAACTTAGTAAGTTCCACTTCAAGTCACGATTCATATGCTGAGAATGTCAAAAGCAAACTAGTTGGAGGGCCTCTGCAGATAATGTTGACATGCTTCTAGTGTTTTCTGATGAAGTTAGAAGATGCGTAGAAATAGATAATGTTGAATGTTCTTTTGTTATGGAAGTGAACTTGAATTTGCAGCCCTGGCATTTACAAGAAGACGCATAGAAATAGATTATGTTGACCGTTCCGTGCATTGGCTTCGTTATCGGGTGGAAATTCTCTTTGTTGCATTGGATGACAGGTGCATGAACGGAGAGCTTGAAACCTTCACCTTGGCATGGTCAACGTTTGTTAAAATTCTCAAGTTACCATCTATCTAGGATGGAGGTGTGATCAAAGAAACATCAAAGTGTGAAGTTTTATCTGCGCTATCTTGCCCTCGAAGAAATCCTGTTGCACTTTTGGTGCATCCCCTTGCTCTTCTGAGAGAAGCCCATGCATATAGTCGTAGGGAAGATGGGTAGTGGAAACCTATGGGCAACTCCTAACAAACTCCGAACCAACTCCGAACCAAATCAAACAATCGGGCAACTTCCAAGGGAAGCCGTAAGCTGCGACCTAAATTTAAACATGCAGGCAACTCCTAAGTGGAGTCATAAGCCCCGATCAAATTCAAACCTACGGGCAACTCTTAAGAGGAGCCGTAAGCCCCGACCCAAATCAAATAATCGGACAACTTCTAAATGAAGTTGTAAGCCCCAAACTAAATCAATTGGGTATTCTAACAAATGTAAACCTCAAATCACAACTTACACCACCCCATAAAACTTAAATTATAACCAAACCATTTCAGTTTATTCGGGATATCTGAGATGAGGTAACCCATGGATGCTAATCAGATTCCCTGGCCACTACAATCAACGATTGATATTGTTGGTAGATTGAAACTTACGGTATTCCCGGGACGACGAGATCATGAGATCTTGATTGGGTCTACCTTCATACCCCACAAACAAGACAAACACATAAAATTTTTCACCCTTAATCGAGAGTTTTCTCTTAGGTAATAAAAGAGGTAATTAACTACGAGGGCTTGCGCTCATAGGAAGTAAGGACCCAGATCTAACCAAATCCTAATATAATTTTTAGGGGAAATCTGATTAACTACAATTTGCCTTAAATATAATGAAATCCTATGTATGCAAAGCAGGATTCCTGCCAAAGCGCCATTTTTCTTTAGCAAACAATTGCAAATAACTAAGAGTTCATTTGTTGCAAATATGTGGATAATTGATGTATTCAAAATATAATGTAAAGTTAAATTATGTATTTGAAATACTTTGCAGTGTTTGGTTTATTATATAAGAAGTTGAGGAGTTTAATTTTATATTTTTGTTTGCTTGCAAAACAAAATTGAAACCTTGAAATACACACTAGTTGATGGCGGTGGTTGTTTGTTGAGGCAATGTTGGCTAGTGATGACTAAGACAAGTACGGGGCATGATAGGACTTGAGCACCAAAAATCAGTGAACAAACAATAAATTTCAGTAAACCAACAGATTTTTATTAATAAGAAAAGAACTAAGGACATGCATACAATGATCCTCTTTCGAGAGAATGACCTCTCCCAAATTCTAGTCGCCGTTAGAATTCCTCACAAAAATCGTGGACAATAAACACTAAAAAAACTTATCACTAACATGATCTAAATCCTAGATAAACTCCCCCCTTAAATAGTCTTAGCCATCATAACACAAATGGAATCTTTCTAAACAATTGAATATAATTTAGGAAATCTTCCTAAACAATTAAACATGATTTAGGAAGCCTTCCTAAACGTTTAAACTCTTCATAAATAGTATAAGCATAATTTAGGAAACCTTCATAAACAATTAAACATGATTTAGGAAATCTTCCTAAATAATATAAACATAATTAAGAAACCTTCCTAAATAGTTCCCCCTTAATTAGGAAACTTCCTAAACAACTCCTCTTGATTAGGAATATCCTAAATAGTTTCCCTTAGGCCCCATAAGGTGCCCCCCGGCATATCAATACTCCTTTCCCAAAGAATCACATAGTTCTCAAGGTGTAAAGATGAGAAGTGAGAACTATCTCTTGATCATCTGTTTTAACAACAAAATCTGCTTCCTATCGAGAACCACTTAGCACATGATCCAATTATATATCCTTCATTATTTTCTTGTGCTTCACTATAGAGTATATATCGTCTTTCAACAATTTAATAACTTTGCTAATGACTTCACTTTTTTATCCACTTCCTCCAGTGATCATAATCATCAACTATTTTTTTCCACTCAAAGCCATAAAGGTTAAAAGAAATGGCGCAAAAAACTAGGTGGCAACAAAGAACCACATGGATGCAGTGAGAAGCATAAAGGTTGTTGAATTAGTAGTTGCAGATCCATAGATCTGATAAACAATTAGCGGCAACATAAGTTCCAAACTCTTTATAAAATGACTTCTAGAGTACATCTTGTAGTTCTCTGCAAACATTATATGTTGCCCAACGAATCCTTGTCCAGTAACTCTATATTTTGCTTTGCCATGTAGGATTGTCCGTCCAAAGTAATGGGATTTTGATCCAAGCAAGAATATAAAGAACACTAATTACAGTTGAAGTTACATGATGATTATGTCGCCCAATGCAATTCTGAATCCCCTTTTCATCCCAATCTACATGACCATGGGTAAGGCCTTTAATAGACTAAGTTGGATGGCAGATTGAGATGCTATAGCTGCTTTCAGAGGATTATTTCCTCTCATTGGTGCCTACTTCATACTTTAGGGATGCATCGGGCTTATTGTGCGATAGAAAAGTCCCCCTCAAACTTAAGGGAAAATTCTATAAGATGGTGGTGAGACCTGCAATGCTTTATGGTGCCGAATGTTGACCATTAAAAGAGAAGCATAATACTAAGTTAAGTGTTGTAGATATGAGGATGCTTAGGTGGATGAGTGGTTTGACCCTTAGAGATAGGATACGAAATGAGCATATACGTGAAAAGGTTGGAGTAGTTCCAGTGGAAGATAAGATTAGAGAGAGTCACCTTTGATGGTTTGGTCACATTAAACAGAGACCTTCCGATGATCCGGTTAGGAAAGTTGAGGTATTAGATTTGACTTATGTTAAGAAAGGTAGAGGTATACCTAAAAAGAATTGGTTAGAAAATATTAGAAATGATCTTTCTTTATTAGATTTAAATGAGAATTTGACTTTTAACCGAACACAATGGCAAAAAAGGATTCATGTAGCTGACCCCACGTAGTGGGACAAAGGCTTGATGTTGTTGTATTAGTGCCTACTTCATAATGGCAGCCTCAAGCCCACTTAATGAAATTTAAGGCTTACCATACAGGAAAAGGTGGACTATGATAACAATCATCATTGAGCTGACATAGAGCCCTATAGTCATGAAGTAGTAAGAAAGCATGCAGAAGAAGTGAAATCGGTGGTCTAAGCGATAGATATCCCTGCTAAGTATTTGTTCTTCATTGCTACAACAACCTTTGCTTCAAATATGGAGATTTGGTTAATTTCAACATCAGGACCCCTTCCAACCTGAATATATTCATGGTGGGTGATATTCCTTGCCTTAATGTCGAATTGAATCCTGCAAAGATATCCTCACTTAGGTTGATTCCATGAGAAGCCTTTCTTATGCCACCTCTAATGAGTGAAAAATCCTGTCAGATACATATGGATGCCCGTATTGGAAGCGCACCTTCAGTGGAGTAGCCAAAACCTTTTGTCCAATTGTCACAAAACTTGTTCTTTGGTTTGACATGAACCATCCCAAAGATGAAGTACTTCTTGTAAAAATGTACTCACGTACTCCAAGAATGGTTGGTGGGTGCAGTTCATGGTCTTCATTAAATTTCTCCAAAAGATTCCTCATTTTCAAAGCCTCTTCCAAATTGTTATCTTGGTCCATATCAGTTGCCTGAAGAGCCTCCCCTATGATAAATAAAACTGCATGGTTTTAATTTTTTGGCTCACCTTTACCAATCTTTGCTGCTCCAGGTAATTTGATGTCGTAGATTTCCTGATCAGCATCATCAGCTTGGCTTTGCAAATTTTTTTCTTTGGCCTCTTCATTCACATTTTTCTCTTTGTCGATTAGTTTATCCTCGAAAGAAGCTTGTGTATCATTTATTGAACTCTCACTCTTCATTGCCTCAATATTTCTCACCCTAGGATCGCCAACGCCCCAACATCTTCCTTCTCTTCCAATGTAGCGGTTGTCGTGATCCCTCTATGTCCCCCCCCCTCGCGTATATTGAGGGTGGAATTATCATTTTTTCTTCCATTTGCTTCACATGACCCGATCCCCATGGCTCAGTCCATCCCCCTCCTTCGATCGTCCATTTCCTTTGCCCAAAAAGCCTCTCATAGTGGTCGACCACTCTACCACCTCCATAATAAAACTTCTTTCCTACTGTCCCCCCATCCAAACACCTTATTTTCCCCCTTCTCGGAGCCCTAAGAGGTGGTTATTGATGAAAGGAGCTCTTTTTGCCAAACTCTTCCCATTCGATCTCTTTCCCTTTAGATTTGGCCAAGGGATTCCTGATCAAATCTTGATTAGGGTTAGCAATTAGAACCGTCAGTGGGGTTTTTGATTTTATCTTCGTGAGCTTCTCATCATCTCCTCCAAAATTTTCTTTCTCTTTGGTTCAACCTAGGAATCATTGCTGAAGGTTTCGACTGCATCTTGATCATTTTGTTCATCATATTTTTCAAATTGTCAAGCCTTCTTTCTATCATTGAAAAACGCTCGTTCAACGATTCCACCTTTGTTCACAGTTGCTCTTCTTTCCCCTCCAACTTTTCTTCCAATGCCTCGACTTTTCTCCCGACCATTGGTCTAAAAAAATTGCTTTCATACCAATTTGATAGGACTTGAGTACCAAAAATCAGCAAACAAACAGTAAATGTTAGCAAACCAACTTATTTTTATTGATAAGAAAAGAAATACAAAAAGCAAGATACAATGGTCCTCTTTCGAGAGGAGGACATTCTCTCTCCAAATTCTAAAGCCGTTAGAATCCCTCACAAAAACTGTGGACAACAAACACTCACAAAACTCATAAATAGCATGATATAAACCCTGGACATTTCCCCCTTAAATAGCCCTAGCTACCATAACACAAATAGAACATTCCTAAACAATTAAGCATAATTTATGAAACATTCATAAACAATTAAACATGATTTATAAAACATTCCTAAACAATTAAACACTTCATAAATAGTATTAATATAATTTAGGAAACCTTCCTAAACAATTAAACATGATTTAGGAAACCTTCCTAAATAATATAAACATAATTATGAAACCTTCTTAAGCAGTTTTCCCTTAATTAGGAAATATGAATCTTTCTAAACAACTCCTTAATTAGGAACCTTCTAAATAACTTCTCCTGGGACCCACAAGGTGGCCCCCCCTTGGTGTATTAGGGCACTAGAGGGTAGCAACAATGGTTGGCCGTGGTGGGTAGCAGACAAAGTTTCACATGTGGTGTATTTGGAGTTTACTCAGATCAAACGAATTTCAAATGATCAAATTTTAAAAATGAACCAAATAGAGAATTTTAAATTTCTCAAAATATTACTCTTCATTTGTTTTTCTTCAACAAGCATTAGAAATTTCAAAGACTTGCATATGATTTACTCTATACTACTAATGCTTATACTTCCAACATACTGAAAGATTCACTAAATTTCCTAAATTCATTTCTAGTAAAAAAAGATGACCATTATAAATAAATACTTCTCTCTTGTTATGCCATGTCTATTATATATGTTCTCTTCTTCCAATCATTTAATTTCTCAGTGTTTTACCTTTATACATTTATTTAAGAATGAGAATGAGTTATAACTCAACTCAATGAATACATCACATTTTCAAATTCTATTAACATAACAAAATATCGATCCAACATGGATGCTTGCCTTAAAACATTAAATTTGTAGTAGCAATTGGGTAACGAATGTCAATAATGATTGATGCATTTGATTTAGAAGAAGTAATATTATTACCATCAATTAGGAACATGAATGCTCAATTGTGAAAGACTTGGATATCCGCTTTAAATATTACTCCTTTGTTAGTTTGACACCTATAATTATAAAAAATTCACATTAATTACTCATTTAAATTATACTTTTTTCTTTTAGTTTTAAAGTTAATATCATTAACTAATAATATTTTTCTTTCAATAAAGTACAGAATTTAATTAACTTTTACTTTTGCTCTTGTGTATAAACCATAACTAATGTCTGTAATTTAATTTAAATGCTCATGATTGAACTATTAAATTTCAATCGTACAACATTTAAACTTTTCTTTATTTTGTCCTTATTAATTAAATGACGAATACTTCCTTCTACTACTATTTGATCTTATTATTTAATAATTTTTTTCCTTTAATTCACTTGTTAAAATTGTATTTAATTAATTTTTTGAAACCCCAATAAAATAAGAATCACATTTTAAATACTTGCTTAACATAAATCTAAATTTAACAATTAATAGGTTTTAATTAATTTGAATGAGGTTAATATCTAAGAAAAGATAATTGATAAAAGTTGTCATTAAATAAACCTCATTTTTAAAATTACTTAAATTTAATTCAAATTATTCCAATATTACATATATAAATATATAGTAAATTTTTGAAATTTCTTAATTATATTTCAAAATAATATAAACGTAACTTTCAAATTTCTTAAATAAATTTCTAAATTTATATTTTAAATCTTGACTTGTTCCTGCATTTGAAACATTTTATGATATGGGTTATCTGTTCTATTTTATTAAAAAAAATCCTACCATTTTTTTTTGAAATTGAGAACTAGGTTTATGGTTAAAAATTTACCTTTAATTTGAAAGAAAACAGAAACCCCAACTTTTGGAATACACTCAGCTCAAATCAGAATCCCGCTAGTTTGCTGACATACTTTGGCATTTTGTTCGTGCTGTATCTCTCTCACTCCTTTCTAGTCACCTGCAAAACTTATATTCTTTTCTGTTTTACTAGCTTTGTTGAGATCTTGGGATAAAGCAAGGAATATGAATGTTATTTTTTAGTACCTCCTTTTTCTAACATATTAATCATTTAGAAAGTTTTGCAGCTATATTATATGTTCCTGCTTTTGTACAATACAATAGGTTTTAAAGTAGTTAAAAATTCCTCTTTTTTGCCTTTCTGAAAGATGGGTACCTCAATTATTGAGTACGCTTATATCTGGAATACACAGAATTTGTTGCAAGCAAGGGGTGGAAGAAAATTGGGTACTTCGGATGTTGACTCTGTACTGAGTGTGGATGCCAGGAATACTCGTAGACAATCATCTTCAACAATTGTTGGTGGCCTGCCGCCCCTAGGAAGGTAAATAGTGAATATTATGGTCCCCTTGCCAATACTCTGTTTCCCAATTTTACTCTCATTTATTCTTTCAAACTATGTTTTTGGTGAATTATTCAGGCATGGCCAAACTTCCCAGTCATCAGGTAAGTAAAAAGTTGCTTTAAATTATTTTTGGTAAATTTCTAGATAAACATGTGCTTAAATATATTCTTGTTCTGTGGCATTCAGATCGAAGGTTAGGATCCTCTGCTACCAATTTTCGGAAGGATGAGCACAATTGGAGATATGATAATGACCTCTCTGAAGATGTACTCAGAGCTTCAAATGCGCTGGAGAACATTCAGCTGGACAGAAAAGCTCGTACTTTGTCTACATCTTGGAGGTAATTTGATCTTTGAAGTTTCTAAGTAAATATTTTGGTTAAAGATCTATGAAAGTAGATTTATTGTTCTGGTTTTGGCTTTAGTGTTTGATGCTTCTCAGTTTTAAATTTTTTCTATATTTTTTAGGAAAATAGACATGTAGCACTCAAACCTTTCTTATTTTAAATGAATTATGAAGCTCTTATTTGCCACTCTTTTAAGGCTCATTTCTTTTCCTTATAATTTTGTATATTCCCTAAATCCACAATCAAGTCTCCTTGTAGTATGATCTATTTCTAGAATCTCCTAAAACTTTATGACTATCTTCTTAATGGAACTAGCAGTCTTACCTCACAAGAAGTTTGGCTCAACCAAAGAATTTCAATTTGTCTCCTATTACTTATTTTGAAAGACTAATTATCTTTCAAATCCATATATATATATATATCCTTTTTATTGAACTATCACTCTCTTACTTTCTTTCATCAAATTCTCACCCAAATATCAAAATTTAGCACAAAAATCTGACCTTTGTTTTATGCTTTTGTTAAATCCCCAATTGTTTGATCAGGTTAAGCGCAAACACACAGTTTAACTGGTCAGTTTTTTAGGGTAGATGTTAGATTTATAAATACACATGACATCAATAGCATGTTCAATTCTTACTTATTTCTTTTAATTGTATAGGTTAGAGTGTTGGATTGTAAAAACTTGAGAAAATGATCAAAATGGACCCTCAACTTTTTTGTGAGGGATCAAATGGTCCCCAACTCTTTTGAGGGATCAAATTGGTCCCCAACTCTTTTGAGGACCAAGAGGTATTTTAGTCATTTTTTAATTAATTTATTTATTAAATATAATTTTTAAATAATAATAATTTAAAAAAAATTATTAAAACATACTTTAATAAAAAATATTAATAATTTTAGTTTTAATTTAAAAAAATTATTAATAATTGTAATTTAATTTAAGATCATTATACAATAGAATTATTAATATTTTTTTAAAGAAATGTTTAATAATTTTTAAAAAATATATTATTTCTTGAAATTTATATTTAATAAATAGTTTAATTTAAAAATAATCAAATTATCCTTTGATTTAACATCATTAATCTCAAAATTTGAAGTTAGGATAAAAAATGCCCCCTTTTAATAAATTAAGGACCAAATTGCTCCTTCAAAAGAGTCGGAGATTATTTTGGTCCCTCACAAAGAGTTGAGGGACTATTTTGATCCATTTCTTGTAAAAAAATTATTGATATCTTAGTTGAGTTTAGCGAAGTTAAAAATATTAAAGATTGATGTGTGGCAAAATTAGGATAAGTTAATGAATTATTGTATTAGAGGAATTGTTAGAGTGACATCTATGAAAGTTAAGGTAATTAATAATAGGTTTGTATGATTTTGATATGTACAACGAATGGTAAAAAATGATGAAAAAGGTTGTAAAAACTTAATATTAGAGGATTAGGAGTAAAAAAGATAGACTTAAGGTGACATGAATAAAAATTCAAAAGAATTATCTAAAAATAGATTTAGAATATATCTAATGATTTGAGTGGTGCTATTATAAACAAAGACATTTTGATTTTAATTTCATATATAAGAAAGATATGAGTTTTAAACATGTAATAACTTAACTGTTTTTTCATTACACCGATTCATGTTGCAGGCACGCCAGTGATGGCATTGTTGAAGATGATGTCAAGGTAGATCGCTTATAGTTTGTTAGGATGGTCAATGGTTTGTTAATGTAATTTTCTCTAATTTTTTCTGCTTATTAAGGACGATTTTTCCTATATCATGATACATCTTTCAGTTTCTCATGTTACTATCAAAGGCTTTCAAGCTTCAAATGCTTCCTAAATATATATTTACACGAGGCTTATTGTATTTGTAGCTGTGTATAGTAACATGTTAAATTCTTTACCTATTTGCTATTTTGTCCTAATGAAATATTCAGCTTGGCCATGAACTTTGTAATGAGTAGAGATTTTTGTGAAATGTTTGATCATTCTTTTCTACCAAATTTATGCAATGTTAGTTTTGGTAGTGATTAGTTTCATTAATTAAGCATCAAATAAAAATAATGATTGCGGTTTGAAACATAAATCAATAAGAAAGTTGTTCTAAATGAAGATTTTATTTGGGACGGTTTTCTTTTTTGTTTTTTGAAGCAGTTTTCTTGTAAAAAAATTAAAATTTTTGTACTAGAAAACTATTTTAAGAAGCATAAAGAAAGCCGTCCCAAATGAAGCTGAAATCTTAGTGAGTGCTCATTGTATCAATTAATGTTATTTGATTCTATTGCTGATTAATATTTTAGCTTCTGCAAAGCCTTAAGAATTAGATTGGCTGGCTTTAGTTTTTTAATTACTTTTGGACATCAAATATTTCTTGATTAGGCACTAATTCTGACTAACAAACAGCTCTTCATGTCATAAAGTTTTACCTTGTTCATCATATTTGAAAGGGTTAGGTTCGTTAAAAAAAGAGGGAAAACACCAGCTGTTGTGGTAAAAGGCATTTAAATATTATTTTAGTACTTACAGCATATAATAAAAAAATGTATTTTATTTTTAGATAAATTAATATTAATGATATTTTTATATGATTTATGGATATAAATATTATAAAGATTTAAGCATTAGATATTTAAATATATAAAAACATTATAGCATGTATGTAAATCTCTTAATAATAAAATTCAAATATTTAAAAAAGATGCAACTATGGGATTAAAAGTTGACGGGAAGCTCTAAAATGATTTTATAAATTTTTACAATGTACGTGCGCCATGTCAAGGTCCTCCTTTTGTTCTATTATATAGTTGGAGATATTATTACGTTGGAATTTAATCATATAAAGATATTTGAATTTTTTCAGAAGATGTATATATAAGAGAAAAAAAAGTTCAGGTTTAACTTAGGGGCTGTTTGGTTGCCTGAATTAGGAGGTTAAAGTAAAACAATTATACGTATTTATTAAATTCAATTGTTTGGTTAATTTTGAGCGGAACAAAAGAAAAACCTCCGAAGCATTAGGCGTGTTTCGTGTGAAATAGAAACCCGCTCATATATGAGCGGGTTATAAAATCGCTTGATGAAATCCTCTGCATCATCGTTGCTGTTCGGCTTAATTGGATATGGATGTCATTCGGACTCCACACGTAATAAGGGCGCCTTGTTAGTACTACCACCACCTCTGCTGTAGCGGCATCAATATTTGACATGATTTGATGTAAGGGCATCAATATTTGACGCGATCCAAAAAAACAGGTCGAATTCTGATGTTGTATTTTGAGCTAATTTCAAGTTGGGTTTGAAATTAGGGTCCATTTTAATTAGGCAGACAAATCAAAGTTGAAAGAAATTTGCATATATTTTTGCTTAGGAGAATATTGATTACTCCATCTAAACAAAATGAAGCTCATTCTCATTTTTTTATGTGAATTTATTTACAGTGAAGCTTTGTTTTAGTCAATTTAATGATTCACTGCAATACAACAAATCATTTATGAGATCCGACAAAATTGAGAAGCATGACAGCATGCGTTGACTCCAGCTTCGTTTGAGATAACTTTCTTGCTGAGAAAAAAAAAATTTCAAAAAATTTTTATATTAAAAATTTATTTTAAAAAATAATAAAAAAAAACTGCCTCAAAACAAGCCTTTATTGTGGATTATTGTCATCTAGCTCCTTGTTAATAATTAATTCAGGCTAATACTATTATGATCAAAGTAATGGAATCCAGTAGTAAATTTGCCATTAACCTACTTTCTTTAACCTTCTACTAAGGTTGCTGCCAATTCTCTCCTGCACTGGGCGAATTATTACATCCGGACATCCAATTCAAATGCACCACGTCACCCAAATATACTGGGGCCCAGTGTATTTTGGTGACGTGGCGTGTCTGGCTTGGTGTCCGGACGAATCCGGACACCGGACGTAATAATTTGCCCTACACTGATGCTAGTTTTGCCATATTTTTTGGTATAATTTATTGAAATTTTCTTTAACAACCAAGTCGGAGATAGCAGGAAGGATATTTCATTAGAGAGCTGAAAGAAATTTCCATCTGCTTCACAAAAAGAAATCTTGAATGATAAAAAAAACTCACAGAAAGAGAACAAGATATGCAGCTTGCTTAACCTGCTTGAAACTCAATTATCATCCAGTGAAACAATGAACAAACTATAATACAGTACTTTCTGAAAATTTACATTAAAATAAATCAATACTATAGGGCTCACTGATGCATACCAAGTGAAAAATAATTCAGGCTAAATACTGCTCCATCGATAGTGCCTTCAAAAAACTGGTAAGAGAAAAGTTGGCTTGATCATGACAAAGCTATTGCTGCTGTAGCTGTTGGTGACCATTCATATCTTTGGTTGGTTTGGGAGGTTGAAATTGAGCTCCATCACTATTTCCCTTGCTTTCACTTGCTTCCTCAGGAGGGTTGCTTGGTTTTTCCTGAAGTTAAGAAATGCCAAGTTAATAATGGCAGCAGCAAAGCCTACTAGAGAAGGAAGCCACTTCATGCATGCTTCGAACCATAGAAATATATCATATACAATAACTGTAGATTCGAGCAGGACACTAGGCATTAATCTGCTAATTGGTGTTAATCAAATGCCATAACAAAATGGCTCTTAAAAGGTTAAGAGAACTGATCTGGAACTGGTGCAACAATGTGTCGGATATATATATATATATATATATATATATATATATATATATATATATATATATATATATATGACATTTAGGCCAATTAAGACAAATTCACATACACAACGCATACACAAAGACTTGAACCCAACACCTCTTAATTGGAAGCCTAAGCTCTCAACCGACTAGCCAAGGTGAGTTGTGTGTCGGAAATAATTTCATATGGTATATTTTTTGTCATTTTGAACTGATGATGATTAAGAGAGTTTGGTTGAAAGTAATTCCTCTCCCAGCTAGTTACAAAACGTGTGAATGAAGCTATGATAACAATTACAGGGTTATGTAGCGGATTTGTACACTATTATTTTCCACCCATCCAATCTTATGATCTGCATTTCTAGCTTTTGATTGAAGTTGATATAAAGTTCCTAATTCTGTGAAAGAAATGGAAGCCATTGGTTTAAATATTTGAAATATTCATTGTTATTTTTAGGATTGAGACACCATATCAGAAACAAGAAGAGGTTTGTAAATGAGCAACTAGTCCGTTTAAATTATATGGAGAAGCAATCTCAGGGCAAAATATAATCACCAAGGTTTGAGATGTCTAAGCACACATCATCAATTAAACCAATTCCCAAAATCGAATGTAAATTTATATAAAGAGTAAGAAGAAAATTATAGTGATTGAAAAAAAAAAATAAAGATGACAATGAGACTAAATTAGTGAACAATAAAATTGGTATATAGATAATTTTTTCTAAAGATGATAAAAGTGAGGCTTGCAATGCTTTATGGCGCCGAATGTTGGCCATTAAAAGAGAAGCATAATACTAAGTTGAGTGTGGCAGAGATGAGGATGCTCAGGTGGGTGACTGGCTTTACCCTTAGAGATAGGTTATGAAATGAGCATATATGTGAAAAGGTTGGAGTAGCTCCAATAGAATATAAGATTATAGAGAGTCACCTTAGATGGTTTGGTCACATTAAACGGCGGCCTTCCAATGACCCGGTTAGGAAAGTAGAGGTATTAGATTTGACTTATGTTAAAGAAGGTAGAGGCAGACCTAAAAAGACTTGGTTAAAAAATATTAGAAATGATCTTTATTTATTAGATTTAAACAAGAATTTGACTTTTAATAGGACACAATAGAGAAAAATAATTCATGTAGTCGACCCCACGTAGTGGGATAAAGACTTGATGTTGTTGTTGTATGATAAAAGTGAAGAAGAGGATGCTGAGGTGGACACCACAAAATTGTGAAGGATTTCAAGTTCAGGAAAGAATTGTCTCCAGTGATGATAAGAATGGATATATGATTGCCGACATTGAAGGGCAATTAGGTTTGGTACAACTCATACTTCACAATCATTCAAATGAAAGAAGCAAAGTTGGCATGAAGGATAAAAAAAAGTCAAAAGATAATTTCATTATAATAGAATTTTTAGTTTTGTTATTAATTTGGTATTTATTTTTGAATTATGTTGAATCCAATGTTACTTTATATAGAGAGTAGAAGAACATTATTGTGATTTGAAAAATATTTTGAAGATGATAATGAGACTAAATCAGTGAATGATAAAATTTTTATATAGATTATTTTTTCTAAAGATGCTAAAAGTGAAGAAGAGGATGATGTTGTCGATCTTGATCCTAATAATGTATTTGAAGTTAAAGTGTTTACCTTGAATCTTGTTTCACACTTTAATACTAGATTAATATTTAAAATAAAGATTTGCTTGATTTTATGGTTTTTGGTAATGAACAAAGTTAATATGTTGATGAATTATAATAAATTTATTTAATTTTATGAATTTTTTATAATTCCAATTTGGGGCTAACGCCTCATCTCACTAATATGGCAAAACGCCTCAATTATTGATTTTACCTTTTTGAAACCTTGCTTATTATGCATTTGTAATAATTAGTGAGAATTAAAAGAGCAGAACAAACTAAATAAATTTCAACGGATATTAATCTCTCCAGTTAATACTACCTCATCAATAGTTACAAAGCTAATATACTAACATATTAGACAGGCCTTATATACTCCTAATATTACATTACCAAATCTCTCTCCTAAATATGTGCTGCTTACTCTATCAATGTGTACTCAAATCCTTAAGGGAATATTACTCATGTCAGAATATGCAGTGAAATATATCAATTACTATTCATTCCTCTGCCACCAAAGTCAAAGGGTATGTGGACAAAAAAAAAAACAATAGTTTGTGTGCAGTTAGTGCAACCACATCAATGATTACATAGCTAAAATTGGTGACATACTTGGCCTTACGCTAAAATACATGAGCATGTCATTCTCTATATCCATGCCCAGTATATTCTATTAGTCTCAAATCCAGTAACTGTTATAACCTGTACCGCTCAGTCTAGGCATTTCACGCAAACCGGCTCCCCTCTCCCCTCTCCCCTCTCCCGTTCCCCTCTTTGCACGCCAATATAACCAAGTCGAGCAGCAGGCCGCCTCAGCCCTGAGCACGAACGGAGCCGAATCCCGACATCTCTCCCTCCAATCGTGTAAAACATGCGATTTCGCCACCTCACGAAATCCTCCCGCCCTCGTCAACCTTCCTCTCACCATTTAAAGTTCCAACGCGTCTATCACAGGAGACATCGCTGATCGACGGCCACGATCAGGAGCATCTATTTATGAGTTATTTTATGTTATTGTATTAGTATTATTTTCATTATTTGTTTTAGTTTACCTTTGTACCACTATGAGGGAGTTTGGTGAGTTGTAGCCCGGAGGGCATATTTGTCTTTCAGTTTTCTTCGTTGTGGAGGCCTATATATAGAGGTCCTAGACCTTGTATTGTTTTTTTAATGATTGATTAATAAAATTTCTGATTTCCTCCAGAGCTTGAGAGTTCTTGAATGGTGAAGTCCCAAGGTGTGGGCAAAGCAACATCCACCAGTCGGCGGAAGAGTCCCCAGCTCGTGGCTCATTTTTTTTCCCTTGCATTAAGCCGCCGCTCCCCTCCCTCCCCTTGCTCCAACCGCCGGCCATCCTCCAAACAACCCTTTCCATGACTTCCCATCCCCCTCCCCACCTTAGCCGTCGGCCAAGCCCCACAACCGACCGGCCCATCCTCCTCCCAAGCCACGGCCGGCCCCAACTTCCCTTGCCCCTCTTAATGATGATTTCAATCATCATTAATGGTTACCTAAATTGTCCCAATTGATTTAGAAAAGAAATAATTAAATTTGAAATTCCAATTTGAATTTCGAATTATTTCCTAAATTAATCAAACCTAAAATAGGAAAGTCTCCTAATTGGGTTTAATTTAATTTTAAATTAGATTTGATTGGATTAGCCTATTCCTAAAATTATACTCATGCTTTAGGAAACCTTTAATTATCCACCTGAGTTCCCCAATCCTCCGCCCCCTCCTCCCTTCTCCCTTCACTCACCGCCGGCGCTTCCAAGGTTCATAACAAAGAATACTCCCATATTTATGGCTGGTCAATCCTGAGGTCGACCACAAATTTGCGTACAATTCTCAAGACGAAATCGGCATCCTTCAATCACCCATCTTTGACCCCGATTGGGAGTTCGAAGATTCCGTCGAAGACTATGTAGATCACATACTATTTCATCTCGCCAAGAGGATAGACGAACAACGACCATCCGAACAGTGGAAAAATGTCGGATGTCCATCTGTGCCTCCTTCTCCGGCTACTCTCCCGTGGATCAAGACCATTGACGTCGCAACCCTCTTAGTGGAATCGTTTGGTGATGTAGAACAAACATGGGAAGATGAGATGCTTAAAGATGTTTGCACGTTTAGTTTTAGAGAACAATAATAAGCAAGATCTCATGTTGATTTGAACGATAAAAGAAAATATTAAAGTGATAAATAGCGTTGGTTAAATTACGTGCATAGAAGTTAAGAGCATAAAAATCAATCAATTTAATACACTTTTGCATTCGTGAATGGTCTCAACAATAAATCCCTTCGTTAACATTAAGACTAGCTACTACAAGGAACCCTTCACTCAACTCTTCCTATTATTAGGCTTTAGCGGAGGGGCCAACAACATCTTTGTGAATCAAAATATAACCACGTTGGAGAAATAAACTAAGAGGCTAAAAGAGTCGGAAGTCGAGTTTACCCAAAGATAAGAGAGATGCACACTCTGACAAGATCGTTTGAATGCTGGGGAAGATGTGGGCAGCAACCAAGAGCTTTCCCGCAGCATGGAACAGCCGGGAAGTGGTGCAGAAATTCCGATCCACGTAATCTTCAATGGTGGTGTCGATCTCTATGTTGACGTCACGAAAGACGATCTCAAAACGCCCACACGTCCTTGGGAACCAAAGACTAATCTCTGATCAATATTCGGATCGGCCATGCATAGTTGTCCAGGAGAAAATGTAGAGAGGGGGAGGAGGGGATCGGCCAAGCTATATAAGTGGAGAAGGAGAAAAATAAAATCTGAAATTAATTTCAGATTTAGCGAATAATTAGAGATTAATCTCCTCTGAAATTTGAATTTGAAATTAGTGGAGATTAGGAGGGAAAGTGGGGAGGGGATTGAATTAATTAGATCCTAAATTTATGGGATCTAATTAATTAAAAAGGGGGAGCTTAGGTTGCCGGCCAAAGAGGGAGAGAGGGAGGGGAGTTTAAATAAAAAAAAACTGAAATTAATTACAGTTTTGAGTGAATTTGGAAGGAGACTCAATTTGAAATTGGATTTAAATTTCAAATGAGGCTATGAGGAGTTAATGGGCAATCAATGGGGGACCACTAATAGTGGCCGGCGGCTTAGAGAGAGGGAGAGGGAGGTTATGAAATTTGAAATCCAAATCAATTGCAATTAATACATTGAATTAGCATTAATTAGCTTCCACCCTAGCATGGCCGGCGGCATCCAGGAGAGGGAGAGGATTGTGGATTAGGAAAATTATTATAACCTCCAATTTGTTTGAAATTTAAATTGAAGTCATGAATAAAACTTTCCTAAATAGGAATTTCCAAAATTGGAAAGTTCTGAAATTCAAAATTTGAATTTCAAATTGACTCCAATTTTCCCTCTCAAGCCCAACTAAATTTGTAAGATAGCATGATGATTGAGATCATCATCACAATGAAAAAGGGTGCTTGGTGGGGGCGGCGGCAAGAGAAAGATGCGGGTTTGGCTTTGGGTGGAGGTGGCTAGGAGCTAGGCCGGTGGGTGGAATTGTGGAGAGGGAATTTGGTGGGGATCAAGGGGTATTTTGGTGGCGGAATGAAAGTGGAGGGAATTCGATGCAAGAAAAATTAAAAGAAAAAGAAAGATAAGAAATCCGCGAACCTTGGAATCCACCAAAATTGACGGGTATTGCTTTTGCCCCACTTAGGCCTCTCCTCTCACGAACTCACTAAGAGATCATCCAAAGAGAGAAAACATAGAACTCACAAAGAGATCCATAAGCACAAGCTGAAAATTTCATATTAATCATCATTAACCCTTCTCCAAGAAGATGAGGGATTTAAATAGACAAATAGAAGAAGGGAAAAATAAAAGACAATAATGCCCTCGGGGCTTACAAAGAACTAATCCCTTAAGTAAGGGCATAAATGGAAAAAGACAGAAAATAAATAAATACATCACATATAAATGAAATAAAAAGGCGTCATCATAGCCGTCGATCATCGGCCACGTCCCTGATGGAACATTAAGGGTTAGATGTCCGCATCATTTGGCTTGCTAAAAATCTCTCTCCGCTAAAGCCCTCTTAGAGCGTGAGTGAGAATGGGAAACTCGAGGTGAATGCTCTTGATATTAACATGTGGATTATTATTACCGTACATCTAGCTTTATTGTATTTTTTTTATATTGTTTTAAATTGATCTGTTCTCCTAAAAGTGTAACTACATGGCAGAGCAAAATCTCAACAGATAATTCTTAAAATTATTTCTTATGATTCGTTAATCTTAAAGTAGCGAGCTTACAATTCCTATTTGTTTCGCATCATCTCCCTTTCTCCCTCGTAGCAGCCGCCGAAATCCTCGCTTCTCCTTCCTCTTTGTTTCTTTCTCTCCACAATAGCCACCAAAGTCACCTCTCTTTCTCTCTTCCTCGTGGTGTTCTCCCTAAATCAATGTCATTTTTATGTAAGGGTTCCCTTCCAACTACCTTCCTTCAATCAGATTGAGGTTGAGCCTTCCTTCTCCTCTCTTTCTTGTTTTTCAAGACTGTTCAACAAGAGTAAGTTATTATTATTATTATTATTGTTATTTGAATTCCTAGATTTGATTGGTGGCGTCAGATCTTAATTAATTATACTTATATGATTTTGTTATTTTATTCGTTTTTTGTAAGTTCACTTTTTTTATTTTTTATAAGTTCACTTTTTTTTTTTATAATTATACTTCTTGTTGATAAAACTAGAGAGGGAGTTGAAAGTAAACTTGAATTATGGAGGTCAACATTAGAGACTAAAGGTTTTTGCTTGAGTAGATCTAAAACGGAATATATAGAGTGTAATTTTAGTAGTAATAGACCTAGTGTGGGGTTTGTAACTTTGGGCGATCAAATAATTAATAAGAGTACACGCTTTAGATATCTTGGATCTATTGTTCAGAGTGATGGTGAAATAGATGGGGATATTCTCAGCAGAATTCAAGTTGGATGGTTGAAGTGGATGAATGCATCGGGCTTGTTGTGTGATAGAAAAGTACCCCTCAAACTTAAGGGAAAATTCTATAAGATGGTCGTGAGGCCTGCAATGCTTTATGGTGCTGAATGTTGGCCATTAAAAGAGAAGCATAATACTAAGTTAAGTGTGGCAGAGATGAGGATACTTAGGTGGATGAGTGACTTTACCCTTAGAGATAGGATACGAAATGAGCATATATGTGAAAAGGTTGGAGTAGCTCCAGTAGAAGATAAGATTAGAGAGAGTCGCCTTAGATGGTTTAGTCACATAAAACGGCGGCCTTCCAATGACTCGGTTAGGAGAGTAGAGGTATTAGATTTGACTTATATTAAGAAAGGTAGAGGCAGACCTAAAAAGACTTGGTTAGAAAATATTAGGAATGACCTTTCTTTATTAGATTTAAACGAGAATTTGACCTTTAATAGGACACAATGGAGAAAAAGGATTCATGTAGCCGACCCCACGTAGTGGGATAAAGGCTTGATGTTGTTGTATAAGTTCACTTTTTATGTTGCGATTTAGTTCAAAAATTAGGGAATCCTATTTTATTTAGATACCTTCTACATCATTCCTGCAAGTTTGATTAAATAAAATTTAGTTGAGTTGCGTAAGCTTAGTGTCTTGTGTATTGTAGTCTTTAATATGATTCTTATTTGTAAGATCTTCGAGTCATTGCCCTTATAGCTCTGTCAGTTGAATATCTAGTGGGTTTGGATTTTCATGTTTCTTGTCTAGAAGTAACTATTATTTATTTTGGATAAATATACCCTTCTTTATAAGGGGCGCTATCCTTTTTGCTTGTGATATGTTGTTAGATGCTAAGCTGCCAATTCTATTTTCAATATTTATAATTAGTATTGTGCATGTTAGAGATCTTCTTTATGGCTCATATTGAAATCATGCAGTAGAAATAACATTACTTTGATTTGCTGACGCACGAGCTCTTATCACTTAAAATGATCCATGGTGTGAAAAATTAATTCATACATATCAGTTTTATTTAAATGCAATACATGATACTTCTGCTTTAAATCATGTTGGTTATAAAAATTGTGATTTTCATATTGATTTATATAATGCTGGTTGGTTATTTATAACAGCACTTGCACTGTTTGATTGTGTGTATGTCGGTAGAACTATAATTATATTTGGCTAGCAAGGCTGACGGGCCCTTAGAGTGTCAATTCTATAGGATGGATATTTCATAAACCGACTATATATATATATATATATATATATATATATATAAAACAAATGAATGATAAGCCATTCTAAAATACAAAGATACTTAGTGTGGTGCATTTGTAAGCATTGAAATAATTCAACATCAATAGCTATTTGACATAAATTCCAACATACTAGAATCTACTGTAGCAAACATACCATATTTCATGACTACTTTGATATAGTGACTATAGACTACTTCTATCTTTTGATTGTTCATACTGCATGCCACATTTCTTTGTCGTTTATACTTTGATAGATAGGAGTTACTTGATGAGTTTGATAAATCAAACTCACCTGTTGTCTCTTTTTATAGCCAGCGTATTTAGTGGACCTTCACCTCAAGAGCAGATTTATCAGCAGTAAATTATACTTTGGTATTTTATATTTTGTAGTAGTTTATTATATATTTGCTTTGTGGGTTGGGGTTCCTTTTCCTATTATTTAACCTATTTCTTTATTTATTTATGCTTGTTTTAATATTGTTGCTTGGGTGTACTGTTTATTTAATTTTTCTCAATGAATTGACTATTTCATTTCCCTTCCTCTGTTTATGCTGGTGTGTGTATTATGTTGTATCACTTGTATATGAATGTTTCTTTTTGTGAGGACAAAATATGTCTTTATATCTTTCATCGCGACGCGTGTTACCGGGGTGTACTGCTTTTAGGATTCGAGGTGTGACAGTAATAATCATAAATGTTAAAACAACTCAACAAAATTATTTATGTTATTTCTATTAGAACCTTGCATCAGTCAATTGGAAACCTTTAGAACGCCAAAAAGGAAATCAGGTTTACCTTGTTTCTGTCACGCCATCCGAGGCCAAATGATCTAGAGAGCAGACTGACTTTTCTGGACGGAATTTCTTGCTGAGAATCGTGATCGAACTTTGCATACGAATTATCCAAGGATGACCTGCAATTCAACAAAAAATTAAAAGAATTTCTTGAACAAATTGTGTACTACTTATCCATACAACTAAATTGATAACTTAAAACTAAAAAACGAACACATCTAAATAAATAATACAAGGAAGCAACTTTGTTCAGCCGTTGAGGGGAATATTAGCTTAGTAAAAACTACAAATACAAGTACATAAGAGTTTGACAAGCCATATCTAGATGTAATGAACATAGTAAATACATAAATGCAACAAATGCTAAATATTCAATCTGCACAAAAGTTCCCTGAAAATAGGAGTGTCATGACAAAAAAATCAGGCAAAAGCTACCTTGGGGAAGGGCATGGAGATTTTTGGGCCTTTATTTGGCTCGACTGGTATTGCAAAGTAGCCTCCAACATTGTTTCCGCCATTATTGCCCTCTTCTCCGTTTGAGCAAACAGAGCCATCGCTTCTTCATATTTTTCCTGCATGCATCTGATAGAAGTGGGTAAATACATAAAAGAAGCAGAGAAAGGTAAAACAATAAAATTCAGGTAGCGATCTGCATATATGATAAGAGAATACATAACGTCAGTATAGGCTTTCAGATTTAGCAACCTCATTGCTATTAACTTTCAGAATATAATGAAGCCACATAATAAGTGCAGATACACTCATGGAAACCATTGAGCCAGAGAAAGGAATTCTTCCACAGAACATGAAATGGATGAAGTGAATCACATCACTTATGCTTCATTTGGGGCGGCTTTCTTGCTGCTTCATAAAACAATTTTCTAGTACAAAAAATTTTTTATACTAAAAAGTTGTTTTAAGAAGCAATAGAAAAGCCGTCCCAAACGAAGTCTTAATCCCAGATAAACGACAACATCAACTTATTAGCCAAAGTTCGGGAAATCAAAGAAATAATATGCTAAACGTAAGAAAGCTGATTGCCATTGAACATTGACCAAAGGAGCTTTTGAAACAAGACATCTGCTACCAAAAAGTAGGGAGAACACGTCAAAAAACATAAAAGGCAATTTAGTGATGTTTCATCATCTACAAACTTTTATATATTGCTCAGCGATAAAAGTTTCTCAAAGAACACACAACCTGCAATAATGGAGATCCAGTCTGAAATCCCAAAGAGGCGCTGTTATATTCAACTAAATAGTACCACTACAGTACGACGTTTTAAGGTTTGAAGCTTTAATGCAGATTTAAATGAAATGCTATGATAATATGGTGAAATACAATTTCATTAGGAAGCAAGCAAGCCATCTCACAGAACAATTATTTTAATGATGAAAGATAGGAAAATAAACTAAACACAATTTTCTAATTGAAGGGTTTTGATCTCCTAACATAAATAAACAGTAATAGAGAGATCATAAAAGTAAAAGCAATCCATTAAGATGTCATGCAGAGGAAAGAGACCAAAAATATAATGAATCTAAAAAAATCACCCCCCCCCCCCCCCCCACTTTCAGGCAAAACACAAAATACTGGAAAAAATAGGAAACGCTGAAGAAAAAGAGATGAAAAGATAAAGCATATAAGCATGCCCTAAACTTGAAGAAGGAACTTGCCTCTCCCAGTAAAGTTTTAAGTCTAAAGTCCCACATCTAAAGAAGGTCAATACCTCGAGCATGGGCGGATCCCAGTACATCTCAGGGTGGGCAAATGCCCACCCTAAAAAAAAAAAGTTTAGATAAGGATAAATTTGGACTTTTGACCACCCTAAAAAATATATTTTGCCCAAATATTCCCCATCTCGTTTAGGAAGAAGAAGAGTGCAGCGGGCTCAAGCTACCTTGCTTGAGAAGTTGGACCACCTCATCATCGCCGGAGTTACAGTGGCCGGAAGTTGAAACATGATTGCATTTGGAATGTTAGGTCGCCTGGAGAAGAAGGGTATTGAAAAAATTTGTTTTTTATCGATATAAGAGAGCATGAGATAAGGTTTTAAAAGTAATAATAAACAAAATCTTTTAAAAACCCAAGACACATAAGCAAAAAAAAATAGCAGCCGCATGCTTGCATTAAATGTAGAATTAATGTTTTGTATTTTTTTTAATTGTGCTTTAAAAAAAAAAAAAACTTGAACCTTGCGTCAGAAGTTTTTTTTTTTTTTGGCTATTTCATTTTAGGATTTATAATTTGTGAGGGAGTAATTCTTAAATCCATTAAATATTATATATACTTTATGATTTAATATTCTTTTTTTTTCTTAAGTTAGATAACATTAAGTTTATTTAATATTATTTTTTTTCTAAGTTATAGTCTAGTTTTAGTATAATTTATATGATTATACTCCAACTTATATTATTACTAAAATCAATATTATATTGAAAGATAAATGATAAAATTTTTCTCTTATAAATTTAATAACATAAGTAGGTTAAATTATTTTAAAAAAGTTAGTTTATTATTATTAATGATTATTATTATTATTATTATTATTTATTTAATTAATTTATATTTTGCCCACCCTGAGAAAAGAAGCTGGATCTGCCCCTGACCTCGAGTCGATCAAAAAGTTATTAAAATGCGAAATAAACTGTTAATATAGTTGATTATCTCACGTCTCAAAAAACAGATTTGCAGAACCCATGGACAAGAACAAATACACAATGAATCAAGAAATTTGGAATTCCCCAATACAGAATCACACAAAAGAAGATACCATGAATCCAACAGAAACATAAAGATACGAAAGGTTCTGCAATTCCTGCCATGACAACGAAGCAGGAACAGGAAGCCTAAGAAACAAAGTTAAACTAGTGAAAAGAAGCTCCCATCAAATAACAACAGTAAAAATTCTAGAAATGGGTAAGGTCCTGTCAGATAACGTCAGCAAAGCCAGGGTCTTGAAAAAACCTGGCATAGTAAGAAAAAAAAATCTGGAAAAAGGCCTCAAGAAAACCCCGTACAGCAAAGAAATCTAGCAAAAGCATTAGGTAATCCCGGTACTGCTAGAGGGACACACATCGATACTAACCTAGTTCCCATTGGAAAACAACAGATTATATGCATATATAAGATGGTTCAAAGTGTATGTGGATGCAAAAACTATAACGGTGTCTTCTAAGAGAGACAAATGCAATGCAAACATTTTTCTTTTCTAAGGACAATAGTAGGCCGTGAACCCAAATCAACCATGCTAAAGCTTTTGCATGGTACTTCAGAAATTGTCCTAAGAAGAAATTGTTCTTCTGATCTTATCAAGTTCTAATATGGAAATGGTTTCAATTTTTTACACCATTCCTTTTCAGTTGAAGATGTAAGTAAAACTAACTAGGACTGGCCAAACACCATTTCAACATAAGCATGTGGTAAGATTTTTATGTTACACAACTGAAACAGAAAATTGTCTCAGGTCCTCTAGAAACCTTCTATGTACAGTACAAAAATAGATGGGACATAGAAAGGAAAACCCAATAACTAAATTGCAAATTTTAAAACTAGGAAAGAACCTGTAGTATATGTGCAACATATTTTTGTTCAGCAGCATCTTTCTCAGCAAACATGCGTGCATCTTCTGTTACTTTCTGCTCTTGTTCAACCCGCATCAAGACCTTTAGTTATCATTTTGATAATTATGTGGGCACAAGGAAGACGTAGAAGATTAAATAGGGAAAGAAGCATATTATTGTATTAAGTTATAACATCGACATTAGACTTAAGTAATACGAAACCTGAAGCATGGCTTGTTCTTGTTCCTGTTTATCTGTAAGAGCTTGCGACAACTCTGATATTTCCTTCTCCAACAGCTCTACCTATAGAATAAATAATCAGAATAGAAAGATTAGAATCTGGAAGAAGTTTGATAAACTGCTGCTGCATTTATGAAGAATGAAAACAAAAAAATCAATGGCTTTGTTCCAGTGGAGTTTTTTTTTTTTTTAAGGTTTGGGGGGGGGGGGGGGGACAAAAAAAAAATGTGCATAGTTGCAAAACATTCAAAGCCTCAAACAGATTTGCATCAATACGAGGGCTCAAAAAAATTCACGTCACAGCTTTGTTGTGAGAGTTGGTTTTCCGGTTCAACTTTTTAAAAGGCACATTAGATTGAAGATAAGACATTAACAAGAGATTTCACCATCAATTTGCATAACTTTATGATATGCTTCCAGATTTCCCATAGACACAAACCCCTAGGATTATTATAGCTCCCAATGACAAGAGATAACTGTTAACTAAGACTAGTCATTAGCGTATAGTAGCAACAATTTGGTATGTGATTTGAAATGTACCACCATACACTTAAAGTAGATGGTGGGGAGAATAATGACAACCCAATTAAGGTCACATGATTCCATCATCCTTAGTTGTTATGGTTCTTAATCTGCTTAGTAAGAGGAGGTAGTTGATCCAATATAACTGAAAAATCTTTATCAATGACCATGGGTTATTTCGTCCAAGATAACTTCATAGATCTAAGGTGGTATCTAGAGGGACAAATTTAAGTTGATCTTAGCTAGCATTAAGCTTTGTGCGATATCAAGTGCACTATATAATTCATTACTGGGTGTTTTTAGCAATTGAAGAACCTACATGTTCTGGCCAAGGCCACAATTTAATGGTGTCATTTTACGACAAGATTGTCTAGTCAAAGAGCCCCGATCATAATCATTTATCAAATGATGTCATTTGGTGGCAAAATCATTGACTAGAGGACAAGTGACATTCTTAGTGATGAGAGATTATTTGAAAATGAATTGTAGTGATATGCTTGACAAGACATTTATCATTTGTAAGCTGTGGTTCTTTTTAAATTTATTACTCTTTGATAAAAGGATGTGAAGGATGAAAATATTTTGCTTTAAGTTTAAGAAGGGGTGAATTTCACTTGAATAATTTTATATCTTAATTAATAATAAAATTTTAAATTTGAATAGAACTTAAACCCCAAGTAATTGAATTTGAAATTTGAGGGCATTTTGAAAATCATATAGTCACCTACAATTGATATTTTTTAGTTAATACAGTCATCATCGAGATATTTGAATGATTTTATTTGTAAACCTTGTCAATTTTGCTCGTGTACTAGTAGAGAATCATGTTCATAAATTAATACTATGAGTTGTCACTGGGCAGTGTAACTTTAGAGTTTGCGTTTTTAAATGAATTTTCTCTAGAAAAGGCATTGAAGGCTATTGTGAATGTCAAAATAAAATATATTATCAATTTAAACTTGTTATGGGGATGTTCATTATGGAGTACGAGACTCATGTACTTCAGTCCATGTGAGAAGGATAAGACTTGAAATGAGAAACTTACATGGCCCTGCCCTATAAGCAAGACGATTCGCTTGAGAAATATTATGTAAAAATAAGTTCTATTTTCGTACTTAGGAGAGAATTAATTTTTTAAATGGTTGTTAAAAAATAAAACAATAAGGCAACTTCTAAGAGAAGCCGCAAGCCCCGTTCCAAACTAAACCTCCAGGCTACTTCTAAATGAAGAAGTCGTAAGACCTACCCAAATAACCAGGCTACTTCCTAAGGGAAATCACAAGACTTATCTAAACAAAACTAAACATGTCATTTAACTTATAGGTCTAGGTTGTAAGACCCATCTTCAAGCTACTTCTAAGTGCAGAAGCCGTAAGGCCTACCAAGATAGTCAAGTATCTTCCAAGGGAAGTTGTAAGACCTGCTACTTGGAAAATTTTGGAAAACTTCTACAATAAGTAATAAACCTTCAACCAAACATGTAGGTAACTTCTAACGAAGCTATAAACCCCGTCCTAAACTAAACTAACGGGCAACTCCTAAGTGGAGTCGTAAGCCCCAACCTAAATTAAACATACAGGAAACTTTCAATAAAAGACGTAAGTCCTAACCCAAACTCAAACCTTCGTGCTACTTCTAATAAAAGCAGTAAGACCCACCAATGGGCTACTTCTAATAGAAGCAGTAAGACCCACTTTTTTTAAATAAAAACCAACATACTACTTCTAATAAAAGCTGTAAGACCAACCAACAGGCCGTCTTGCTTATAGGGTAACGTTGTAAGACCCACCTTCAGACCACTTCTAAAAATAAAAGATGTAAGCCTATCCAAAATAGACAGACATCTTCCAAAGGAATTTGTAAGACTTACTATTCGGGCTACTTTCAATGAAAACCATAAGACCAACTTCTAAAACAATCGGGCTACTTTCATTGAAAGTTGTAAGACCCACTTATAAAACAATCGAGCTGAATGAAAGCTGTAAAACCCATTTTTAAAATGATCGGGTTACTTCCAATAGAAGTCGTAAGCCCCGAACCAACTCAAACAAATGGGCAACTTCTAAATGAAGTCATAAATCTCAATCTATATTAATCACTGGGTATTTTAACAAGATGTAAATTCCAAACTTTCATAAAATGACAACCCACATATAATTACTACAGTTTACTCGGGATCCATGAGAGGAGGCAACCCGTGGCTACTAATCAGATTCTTTGAAGACTACGATCAACGATCGCTAATGTTGATAAACTGAAACCTATGGTATACCCAGGATGACGGAACCATGAGATCTTGTTTGGGTTCACCTCCATTCCACCCACAACTGAGACTAAAATGCCTCAAATTATTTATCATTAATCGAAAGTTCTCTCTTACGCAATAAGATGGGTAAGGGCTTGCGCTAATAGGAAGTAAAGACTCGGATCTAACTAAACCCTAATGTCGCCCTGAAGTGAAATTTGGTTAACTACAATCTACCTTAAGAAGAATGGAATCTTAAGTTTGTGAAGCAGGATTCATGCCGATGCGCCATTTTTCTTGACCCAATAATATTATTCATGTTCTACACAAAATGTTGATGACACTAGTCAAAACCTCAAGTTATAGGATTTTCATCTAAAGCAAGCAGTACTAATATGGATCGAAGATGCATCTAGGCACACAAATAATCAAAACATACACCAATATAATTTGAATGTATTCTTAAAAAAATACTTGGTACTTTTTACGGTTCAATTAATTGAGTCCTAACGTTTAGGTCCATTTTGATCATCGATAAACATCATTTTTTTTACTTAAAGGTCATTACAGTCTTATGCTAAGGTAATCAGGTGGCTTCAGTTGCTAAACTAGCCCACAAGAGTCACAGCCTACCATTGAAATCAGTTCCCAAGAGCCACTCGTGAGAAAGAAATTTTTATAGTCATTGTGACAATAAAATTTTGTGATTCCATAGCTCTCTCACGTGGAAATGGATAGAACAATGTTCTACACTTAATGGGGTAGAAACTCTCCTTAACAGTTTTCTGATGGTTTACCAGTACAAATCTGACATGTTGGTGAACCTCAACAACCTAAAACTAAAAACAAAAAATTTGTGCATCAAAATTTAAGAATATGCAAGTAAATACGTTTATGTATTCCATATATAAATATCTCAACAAAAGATCACGTCCATGTTTAAGTATTATATTAGATGAACTGCGAGCGGATACTTACCCTAGCACTTAAATGGCGTCTGTTATCTTGCTTAACCATCTCCATTAATGCTACCTCCAACTCATCAGCTCTAATATGATCAGATAAAAGGAAAATAAAATTTAGACTGCATATAAACAGGCCAAGGTATTATTTTAATCACAAAGAACAATGTGCTTCCTCAGTTGTTTAAATCAGAATAGTGTCTCATTGATGCAACCAGACCGTTGAAAAACCAAAAGCATTCTGCGAACGCAAAATCTCACCATCTTCCTCCAGCACTTCATAGGAAGAACAACATGTGCTTACTTGACTAAAAGCAGCATTTACATTCATTCTTTTCCAAATAAATATAAAAATACAGACCACAGGAATTGACATTTTTGCCGATGATGCCATTTAAAATTTTCCAATTTAGTAAGGAAAACCAGGATAAAACTGCAAACGAATTTCCAAAAGCTGCTCTAACTAAATTGCAGTAATACTAAACCAGGATGAAACCAAGTAATAATATTCAGGGATGAAACCAAGTAATACATACACACCAAAAGCCTGTGGTTCACACCAATAAAGATCAATTCAATTAAGCCATTCAATACAGGTTCCTTAACATTTGGTTTGCGAGACATAAGCCATAAAAACTTAAGGGTAGTTGAAACCATGTAAGTTGAATTCAACCTGAACAACTAGTGCGCTGGATCAAATAGCAAAATTGCAACTTGAGCTGCCAAAGAATCTAGGTAAGAATTCCCATCAAGGTACTAGAGAAATATACAAATTTGAAATATGGATCGATCAAGCATAAAAGCATGCATTCGGAAACTATGTCAGGGGATACGCAATTTGAAGTGACCTTAACATAAAGAACATAAATCATTATAAAAAATCCAGCTTTCACAAAATGAAAATTCTTCAGTTGTAAATTCTAATTATCATAAAGCTTTTAGAGTTCTCTAACTACTAATTAGTCCTTGATGCAAGATAATGCCCTGAAGGAAGATTTTATAAATCAAAGTCATCACAGACCCTTACCAATTTTTTTCTCCCAATGAAACTAGTTCTATACAGGCTTAAATATAACCAAAAAATGAGTTGCAACAGGACACTGACCTGAGGATAGCTGATCTCTTCTCCTCCAGCAATCTGCATAACTCAGCCTTCAACCACGTTACCTGAGTATAAGCAAACGGACTAAACTTTTAACAGGGAAAAAAAGAAAACTAAATTGAAACATTTTTAGGTCTTGTCAGGCCACCTTTTTTTTACAATCTATCCATAAATCGTTTGAACTCATAATACAGAAAATTTATGATGACAATAGAGACGGCAGTAAAATTTTTACCCATATAAATAAAACATAATCAATTCCATTGAGAGGATTGTGCCTTGGTTATTTGGACAATAACCTTATTCATGAGAACCGCAAAACCATCGTGCTAATCTACAAACTAGACACTCAAAAAAGTGGCAACATCTTTTCCGGCATGGGTGTGAGTTAAGCACCAACAGATTCAACTGGATCCAAATACCATGCAGAAGAACAAAATAGAGACACCAATACACATATGTAGGTCTATCATAGAAGAGGAAGGAATCAAAAGGAAGCCACTACATCACCACAAACAGCTGCAGCAAGCTCTCAGCTGCAGACCGCAAGCCAACCAGTCCCATCCAGCTATTCAGGTCCGATCCAGCAACAAAACCAGTTATTGCTCTTAATATATATATATATAATATAAAGCCAGCAAGCCCTTAGTATGTTTAAAACCCAAAGCTCCTGTAATTGAAGGTTATGGAATAAAATTTCTACTTCTTCTCTTTCTAAATTTCTTCTCTAAAAGAAGTTTTTGCACCTACTCAAAAAATGTTCTACCCTTCTTGACCCATCAAGAACCATAAAAGCGTGGGACCAAAGCTCTCAATGTTGAAAAAATTAGATGAAAAGATTCAGAACATCACATATTTTGTTTCACCTTTCCAAGTTAAATGTAGAACAGGTTTGGTTACTCAAATCTCGAGACAATCATGGCTAAGATATGCAATCTTTATCGTGGTCCATCATGAACTGTTTCAAGATAAGTAATATAAATGATTCAATAATAAGGCTACTACGTGTATGGAAGGAAAACTTGAACATTTATTTTTTTCAACTTTTTAGAGCATTTATATAGCATAAATGAAAAAAAAAAGATATTTATAATAGGGAGCTTTTATCAATGATTTAATATAGAAAAATCTCATTTGTAATAACTTCGACTCTCATCTATCAATTTTTATCCACTTCAGCCCCACATCAAATTCTTCTCCCAGCCAGATCAAAGATGCAACGGCGGGTCTTCATTACCTATCAGTTAAGTAAGCAATTACGAAAAAAAAATTATACATTTTAGTTTTAGTGCCGCTGACAGTGAAGGATCAATTGAATCAAAGGAGCAGGGTTTGAAGTGGATCGAGTTTGGCATGCGGCAGAGGGTTGTGTGCGGGACAGAGTCGGATTTGGAGATTGATGCAAGCAAAAATTTGGGAGAGGGCCCCAAATTTTTGCTAACAAAAGAAGACCCTTCCTAGATAATAGAAACTACACCAAAGAACACAAAATGCGACAATTGAACTAAAAACAACTTCACTTTAATAATATAAAAAACTTACAAACTTAGACATAACATTAAAGACGCTTACAAGACACTTAGAAACACAAACACCTTACAAACGACTCAAACAAACTTATATAATTAAAACCTAAACTTGCTTTGCCTTGTTTGAGAAGAAAGGTACTGATGGCGTCGATATTGCGGAGAGAAGAAGTAGGTTAGAAGACTAGACGAAGGGTAAGAGAAACTCGCAATCCCTCCCAAGAAGTAGAAGAAGAAGAAGTGGAACAAGCTCTCAAGCTTTTCCAAAAAACCCCAGGTTTTGCTATCCAAAAATTGCATTTTCACCAACCTTCAAACATACAAAACATTCCCTATTTATAAGAAAAGAAAGAAGCTAAACAACCACTATATTAGGGAATATGGAAGACCAAAAGACAGCAAATAGAATGCTAAAAGACAGCAAATACAAGGCTAAAAGACAGCCCAAAAACTGCAGCAAATGGAAGGCCAACAGCCACAACACATCAGCCCCCATACGGTTCAGGAAATACAGAAGAGAAGCCACGGGAACCAAGCGTCAGCCGCAGGAACCAAGAAGCCAGCCGCAGGAACCACGCAGCCAGCCACGGGAACCAAAGGGGCAAGGCACGGGAAACCAACCAGGGGCTACGTTTACCAAAAGCCAAGAGGAAACCGAAGAGACAAGGAGGAAACCGAGAGGAAATATGGGGAAGAGAAAGGGCCAAAATCCACCATAATGAGATTCCACTAAACTTACATAAATGAGCTAAACTTTTTTACTTCAATAAATGAACTAAAAAACAGCTCATAATGAGCTAAATTTCAGCTCAAAATATTAATGAGCTAGCAAGCCCAAGAGAAGTGATGCAGAACTACTTAGATGTGATGCTTATGAGTTCATTTAGGCATTGCACAACTTTTAGATTAGAATAATGTTAGAGAAAAATTACGAGCAATTCTCCACGAAGATTATAAACAAATAAAGAGATAATTTGCTTAGGCGAAATCACATGCTCGGAGTTTTGAAACTTTCAAGATAAATGAGAAAATACAACAATACAAAATAGTAGCCTTCAAATTAATCCCTAATTTAACAACGAGAATTAGGATGCAAAGAAAGCACGCTCAATTCCTATGATTACTAAGCTTAGCAAGAGCACTTGGAGGACACTTTCGCGACTACAACCACACCTATAAGAATTTGGACTTGAAGAAATAAGATGCAACTGCAGGAGAAACCTTTGCTAAGGAGACGTGGAGATCCTCCACTCGATGCCTTCAAAGTGTTTGTCAATGGCCTCCGTCAAAGCAAATAAGATGCGCTCCACGTAGTCTTCAACGGTATGATCAATCTCCGGATTCACGTCGAAGAAGGTGGATCCAAGTATGTTGGTGAAACCGTCTTCGTCCCAAGTGATGCCGTACTCAGTCTCCAGATCCCCCATGCATGGATGGTTGAAGGTAGAAAGTCAATAACAATTGGTACACTTCTCGAGTAGTGGCAATAACGACCTCCAATTGTCCTCCAAAGAATATCTGAATATGGCTTTCAGGAAACCTGAAATAATTCAGATTTTCTTCTCAAAATCTGAGAAGAAAATTAGCTCTCAATGTTGGGAGGAGGGATTGGAAGGGGGAATAGTATGGATGTGAACAATAGGTGATTAAAGGTGGAGAGGAAGTATGAGAGGGAGGGGAGATACGGGTGACAGAGGGGGAAAGCCGGCGGGATTGAGGAGCTGGGATTCTGATTTCCTAAAACCAAGTTCTAGTTTTAGGAAAGAAATTAGGGCCTAGTTATTAGGGAGATTTCGGCTGAGAGGGGTTTAAGGATTTGGAAATTATTTTCTAAAGCTAGAATTGAGTTCTTAGGAAATAATTGGACAATGATTTAATGAGGGGGAGCCATGGGGCCGACAGCATGCATGGGAGATGGGTTGATTGATTGGAGCAATTAAGGATTCCTAATTTAAGTTTTAAAATTAGGAAATAGTTAATTTAGATCCTCTTGAATTTAAATTTCAAAATTGGGTCTAAATCAAATACTTTCCTAAAATAGAAAACTCAATTAGGAAATAATTTGAATTCAAATAGAATGAATTTGAATTTCAAATTAGTCCCAAATTAACACCAATCCAAATTAGGAAACAAATTAAAGAGGACCAAGGGGGATGGGAAGCCGGCGATTGGGGCCTTGGCCGGCGGCCAATTGGGGATGGGTGGAGGAGGCCGAGGCTATGAGGGAATTTTAGTTGAGCTTGGTGCATGGAGGAAGTGGGGGAAAAATTGGTGGGGTTGGATGTGCCAAAGACGAATGATGGAAGATGGTGAGGGAAGACGAAAATACAAAAAGAAAACCACGAACCCGGCCATATCCAAAGTTGGTGGGTGATGCGTCAATCCCCTTCCTCTCCTAGGAAGCTCTCTCCATTAAAACTCTCAATGCTCAAACACAAGTATAGGCAAATTTCTCAATAATCATTCATTAACTCAAAACAAAGAAAGTGAGGCTATAAATAGCCGGGTACAAAGACTCGAGAAAATAAAAGATCAACTTGTCCTTCGGGCTTACATGCGACAACTCCCATGAAAGGGGTACAAAAGGAAATAATAACGACACCTAAGCAAATAAGAAAATGCATAAATAAAATAAAATACAATCATGACTCAGAAATACAAGGATTCGATCGTGGCTGTAGATCGGCGGCCACGTCTCTGATAAACCTTCCACGCTGATCTGATGTCCCCATCAAGAAGTCAAAACCAAAATTTAGAATTTGATTTGACCCCCCCCTGCCTACATCAGAGATAGCCCGAGACAAGATCACACAAACATATTGGGATTCGTGTGGGCAAAAGTGTTGGTCGGGATTGGAGACATGGTGCCGAGGCGCTGGAGCATTCGCTCGCACATAGGAGTGGATCAGGTCGAATTGAGGGAGCAGGAGAGGAGACCAGGCTCGGCTGGGTATCCTACGTGTTGAGTTGGATTCGGAACGGGGCAGGGTGGAATATGAGGAGGTCAATTGAAGGGCTGCTCATGAATGGGAGATCGGTAGTAGGTCAATTTGTAGAGTTCAAGTGATTGAGTTTGGCGGCTATATAGTGGGGTGGTGCTCTCAATTGGAGTTCCGAGAAAGTGAGTGGATGAGCTAGCTGCTATAGAACGTGCACAAGTAAGAGCAGTTGTCGTGCTAGGGAACATGGAAGAGGGCCAGCTGAACTTGCTAGGTGAAGCAGGCGGTGGACTTTTGTCATGTGAGCAGCAAAACCATAAAAGTTCAGTTGGAGGACTTCATGTGAAGCAGAGGCGAAGGAAGGCTTGAAGAGGGATGGTTGGTGCAGTTGAGGAGCTCGAGCATATGGCCTAGGATCGGGTAGAGAGAAACTATGGTAACAAGGGTTCGAAATACAAAGAGTAAGAGCGGGTGAAAGTAGAAAGACGGGAGGAATGGAAGTATCAGGTAGATTTTTTTTTATCAAGTGGGTGGCAGAGATAGGATTGGGCGACTGAGGCAGCGATTTGAGCAGGATTTTGGCATGGGAGAGATAGGATATTGATAATATAGAATACCATTTTTTTAATATCAATTTTATATTTAACTTATAAAATTTAATTTAAATAATAATAAAATGAATGAAAGAGATTGATACTCATGCGATTCCTCGTTTTCCATGCATCTCGATTTTTGTGACACCACCTCGAAACTCTTGCCAAATTCATCTTTGCGCTCGCACAAAGATCCTAGCAATATTACAATTGTTTCTATAAGATTTTGATGTTTCGGACACAATAGTGAAATTCATTTTGCAAACGGACGACATTCGAGCAACGTCAAGCAACATTTTGTTTCTAGCCGATTTCGATCGTCTTCACTGAAATTGATCGTGAGCTGTTATTCCTTGGGTCATTTTGATATTATGAGCGCAACGGTGAAGTTTGCTTCGTGAACGGGATGTCATTCGGGTCGTTTCATGCACTGTCATGCTTGCCAACAATTATGCCCATCAATCACCCTCCTTGGCTTACATTAACTTTTGGAGTATAGGTGGAGGTCAACAAAAACTAATCGCAATTTAAATGAATAATGATAAAGAAGAGAAGGGGGAGAGGACAAAGAGAGGGGAATGAGAAGCAAGAAAAAAGTAATAAAGAAGCAAATCCCATGCTTGGGCAGGGAGCTTCATCTCTCAAAATGCTTTGAATCTTGCATATGCTCAAGGAGAATCCTAAAGAAGAAGAATGGTTTACAAATCCAATAAAATTTTTTATTAAATCAGAGAATTATCTCACATGCCTCAAAACCGATAAAAGCTAAGAAAATCATAGAAGTCATAGGATTCACTCCCAAACCCGCCAAGAAGTTTCAAAAATCTACAATAACTAAGAAACCCACAAGATTGACCCCACCAAACAAACCGACCACAAAAAGCACTAACTAAAGAAAAAAGTAGGAATAATCAAAAGGATAACTCGTAAAGAGAAGTCTCAAAAGCAAGAATAGGAGAATAGACTACATCGTCTAGCCAAGTTAACTTTAGACAAATAGTTTTTCCATTTTCGTGCCTTACACAATAATGATATCCCTGCCTTGCTGTTGCATCATCTAACGTCTGTTGCGCATGCTCATTTGCCCAAGTCAATATTCTATTACATTTTCCGCTCAATAGCTGCAAATATCACAATCTTTCCAACAAATTCATATTTACAGAACCATCTATGCCACACAACTAGGTTTACTTTTTTTTTTTTTTTGTAGTTCAACTGTTTAGAGGGCTTAGTTGTTTTGTGTTTCTTCAATAAAACTAGCATGTCTCTATCTCATATCTCATAACTCATAAGCAATCTCACAATTTTTGTGACTCCAATGTGATCTATAAGCAATCTCCTCATCTACATCCCTCTCTTAAAAATTACTCATCCCCATTTTTCAGTAATGCTCTCGAAGTTGAATTCTGGAGTCCCTCACAACTCATTCTTCTTATAACCATTGTCTGCTTTAACAACCAGTAAACCATACCTTGGATATAACCATCCCGGTAATGAATAAGCATTAATATGAAAAAATAAGAGAAAGCTAAATGATAATGAAGTTTTACCTAATCTAGAATTGAAGCATAATCAATCACTAACCAAATACATCACCTTACCCAACTATTTAAAGTTGGCTTTTCAAATTCTTCATATAATTCAATCTCAATGGGAGTTGTATCTAATGTTATAGTCAAACTAAATTAGCTAGAAGAACTGGTAATCAATAACCTCAGATCTAACCCTCTCAGGAAACTTAACACATGAATTTGATACATTGGCACATTGGCCTTCTTACTTCAGTTACACAATCTTCCCTCATACGCAGCTAGTTTATCTCAATATGTTTTCTAATAGTTGTTTATGAAGAATGTCACGACCCGGCCCAAATGCTCGACTTAATGAAAGTTGGACGGTAGGATCAAAACATTTTAATTCAAAAGTAATTCAACATTTAAAACATCAAATTTTCCCCTTTTATTCGAAGAGTCACTAACAAAAATCGTTAAATACTTAAGATTTGAAAAGATCATAAATTACCTATTTTCAGAGTTGCGTTGTCCCCTTTCTGTCATTTCTAAATCTCTGAAGACTTACTTGAAACATTTCTAAATCTCTAAAGCTAGTTTATCTCAATATGTTTTCTAATAGCTGTTTATGAAGAATGCTAGTCTCATACTTCCTATAAAATCATAAATTTGTCTGTTGTATTCATTCATAAAACAATGTAAATGTTAAGGTACCAATGATTCTATAGAATAAACTGCATGGACCAAAGACCAACTACGGTCTTTCAAGTCAACACACCCTTAACTGCTTTGAAAACAGACTAAAGAGATCGACTGTATATTAGCATTATCTAACTGTCCATAAAGCAAAGGTGAGAAATGAACATTACCTGTTCTTTAAGATCAGGTCCAGAATCAGACTCATGCTCAGCCCTCAAACTTCCAAGGTATCCATCCACAGACTCCATGTGCACACCACCACATCCAATTAGACCATTTAATCCTTGTGTGGAGTTTGTTACTGTGGGAAGTAATCCAGTGTCACCTTTGAAACCATAGAACTTTGACGCAAGGCCCTGGGAATCCCTCCACATATTCAAACCCTTTGCTCTCTCTTCTAGAGCAGCAATAACTGTTGGCCTATGCTTCTTTCTCAACTCTAATAGCCTTGTTTCATTTATAGCTTGATAACCCATGCAAGCTGTAAGAACAAGTTGGCTGCTGTCAAAAGTTGAGCCAGCAAGTGACTGCAATAAGGTAACCCCATCTCCAGCATCTTTTGTGGTTACCAATGCAGGACCTGCCAACCATAATATTTCAAACAAGTAAGCTTCATTGCTGATAGTAAAAGAACTTATGAAATAGCAAAATCAAGTAATTATAAAAGTAGCAAAATCTGCAAAAGCATAAAAAGAATAATAACGGTATATAGTGATAAAAATCAATCGAGCCATAAGAATAGTTCAAGACAAGTACCATATAACTCCATTAAAGCAAGAGCTGTGCGGAATAGCATCACACGGTTTCCTTCGAAAAGAAGAACATCCCAAACACGAAGAACTGCGATAGATTAGATGATATTATAAGATCTATATATTGGCATTGATACATACACTCTAAAGCAAATCATGAAAAAGGAGGGGATCAGGGGAAGGGAACAAACTACAAGAAAAGTATGGCTTCAACCTAACAACCCAGTAAGAAAGGTTTAAACATAATTCAGAACCTGACCACTTTCCCAAGGAAGCATATTCACAAATATTGAAAGAAACCAAGGTCCTGCAATCCATGCTACATCCACCCCAAGGTAATCCAAATGATTGGCTGCAGCAAAAATCCAGAAATGCCTGATTACCAAATCTATGAGTTTAATAATGTCAAACTAGCATGAAAATAGGAAATATGGTTTGACTTGTCCGTGAGTTACATACATAACTTTGGGAATTTGTCACGAACTAGCTCCTCCAATACAAGCTGATCCACCTGAAACGAGTTTATTTTTAGAAAGTTTCTAACAGTACCAGCTAAATCCCTACACTAGAAAAGTTCTGAACATTCAAAAGATGAAACCACAAGACAAAAACTCTTGCAAGAAAACTGTGAGCAGCAAGATGTAAAATCAGAAGTTACCTGAGATTCAATCATTTCCTCGGAATAATAACCATCAAAGTAATCATCAATAATAGCCATTAATGTCCTAAAATAGTCATAATGAAGAGATTAGCGGAACTACTAGACAATAAAAAAAGTTAAGGCATCTAGTATTAGAAAACTGGAGATTAAACATCATGATGCGCCATGACAATGCTTCTAGATCACTCTTTTCTAAATAACCTAATAGGCTATCGGTTGCAAGTATTTGGAATTCATGTATATTCAAAACATAGTGTAAATTAAATATAATATTTTTGAAATAATCGGAGTTTTGGTTAGCTGTAAAATAAATTCACAAATTTTGTGTGTGCATGTGTGAAGTAGTAAGAATCTTAAATTTTATATGACCACATTATTTTCAATATATATTTGTACATTAATTAATGTGTCTTATAAACTTTTTAAATTGGATTTAGGGCACAGCACAGTAAGCAAATGTAGTGTTGAAACATATGATGGTGTCGGCGGGATCAACAAGGATGTGCAGATGGCGAAAAGGGGAAAGACGAACGTTGCAAGTGCGCTATCGACACCGAGATGTCAGGCTTTGAGGCGGCAAGGCCACGAGAATACATGATCGTGGGGTCAGCACCAGTATAGCAAGTTCGCGAGAGAGAGAGATGCCAAGCCAGCGAGTTTCCGAGCATGGGGAAGCTAGCAAATTCTCAATCATATGATTTCATCAATGATGCAAGGTTAAGAGGGCATGAGTTTGGAATTTGCATGACGGGTGAATTCTAAATCATAAAAAATGGCATGTTGGAGGTATTAGAAATCTCCAAGAGAAATACTTCGAATTTGTTTTAATCATAACCAAACACCTAAAAATTTAAAACCCCTGCATTTCAAATGCAATAAACTCCCAAAACTCACAACCAAACCATCCCTAAAGCATTTATTCCTTCAACTCCATAAATCCAAATAAAATAAAAGTACCAAAATGCATTCTCCTCGGGCATCAACAGTAGTAGAAGACCTGCAAAGAAATTCATAGCCTGCAAAGCATGAATTCAAAAACACAAAGAATAGTATATTAAAAAATAGATGATGAAAACTTTATACGAAAAAAAAAGAAGACATGAGTGGAAAACGGTTAGACTGCTTAGCACAAGCTAAAATAATGAAGGGGCGCACCATTAAGAAAACTTATATCAACAATTTACTAATATTGAATGTTCAAAAACTTGTATCAACAATTTACTAATATTGAATGTTCACTCTTGAACAAAGTAGCAAATACATAAAAATAAAAAAAAAAATAAAAAATTGATTATTAGAAGTTTATCAAATTTTGGTGAATTTAACCCATAGTTTTAAAAATCACCTGAAAACAACTAAATTTTGGTTATTAGAAGTTTTTCAGATTACTATGAATTTACACCATAGTTTTAAAAATCACCTGAAAACAACTAAAAATTTGAGTTACCAAATGCTTTTTGTAGTATGAGACTATGAGCAATGAAACTAAGAGACTTTTCGTATTGAGCTAACCTAATTGCGGCACATTAAAGCAAAAAGTGTTCCAACTTATTTCTCCTTCTACAAGTTTAGAACCACCCATTCCCAGAAAAGCCTACAGCATAAACCACTAAACCAAGCATTTTCTTTCTTAATGTATGAAAAAAACTTTATCTTTAACAAAGAAAAATAAGAGTAATCATGAATTAAATGTTAAGATTATTTACAAATAAACTATTTCATAAAATATAATTTAGTATAGTCATTCATTTAATAATAATAATAATAATAATAATATAGAATGATTTGAGAAATTTAAATTTATTAGATTTATTATTACAAATATTGATACTACAATTATGCCTCATAAACTTATAATTTAACACATCATATGCCAAGTATATGTTAACCATAATTTAGATTTATTTAAGGTAACTAGAGAAACAATTAATTTAATAATTATTAATTATTGAAATTTTATAAGTATATAGCATAGAAAAATATCTAAAACATATTTTAAATAACAATCAGAACAAATAAATGAAACTGCTAACCAACACTACCAGTAATTATCAAAACAGCTGATAATAAAACTGTTGTTAGAATACTACTCAGGGAGGTTATTTACTGACTGATTTCCATAAGGGCACAAAATAGGTTTTATTCATCAAAATTAGGTTTAAATGATGCTTACAATTGGCTATTTATAGTGATAGCATGATCTAGACTATTACTTAATAGTTTTACACTATTTAAAACAACAACAACATCATCAAGCCTTTATCCCACTACATGTGGTCCTATGGTTGACTATTATTTATTTTTTAGCCCTTAGACATTCTTGTATTATTTTTTAGTCCAATAATTTTTTTTTTCAAATTTTAGCAAATTAATATTTTTATACCAAAAGCATATCTTTCTTTCTTATGACATGCGTGCCCCTAGTTCTACTTTCTATCCACCCTGTACTCACTTCGCTGAATCTGGTTATTTACTGAAAACAACTGGCTATTGCTTTACATGTGATAATTTTTGTATGTATGATAATAATCGGATACAATCCTTTGATAACCAAAGGACTACAAACAATAACCAGATTGAAAAGATTTAACAGACACTTGGTAATAACCATATCTAATTCTTAATAATCATATGCTATCAGAAAATAACTAAATTGAATGAAAAAAACTATCCTAACGCATTGCGAAAGTCAAATGTAATCCTACAGCCGCATGTGCCTCCTCTTCCATTGTGAGGGATCCGTAAATGAAAGCACCCACCATAGCTTTGTCAGGATCTACAAACCCACGGAAATCCTACAGCGAGCCTCTTCTGTCGTGGAAAGCCTCTACAGAGGAATTGATTTTACTTGTTTCTATATTTTATCATATAACGAATCGAAGTGATTTACTAGCTCCCAACATTTTTTCTACAGAGAAACTGCATTTTGTTAAATCTTTTTGAAGTTGATGATGTAGTGTTCACACATACTCTTCAAAATTTTCACATCTCAAAGTAAGATTTTTTCTTTCTTCAGCAAATAGGTAAATTTACGGTTCATTCTTTGTAGAAGGTCCCCCACCTGAGACCATTCAGGCTCTGGTTCTTCTGTGAAGCAATGGAAACCATCCATAGAGAATTAGAGATGCCGAAGGAAAGCATAGTCTTGCATCTCAAGTAATATAATTTAATTTGAACGTGCATTCTAAGCCATGGTGGAGAACATTTTAGAGGCATAAGAGTCAAGAGGGAAATCTAGTTCTTCCATGGCGCTACAAAACTTATTTATGTTTCCTTTGTGATTCTTGGTGGATAATTTTTGCATTGATAATACTTATTGTGGAACTTGATTTTATTTGCGAGTACTTCAGTCTCTTAGCTTTTTACAGCACATATAAAACAATATAGCAAAACAAGAAAAAAGAATTTCAATGTTAAAAACAAAGCTCCACCACAGGTCTGCCAAACAAAATCAACTTTTCAACTGCAGCTTTTCACCGCAATTTTTCTAACAGAAGCTTTTCACATGATTTTTCAAACAACAACTATTCTACCAAACAAAACTTAAGTTAGATTCCTTAACTGATTTTTCTCCCTTCTCATAGGCAAAACTGTGTCTTTTCAACGAAAATAGAACGCTCATAACATCACATCTAAGGCCACGTGAAACATCTTTCCAAACCATATAAAGCCTTGCGTCAAATAACAAAACCAATAAAATGCGAGTATAAAAGCAAGTTAAAATAGCTACCTAATAGGCTTAGCTCAGTAGACAGTAATTTAATAAGACAGCAGTTAGTGACCGTTACCAACATAACTAACAAAAAAGAAAACAATTACTGATGAATAACAATACTATCAGTTTAAATCACAATTTCCTACCTGGCAATAACCAACAGATGGATTATGCCGAGCATAAGCCGTGAGTAGCCGCCTCAGAGCATTTCTTCCATCCTCATCCAACGCAGGATGACCGGGAAACGTCCTTGGCAAGTCCTGTGATTGGTAAACAAATAACATGCACATGAAATCTTCTCAAGCTCCTGTTTTGTCCGCAATGGCTTGAACATGTTCACAGAATCCCCAGTCTAAACTTTGAGATTCAATGCATATAGTTACCTTCTCAATCTGCCCCTTCCATTTTTCAGTTGGAGTTGCATTAGGTTTATTTGGGCCATCACTAGCATCTTTCAAAGCACAATCATCAACTCCATTGCTATCGACATTTTTGGTTTCCGAAGCCAGTAAGTTTTGGTAATACCGTTCCTCTCTGCGCTTTCGAATACCGGCAAAGGCCTGCCAAATCTGTGGCCACAAAAGAAGATAAGCGAACAATAGGTAAAGGACATAATGTAGTAGCAAGCTTTGTGTGAAAGTTCCACCTCTCCTCTAAGAGCCATTGGCAAACCACCACGAACAAGGAATTCCAGCTCTTCCTTCCAAGGGGCGGGCTCCAAAAGCGCTGCCTGATTGGCCATATTACCGGATGAATCAGCACCACTTCCATAACCAGAGGACACCTCCTGGTTCACATCGGATCTCTCTATATCATAAAACTCATCCTCAGAATCCTCCAAGGGCTTTGAGGCTTCATTCAGAACAATCCCGCTTGCAGTCCTCCCTGCATCTCCCTTGTCACTCAGCAAGTATGTCTTCTTCTTTACACGATGGCTCATCAACTGCTCGATTGCAGCTAGAGAAGGTCTTATCTGAGACCAAATCTTAATTTTGTGTGCCCTCTCCTCTATTTCCACTGGCTCCTTCCGCATGGCAGTTTCCTCACTGCCGTCAATTCTTTTATCTCCGATATCATCTCGATCATCTTCCGATCCACTACCTACATCAACAGGCAACGCTGCTTCACTTTCCTCACCGGCAGGAGCATGGTTGAGCTCTGGTTGACTCTCAAGGAATTTCTTCCATCGATCTGACCTCTCTTCTTCCTCCTCCTGGAGGTGTAACAACGAAAAAAAAAGGTATTTTCAGAAAGAATAAGCAAAAGTTAAAATCCAAAGCAAACAAATAGCAAATGAAACATCACCTTGTAGATGTTGGCATACTCTCGGTATCTCTGCAAGTGCTGAGGTCGCACAGTAAATCCATACGCATCCCTGATCAGATCTATAACCATCAAATCAGAAACAGATCAAAGCAAATCGATACCCAAAACCCCTCACCAATGCGATCAGCATAAACAACGTGAAATAAAAATAAATTCGAAGAAATAATCTAGTAATGCAACTTAATCATTGACAATAAAACTAAAAGAAAAAAAAATCACTACGGGTCAACTTAACTGTCATGCGAATGGCCAAAAAAATAAACAGAACTTTCACCACCCCCCGCCCCGGTATGAGACCTAAAACCCTAATTCCCAAGCCGGTACAATCAGCACCGGAACAGCGAGAAATATCTCGCAAATATAGCTATCAATCAATCAACCGTATACCCAAAGATCCCTGGGATTCAGAGTTCCACAGTCAAAGAACTGGAAATTCGCTATCTCGAACAGATTTCCAAAATAGGTCGAAGAAATGGAATCCTTCACGTGTAAGGAATCAAAACTCGCCTTTTATGATCAAAAGTGATGAGAGGAAGGCTTCTAGCCTTCATCTCCGGCAGATACGTCGCAGTCCGAGCGTGTGACTCGCAGAGGCGATGGCGACAGATGCCGAGGAAGATGGAAACGCCAAAGCCGCGAACCTCGCAGTTGACGGCGTCGGTGGCGAGGAGACTCCGGGGCTCGGTGAGGGTGGGTAAAGCGCAAGCAGAGCAGAGCTTGAACAGAAGAACCAGAGAACGAGTGATGTGGCCGCTGAGTAACAAATGGCAATTTAGCGAATATTGGGATTCAGCCAGGGCTGTAATTATACTAATGAAAAGCCGAGAAGCGGAAGATAAGTCTCGTTCATCTTCCTTTTTATTTTAAAAAAATTAAATAAATTTTAATTAAAGTATAAAAATAATACAAATTTAAACAATGGCTCATTTATTCTGTTATATTAAAATTAATTAAATATTCATTTATTAATTATTTTTATTGCTTATTTTATATTATCATATATATTATTTAATTCGTTTTCATTATTTCTTGAAACCATATATAAGATGCTCTTTTTCTGCTGTGTGCTTATTATTTTTTAAAATAATAATAATAATGATAAATCCTATGAAAATTTCTATAATTTATTTTGAAGTTAAAATAGAGAATATAATAATATATGACAGCTTAGTTGACGTGAAATTAAAAAAATTCATGCAATTTTTTTATTTTCATTGTTCGTGGAGTTTTGGCATTTATTTATTGTAAAAAACGAATTAAATGATATAATATTACATCTTACATAATATTCAATCTTCTTAATTTATATTCAATATATTGACACTCTTTTCTCATTCTAATGAAAACATTATAGGGCTTATTTAATTTAGAGATTTTTAGTAATAATATTTCAAATGTGGAAATTTAAAAATAAAAAAATTTATGAAAATTTAAGTTTTAAATTTTTATTTGAGATTAAAATAAATCTAAGAGTTTTTTTAGACTTAATAATGCATAGTTTATGTTTTTGAATTTGGAATTTATCTAATTTAGAGAAATTCTCTAAGTATATTGTATTACATGCACTAAAGATGATTTCCACGCTATCTCCTTCTACTCTGCACAACAACCTCCTACATATCCCGCACAATGACCTCTCATGCAATTTTCATATATTGAAACGGAAACCGCTCTTATGATCCCGTACCTTACAACTTTTTCAATATGTGATTCCGCTCCAAAGTCCAAACATCTCGGGTTCCTACTTTGTTGCCAATAAGTCAATGACACAACTCTCTGACCTAACAAGAATAAATTCAAAAAACAAATTTTACTTTACTACAATCTTTAAAAAATATTTCAATATATTAGATTTATTTTTAATTGTATTTATAAAACACTTGAATTCTAAATTAAATCTAAAGGTCTCTATTTATTTTTAGCAGAGAAGAAAGTGTTATATATCATTGAAAATTTAAAAACCTAAATTGTGATTTTTTTCATAATAAATCTATGCGGACACCGAACACCGTTTAGAGACCAACAAGAATGCACCATGTCACCCTCGCTCGGTACCGCAGTTCTATACCGTGCTCGATACTGCTAACGTGACGCATTTTGATTGGTCCCCAGATGATAAATTGTGTTCGGCATCCGCACCGAATAATTTCTCATTAATAAATTGAGGTACTGTCCCATATGCATTGATAGGAAAAAGGTTTAAAAAATAAAGTTACAGTAAATGCGGAGCTGCGATAACAAACAACCTAGGAATGCTACCAGACAAATACAAAAGCAGAAACATAAAAAATCCCAAAAATGTCTAGACTCGGACAATAGCAAAAACACCCAAGGGACCAAAACAATATATCATCAGCAGCCCTCTCGGTTGCCATAGGGAATCCCAAGCAAAAGCTCGCAAAATAAAAATATAGACAACAGCACACCCAGATGCCAAAGGGAATCATAAGACCTTCAAGGGAAGTTATCCGGGTGACAAACACTTGCCTTCATCGTCCATATAGCAAAAAAAGTAGCCTTTGGATGCTGCCAAATGGGAGAAATTTTTCTGTGCGGACGCCGAACGCAATTCATCATCTGGAGATCAATCAGAATGCAGTATTGAGCACGGTACCGAGCGCGGTACCGAGCACGATACCTAGCCCTAGTACCGAACGGGGGTGACATGGCGCATTTTGATTGGTCTCTGGACGGCATTTGGCATCCACACACAATAATTTGCCGCCAAAAATGGAAAAAAGGGCCATACAAATTAATGCTAGAGTAACAGATTGAAAGTTTTGCCAGTATTTCCATTCATGAAGTTTGAGATGTATAGCCTCCCTGATACCATATTTAACAGTAGATAAACTAAAAGAATGATTGTCAAATTCTCTCTTATCTCTCTCCTAAATATAATAAATAAGAGTCCAAATAGCTAAATAAGAACTAGTTTTAATTGCAGAAGGAATATCCACATGGTCAGACATTAAATTTAAAATTTGTTGCAAGCTAGGCCACAAATAAAAGGAAGAGGAGCAGGGAATAATATTGCATACAAAATGAGAAGAGAAAATATTGTCATTCACCAAAGTAGCAATGGAATTCGCCCTAATCCATGGGTTCCAATAAAAAGATAAATTGGTATTCAAATTTATTCTAAAATTCATATCTTGCTTCATAATCTCAACAATGCCTCCAATAGGCCTCCACCATTTATAACCTTTCACAATGTTACCATTCCAAAAAGAGAAACACTTTGCTTTGCAATAGGTGTTGAAGGGAGACGAAGTAGAGAGACATCCAAATCAAAACACAACTATAAGCAAAAGATGAATCATCAAGATAAGAAATATCCAAACCACCATATTTCATAGGCTTACAAGTGTTTTTCCAAGAGAACAACTGCAACTTTCTGGAATGGATATCACCGTGATATAAAAATCTTGCCCAAAGCCTGTTAAGGTGATTAATACAAGTTTTAGTTAAAATAGCTTCTCTAATCCAATAGGCAATGGTGTTAGAAATAGTGAATTGGAGGTATTGAACTATTTCAGCACAAGAAAGGATTTGCTTTTCCAACCGTCTAAGAGGGAGGAAACTTTGGTGATTAACTACTGGAAAGTAGACATTTTCAGCTTTTTAGTATAAATAGGAAAATCAATGTAATTCAAGATGGTTGATTCATAAGGGAGGTTAAGAATGGAAGAGAGAGTATCATTGAAGTCAGTATTCTTAGATAACATGATGGAACTCTTAGAAGAGTTAATTTTGAGCCTATGGACAAATTAAATGATTAACCACTAATTTGGCATTTAGTATTTCCTTAGACAAATCTACATAATTAGCGTTAACTATCTTGAAAGACAAACTAACACCACATTATCGATTTGAGAAAATAAATAATATATTTTTGTATTTGAATTAGGCGTAGGAGATATGAAATTCATTCCAGAAGAAAGTATACACATGCACCTATCGTTTAAAATACGAATTAACCCCGGATTAGCTTTAGTGGACGTCTAGAAGATTTCTCTCATATCTTAGTGAACTAAAATAGAGTTTATTTTATATTAGGATCTTGGGTTCCTATAGAAGCAAGCCCCTACAATCAATTACATCTCTACAGAGAAAACTTTCAATTAAAATGAAGATTATACTCATTATGGATTTAAAACGTATGATAGTTGCCTTACATATTGTTGAACTCGTTTTTATGTGTTTTTTACCTCGAGAATGTACGATTGACTTGATTGGGCCATATGTGAATTGGCGTCGATTCAACTTGATTTCATTATATTGCCTGGGTCAAATCGAATCAAGCTTGAATCGACCCAGATCGAGTCAAATTACACCCTGCTACGAATAATTGAACTCGATCAATGCATATTAGCCTCGTCGAGTTTGATTTGACTCTAATCAGATTTGATTTAATCTCAATTTCATTAAATAAATTTAATCGGACTGAATTAGACTTAAATTAACTTGAACCGAGCCAAATCAAATTTGATATGGACCCAATTTTAGCCCAATTAACTCAACTTAATTCTAAGTAATGTCCAATTAGCTTTCCAATTAATTAAAATATTTCACTAAATCAAGAAACACAATCTAACAGCCCCGATTCATTTCACTTTTGAATCTCACGCGTTGCTTCCCATTAGATCTCATACCAACAGGTGTTTTGCAAAAGATTGGAAAGAAGAACCATAAGGATTAGGTTTGGATGTTGATGTTATGATTATTATTATAATTGTGCTAGTATATTTTTTGTTGGTGATCATTTTAGAAGGTAGGTAGGCAAAACAGTTGGAGATCAATTAGAGCCCCACACACTAATTCATTTATGTATAGATCTAGGTTGTGTTATAATTATGTTAGAGCTCAGCTACTTTTTTTTTTTAATTTTTCTGGGGTGTATTGCAGAACCAAGTTGCATTTATGATCATTATTTATTATTTAATTATTGGTGTGTTTATTTTGATTGTGCATTAGAACTGTATATTTTTTATAGGTTTCTTACTTTATTTTGCTTGGGAGTGGCTCGAACAGAGTTAACGTTGAGCTATTTATGATGTTAAGTTTTCTATAAAATTAAAATTTGTTTAACCAAGATAAAAATGAACATAGGATTTAAAATCAACCCATTAAAAACAATTAATCCATGCTCTCTTATGGGTCACTTTTTAAAATATAATTAATGTTTCAAACCATGTTCACTTCATAGTGACTAATGGCTAATCCTTATTAGCCCTACATATGCATGTATAGCCTGAGTCAAAGAATATATATTTTCTTTTATGACATAAAGGGATAGTTCACTTTACATAGTATAGTACCATTCATGGTTGGGCAAGATGTCATTTCCCTTTTGTGCCTTCCACCATTCTTGCACGTACATAAGCTTGTATTTCATGGATTTGAGATGCTATGTAGAGTCTAGCTCGTACCCCTCTCCAATTAGGGTAGTAAATCCAGGTCGGGACTTCCTAGATCCCTATTGGGGTTTAGGTTATAAGTTCCTCCATGATGTTTGGTATTAGTTAAGTGGTTGGCATTAGTACCGAGTGTACAGTATGTCATTTACAAATCTCAGGTCAAAGACTGGTGGTATATGTATATTATTGTATGCCTTACCGCTGGATGGGATACCCATTCTTCAAAGGCTGTAAATCCCACACATCCATCACAATGATAGTGTCGCTTCTATGTTTCTCCCATGCATGCTTGGTATGAGATAACTTCTCCCTTGATTTCTCCTCTTTGGAATGGTCGAGTAACTATATGATACGTGTATGTTGAAAAGCCCGATTGCACCTATATTCCATTAGATTAGGAGAGCCTAGATATTCCATTATGCGCCAAACTTAAAAGAAAATAAAATAGCATTCTTAATCGAGAATTTTCCTAAGTTGAGGCCTAAGATGTAACTAACCATGAGGACTTACATTTATGGGAAATCGATACCCACGTCAAATAAATCCTACTCGATATGATGTATTAAATAGGAGAAAATCTTCTAACTATTGAGTTATGTAGATTATTATCAATCGATATGTGTAGGTGAAAGCCTTTATTATCCATTGATACGTCACCAAAAATAATCTTGATCTAACACGAATCTTGAGGCAAAATTGAGTTGAAAAGCTTCCAAGATTAAATTTGGGATCATCCAAACTCTGATTTTAGCAAACTTATAGTCAAACTGAACGTCTCAGAAACATGAACCCATCAACACCAAAAACAGCCAGATCTGAGTCCAAATCAAGGGTTCAAAACATATTTGAAATGTTCAAAGTTCAATTTGGAATACTAAACAAACTCTAAAGGTGACATGCTTATAGTCAAATCAAGTGGCTTGACCAGACGAATCCAATAAGCCCAATATCACTAAATTCTGATAACATTAAGGCATTCAAATGACCACTAAATGGTTTATGATCAAGGGGATCAATATCAGCCGTCCATTCAAACCACTCCTATTTTGATCTTGGTCATCCATATATTTACAAGCCATGACACTCTCAAAAAATTATATATGGCCCCCACTCTTCTCATGAGAGGGAGAGGGAAGAACGAAGAGAAGGGAGGAATTTGGGAGCTCTCTTGCCACCAACCACTGCCGGAGTTTCTTTTAGACCGTTGTCGGAGTTCTTCCCAACCGTCACCAAAGTTTTTCTTATCGACTATCGCCGAAGTTTCTTCCCAACCATCGTTAGAGTTTTATTCCCGACCACCGCTAGAGTTCTTCCCGACCGCCGTTAGAGTTCTTCCCGACCACCTCCGGAGTTCTTCCGGACTGCTGCCGAAGTTTCTTCCTGATCGTTGTTGGAGTTCTTCCCAACCATCGCCAAAGTTTTTCTTGTCGACCATCACCAAAGTTTCTTCCCGACCATCACCAGAGTTTTCTTCCCAACCACCGCTAAAGTTTCTTCCTGACCATCACTAAAGCTCTTCTCAACCACAGCCTTACTTCCGCCCTTCATCAATCAACGCCAGATTTCTGTCTGATTATTCAATGTATTATAATTACAGTGTCTCCAAGTAAAGGGGTAAATCAAACTTTGTAATCCATCCATACTTAGTGGAATTTTTTCATATGGGTCAGGCCCTGTGGTTTTTCCCTTTTTGGGTTTTCCACGTAAAAAAACTTTTGTTGTTTCTCTCTCTCAACTATCTGTTAGCATATCAGATATACGTACATCTCTAAGACGTTATATTTTTTACTCTACTACCACATATATTTTTGTCCATCTCCCATTGGCATGCTTGCATAGAATGTAAAGGCCTATGACCATTTTTTCATACGGGATAGTGCATTGTACCTTTTATATTCTAAACTTCGCAATTAGTGTGCTTTTGAAAACCCACACATATTTTGAAAATACCAATCCTTCATTCAAAATACCTTTAAATTTTACAACATAGCTTTGAATTTTTTATACTCTTTTTGAAAAAAGAGTTTGAGGTGTGCCAATATCTCTGAGTTATGCTTATTTGAAATATGTTGCCAACTAACAACCTAATACATAATCAATCATCATAGATGTAGTGCATAATAAGATCAACTCTATCATAAGGGATCAAAGGATGAATCAAACTCTGAATCAATCACTCGACATGAATAATTTTAACTTTACATTCAAATGACACTAAGGAGATGACTTGTTAAGAACTCTACATTTTATTTTAATTTATTTTTCTAACTCCTAAAAATTCTAAGAAATTTCAAAAGCATAAAGACCCTATATATTCGGCTGCACATGCTCTTTCACATATCTGTATCGTACAAATATATATTTAGTAAAACTACACCAACGAAATTTAATTATACATCACCTTGCTATGCATGTGCTCAATGTTGAGCTTATTGAATGGTTGTTTCTTGCATGAGTTCTTGGCCATAAACACCATCCTACGTCTCACCACCAAGACCAGGACTGATATAATCACATATGGGTGTTGAAACTATTTCATCACAATTAGTAACCACTAGAATCACCTAAACTTTCACATAAAGAAGCATAACTTCTAAAACAGTAAGGGATAAAAGAACTTCACACGCTCCATATTCCTCAACTAACGAAGCGATAAATTTATTGCTAACTGGAAAATGACCCACAAGGTGTATCACACTTCAGTGCTCTAAGAATCTGTGAGACATCGTTCCCTTACTGTTCCTCTCTGATTTGGATTTTTCTCCCAGGATCGGCCGGGACGATGGTGAGATCGTCCAGGCCGATCAGTGTACTGAAACGGCTGCTTTCTGGATCGTCCTGAGCATAGTTCTGGGAACCGTCCAGGCCGATGGATTTTGGTCTGATCGTCCCAGGACGATCTTGCGATCGGCCGGGCCGATCAGCATTATGATATAAGAAAATCAGCTCGTTTTGAGGAGAGAGAAAATCATTTTAAAACAAAATATCTGATTTGAGGAGAGATAAAGAGAAAGGAAAAGAGGAAATCTTGAGTTTCGGAGGCCGCGGAGCGCTTTTCGTCCGACGCTGCTGTTGGGAAAAGTGAAGATCTCGTGGTAAGGACTCCGAATCCTATTTCTGTTTTTGAAGATATTGAGTTTTGACCGAGTTGTGCACTGTTTTGTGTTTTCGTAGTTGAACTTTTGACCCGATTTGGTATTGACACAACTTTCACCGCACAACTTTTGGTATGTTATAGATATGACTATTGTACACGATTTGAGTATTTTCTGCGACGATTTTACCGGTCGGAATTGATTCTACGCGATTTTTATTGAATAGAAAAATATCATGACGTGATTTGATTTGGATTCTATAGAATAATAGTCTTGTATTGATGTCGTGAATATTCTATTGTAATTTGGAGAGATTTGGAATTTATGCTTTTTGCAGGATTTTTGTGTAAATTTGATAGACTGCCGTTATTCTGTCCGATTTTCGTATGATTTCTGATTTGTCTGAAATTGATAGATCGAATTAATATGCGTATGACTATTTATCTGATTGTTCTAGATTGCTTAATATTGATTGAGTATTGAATTGATTCTTGAATTGACTATTGATACTGGAATACAAGTGTAACCTGGTTGAACTTTGGTTGGAGATTGATTGACCTGTACAGGATGGTGGGCCGACGGGCTTTCCTTTAAACATCGATTATGGATTTCTACAACAGCACTATTGATGGGAGTCATTGTAATATCAAAATCTGCTCCAGTATCGTCCAGGACGATCTGGGATCGTCCTGGGACGATCAGTGAAAATTCAGCTCCAGATTTTGCCCAGTTTTGCTCCAGGTGATTTTCTGCATGCATCGTCCAGGCCGATTGGAGACATCGGCCAGGCCGATCGGCACTGTAGAAAATATCGTCCATGCAATAGCCCTGAAGGGAGACCAGGCCGATCCTTTTGGTCGGATCGTCCCGGGACGATGCTGCGATCGGCCGGGCCGATCTGTGTATTATAAAGCTGATTTCAGTCGTTTTGAAGAGAGAGAAAAATCAGAAAAATAAAAATAAATATCTGAGGAGAGAGAAAGTCGAGGGCATTTTTGGAAAAGTGGATTTTCGGACGACGCGGAGCCGTTTTCGATCGAAGTGACTGTTGAGGAAATTGCTGTGCTCGAGGTAAGGCACATTCTACCTTTCTCAATTTTCAGAACCGTCGTGTTTGGCGGTATATTCTGTCCGGATTTTGTTTCCGTTAGCGATTTTCGTTCGTATCTTTTGAACGGTTCAGTTTTTACCGCGTAACTTTTTGTATATTGTTGACGTGCCGAGTGTGCACATTTTGGTTATTTTCTGAAGATTTTCGTCCGGGTATTTTTGATTCGACTGTGTTTTTAGTCGACCGGATTTTTCTGTGAAATTGGAATTTATCTGTGCAGTAGAATAAAGGTTCTGAAATGTTGATATCTATATTCTGTGCGAATTCGGTAAATTTTCTTTGCAGGAATTTTTGTGTAAATTCCGTATACTGCCGTTGTGCTGCCCGATTTTTGGGTAATTTCTGAATTGTCCGTATTTCTTCTGAATTGAAATGCTATGTGTATAAGCTATAAAAAGGGAGCTATAAGGGGCCTGGATCCTATGAGATTCAGTAAGTGTCAGGGAAATCTGAAATGAGCTCAATCTAAAATTTTGATATTTGTTCTGTTCCGGATCCGAGGAAAAATCTGTTTAGGTGCTATAAGCACTATTTATATATTCTGGTGCTGGAAGCACATCTGATCTGTTCTGGTGCTATAAGCACATTTGTTCTGGTGCCGGGGGCACACTTAGCTATTAATTACTCAGCTATTGTTCTGGTGCCGTGAGCACATTTAGCTATTAATTACTCAGAGAATTTCTGGTGCCGTGAGCACATTTAGCTATTAATTACTCAGAGAATTTCTGGTGCCGTGAGCACATTTAGCTATTAATTAAATATCTGATATCTGATATATGCTGAGTTTATTCTGTTCTGATATGATCTGTACGAATCTGATTCTGTTGATCTGATATGTCTGATCTGTTCTGTTTCTGATTTAATACGACTTCTGTTTCCGTACAGTTCTGTTCGATTTGATATCTGTCCGATTCCGTTCTGATTTCTGTACGGATTTGTCTGTTGTATTGGTTTTGAGTTTCTGAGGATTTAGATTGGTGGTTTGTTGCTTTGCTGAGCTGTTGAGCTCACCCTTGCTTTCTGGTGGTTTTCAGGTTCTGGGAAGGGCAAGGAAGTCCAGGATTAGATTTCAGAGTCTGATCAGATTAGGTGCTTTTGTACTTTTGATTTTTGTACAGTCATGGCTTTCCTGTTCTGTCTTTCTTTCTGTTGAAAGCCTTGTACTGTTCTGTAGATGATTATTTTGAGGAAATGAAAAGATAGATGTTTTGTTCCGCTGCATTTGATGTTTGTAGTAGCTCTGTTGTTCTGTGTGCTTCTGTTGAGTTAAGAATTTGGAAGATCAGTTCAGTAACCTAATCCAAAGCCAGATCCTGGTTAGCTATTCTCCGTCGCGATCCGGCGCGGGCGGGATCCGTCTCGTCTCGGGTCGGGTCGTGACAGTCATAAGGGGTTTATAGATATGCCGACGGGCGGCCGACGGGCAATAGAGTGATGACTCTTTTTATTGAAACCAACGTATGGATATCTACAACAACAATATGGATTCTACAACAGCAACATAGCCAGTTGATTGTACTTGTTCAGTATTATTGTATTGAAATGCATGTTAACTGTATTGACGTACGGATTTATTATTTTATCGATATCTGCTTTATTGATTTGATCGGATTTACTGTTTCGTACGGATTTATAGATTTCATTGATTGATCATTGAGCATGGATAATATTGATTATCGATTATTGATATTGATATGGATAGACTGGATATAGATTTTGTATAGACCCATTGATACTATTGATTCTGCATTGTATTGATTGCTACATTTGAGTTATTGATAGGATATCGTATCGCTTTTCCGATTGATTTTATCGACTTGATAGTATAGATTCGATTTGATTGATTGATTTGACGGACGGATTGACTGATTTGATGGATTGATTGATTTTCTTTTGTGTACTGATTTCTTCGAGATTGACGTGGATTGATTGAGCTTGGTTTATTGATTTGCCTGCTGCTGCATTGACTGTTTTCATTGACTATGGATTTCTGTATTGCATAGATTCATTGACCATTGACTGATATAGATTTGATTGACTGACATGCATATTGATAGCATCGCCGTGCTTTGATTTCAGCTATAGGTATTAGGTGACCTGCTGGGCTTTGTAAAGCTCATTATATGTGGTTGATATTTTTCAGGTCAGGGCAAGGGAGCAGAAGATAGGAATTGATCCGGATCTTCAGGTTTTTGTCTTTTGATGATTTTGATTCTTTTGTACTCATGATAGATTTCAGTATTAGTGATTGTAGTGTAGTTCCTGAGTATTGTACATGACCTTTTGAGATATGAATCGACTTGTATATTGATGTATTAAATTTTATAGATGTTTGATAGATTGTTAATTGAAGGTTTTAGATAGCTCTGGTAAATTGTTTGAGTAATTGATTGGCATTCTTTCCAAGTTAGATCTTAGGGCGTGACAGAACCCATGTCTTAAGCTGGTGTAAATTTGACCTTGTCGGAACTTGTAAGGGATGGGTTTTATCTCCAATATATATAGGGATAAATTTATCATCTAGAGATAATTGCCCATCATACATGATTACAAAATTATCATACATGATGGTTAGTTGGGCGACTTGAGTATGCCACCTCAGCCATTAGTTATCGATCTAGTTGGTGTTGTCTTGGTCAAAAATATATACAGCCACCTGTTTAATGGACGACTATGACTATTTTTAAATTAAATTTTGAACACACTTAATCATCTAATTAGTTCTTAAACTGTAATTAGTTTAAAATTTTGCCCATCTATTCTTTCCTATATATATATAATTATTTTAACAAAAATTTAATATGATTATCCTTAACTTTTTCTAAAAGAGAATTCTCATTGGAGGCTAATACGACAAAGTCCCTGTGATTTTCACCATAGAGCGGATTCACTCTGTAATTGTCGACAAATTATTATATGCGATTTCTGGATCTTCCGGAGGTGAATTCGGATGCGCCACATCACCCGAATGCACCCAAATCAGGGTGACATGACACGTCTGAATTCGCCTTGAAATGAATGTGGAAGCTCGCACGTAATAATTTGCAGTAAGTACGGGCCACATATGAATAATCACGCGCCTCCACTGGTCGGCCATATTCTCCCCCATATGGTGTTCAAATCTTCCTCCGGTACTTCCCTTGCCGATTCCTGCGGGACCACGTGCCGTACTCTCACGTGAGTTCCACGTGACTTGTCCAGCGAGGAGAAAGATCGCACTGGCGCGTATGATTTTGGACGTGGACGTGCGAGAACATCAAATGCAGCACATGCGATTGTGCTATTTGCCAACACGCTGGTGAAGCTGAAATGAATTGCAGCAGTCCTTTTCTTTATATTAAATTTTATTAAAAATTATTAAATGTGATACTTAAAATTAAAAAAAAAATCATATTAACCTTAATTCTCCTAATTTTATTTGTACAGTTGTTATATATTTATATGCGGCCGCATGAAAACTCCTCAAACTTAATGAGAATTGTGCAGCAATAAATTACTTATAGGTTTATTAAAACATTTAGTTGGGCTCGCACATTGCTGAGATAGCCACTTTCCATGCATACCTTCTAAGTGATGGAAAATAAATTTTTATATGACATGCTCTATGATGTAATATTCTTGAGAAAAAAAAAATCCGGCAAACTATAGTTGGATTGACTGAATTGACTACATTTATTTCGTCACTTGGGGTTGCGAGGAGGCGAAGAGGTTCCGCACCTTAAATTATGAGAGGAGGGAGAAAGGAGGGACACTTAGATCGGAAGCTAAAGATAAGAGAGGTATTACGACAAGCAATTGAGCGGGATTTTTCACCATGTTCGACAAGAGGTGAAGTCATGCGTGAGATTGAATGGTTGAGCTTTCACGACCTAACCCAACACAACCCCTATACCCTGAGGGGTCATATTAGGTCAAATGTCTTACAAATCAATTAGTTAAAAATTTTTATTGCAAAGAATTTCTTTTCATCATTTAATTTATAATATAGTTATTAAAAATCATCAATATATAGAAAGAAAACATCATCCAATATGTATGTGTATCTCAGATCTATTCATATCAAATTGTATTTTGTACAACTATTTATCATCTTAAAAAAAATACATTCAATCCATGATTACAAAATAATTCAATTATATCATTAAAAAAAAAACGCCTACCTACAACTCTTTGGATCTACAATGCAAGTATTTTACCTTTCCTAAAACATGTAAACAAATAGAGTTAATGGACACCTCTGTAGGCTACATGAAAACGACAATTGCATTTATTATTTAATGCAATAAAAGCATGACACTATACATGTTCTTATTAGTTGAAATAGAAAAAAAATAATCATATATTGAACTAATATATTTCTATGCTTACGTACTCTTATACATGTATCACATTACATAAAAATGGCTGGTTTATGGCAGCATTTTTCATCTTGGAAATCATCAAATTTTTGTCGAAATAAAAATTTTCAGCGAAAAATTTTTCGCCGGTAAAACACGTATTGTAAAACAAACACTGATGAAAAAATTTACTCAAATTTTTCCCAAGTGAGCCTACCTAACTGCACACCTGTCAGGGGCCAACCAACAGGGCCGCCTACCCGGGCCAACCCGTTGGCTCGTGCCTATAGCGAAGTTCGAACCCAGTTTGCATGTGTCGCGCCTGCCCACGTCTACACTTGACCGCTACTTGCGTGAGGTTCGAACGCTGCTTCTCCGAAGAATTTCTAATGCCTATCCACTCGGCCGAAAAAAAAAAATCTAATGGAGTTCTTATATCATGAAATTTATATTTAAATTAGTTAGTTTAAATTAACAATAATTATTAAAACTATTTATTTATTTTAATAATATTTAATTTAGTTAATTTAATTTGATAATAAATTATAAAATTAGTTAATTTAATTTACAAATAATTATTAAAAAGGTTAAAATTATAAATGTATTATTATTTCCTATAATGTTTTAAATTTCGTCAAAAATCTAACGAAAATTTTACATGTAATTTGCATTTTTCCCCTTGTGATAAGGCAAAAATGCCATCATGATCAAGATCATCATGTTGAAATTATATGATTATGAGTTATTTCATATCATCATGCATATTAATGTATCATCGCATATGTTGTATATGTATGTATATATCACACATTATAAGTGAGATGTTCTAAAGCATCATGTTTATGTACATCAATACTATGCATCATATCATATAAGGAGTGTCATCATATATGCTTGCATTATGTATCATATGAAGTTATCATGCATATATATAATGATAATATGTAGGACAAAACTATTAAAATGATCATGTATTCTTATACATTATCATTTGAAGTATCATATCTAAGCATCATAGCATTATACACATATATATCCTAAGGTGGAATTTATGGCTAATCATGTCATGTTGTTGCACTTGTACAACATCACATACCATATATTATAATGTCATATTAATAGAGCAGTAACAAGAGTCGTCACTTAAATCATAATTATATAATGTCTTCTTAAATTTCTCATCATATCATGTACCAGGTTCATTTAAAGAGTAGTTTTTTAACCCACCATCTTGCACAGAGTATTATATCATATCATCCATCAACTTGAATTATATAATAGCCAATGTTTTTCGCATATAGACGATTCGTATAATATTATCAAAGTACATGAATATACAAGCAGCTAAACCGTTCAACCAACAACCAAATAAAAAAATATTTCATTGCTAAGTATTCAATGTGAAAACAATCGTAACATGTATAAAGTTTGGGATTTCCCACCACCTAATTTTAAGTCTTTTTTAATGTTTATAAAGTGAAGGAGTTCGATAACATTAAAGGAACATCTTTAGTGCAAGCAATTGTTCAATTGAATAGGCTTATTAGCTCATGAGCTGGCTTGCTAAAAAATAAATGTTAACATATAATACATTAAAAATATAAAACAATTTTAATATTAGAAGAGTAAAGTTGTTACAAATATTTAAAATATATAGATCTCTTCCTTACATTTTAAAATAATTTTTATCATTGATGTTTTAATTTCTCATTCTTTTTATCATTTTATTGTAAGTGCTATTGAAATTGAAATCATTTTTACTTTTTTATAATAAATGATTTGCAAGTGCTCAAACTTTAATTCGATGAATTAGTCAAATTCAATGTCAAATAACTCTTACTAGAGCTTTGACTCATTTAGCTTACTACCTCATACTCAAAATTCTCCCAACTTGGCACTAAATGGACAAGTTTAGTGTCATATATAGGGGTGCCCATTTGAGTTCTTAGCTTGACTTTGGGTCAATGCTAAATTTGACATGACCCAATCTACTTGACATGAACATGACTCGAATAATAAACTAGTCACTTGAATCCTATTCAGTAAGAATTTGAATAACATGTAACCGACCTGATTATACCTGCATACATATTAAGCTACGGTGTTTCTCGCGGCTTGCAAAGCGGAGAAGAGGCAAACGACAAAAATCTGAAGATGAGATATGAAACCTAAAATCTTTGTAGTTGTGAAAGGCTTGTGGCATGTGAAGAGAAGAAAATGCGAACGATAAAAGATTGAAAAGGAGAACCATAAGTTAGGAACTCGGAATCCTTGTGGCTTGCAATTGTCGGAATGAGGGATTTCGACCGTATCAATTAGAAGGTAGGTAAAAAAGAAAGTAAGAGAATAGACCATTTGTAACATTGGGCTTCACATCCAACTCATTTCCAGGTTAATATTTCAGATCAAATTTAGGTCAAAAAACTAATCATGTTTATATTTAAGATTACAATTAATTTGGATCCTTCCTAAGTGAAAAAATTTTAATTGAATTTTGTTGAATCGGGCCACCCGTCACTCAAAGTCCTAAACTTGGGAAATTATTTTGTATGAAAATACGTCATACCACTCGATACACAGTAGTATCAAGCGTCGATATTGAATAAAAAATGACGTGACGCGTTTTAATTGGTCTAGAGATCCAACGTCCCACAATAATTTTTTTTTTTTGGGAAAATTCCCACAATAATTTTTCCCTGAACGTCCCTTAACGTCGGATCGTGGTACACGTGGCGCGCGCCCATAACAAGGCCATTGCTTCCGATCTGACCCGAAAACCTAGGTCGGTCATCGTCGCGTCGTGCGAGCCATGTTGCTCCGCTGCTTTCATCGTCACCTCTTTCGATAGATATATATATCAAGAAGAACCGATCGCTGTTTTTTATTTCTCCGCGATTCGTTTTCAGTCCGCGCCGCCGACACTGGTGTCAGTCGCCGTGCTGATACGAAATCTACAACCATGGACTTTAGCATAAGCGGTCGGCGGACTGAAAAAAGCGGCGTCGCGCAATTGGGTGTCAAGAGTCGGCGGCCGGGTTTTCTCTCGGATCGGGGCAGTTTTGCGGGGGACGCGAGAAGATGGGCCGAGGGCGGAGAGAGGGAGGGGAAAAGGGGGCAAGATATGGATTCTCTTTATCATCCGTATATAGGCGAGAAAGAAGAGACTGAGATGGACGGAGGGAACTTGCATCCATTGCAGCAGCAACAAGGGGGTTCGGCCGGATTTTTGACGCTGCCGACGGTGCTCACGCTTGGTAGAGTCGCCGCCGTCCCGCTTCTCGTAAGCAGTAGGTTTTGATCCTCCTGTCTTCTCCCCCTCATGGTTTAGTTTCGTAACGTTTGTGAGTTCGCTGAACAACTTGGTTTTGACACGATTTTCATTGTGGTTTTATTTATTTCTGATATAATTCAAAATGCTATGATCTATGTTGTTTAAAGTTTATGAATTTGAATTAAGCTAACCGCTTTCTGATTTCAGGGTGCACCAGGAATCTTTGATCTTGTTGAAGAGGTCGGAGATCCTCTTTCCCTCTTTTGGGATTCTCTGAATGAGGACAATACTCCTTTTGTTCAGCTATTCTTTAGGTTTTAAAATTTTGTTGTCGTTTTATGAGGACCATCTGATTTAGTTTATGGGATATGGCATCGATCTTCTACGTTTGATTTTGACAATTTTGTACCATATGATGGAGTTTCATTAGTCTATTTTTTTATCTTTCTTGAATGTAACATTGACTCCCTCCAAAATTTCAAACTTTTTTTACTTTTGGCTAGGGCTATTCACTGCTTTAAATAATATAACATACAACAACAACAACAACAACATCAAGCCTTTACCCCACTACGTGGGGTCGGCTACATGAATCCTTTTTCTCCACTGTTTCCTATCAAATTCTCGTTTAAATCTAATAAAGAAAGGTCATTCCTAATATTTTCTAACCAAGTCTTTTTAGGTCTTCCTCTACCTTTCTTAACATAAGTCAATTCTAACACCTCTACTCTCCTAACCGGGTTATTGGAAGGCCGCCGTTTTATGTGACCAAACCATCTTAAGCGACTCTCTCTAATCTTATCTTCTACTAGAGCTACTCCAACCTTTTCACGTATATTCTCATTTCGTATCCTATCTCTAAGGGTAAAGCCACTCATCCACCTGAGCATCCTTATCTCTGCCATACTTAACTTAGTATTATGCTTCACTTTTAATGGCCAACATTCAGCACCATAAAGCATTGCAAGCCTCACGACCATCTTATAGAATTTTCCCTTAAGTTTGAGGGTTCTTTTCTATCACACAACAAGCCCGATGCACTCCTCCACTTCAACCATCCAACTTGAATTCTGCTGATAATATCTCCATCAATTTCACCAACACTCTGAACAATAGATCCAAGATATCTAAAACGTGTGCTCTTATTAATGACTTGATCGCCCAAAGTCATAATCCCCTCACTAGGTCTATTACTACTAAAATTACACTCCATATATTCCGTTTTAGATCTACTCAAGCGAAAACCTTTAGTCTCTAATGTTGACCTCCATAATTCAAGTTTACTTTCAACTCCCTCTCTAGTCTTATCAACAAGAAGAATATCATCAGCAAAAAGCATACATCAAGGTACATCTTCTTGCAAATGTCTAGTGAGAACATCCATGACTAAAGCAAAAAGATATGGGCTTAAGGCTGATCCTTGATGTAACCCAGCCGAAATAGGGAAATACTTGGTCAAACCACCTTGTGTTTGAACACAAGTAATAGCTCCTCCATACATATCTTTAATGATTTGAATATAAGCATTATTAATTCATTTCTTTTCAAGAACTCTTCATAGCACTTCTCTTGAAACTTTATCATATGCTTTTTCTAAATCAATAAATATCATATGTAGATCCTCCTTATTTTTTCTATATTTCTCCATCAAACCTCTTAATAAATGTATGGCTTCCATAGTCGACCTACCCGGCATGAATCCAAATTGATCATCAGCATCACGCCGCAACCTATGCTCCATAACTCGCTCCCATAGTTTTAAAGTATGACACATTAACTTAATTCCTCTATAATTAGCACAATTTTGTGCGTCACCTTTATTCTTAAAAATTAGAATTAACACACTCATTCTCCACTCATCTAGCATCTTTTAGTCTTCAAAATAGTATTAAAAAGTTTAGTAAGCCAAGAAATTCCTTCTTCTCCTAAGCATTTCCACACCTCTATTGAAATATCATCAAGTCCAACAACTTTTCCACCCTTCATTTTCTTTAAAGCCTCTCTAACTTCGGTTTTACTAATATGCCGATAAAAATAAAAATCTTTATTTTCATATAGGGTGCTAAGGTCACTATAGTCAATCTTATTATCACAATTTTCATTAAAAAGTTTAGCAAAATATCTCATCCACCTTTGTTGAATATCATCTTCTAAGAAAAATATTTTTTGATCTTCATCCTTAATACACTTCACTTGAACTAAATCCTTACTACTCCTATCTCTTTGTTTGGCTAACTTATACATATATCTTTCTCCATCATTAGTATCTAATTTATTATATAAATCATTAAAAGTTAAGGTTTTTGCATCGCATATTGCTTTCTTAGATTCCTTACGAGCCTCTTTATATCTTTTTCAATTATCAAAATTTTTAAAATTAAACTAATTTTTATAAAAAATCTTTTTATTCTTAATCTTTTCTTGCACATTTGGATTCCACCACCAAACTATTAGGAGTTTTTCCCTCTGATACTCCAAGCACATCTTTTGCAATATTCTTAATATCACTAGTCACTTTTTCCCACATAACATTAGCATCCTCATGAACAGATAAAATCTTAAGATATAAAATCTTACTCTCAAAAATATTTCTGTTAATATTCTTTAAATGCCCCAATCTAATTCTAGAATATCGTTTTACTTTATTTTTTATTATATGTCACTTTATCTTAAAGTCCAAAACTAATAATCGATGTTAAGTACATAAATTTTCACGCGGAATAACTTTACAATCTTTGCAATCTAAACGATCTAATTTTCTTATAAGAAATAGTCAATCTGGGTTGTACTATATCCATTTTTAGAAGTGATGAGATGCTCATTCATTTTCTTAAATAAGCTATTAGCAATTGAAAAATCATAAGCTAAACAAAAATTTAATATGGCCTTGCCACATTCATTTGTTGTTTCAAAACCATAGCCACCATGAATGTTTTTAAAATCACTACCTCTCTACCAACATGTCCATTTAAATCTCCTCTAATAAAAACTCTTTCTTCTAGAGATATCTTTTGTAATAATTCTTCTAAGTCATTCAAAAAATTTAATTTAGAACTCATATCCAAACTTACTTGAGGAGCATAAGCATTTATAATATTAACAATCTTATCATAAACAACAATCTTTAAAGCTATAATTCTATCTCAAATCCTATTAATTTTTATTACATTATCCTTCAAACTCTTATCTATAATAACACCTACACCATTTCTAATAAGACTCCTACCCGAATACCAAAGTTTAAATCTTAAACTATCAATTTCCTTAGCTTTCTCTCCAACCCATTTAGTTTCCTGAATGCACAAAATATTTATCTTCATATGAATCATAATATCTATTAATTCTATTAATTTTTCTGTAAGGGAACCTATATTCCAAGTTCCTATCCTAATTTTAGTATTAAATGATTCATGTCATTATTATTCGACAAGTTTTACACTGGCTGTCGACTACCTAACGCAACCCTCCACTTTTCTCATCCAGGACTTGGGACCTGGCAACGGTTGTGTTTTGCTCATAAATAATATATATTTGTGATCCCATCCTAAATAATATAACATAGAAACAAAAAATTTCATAATCTGTTTTGTTCTTCTCATATGGCTTTTTATGCTATATTTGTGATCCCATCTTTCGTTTAACACATTGGTACTATTGCCAATCAGAATTGCCGATCTGTAGCTTGTTTTCCATTGATACCGTGTCATTTGAATAAGTCTCATTAAACATTACCTGGTTTTAGCAGACTCTTCGTAGCAAGATCCTCGGTTGTCTTGTCTAACCACTGCATCTTTCTTCTATCTTCATACATACAAGTACATTAATACCTGTAAATATTATGATATGGATGCCTCAATTTTATTTGGTAAATCTGCTTCCTTGGTTGCAAAGCTTGTACTTCCAGTTCAGTATGCTTGCTAACTAACTTGTCTTCCTTGCCTGAGATACATTGCTGTGGGTTTGTTTAATTTCATCTCTTTTACATCATTTTCTTTGGCACCTTGTAATTTTAATTACCATTTTGAACAAGCCAATACACCATTTCCCAACTTCAGGTGCACTTAATAACAAATCCCCAGTTGTCTAATCTGATCACTATGTTGTTTCTGTCTCACTTACTATTATAATAATGCTTGTGAAGGCTCTTTTTTTTATCTTTTAAAAAAAAGTAAAAAGAGAAGCTTTTAAAAAAAAGTAAAAAGAGAAGCTTTTAAAAAAAAGTTAAAAGAGAAGCTATAATGCTTGTGAAGACTTGTGATATGTATTCTTCAATTTTACAAGGCAGATTCTTTTACGTTTCATAATATTTTTGGAGAGAGCATAGTATTGTGGGTGTTATTTGCACTAGATATTGTGGTAATATGATTGAATAAGTCAAAAGCAATGGCTAAAGATCTTACCTATATATAGAGCTCTTGTTAATGTGGAGTTTAGGAAGGGGCTAATATTCGCTGCATTACCTCTGCCTTCACGGAGATGAGATACGTCTGCCTTAGCATGGAGATGATAAATTTTATAACGACATTCACAAGACATAATCAATAGTCAATAGCTAAGCCACTTGTTATAATCAATCTCACAAAATTGTATTTCATAGTATGTTTTTTTTTTTTTTTTCTAGAACAGACATTTCCAAGCTTTATTATGGATTCCTTAAAGTTAATGGAGTGGAAAAAAAAGCTCAATTAAAGTTTTATGTAATTTTTCATTGTGTTCTGTTTCCCTCTCATTTCAATTGAAGTGTGACTATCAGGCTTGATCTTTTTGACTATCCTTAACCTTATTATTTATTAAGAATTTTTTTCTTATTTTTTCTATGTCGGAGGACTTTCCCTTAACATGAGGTGGTTGGAGAATTGGAAGAAGTCAGAAGTCATTATCATGGATTGGAAACTTAATCTATCTTGTAAAGTTAACCTCAATTTGAAGGGGTTTTCTTACTATTTTGTGCATCCGATTTTTGGAGAAGTGATGTACTTTCTCAAACGAAAATACATTTATTAATTCATGTACTTGCTCAATTATGTTTTTCTTGGTGGTTCGGATGAAACTGGTTGGTGAATATAAGTGGAATAGTAGCACATAACTTGAAAGGAATGATTTATACCTTGTCCATTGATCCTGAGTCGTGGGACCATATCACTCTTTTGTTTTAGAGAAAATCTTGGTAAGTTTTGAACATCCAAAACATAATAAATTGTGAAAGTTCAAGTTTTTGTTCCTTGCAGTGAAGAAAAACATAGACATAGAATGACACAATACGACCTTGATATAAGGTATGACATTTTAAAGCTTTTGAGCATAATCTCCCGATCACATGCGAATTTTGTTTCAAAACACATGATAACTAAACATAGCAGTTTTTTTTAATTTCAAACACTTAATAACTAAAAAAAACATGTTTTTTTTTTGTAGGCATTGATTTTTTCTTTGTGTGCTTTCAATTATTTATAGTTACAAGGATATTAAGTGCATTCTCCTCGTTTTAAGAACAAATTCCAAATTTTAAGTCCTTTCGAATAAATCTAAAATTATTGCAATGCATTTATTTTTTTAGACTTATTTGTGGTGGAGCTCCAAAATTGCATCAAATTATTTTATTTTTATATGGTTGGAAGTTGAGCTTTGGCAAGTACCACGGGATACAACTCAAATGTGTGATTTATGATGTTGAACATCAAAACATTGGATTGAGGAAAAGAGGGTCTTGAAAAAGAGGAGAATAATATGCAACAGTTTTATTAGTTCTGAAATGTTTATTTGAAAAACCCACCAATAAAATAGATAGGCAAAAGTAATGTTGACGGATGAGAAAAGAAGAGGGTTAGTGAAGCAAATCTCCTTCCTATTGCGAACTTTTGTAGGTATTCAGCAATAGTCCGTCGATCTTGTGCTCCTTGCCTGATCCTGTTCATGTTGCTCCCGTGCCATATCCCTATCACTACCTTTGTTTCATGTTGCAGTTGTTATGTTCTCGTGCTTATGCCTTCCTAGCCTATGTTTACTCTCCGCTGCTATTCCTGCTATTATTCACCAGTGCTTTTGATTGTAATATGTTGTTGCTCCTTCACATGATTTTAATGCTTGGAGGTATTAATTCATTTGTTAGATCATGCATGTTTTTGTGGGGTGGGTTGCAGTTTTTTAATGTCAATTTGTGTTGAAAAAATTCAAGGATTATTAACTTTATTTTTTTAATGGTTATAAATATTACATTTTGTGGCATGTAAAGGATAGTTTTTGCTTTATAAAAATTTCAATTTTCTCTTAGACTTGCGTGTTTGTTTGATGCTAATTTCTTCAAGTGTGGTATGCAATTATATATTTTTTGGGTGGTCTTCTTTTTGTGCTGATACGAGGCTTGAATTTCCTTATTCAATGATGCTTTACCTTGTTATCTTTCACCCAAATGATTTGATATTGGTTTCACCAGTTGCTTGATTTGAGTCAAAATAGCCATAATTGGATTTCTTATAGTGGAGTGAATCCTAATTGAATTGTGATTTTTTTTGTTTCATGATTTCATTGAATTTCTATTTTGTCAATCATTAGATTTTTATTTGGGGTATATTTTATGTAGTTCTTGCTTGCATCAAAAGAGAGCAAGTAATTTTTTAATTGATAGTCTTTGCACCATAATTTTAAATATTAATTGCTTTGGATTCATTCATTGCCTTGTTTAATTTCATTAGGAACCATAGATCCTCAGACATCCTACATTGAATAGGAATTAAAGCAAAAAAGTTTCACCATCTTATCAATTAGAAGCAAGAGATAATAGTTGGCTCAATCAATCAAACAATAACTAATACAATTTAAACAAATTGAGCAAGTTATGATTCTAGACACCTACAACACAATTATCTTTAGGCTTAAAATTATATTTATGCATTTGATAAGAGATATAATCTTAGTACGTTTGATTCCTAAAAAGTTGAATGTGGTAAGGGGCTATTTAGTTGGATGTATTTTGGGCCTAAAGTAAATCAGATACAGTAGTCTTAAGTTTTAAGTGTTTGGTTTGATTTAGGCCCAAAATCTCAACACTCGACAGACTTTACAAAGGCTATGACATCACTATTGGCATTCAAAAGATGTATTCTTCATTATTTATTCTCCATATATATATATTATATATATATATATATATATATATATATATATATATATATATATTATCATCAAGCACCTAAACTCCCATGACGGAAACAACTGGAATTATAAAATAATAATTAAACCGATGACATTGCTAAAGAATGAAACCTGATAAAAAGTGCTAAAGTTACAAAATATCAAATTCTTCAATTCTAATATAAATAAATCATTTGTTTAACTCCTTTCGTATATACCCAATCTTTGACTCTAATAGTTTTGATAAGAAGAAATGAATCATTATTGTGTTCTTGGATAAGTTATCATATATGGTATCTATCTTTTTCTCAAAAAATCCTGGAATGCTAGATAATTTTGTCATGAGCTCAATAAACATTTTTCTTTTTTCAGAAGCTCTTGTTATTGTTTGAATTGCATTTGCAATTTAAGCTACACTATCAACCATCTTGACAATATAGTCACGGAGACTATGATCATCAATATGCCTCTTATTATTTTTCCTATAGATGGGACCCTTAGAAGATGATATTCTTATGATATCTTCTGTAATGTTCTCTGCAGAACATGTAGTGGTGCATCTATAGGAGTCTCTATAAAGTCAAATATCTTCTCTTCACCCAAATTAATCTATTGAATATCAAATAGAGTTTGGCAATTTCCTGACCTAGCTTAATCTTCCGTTCTTGCTCTTCCCCATAAACTTTCTCATAATTCTATATAATTTGAGAGACGAATATTCAAATAGATTGCATCTTTTTGAGAAAAGCCTATAATTATCCATAATAGAAAGCATTAGCATTAGGTCTTCTTATATTTGTAAAAAAAGTAATCTAAATTTGAAATTTTAATTGAATGAAAGATAGAAACACATTTTGATCCATCGATATCATCTTCTTACTATCATCCTCAATTACTCCAAACTTATTTTTCAACTCTTGGATGTGATTTCATATAGTTCTTTGATTTAAAATTTAATTTTTATATTGATTTGTTATAACATTAATCCCAAATTTATCTTTTAACTTTTGAGCAGCATTTTGATAGACAACATCTTTGAATCCTTGAGCATTCCTCATATTTGCATTAACATACTCACACATTATTTGTATTAACTCAGCTACCCCTTCAAATTTTAGGCTCTATATATATTTTTTTTTGGTCTTTTTGGATTTAGCACTGAGTGCACTAGATGGTTGTTGTGATTCCATTAATCATGTGAATAATATTAATAATTAGTATGCAAATAAAAGTATAAATTTGAACTCCTTAAAAAAATAAATTGATTCATACAAAACTATTTAGAAGTCATGTGCATTTCTATCTAAACCATCATTCTCTTCATTAGAGGCGCCTTGATTTTAAATCGAAAATTATTATAATTTTTAGACGATGAAGTTTGGGTGATGGTGTTTGACAATGGTAGTCAAACAATGAATGGATTATAATGCTAAGAAATGGTAGCTAGACGATGATGGTGATTAGATAACAGTGGTTCCTTGCTGTGATCATCAAAGTCAAATGTTAAATAAAGCTCTAGAATTATTCAAGTCTCAGCTACCCATTCAAATTTTAGGCTCCATAAATTTTTTTTTTTTGGTCTTCTTGGATTTAGCACTGAGTGCACTAGATGGTTGTTGTGATTCCATCAATCATGTAAATAATAATTAGTATGCAAATAAAAGTATAAATTTGAACTCTACAAAAAAATAAATTGATTCATACGAAACTATTTAGAAGTTATGTGCATTTCTATCTAAGTCCTCATTCTCTACATTAGAGGCGCCTTGATTTCAAATAAAAAATTATTACAATTTTTAGGCGATGAAGTTAGGGTGTGGTGTTTGACGATGGTAGTCAAACAATGATGAATGGATTATAATGCTAAGCGATGGTAGCCAGACGATGATGGTGGCTAGACAATAGTGATTCCTTGCTGTGATCATCAAAGTCAACTGATAAATAAAGCTCTAGAATTATTCATGTCTCCAAGTTCTTTCCAGATTAAGTCAATGCCCCTCTAATTTATTTTGCTCTGTGTATACCTAACCAAATAGTCTCTAAGTACTAAAAATGTATTGATTTTATTTTACTCTATTTATACCCAATTAAAAAAAAACCCTGCATTCACTTTACTGACAGCCAAATAATACCAAAGTATTTACTCTGTGAATCTCTTTAAAACAACTGAAATGTCCATGGTTTGCTTTGCTGCCATCCCTTACAAGTTTATGATGCAAGTTAGATTTGTCGTGATGTTATAGATGATGAAACGATCTTTAACGTTATAAAACATATGATTATTGAAGTTTAAAACATATTGTGAAGCTTGGGGATTTTGAAAGTGGTTGTGTCTCATGCCTTTTCTTTTGTGATATTGACTGGCGTGGGAGTATTTTCCCTAAGTACTTAAAGTTTGCTAAAATCGTTCGTAATTATTTCTGAATGGTAAATTGATGGTTATCTATCTGCATTTTTTAATATTTTACTTTTTTATTTGCTTCCAAAAGAGGTTAAAATGTTTTATTTTGTATATAGCCTATCACATGAATGGTTCATGGGCTTCAACTTTAACTAGCATCATCTTTCTTGTCGCGGCACTTACAGACTGGCTGGATGGTTATCTCGCTCGCAAAGTGTGTAACGATCAGTGAGGTCTTCGCATTTGTCGCTGCTGTTTGATTTTCTTGTTGCATCTTTGATGACCATTTTCCTGTATATTTTCATGCATAACAGATGCGGCTAGGAACTAGGTTTGGTGCATTTTTGGATCCTGTAGCTGATAAGGTTTATATATTTTTTCAGTTTGTAACATCTATATTTTGGATGTCAAGTGACATAATAAGCCCAGTTTCTTTTCTGCATGATAACTAAACACAGCTTATGGTTGCTGCCACTTTGGTGTTACTGTGTACGAGACCTTTAGAGGTGTCCATCTTTGGAGAAGTTCCATGGCTTTTGACAGTCCCTGCAATTGCTATTACTAGTAGAGAGGTCTGTATGAACAAAAAACTGGTTCTAATTTCCTTAAATCTAACCAATCTACTGTCATGAACTACATATAATTTCCTTACCATTTCAGATAACAATGTCTGCTGTCAGGGAATGGGCTGCCTCACAGAGTAGCAAGCTTCTTGAGGTTAGAAAGAGGGATTTACATACATACCCCAAATTTCTATGTATTTATTTATCTAATTTCTAAATCTTTATATTTACTTATATAACTCTCAAATCTTCAAATCACATAAAAAATATCACTAAAATCAATTTATTTAAGGTAAAACATAACTTTTTCATCCGCTATGTAAATATAAAAATGTAGTTGCTAGATATGTAAATATATAAGAATTTTATAGAGTATATATATATATATATATATATATATATATATATATATATATATATATATATATATATATATATATATATATATATATGTTAAGTTCCCCTAACTTTTTTCATTATGCTTCATTTTTCATGCTTTTCCTAAAAAACTGGAGATCTTATTTCTACAGCATCTGATTTTGGAAAATTACTGCGAGCAGTGTCCGGATTTGTCCAAAGGCGGGATGGACGAAACCGGGCACGCCACGTCACCTAGGGCCTATTGCATCCGGGTGACATGGCAAGTCCGGATTCGCCTCCGGACGGTTCGGATGCCACACGCAATAATCTCTCCTGATTCTGACTACTGCAATGTTTTGTCAGGCAGTTGCGGTCAACAATCTCGGAAAATGGAAGACAGCAACTCAAATGACAGCGCTAACAATACTCCTCATTATCAGAGATCCCAGGTTTGGTGATTCTCCCATCCATGTTTCCAACTTTTTAATGATATTAACAAAGAAATAAATTCTCTATCTTGTTTTCTATGGCTTATCTTGTGCTTTGAACAGCCTCACAGGGCCAGGCTTTCTAGTGTCTACTGGTGTGTTTCTCCTGTATGTTTCTGCTGGTCTTGCTTTATGGTCATTAGCAGTGTACGTGGGGAATGTATGGAGATTCTTGATTAAGTAATCATGTTCGACGATCAAATCCTTTTTAGCTAACTTGTTCGGAAAGATGGAAATTAGCTTCTTTCCTGGATTTCTCCGGTCCTTTGGATTTAACTATAGGCAGAAACAGAATACTAAATTTAGGAGTTCTGCTCAACATGGAAGAAGTTTTATTATCCAAAATTGTGAAATATTTTTATGATTGTAGCCTTTCTATCTTCTTTAAATAGGAGATTTTAGGTTTCAATACATAGAAGAGTAGTTATTTGGGGTTTATATGAATTGTTATAAAGGTGGCTGATATTGTGTCTTAATTTCATTGTTGACTTTAGAATGGTACTTCTTTTATCCTGTTGTTTGATCTTTTTATACTGTATTCATACTTGAATGCTGATTGCAATTTACATAAATCTTTGAATCTTTTCTCAGTATTAAGTTTACAAATATATATATATTTCAACCGTCATCAACATCAATCTCAACTGGCAATCAAGCCTTCTCTATGATGGAAATTTCTTGGCCTTCTATTCCTCTTCAAGAGGTGTGCTAAGGTATAATAATAATTATAATTATATGTGAGTGGTGCAAGATCAAGGTTATAAAAAAACAATCAGATAAGATATTATTTTAATAAATTTTTTTGTTAAAAAATTATCTGATTTTTAATTCTTTCCAAGATGATAGGTGCCAAAAGCGCCCATACCTACCAAAAAAAAAAAAAAAAGGAGTTTCTTATCCAAACTGAATTCATTCAAAATAAAATTTGAATAAACCGTTTTTTAGCCCTAACATTTTATTTATCAGATCACCTAAACAAATTATACAATTTAACTTTTTATATCTATTTACTTAAATGGTTAATTCTCCTTAAAAACCTTACAGTATCTATCAACGCATTTGAATGCCAAATCAAAAATTATTTGCAGAGAAAGATTTTAATAAGAACGAATAGTAATTTGCACTAAAGTCAGACTCAAAAGGTATACCATTTATAAGGCAAATTATTGCATCCGGTCACCGGACACGGAGATAGATCTGGATATTAATAAAATATTATTTTAAATTAAATGCGTCAAAAGCGCAGGTAAAGTGCAGGTAAAGCACAGATCAAAGTGAAATTAAAAGCGCAGCTCAAAAGCACTGTCAATGTGGCAATTTTTTATTGGATGTCCGAACCTATTCTCCGAATCCGGTGACCAGATGCAATAATTTGCCCATTTATAGCCACCAGTTATGCCAGCAAAACTGTTTTCGTATTGTTAAAATGTGCATCCATAGCCAATCTCATCATTTAATTACCGATTATTGCTTCTAAAATATATTTTAGATGACATATGCAAATAGCCCCTAGCATAAATATCTAAATACAGAAAACATTCATGTAATTATAGATGAATAAATACATATTTTATGCATATGACCAACTCAAAATATTCATTTATAAATCATTTTAGACCTAAAAAACGTGGGCTGATGAGATGGGTGCAAATAAGTGCCTAATGCTAGAGATATTATTTTGTGCGGAGGCTGGACGTAGCTCTATGTCCGGAGACGAATTAAATGCAACCACGTCAATAATACCGAAACATAATAATTAATCCTAATGCTGAACATCTAAGGAAAAAAAATACCATTTTCTTTATAACATCAAATTAGGAAAGAAACTAATGAGACAAGAAAAAGGATAGATAGATCAGCAAGAAAATGAATAGTACACAGATCTAATATTCAACAGCATGCGTAAATTGCCCTCTAACCAAAAAGTAAAGGCATGCATCAGCATAAAAACTAAATGGAGAACAAAATATTTGCAAGCCAAAAATTTCCTACAATAGTGTGGCTGCAGAGTATGTTTGAGAATATTTGATGCGTCCATTGAAAAAAAAAAACAATAAGCAAAAAAAAAAAAAAAAAAAAAATCCATGTAGACATTGTGTGTAACAAACCATCTACACCATGAACAAGCCACCACTCCACAAATAATGTCAAGGTGAAGCAGCTTCAGCTTCAACAAAATCAGACAAGAAGCCACCTTGTTAGCTAACCAGAATCTGCAAAAAGAACGAAGCACAAGTGATTCAGGCAATAAAGTGAGCAGAAATAGTGAAATAATATGAAGGGACGGTTGAAATAAGTACTCTGTGGCTTTAGCTGCCAATGTTTTATGCCTTAGGAACCACCTCCTGTCTCAACCGTGGCTGCCTTCTAAATTTGAACAAGACAGAAAAATAAACTTCCAAGTAAAGCAACCAAGCTCCTCTTGCATTAATTACATCTTAAGTTGAATGCTGACCTTGACATTGCTATCAGATGAAGAATTAGATGTTCCTGAAAACCTGTGGAAGTTAATAAGAGAATTTTGATGAAATCACTCCATCAGCACTCGAGCATGTAGAAAAATCGATTCAAAGATGACCAAACTGGGACTAATAAAAACCTTGCAGCTCTGGCTTTACTTTTCTCTTCTTCCAAAGCATTTGACTTTGGTTTCTGGGAGAATCTCTCCAAACGAGCCTTCTTCTTTGCAGCTTCATCAGTTGAAGGATGTTGGGCAAGTCCAAACCTGAGAAATGATAAAGAAGTAGTAATACGGATGATCTGAGAATACGTATACCGTACATAGGTAAATCCATGTTATCAATGGGTGGCTGCTAAGCAAAAAGTAATTAAGCTTATTAATAGTCTTCACAGGAAAAAGCAACTGGGTGAAACCTCTCTGCCCGAGCCTTCCTCTTCTGCTCCTCTGAAACTCCCACATCTTTTCCAGAAGAGGGAGAATTAGTGCCAAACCTGTCACAGAAATCAAAACTAAATAATCGATCTGTGGTGAAAAGACATCCATGTTCCATTCTGGTATAAAAATGATGCAAGCAATATAACGTCGGTTTCAATGAAATCCCATAAAAAATGGAACTAATCTCTAATTCTCTATGGTTTGATTTCCATGTTATCTTAACTCCATCGATAATCCTAAATTACTTATTCCATAAAATGTTGTTTCGAGGAAAGATATTCCATCTAGTGCAAACCAAGGAAAAACATGACTTGGTTATGAAATCCAAAATAAAATACGTTCAAAAGATGGGAAAAAAAAACAACAGCAACGAAGCAATAAAGGGTTCTGTGTTGAAGCCACTTGATACATATCTCAACCTACCTAACCACCACAACTTCTCTCTTATCATCCTATTCTCTTTTCAGTCTTTTGCCTCCCCACAACCTCAAGCTCCCTCCTATTTCCGATTCGTAGATATAATAGCTAGAGACCCCACACATGGCTGCTTTATCTTCTGTCATTCTTTCTTACTGAATGTTATTTGAGGTGCTAAGCTTATTCTTAGCAAATCATTTTGCCAACTTACATCTATATAACCTTATGTTTACTCATTTATCTTCATACTCTTCTTACATTAATTTTCTCAACATGTCCGTAGGCATATTTTCCATCTCTTAGTTGTACATGTCCAAAGCACTTAAAATCTATTTTTAGTCACATTTTCAATAAATGTCACTTCAGCATTTCCTCAAATCTAAACATTTCTTAATTTATCCTTCCTACTTTTATCACACATCAATTTTAACATTTATATTTATATCACACTCGATTTTCATATCAATGATTTTTTTATAGCCCAACATTAGGATACAAACATCATCAGCCAGATTACGATTATATAAACTAACCTTTAAACCTCCATGATATCATCTAATCACATAAAACTCCATAATCATTTCTCCATTTTAAATATTTAGCCTTAAATAAAAAAGTTATATCTTAATCCTTCAACGTAATAGATTCAAAGATATTTAAATTCATCACACCTATGTATCAAAATTCAAACCTGCTAAAATTATATATTATATGCTCAATCTTTGTTATACAAATTATAATATCCTTATCTTCTAAATATTAACTCCAATTGTTTTTATTTTTTTTCACTTATTTCAGTTAATGCATCATTAATAGAACTATAAATTTCAACTTAAAAAAATATACACCAAGGCACCTTGCTTTAAATATATTTTATAAACATTTCTATAACAGATATAAAAAATTATAAACCCAAAGTTGATAATTCATGTAAACCCATTGATAGAAAGAGGTGACAACTTTATAGTTATGTTAAATTAATGCCTCGCTTGCATTAGGTGGTTTTCTTTGCATGAAGCGGCAGATGAAGGAATAGTAAGTCTAAAGGTTGCTGATGTGAGGGGGCCGAAGTAAGTAGAAGGAGAAGGCTTAAGATGCTATTGGTTGGATATGAGTGGATGAGAGGATTGAAGAGCTTGGAAGAAATGGTTGGGTTTGCTTTAGTGGGAAAAATAGTTGGATTTATAGCTGAGACAAGTAAAATGAAGGATATATGAGCCTTGCAAGACTCATTGAGGATGGTTCGCAAACAAAGCCTAACTTTCAAACACGACTGCACAAATACATAATGATTTGATAAGCAATGAAAAAGTTTCTTTTTCATTCCTCGTATCATCAATATTTATAGTACAATGACATATTAAAGTTCAAAATTCAAAAGCTAAAAAATTGTAGTTATCTTAGTCATCCATTCAGGAATGAAGCCTTATGTAACTCCCTCATTGTGTTTTTGTTTGAGATGGCTTATGCTTTTCAGCTTTTGTTGTTAAAAAACTTATTTCCCTACCTTGATTTCAAACATGCCATCCAAAAGCAACTTCTCAATGTAAAATTTTGAAAGCTCTAAAAAAACTATCGAAATGGACACAATTTTCTATTGGGGCTGCTTTTTCTACCACAAAACCTATCTAAAACAAAACTTAACTACTTATTAAACAACTACTTTGACGATGCCTGTAATGATCGTGAAATGTAATTCCATTGATTTCAGTTTTGTAACTCCTTGAAGTTGAATCATTCTTGAATACGCATGAAATTGCTACTTTGATGATGTTTGTAATGATCTTGAAATATAGCTTCCTTGATTTGAATTTTGCAACTCCTCTTTGAGTTTGAATTGCTCAATCCCTTGCATTAATGGGAGACCCTGAATGACTTCACCAAATTATAAAAGGACTTCATTAATTCAACTCACTTCAAAATTCCAACTACAAATAACTTCCAACTAATACAACTCAACCAACTTTCAACTAACTCTTAACAAAGTTAACTAACTTATAAAATCAAGATTATAATAATAATTTATGATGAATATAATATCAAGATGAACATGATGCTACTTAGTTAAATATCATTGATGTGATGCATCAATTCTCTCCCACTTAAAAACTCAGCTCTAAAAAGTTTAAATTGATGTAATGAGATGAGGGTCAATAGTCCATGTAATTATAAGGGTGATGAAGTGTCTAGTTGTAGCTACATCTTGTATTACAATGTTTGTAGCTGCTGAGAAATTTGAATATAAAGAGAACTATAAAAGTGGGCCTATTTCTCCTCCAAGTGTGTTGGTCTCCCAATCCCAACGATTTATGAATCCTTTTAAATGGTAGAATATTATTTTCAATGACAGCAAGAGTGTAAATCATGTTAAAATATTAAACTATTAAAATAATCATTCAATCCAAGGGTCCTATGTAACATGTAGCATTTTATAGTTGCACAACTAGAGGAATGATTGTGATATAAAGTGTAAGCACTATAATTATACTCATGAGTTGAATTATTTTGAAAATTAGCTATTATATATTTATCATGTTCATGTGAAATGGTAGTAGCACATGTCAGCGAAGATTAAGGAGAATGTTGTATTAATAATAAAGCAATAATATGAAATGAGTGACGCATTAGATCAATTTGTTAGGAGATCAAACAAATGAATCATCTATAGTATTATGCACTTAATGCAATTACTGTGGTAGATCAGATTAGATAGGTAACTTGAGAGTGAGGTCTAAAGTAGCTTGAATGTTTGAAATCACAAACAGATGCGTGTCTTAGGTGCCAAAGATATATCATCCCTCACAAGAAAGATAAAGTTAAGTAGTGGTTTACAAAAGGATGTATATGTAATTCATAAGGCAAAGGCACATCATATCCTTCATAGTAAGGACATCTTTCAAAGAGAAAACTAAGAGACTTATCATTAGAATCATCATTATCAAACGGGTTGCCCAAACTATATGTACCATAAGAAATAACTTTGATGAGTGATGATTTGGGGAGAACATAAGAAGTGCCTAGAATGGTTTGCTGGTTATTAAAATGCAATAACTTAACAGTAGGTTCATTATGGCGTACAAGCAAATAATCTTGAAGCAAAGTATTTATGTGACCCTTGACAGAAATGATGTGTTCTCCCATGCTGGAAAGCCTCTTTAGAAGATTCTTTTTTTTTTGTCGTTTTAACTACTTTCAATGGAGTTAGTAGAAGAATCAATCATTATCATTTTCTCTTTCTAGTTGGGGATAGATTTTGTTTGAGAAAAGAATCATGAGATACAAGTTGGTGTCTTTATTAAATTTGATTGACGAGAAAGTTTGGAAATATTGCTTTTATGTTTAAAGATAAAATATTATAAAGACTGCCACACATAACATTCTTTTCAAGAATCATGTCTCTAGAAGGATATGTATCATGCCCAAAAGAAGGGATTTTGTTTTCAATTATCAAAATAAAGAATATTTCATGATAGATAAAGAAGCTAATTTTGAAAGCACTAGGACAAACAAATAAAGAAGAGTGTTTTAGCTGCAAATAATGAAAATAATATTAGTGCATGAAAGAGTTTTCAAAGTCTTTAAGCAATTATCAAAAACTCACTTCCATTAATAATGACAAGCATATAAAAATTGAGAAATAAAAAAAGAACCAATCAAGAAAATATTACTCAAGAGTTTACGATCTAAATCACATTCATGGGTTTTGCAAGTTTATCAAATGGATCACACTAGTCATAACATGTAACTTTCTAATAAATAAAATAGTGGGGTCGGTCTCGACTGGTTTAGACGTTGAGAAAATATAAAATGAGCATGCTAACATCCTTTACATCTAAGAAAGTAACTAAATTATCATATTAAAAACAAATCAAAAGGTGAGGTTTGGAAGAGGTTACCACAAGTAAAAATGAGATTTACCACTTGTTGAAATCAATATGGAAGCCTTGTTGATGTTGTCTCCTTGTGCTTTTCAATTCCTCTAAACATGTCTCTCATACAAAAAATAATGGAGAGGAGATGACAACTCTGCAGCTAAGGTGGTAAATTAATGCCTCATGAGCATTCAAGACTATGGTTAAATATAGGGGAGTGAAAAGTAGTTTAAGAGCAAAAGAAGAGATTGTAAGGCTTGGGATAAATGGTTGGGTCGGCTCAATGGGAAAGCAAGATGGATTTAAAAGTGAGATAAATGAGAAAAATGATATGGTGTGCCTCAATTAGCATGATTCGCAAACCAAGCCAAAGTTTCAAACATGCATACAAATATATACAATGATTTTATAATCAAGGGAAAAGTTTCTTTCGCTTTCTCACTTCATCAATATTTCTAATACAATGACATCTTCAAATTCAAAATTCAAAAGTAATAAAAAATGAAATTACCATTAATTATCCATTCATGAATGAAACTTGCATAACTCCCAAATATGAATTTGAAATCCCAATTGAATGATTATGAAATTGCAACTTCAATGAAACTTATAAGATGAACTCCCTGATTTGAATTTTATAACACAATGAATTTGAATTATGTTACTCCCAAATCTGAATTTGAAATCCTCTTAAATGCTTATGAAACTGACACTTTGATGATGCTTGCAATATATTGAAATGTAAATCCCTAACTTCGATTTTGTAACTCTTGAATTTGAATTGTCATATTTGAATTTGAAATCCTCCTTAAATTTTGATGAAACAACCACTTTTGATGATGCTTGTAATAATCTTGAAATATAATTCCCTTGATTTGAATTTGTAATTTCTCTTTTGTGCAACTCCGTATATTAAGTGGGGGTTGGCAACATGATGAGGGTGCCTGGTTGACTTAACTACATTATTTAGGACTTCATTAATTCAACTCACTTCCAATTACAAATAACTTTCAAGTAGCACAAATAACATAAGACTAATTCAACTAACTCTTAACCAAGTTAACAAACTTTTGAAATTCAAAATTACAATCATTATTTGAAATGAAGATAACATCAAGATGAACATGAAGTTGAAATCTTCTTGATGTGTTGCATCACTTATAATAATTGAAAAACTGATTGGTCACTCCACAAGTATTTTTAATATTAGTCAATGCTCTATCCTATATATTTTTAATAATGTCAACACGTCTTAACAAGCGTTTCTTCCTTAAAGTATACCAAATCAATTCCCTATGATACAAGTTATACCTTCTAAAGATCAATTTCAAATATGTTATTTCTTTGTTTAATATACTTCTTCATTAATCACCTTAACACAAAAATCAATTGATTCTCCAAAATAAATTTTCTTAACATGAAACAAAATTTATCCTCAAAAATTGATGCAACTTTTTAAAGCCTGTGTTTCATTACATTCGTCATAACTTTATTGTATAAATTTTAACTATGATTCATCTATAATCAGCACAATCTAAAACCATCGCCTTTGTTCATATATCAAAATAGTTCATTTTCAATTATTTGGCATCCTTTTTATCTTCAAATTTTTATTGGAAAGACTTGTTACCAAAATCAATGCAATATCCCCCACAACAGTTCAAATTTAAATACACATATCATCTGGACCTAAAGCCTTACTTTTATATATCATTTTCAAAGTTAACCCCAATTCAATTTTTAGACTAATATATAATATCCTTTACTATATTATTCATCCTGCTCGTCAAAAATAACTTTTCCTTAAAGCTCTCATTTAGAAATTTCTTTTATCCATTCTTGATGATGTTTTCATCTTTAACCTAGATCTTAGAATCTTCTTTTCTCTTATCTTAGCTTTTTTAATATATATATTCAATATTATTGGTACCAAGCCTATATATAAATCATCAAAAGTTATAAATTTTGCATTCCATTTTTGCAAGACTTTTGATTTCCTTATATCCGCTATAAACTTCAGTAGTATTCAAAATTTTCAACTTTTAAAGGTGCATTCTTTAACTTAATAATCCTTTGTACACTCCCACTCCACCGAATCTCCTTATCATTATATGATCTATTTCTAAACTCTTCTAAAACGTCTGCAACAATTCTCTTAATATAACTAACCATCTTATCCCACATCAGGTTTGACTTAATTAAAGAATTTCAATCTCTCTCTCTTAATAATAATATCTTTTGAATGTGTTTTTTCCGTATACTCTTTAGGCATACATTCATAACTACTATCCTATGCTATGTGGTCAAATTTTCTCCTTTGATCACCTTACAATCTTTACAAGAAGATTTAATTTGTCATATGGTAAGTAAAATGAAATCTATTTGTGATATGATTATTCCAATTTGGAAAGTAGCCAAGTATTTATTTCTTTCTTATAGTGTTCAAGACCATGAACTACTACAAAATCGAGTAAAACTTCTCCCATCGCATTTATACCTCCCATTCTATAACCATCATGAATCCTCTCATACCCCTAACCTATTATAATCAACACGATCATTTAAATCACCATCAATAATTATCATTTCTTAAGCGAGCATATATTATAATAGTTTATCAATCTCAAATCAAATTTGATTTTTTGAACTATCTTCTAATCCAACTTTAGGAGCATAATCTTAGTTGTCATGAGATGGCTTGAAGTAAACTAAAATAGCAAAAAAGTTGATCAAGAAAACATTTTTTTAATGCTTCTATATATACTTTTACCATGAATATAAAAATAATTCTAAACCAAGAAACAGGACTTCAATGGTTTCTCAATTAAAATAGCAGGATACAAGAAAAAAAACATTTGTACAAGCCAACTGTAGAACCTTAAAGCACTTAAATTAAAATGAATGAGCATACTTCCAGCATTCAAATGTTTATAGAAATAACTATCCAGAAAGTAAATACCTCAGTGTACTGTAGGAAACCAGAAGACCATGAACTGCCACATTACCCAGGCCAGAGTGCATACGTTCATCAAAATAACCACAACATACTACTATCAAGTATCAACCTTTCCACCCCTCAAAAGGATGAGGTCCCTGGGGGATCAGTTTAGTGGTACTAAAAGTTGATTTAGAGCCAATAATATAACCAGAAGCCTAACAGCAGTATTAGTTTTTATGCCATGGTACCAATACAATGAAGGTTTATTTGGTTTCCTCATGCTCGGTGAAAGCTTTAAATCAATACCAACTTTTCATTTAGCTCCAAGAAAATAAACAAAGGTATTAATAGAGCCAAAGATCATTTGGTTTTACATAAAATACGAATGGAGAGGCAATCTCTATAAACATTGATAAATTCTCAACAACGCAATTGTTTTTCCAAGTTCTGCAAATCTCTCTCTCTATTATCCTGAACCCTCCCTTAAATTTACCTCTGCTAACAAAAAACTGTCTGAAAACTGCCTTCTCTCCCTACTCTAGTGGTGAAAGGTGGTCTAAAAGGTCTCCAATAAGCTATAGAAAGAAGGCGGAGAAAAATTCAAAATTGAAACAAGACAAGCATAGGTACTTCTACCGAACATCTTTTCCATTTTCTGTTTTTACACAACGATCCAATGAAAATGTGTACAAAATGATTTGCGGAGATTGCATTCAACTCTTCAGCCAACACTAAATATAGAATGAGTATTCATAAAGCCAATCCCAAAAAGTTGGGAAAGGCTGCTGATGATGATAATGATGTCCAATGAAAATTTTCATTAAAATTCAAAATTACAAGATTCATCCTACTAAAAAAACTACCATATAGCCTCAGATCACTTTTTCTGAGGGCAGGTTAAAGTCTTCCTTTGTAACTAAATCCTAACAATAGCTAAATTTCCTTAAATAACCAATTCATCAAGCCTCAATATAAGTAATTATCACGAGCTTGTCATCTGCCTTTAATTCCTGATAAAGAAATGCTGCCCATCAATATGCTTTTAGTCCTAAAAAGCTGAATTTCAACTATAACTATTCAGTGTTCCGTGATGCGCTTCGGTTTGGCCTAGAACAATTGATAGTTTTTGAGGCTTCATTAATGTTAAGCAACTATGATGCACCGACACGGACACGACACGACATAGACACGAGACACATCATTTTTTTAAAATATAGGACACGGGTGCGGCGTGGACACGGCATGATAATTTTTTAACATAATATATAAAAATTAAGGTGACATTATATTAAAAATAACAAGCAATAATAAATCAATTTCATGATAACTTGTTTAGCTTATAACACAAAGATGTTTAGTACAAAATGTCTAGTACAACCACAAAAATATAAGCAAAAAATCATTTAGTACAACATGAAGGTCCAACTACTCAATAGAGAGAATGATAGAATTAGATTCAGAGATTGATCTTCGGCCTTCAATATCATCATCATTGAATATCATTGCTTCCAACTCTGGTTCATCTAGAGAAAGATTAGCAACCTCTAATAATCTCATATCATCAAGGCACTCGAATCCATCTCCAGCAACATCCCACATCACTCAACCCTCTTTCACATGTCATGTAAAGTGGGGTTTTCCTTGATAGAAGACGAAGATTTGTATGCACATAAACTAAATCTTCAGCTCGTTGTGGAGTTATTTTATTCCTCTTCATTGATAGAATAAATGAGTATGTGCTCCAATTTCTCTCACAACAGGAAGATGATGATACTTGAAGTTATGCTTGTTTTCAAAGTTCGTAAGTTGTTTATATGGAAAGAAATCGATCATGTACCGAAAGGTACCGAGCGGTACCGAGCATGTACATTAGCTTTTTTTTGGTAAGTTTCAAAAAACAACAATTAATATTTCAGGCGTCGAGAGTCAGACGTTGATGCCATTTATCAGTCACCGAGAGAGGAGATGAAAATATTTTCACTGCAAAAAAGAAATGAAAATGAGAATATTCGATGATTGGGAATTAAGTGTGGACGTTGATTTGGTGTTATGGATAAGAAATAAGAAATTTATTTTAAATCCCGCAAAATACAAGAAATTATATTTAAAAAAAATTATAAAATATTTAAGATACGCGTGTCGGACACGACACGCGTGTCCAATTTGCATTAAATATTTTTTAATCGGACACGTTTTTGGCATGTCCGACATGTGTCGGAGGAGTGTCGGACGAGTGTCGTCGGACACAGTGTCGGACACTGCACGCCTCTTTGAGGAGAAGTGTCGGTGCATCATAGTTAAGCAATTGTTAGCTAAAAAGCAACCCAATTAATAGTTAATTTTGATTGACTCTGCACAAGAACCATGATGTATAAGAAAAAAATAAAAAAATTAATACATAAATTATTGCAACAGTCAAATAAGAGAATGAGTATCCAACATAACTATGTAAAAGGGGAATAATTGACAGGTATTTAAGGTTTACCTAGTACCTTTTCAATATCTACATAATGTTTAGGAAGATCTGTTAATCGCATAAGAAAGCAGAAGTAAATCAAGAGGATATGGGTTGAGGAAGAATAAAAAGAAGTCAACTGTAGACAAGAATATTTGGTCAAAGGTTTTTTATTAGTACTAGGTCAAATTTTTTAATAATTTTATGGAGAACAAAACAAGGGGAAAAACCCACAAGGCTGGCTTAGAGATTTTGTGGTTCTATAGAAGTAGAAATAAGGACCAACAATGAAAATGGGATGTTTAATCACATGCAATTATGCAATGAAATACATCGCTTGTGATTTGTTGGTTTTATATAAGTAGAAATAAAGACTATCAATCTTTGCCTGTATATCTCAAGGCTAGATAAAAAAAAGTTTTGGAGTGATATACATTAAAAAAACCAGTATTTTCAGTCCCAATCCCAAAAAGAAAAGTTGAGGACTAATATTAGATTAACAACCGAGCATAAAACTTATGCAAAAGTTAATGAAATCAATTCAAAGTCAAATTTTATTAATGCTATGATGCTCCCTAGAAGGAGCACACTGCGACTTAACTTTGATTATAGTGAGAAGTAGGCACACCACAATTTTAAACCAATTACAATGAAAGTTGGGCAAGTCTTGTGTAGAATGTAACCCTTCAGATATATACAACTTAACTTATTTGTCATGAAAAGTAAGCAAGGGTTGAGTAGATCTAAATTTAAGATCAGATTTTTCTACATGCAATTTTGGGACTTTAAATGAGATGTCAAAATAATTGGTAGACACAATGATTAGAAGAAGAATAAATACTGCTTGTTTAAAGAAAATACGTGCAAGGCAAAAAAAAAAGGAATAAAGATTATATATTGATATATGTTGAAAATGTGAATAATAGAAATAGTACAAAAGTAAATTGAAAGATAAAATTGTTGAGATGAATAAGGTTAGAGATAGATTGACTATATTTCAGATAATTGTCAATGAAAACATTATAAAAGATCTTAGTGCTTATACTTCACAAAGAGTATAGTGAACAAAGCAATAAATATAGTGTTTAATAATTTATATAATATATTTAAAATTAAGTAGGGAAAAAAGAGATATATAAAGTAGCTAAGACAAGATATAAGAGAGTTAGATATTTTAATCAAAATAGAGATATTAGAAGCAAATAAAGGGCCTTAGTTAAAGTTGAATACACAAAGAAAAAGGAAAATATTGCCTTCAAAAACTATTAAATAAAAGTTTTAACAAAAAAATTGTATTTACTAATATTAACAAAAGGCTAGTGATTTCACCAAGAATAAATCTTCACCTTTAAATTTCAAAAAGAAATACTAGCACTTCATATCTCCCATATTTTCTATATACCTCATATCAAATTTTAAGTATATCTATTATTTCAGACACTTCTCATGTACAAAAAGACTTTCCCATATAATGATGTGTCAATAGTTACACAATAGTTAAATAGGCACTTGAATCTCTTAACTCCTAAACTCCATCTTTGATTCCAAGACAATTATAGATTCCAAACTATCATTATAAGTTTATAACTTCCCACCATCAATTTATTTTGGAACTAAAGAAATCTTGCAAATATATACACATGTATCTATTTTTTAATGTATCTTTATGGGATACATTTGATTAGGCTAATTAATCTCCTAAATTTCTTTAAATAAACAAGCTTGAAAAATTATGTGTTCAATTCGTTTATATTCATGAACAACATAGTTTCAAGATCGTGAATAGGCTTCATATGAAGCTTGATAAGAAGCTCATTAAGAAGCTTGATTCCTATTCGATGCAAAGATCGAGAACAAACTTGTTTATAAGTAGTGTTTGGAACTAAATATATTTCTTAAGATTAGTTTAAAACTTTATTTGATATATTTTCACATAATTTTAAGTTTTATTATAACAATTAATTATTATTTTATAAAAATTAATTTCATTTTTTATGTTATACGCTTTCATTAGAATGAACTTGATCATGAATAAGAAATGTTTGTTCATGTTTGTTGAATTATTTGTTTAAGGTGTTCATGAACAAGCTTCTTTATAAGAAGAATCATTAATGAGCTCATTTGTTTGTGAATATACTTGTTTAGTACCTAGGAAATATTCAGTGGATATGTTCATGAATGAACTCATTTGGTAGTTCGAAAACACTGGCTAGATATATTTGCGAACAATCTCTATAACAATTATTTATTAGTATGCTCGATAAAATTCGTTTGTTTAAAGCTCGTTAAGCACGAATGAACCGAATATAAACCAAACATGAACATCTTTCATTTTAAACTAACCAAGCTTGAACACAAATAGAAAAGCTCAAATCGAGCTCGAACTAAACTTGAACACAAATAATAAAGCTCGAACTAAGTATGAACAAGCTGATAATAAACAAGTTAAAACATGAATAAGTATCTGCTCGGCTCCGCTTGGTTCATGTGCATCCCAAAAAAAACTATTAGACAAATTGAAGTTAGTAGAACTAACTAGTCTTGTAATCTTAACTAAATATAAGCTGTTTTGTATTTGATTTCATAAAATATTATGAAATCTAGGTCATATTTCAATGGACAAGCCTAAAACATCCTATTATCATTAACATAATAATTTGAGATAGCCTCAAAGATTAATAAGGTAATTTGATGAAGAATGTGGTATATTAGCAACACTAAGAATGAGGGCTCAAGATTCAATGGTTCGACTAACTAATAATATTAAAATTATTCAAATAATACCTAAATGACATAAAAATAATATGATAATTATGCAATAATATAAATATGCGAGTTAAAAATGAACACAATTTACACATAAACTTATTTTTTGTAATTTTAAATTTAAATTTCTTCAATTGATTCATATTTAATAAAATATTTATTCAAATATAAACTTACAAATTATATATAAATTATTACTAATTTATATTATATGTTTAGATATAATTCACACATATAAATTATATAGTGAATTATCATATAAATTTGGATATATATATATATATATATATATATATATATATATATATATATATATATATTATATAGATCATTTATCATTAATAAATACTTAAATAATTAATTTGTATAGTGCATAATTAAATAATTAATTATTATTAACTAAATAAATAAATATTATTCACACTCTAAAAAAATAATTAAAATTTATTTAAAAATATATAGTATATGTTTTGTGAATTTTAGAACTTCAATTTAGTTATTTTATTTCACATCACTTAAAAGCTTTCACTTAGTATTATTTATATAATTATTTAGGTTTGCATATGCTAATAACTCATATGACGTGGTGGAGTCATGACAAATGCTTAGTTGGTGCTTCTTTGCCAAATGTTTATTCGAGAAATTTAATCCTTATTAAAAAATTAATTATATTTAATTTAAATTAATTTGTTAAGAATAATTTATTTAATATATTATAAAATTTATTAAATTAATATAAATGATTTAAATAGTTCAATTGAATGGCTGGATTTTGAAAACAATGATTGGCTTGCCGATTACCCGATCGAACCGATGGTTCGCTCTAATTTTAACTGGCAATGCTAAAATGGTCCTTGGTCTTGAATGGATCAGTTACCTGATCGTTTCTCTATTCAACAGGTTGAACCGACCGGTCTAATCTGATTTTTAAAACACTCTCATAATAAGTAGTTAATAATAAGTATGAATAAGTGTTAGTTAAAAGTTAACAATAATTAGAGTGCCTATTATATAATAAATGGCAATTAGAGACTAATTGCACCTAAGTTATAAATAGAAATTGCCATTGATAACTAATTAGAAACAAAGAATGATATCAATTAGTTACAATTTAGAATTAGTTACTAGCAAATAAATATTAGATAGATAATTGCAATTGCTAGCAATGAACTTATAAACAGAAATAATGCAAAGGATAACACGTGAACTAAAATTTGAACGGACTAATTCCCAAAAGCTAAACTCCAGATATTTAACCCAAAGCCACCGGGAAACTAGATTGGAATAAGATGTATATCTTTATATTACAAGATATATTCCAAATTAGCTAGCCTTAATAATTAAATAACCTTCTTTTTTGGTCTGGACTAGGAAGTGAATGGAAAAAAAAAAACACTTGGAAAATGGGGCTCGTTATCTTGTTGGTTTTTAATTTCAAAGGGATTTCTGAAGCCTGGGACAAAGAGCACAATAACAACCCTATAATATGTTTTGAAGTTTACAGCATGGAAAAAGCTCAAGAACCAAGCTAACTACCCTCGAAAGATTAGTCTCACGGGACTTAAAAAATTATATACACAACGAAGTTCATTCGCTATTCTGAGCGTTAACTTTTCTTTGTAGTTATTCTCTATTTTGAACATCAACTTTTATCAAGTTCCTGAAATTTCAACAAAACGCAAATGAAAGTTATGTAGAAAGATTAAAGAACCTGCTCCCATAAGAAGGAAACACACCCAACCCACAGAAAACAATGACATCCCAATCTTTAACCAAAGAATCAAGGACAAGTTTTGATGTCTTGAAGAGTACCGCATATCTACTGCTAAACACTTACCGTTCGGCACGAGAATTACGCTTCTCCTCTTCAGAAAGTTGAACTGGCACTCCGAAGCGCTCGGCGCGGCGAATCTTTTTCTCGAGGCTTGAAGCTGGCCGCGTAGTCTCCGGAGCGGCGACTTCCGAAGGGGAGGTACTCGAATCTAAGGACTTCTCCGCCATGAACTTGTTTGCTTCTACGGCGTCTCCCTGAAAGGTCACGACTGCGGCGCGTAAGAGAGAAGCGGAAGCCTGGAAGGTAAGGTGAGTGGAGAGATCTAGGGTTTTATTCGGGGTTTCTTTTCTCTGCACTTCCCGAGTGAGGCACTTCCCGAGTGATCGAGCGAGCGTTTAGAAAATAATTTAAGTTTGGTATTATATATATATATATATATATATATATATATGTGTGTGTGTTGAGTGATAAAATATAAATAGTATGACTCAAATTAGTAATTTTTAAAAATAATATTCTACTTTATTCATTAACGTCATTTCGTAAATTTAATATTTAATTTTTATGAAATAGTTTCAATTTATAAAAATGAAAAATAGTTGTTCATGGTGATAGAGAGTATTTTTTTTATATGAATATATATCATACATAATAATAATAATAATAATAAAAGACAAGTTATAAGCGTCGAGTATTTACATAATATATACGTATATATTGAACTTGGAATAGTTGAAATAATTATATTAATGTCATCAAATATAAATGATGCCCCTTTTTCTAAAATATGGTAATATGTTAATATAATATGATATATTTTTAAAAAATAAATATGTGGTGGAAAGTGGCATGGGAGACTATAGGTCATCAAGTGCAACATAAATCTTGGTGTTGATATCAAGAGTTATCATTGATGTTGATTGTGTATATAAGCCTTACAAGAAGTGATATGCATCAACTTTGTTGATGACGACATACACCAAAATCAAAGAGCAACAGTGTAGTCAAGATACCATAATCAAAAAACTGTGATTAGGTGACCGTGATTAGAAAATTGTAATCATACTATAGCGGTATGAGGATCGCTATTAACCGAAAGTAACCGGAGGATCATAATAAGATACTGATGATTGGGGGTGGGGTGTAGTTGGGTATAATGGTAGGAAGATTGTGATTAGGTTGTCAATGGATAGTAGTATGGTAATCATAGTTAAGGGATCTTAATTGAGCATAGTGGTAAGACGACTATATTTGAAGGCTGATAATTGAAGGCTATAATGAGGCGACAGTGATTGATGGACGTGGACTAAAGTCAGATGACGACGATTGGATGGCCATAATAAAGAGAAGGTTTTTAAAGGACCATAGTCGAACTAAATGATCATCAGATCGTAGTTGGGTGATGGTAGTCCTAGGGTAGAGATCAAATGACCGTGATTAGACAACAATGGTTGTACGAACATGGTACGACATTTGTTGTCGAACTATTATGTTTTGATGGTGATGGTTGGATGATGATAGTCTATTGGTGGTCGTTTGCCAACGGTGGTCCGAGAGTAGTAATCGAAGGAAGGTGATTTTATGGAGTTTTTGGATTATGTAGGCCTTTGAGCTATCTTGAATCGTAATACAAGGACCCCCCCCCCCCCCCCCCCCCCCCCCCCCGCATGTTAAGAATGGAGGCCCATGCCCCATAATATTGCAGAATGACATTTAAACATATTGTAATATTATATAAAATAACAAATAATTTTATAATATTTTTTAATATGATGCAACTTATTTTTTGCCAAGTTTTCAATTGAACCAACACAAAATTTTCATGTGGAGCAATCTTAATAGAACAGTGCCTCCAATCTTCTAGATCTAGTAATATGGCGGTTTTCAAGGATATGATTTTATTCATGATTACATATTAAAATAATAGATTTTTTGTTTAGGCTTGATACATCATCAAAAAATTATCTTGATGGGGCACGAATCTTGATACAAAATCAAATTGGAAGCTTCAAAAATTAAAATTGGGACCATTCGACTCCGATTTAACAAACTTATTGTTGAACTGAACGTCTTGAGAATACGAACCCAATCCGAGCCCAAATGGGTCCAAATCAAGGGTTAGAAGTGTTGTTGTGAGGTTCGAACTACAATTTGGATTACCAAATGGTTTCCAAACATAATGTGATTATAGTCGAATCGAGCGTCTTGACGAGAGGAATCCAACGAGCCCAAGATCACCGAATTTCGACATCACTAAGATCACCGTCTTGAGTTTATCATTTTTAACATTATATAAAGATTTCACACCCTCATATATGATAAGTTGAGAGCTAGCTCCTAGCAGATAAAATGTTTTTTATATGAAAACTTAAAAAGAGGGAAAATCTCGGTATCTGACCCGATTAAAACGATTCAACTAGTGTATGTTATATGTTGCAAATAATATCATTCTTCGCAATTGGAGAGCAATGACAATGTAATATACATATATTATGGAGGATGATTGTCATAATTGATGTTGTAAGAGCTTTGAGGCTTTATAGTAATCTTCAGCAGATTCATGGTGGTCATTTCGATTCTCCTTCTTAGAGGATGGGAGATTAAATAAAAAAATCGTATATAAACCCTATTATCAACATTAAGTGTTGTCAATTGTTGGAAATGATGTGCGTTGGTGTTGTTGTTGATGGTATGCATTGATTTTGTAGGCAACAGTGGGCCACAAACACTACAAAAAAATGCTAGCTATTAGGGCACCTTAAAATGCTATAATAGATATTTGTTAGGACAAACAATCTATAGGGACATCTTACAATGGTGACGCTTAGGTGATTGTTGGCATAGGGACTAGGGCATCTTTTTGTGACCTACCAACTAAACTTTTTTTGACACATGAATACGATGGAATAGAGTATCCAAATGACACTCATAAGGTATACTACATTTTCTAACAGATTAGTTGAAATGTGGATAAATGCTACAAATATTAGGTGTCGGAGGAGGTGGCATTTTCAAATACATTTATTTAATTGAATTTGCTTAATAATAAGTCATATTTAAATTTTCCTAAAATATGTGATTTCCCAAAATTTAAGTTGATGAAATAACTTTTATAAAATGACACTATTAGGTGCCTCAATATATGTCTCATCCAACACATTCAATTCAATTATCAATTAATTATGATGGCTTACACTATTTCAATTGCCAACAATCAATCTCCAATCAAATATCTAAATATCACACATATGATAACTTACATAATCTTCTTTTACTCGAATAAAAAATAAAAATTTCAATTTTATAAATCATAAATTACATAGTATTTAAACCTTTCACTGTCTAAAATAGACTATTTCAAGTTTCGTGCATACATAATCAATCTATTACAGCAAATCCTTTTACAAAATATTACAAAAAAACTCACAAAAATGGCCAAAAAAAAAAAGAAAAAGATAAACATTTAGCTATCAAACTCTTGTTTGGTGGATTTCTGACTATAAGGGATGTCACCTTGCATCTAATGCTAAGAATGAAGGTTCATTTAGGTGTATAAGAACTCCCATATGACTGCAAAAACAATAATAAATAAATAAATTTGTTAGAGATGTTATAGATGTAATGATTTTGATATCAGATTTTACCGTACTTTAAAAGACATAAAATACCTTGTGGTACTACTCCATGATCAAGAACTTAATATCAAAATGGAATTCAAAACATAGAAATAAGTGTTGCGACATTCTGCCCTACACAGAATAGTTATAATCATATACATAGTGAAGCAAAGGTGTAGAACCATTTCTGTCTTAGACAGTAAAACACATATCATGTAGTTGAAGCTTTGTGCCCATTAGTTGTGTTTAAATTAAATTCAGCTTGTTCTACCTTTTCTTTTGGAATGCAACCAGCAAAATTGTTTATGCAGCGTAATCCACCAAACCGTGATGAAACATGAAAAATGCATACTATAATTATGTTGCTGCTGCAGCCATTGTTGGATTGTGGAACGAAGGGCACAGTTTGGGATAAGGTTCGAATTGGGGAGCTTTAGATTAGTCATGGTTGATGTGTTGTGGCCAATTGAACCAGATCCTTAAAGCTTCTTTTCTTCGTAGGCAAAGCCATATGCTGCTATATGCGGATTCTTCATGGTTTCCCAGGGTTCAGTAAATTGAAGAAGGTTGGGTACAAATGAAAAATAAGTTGGTAAAAAGATATTTTTCTCGTAGCCTCTACTGATGCTAAGATTACAAAATGAGCGATAAGTAACTAGAACTATGGAAACATATCGAAAGCAAAAAAAACTTTTTTCTTTCAAGTCCTTAAATCATATAATAAATGAAAATTCATGATATAATTATGTATATATCGATAAAATTTCTATGTATTTCCATGTCTAACATCGAACTCACTACACATATACAATATTCTAATATCCAAATGACATCAAAATATAAATATGAAAATGTGTACTTCACTTTAAATCTATGATGCATAGATACGGGCACCACGACACGGATACGACACGACACAGACACGGGACACGTCAATTACTAAAAATATAGGACACAGACAAGGGTTGGATACAGTATTATAATTTTTATATTTTAAAAATAGTATATAAAATTTGAATAAGTATAATTTTAAAAATAACTTAAAAATAATAAGTCATTTAACTTGAATTTGTTTTTAAAATAGTTAATATTAAGAAGTCGAGAGTCGGGTGTCGATTTTGTTTATCAGTCATTGAGAGAGGAGTTGACAATGCTATCGAGAGTCGGGCATTGATGTTATGCAGTAAATATTGCGCATCAATGTTAAGAGGGCGTTGGCCATCGATGTTGAGAAGTCGTTGGACAAAGATAAGATGTCAAGTTGTGGTGTAGAAATTGCTAGCATCGAGCATCAATGTAAAGACAACGTTAGACTTTGATATGAAAATCATTTTGAAATGTTGATGTTGTAATGACGTCAGATGTCAATTTTGAGATGACATCGGGTATTGTTGTGAAATCAAAGTTGTAACCCGCCAAAGAGAATTAAAATAAGAATATTTGATGAATATGATATTAAGTGCGGGCGATTGATTTGGTGTTGTGGATAAAATATGTAAGTTACGAATGTCGGACACGCGTGTCCAATTTATATTTAATATATTTTTAATTGGACACATTTGTGGTGTGTCCGACACGTGTCGGAAAAGTGTCAGACGCGTGTAGTGTCGGACTCTGCACGCCTCTTTGAGGAGAAGTGTCGGTGCATCATATTAAATAAATTAATATTAGTTGATTTTTTTATTCCATTCAAAAATTAAGAATTAGAGGTTAGATTTGTAAATGTATAAGACTTCAATGTTTGGCATGTAAATCCTCTCATAATTATGCAATATATGATTCACACTTGATATTGGCAAAAGCAAACCTGAAATATTGGGTACAAGAAGCAGCTCGGGATGCAATCGTTATTATCTGTAATAGAACTGAATGATAGTTGCGTCACTGAAAATGATGCAGCCTTTGACATGGGCTCGAGTACCTTCCACACCTTGCCCACAAGATCCAAACACATCCCAAGGGGAAAAACAAGCTAACATAAGTGAGCACACTAGCATTCAAAAAGTATTACTTACTAAAACTTCTGATGAAGTGAAATTCTGAAACTTCTAACCTGAATAATGAAAGCACCAATAGGTCCTTTAGCAATAACAATAATACAAAATACATAGACTAGTTGTATTATATTAGGTGATGTTCATTCTCTTAAAGATCAAATATCTTTCGCAAGAATAACAAAAAGACTTGAATATCTTCTACAAAATAACATTAAAAAAAGGAGAAAAATGATGTTTACTGCTTGCAAATATTAGAGAGATATCTATGTTTGATACGTCGTCACAAAATTAGCTTGATTGAGCACGAATCTTGAGGCAAAAGCTAGTTGGAAACTTCGAAAATTAAGTTCGGGAGCAAATGAACTCCGATTTCAGCGAGCTTACTGTCAAACTGAGCGTCTCGGAAATACGAACCCAACGACACCAAGTTCGACCCAATCCGAGCCCAAATGGGTCCAAATCATGAACCCGAAACACTCTTGGAAGGTTCAAACCACAATTTGAGTTACCAAACGGACTCCGATTTTGACGAGCTTATACTCAAATCGAACGGCTCGATGAGACGAATCCAACGAGCCCAAGATCGTCGAATTCCGACATCATTAAGGCCTTCAAATGCCCAACGAACAGTGCACGCTCGTAGGATTCAATATCGGCCGTCCATTCAACCACTCCCTATTCGCCCCTGATCTCGCACCTATTTACGGACCATGCCACTCCAGAAAATCTATAAATAGAGCCCTCATTCTTCACAAAGGGGGGTCCAAGCAAGAAGCAAGAGGAGAAGGGGCCAAGGAAGAAGCTCCTCCTCAACCACCGCCGGAACCTCGCCGGACCACCGCAGGAGCCTCGCCGGACCACCACCGGAACCTCGCCGGCCCACCGCCGGGCCTCGCCGGACCACCACTGGAACCTCGCCGGACCACCACCTCAAGGCCCGACGTTCAGGTCCGAAGTTCAGGCCCGACGTTCAGGCCCGACATTCAGGCCCGACATTCTGCTCAAGTCCCGACGTTCTGCTGAAGACCCAACGTTCTGCTGAAGGCCCGACGTTCAGGCCCGACCTTCTGTAAAGGCCCGACATTCTGCTCAAGGCCCGACATTCATGACCGACGTTCAGGCCCGACCTTCTGCTGAAGGCCCAACGTTCTGCTGAAGGCCCGACGTTCAGACCCGACATTCAGGCCCGACGTTCAGGCCCGACATTCAGGCCCTGCCTTCTGCTAAAGGCCCGACATTCTGCTAAAAGCCCAACGTTCAGGCCGACATTCAGGCTCGACCTTCTGCTGAAGGCCCGACGTTCAGACCCGACATTCAGGCCCGACGTTCAGGCCCGACATTCAGGCCCTGCCTTCTGCTAAAGGCCCGACATTCTGCTCAAGGCCAGACCATCAACACCCGATCTTCCAAGTGACACTGGGTCTAACACCTGACTCCTTGTCTCCTACCGCCTACGGTCCTTCTGACCTCTGTCGCCTACTACGGTCCATCCGACCTCCATCAATAGACAACGGTCTTTCTGACCCCGGTCTCCTGCCGACTACGGTCCTTCCGACCGAACAAACATGTATATGTAACTCCTAACATGTAATGCAATCTATATGATGTATAGTTGCTACATCAATACAAGGCCTTCTCCAAAGGAAGGGCCTCATTTGTAATCGACTGCAAATACTAGTGGATTCATTCAAACTGGGCCAGGCCCCGTGGTTTTTCCCCCTTTTAGGGGTTTTCCACGTAAAAAAAAACTCTGGTGTCTCTTATGAATGTTTCACCCCTTCTCTTATATGTTTGTGTGCTGGATCTTCGTATAATGCTAAGACGTTAAACCATATATTTCTCTACCGCCGCGAATACTCCAGGACGCAACAATGTTATTGCTAACTAATTAGAGATATAAAAATTGTGATCAATATTTACTGCATACTTGTAGAACTAAGTAACAGAATAGAAATCATTCTTAGTTATGCCATGATCTAGGAAAAGCCTTCTATTTATAAGAGCAAATAAAAAAACTACTCTCAATATAACCTAGTTTTTTTTATCGATCCAAGCTGAAATCAAATATCATGTATTTAAAGATAGTTCTAATGTTTTATTTATCATTAGTAAGATCTTACATTTATTTTATGTACTGATATACATATATTTTATATGTTTTAATGGAATAAATTGTAAAAACTATAGTTATTGTTTTATTATTTTGTCTATAATATTGAAGTTTAAAGATTTAGCTCAAAATATCTAATTTAGATATGATTCGATGAAAACATAAATTTTCAATAATTCAGAACTCAGAACAGTGAACCAAACTGAAAGAACACGTTTTCAGTTTGTCATTATGTATTTTTTATATGTTTTCTAAATCACAGTAGGTTCACGATTAAGAAAATTAAATAACAAGAATCAAATTTAAAGTTAGCAGGATCATAAATAGTAGAATATGATCATTTCATCAAACTTATTATTATAAAGAAATATGAATGAAAATGATGTAAAACTCCAATGCCAAGTACATATTTAATGAATTAGTGAGAGCAACCTTACTTTACATAATACTAAGACCTGTCATTAAGTAAAACCTGCTAAAGTGATAATATGAAGATAAGTGTATATTCAAATTCAAAAAATTTATTAGCTCTTAGAGGAAGGACATAGAACCTAAAAAAAAAAATAGAACCTAAAAATATGCATTTTGTCATCTTCATAGAATAATATAAAAAAGAACTCAACATTTTTCAGCACAACTGACCATCTCCAACTCAAAAACTCATTTTACAATATAATACTCTAAAATGCAGTAATTCAATCTTCAATGGAACTCCATTTAATAACATATTTTATGTCCAAAGTCAAGATAAAACGCTAGTTATGGTTAAGGTTGATTATTTTGCTTCTTAAGTTCCTAGAGCATCCTTTGTGGAATGAATGCATTTTTTGCTCTAATTTAGCTTGTTAACTGATGAATAAGATGATATTATATTTTGCTACTTTTTATGTTTGTGTGGCTTCAACAAAAACGATTCTAGTTGCTCCCTTTTTTTAATTAGATCATTCGTGATTTCTTTTAAGTTGGTATATTGATCTATGAAGATGACAAATGCATGTTTTAGATTCATGTCCTCTAAGAGTTAATGAATTTTTCGAACTTGAATATGCACTTATCTTCAAATTATCACTCTAGCAGGCTTTGTTTGATGACAGACCTTACTCTTATATAAAATAGAGATGCGCCCACTAATTCATGAAATTTATACTTGACATTGGAGTTTTATATCATTTTCTTACATATTTCTTTATAATAATAAGCTTTAGGAAATGATCATATTCTGCTATTTATGATTCAACTAACTTTAAATTTGTTATTTATTATTTAATTTTCTTAGTCGTGAACCCGTAGTGATTAAGAAATCATGTAAAAAATACATAATGACAAGATGAAAACGTGTTCTTTCAGTTTGACACGTTGTTCTAGGTTCTGAATTATTGTGAATTAACGTTTTCTTTGAATCATATCTAAAATTAGATATTTTGAGCTAAAACTTTGAACTTCAATACTATAGACAAAAGAATAAACTACTACCTATAACTTTTACAATTCCTTTCATTCAAACATATAAAATATATATATATATATATATATATATATATATATATATATATATAAGTACATAAAATGAATGTAAGATATTACTGATGACAACTAAAACACTAGAATTAGCTTGAAATGAAATATGATATTTGGTTTCAGATTGGATCGATCCGAAAAACTATGTGGCTTGGGATTCTACCCATAGCAAAATCTTGACCATTCATTTTAATTATTCAAAAAGTATCCTAACCCTTCATTGTATTATAAATATTTAGTAAATTTAACAAATCTGAAAATATATAATAATTATTTAGCAATTAATAATACAATAACACTGCTTAATTAATAAATCAATAAAGTACCAAATCTTCTCATATGTCCACTTTACTTCACATTTTTAAAACTGCTTTTCAAATAATTAATTAAGTAGTTTCCGAAATTATTAAAACTGCTTTAATTCGAAAACTGCAACACCAAACCATCTCATACGCCCACTTTACTTCCTATTTTTAAAATTGCTTTTCAAATAATTAATTAAGCATTTATACTACTATTATCATCATAAAGCTGTATTAATTAGTTGCCACCATTGTGACGTTTTATACATTGGTATCAAATTGAAATTAACTTGCTTCAACTTATACACTATTATAAAAAGTGTCACAGTGATAGCTGCTCTGGCGGCGGCAGTCCAAACTACGTTGACCTCAACCTCGACTTGTCAATAAGCCTCCCTTACCATTCGTCACCGCATCCTTCGCCGTATTCCGATGACTCGTCGACGGCGGCGGCGGTGAGAACACCGGAGATATGCTTTTGCCGCCGTTTGGGATTTACGACATTTTTGTGGTTGGCTCCGTCGACTACGACAAGGGCGTTAGCCGCGTCTCCGTTGAGGTGACCGGCGTCGGTTGGGACTAGATACCGGCAAGGTATCGTCTTCGTGTCTACGACACTCGATGGTAGAAGGATTGGAAGGTATCGGAGGTGGTGGTGCGCCTGCTCTGGCTCAACAACTGGGACGATGTCGACGCTGTCCTCAATTGCTGGGTCGGCCGCTTTGCGAAGAAGAAAAATGCCGATTTACAGATACTTGGGGCAGCGGAACGAAGAAAGGTCGCATTATGGCATTTACGACATTTTTGCGATGGAAATTGCGGAAAGCAGCGGACCGCGGGAGGCACCGAGATGTCGCAGAAAGCAGCCACGGCCCGTGGAAATTTTTCTGACTCGGCTCTGCCGCAATGCTCCAAACGAACATTTACCAATTTTTTATAAAGCAAAGCAGCCGTGAAACAGTCCCAAACGGACCCTTAATGTAAATATGAGTTTCTTTCCGTCATTGGTTTCACGCCCTTCTCTTCCTCAACTGCTAGCCCGGATGCCGCCTGGATGCATTTATTCTCTTCATAATATACCCATCTTATAGAAATTAAATTATTCAAGTAATCTTTTTATTTTTTGGTTTTTTCCTGGAAATTATTTCAGTATTTCTTCTTCTTCTTTTTCGTAATAGAGCAAGAATAGGGAAAGGATCATTGCGAGAGTACCTGTTCACTAGATAAGACAATAAAGGTCACCTTCTGTTTATATGAAAAATGATACTTTGGTAATTCGTAAAAAAAAAAAATCTCAATTCTTTATTTTCTCTATGATACTTGTAGCTTTAGGTGGCTACAGAAAGTGGTAGCTTGGAAGTAAAATTTACTCACCAAGTAGAGAACATAAGTATCCCTCACTGTTGATGATATGCTTTTTTATAGTACTGAAATACTATGTTTTCTGAAGCAGTAATTATTTTTTATCAGCCTTTGAACAATGCTTGTTGCATTGGCAATCATTTTGAGAATGAAATGCTATAATTTCTTACAACTTTTTTGCCGTTACAATATAAGAATCTAAGACAAGCAGCTGAAGACATTATGTATTCTGCTTCTTCGACAGTGTTATGTTAAGCAAATTTTAGTGCTAGAATAATGTAGAACCCACCTTCAGTTCCCGTTCTTCCACAATTGATTGCTTTAACCTATTTTTTGGATATCCGGGTGTATCTGATCTAAATTTATAGGCCCATTTGAATTCTTTATTTACTCTTTGAACTCCTAATAAAGAAAAGCATCTGCTGAACTATTATGTGGCGTGGAGCTTCTTCAAAATTCACCAAAATTTATAAAATAAATAGATTTTAATATGTTTTTTATACCTATTGATTATCATAATTTTAAACTAAAAGAACTTCGAAGAAATGTCTACTTTTGTGCTTATTTATTGCTTCTGAAAGTAGAGCAAAATTTGAACGGCCATTTTAATTGCATAAGAAAGTTTTTGACAACACTGCATTGCTAATCTCAAACTCACCATGTGTTATCTTAAGATATATTTAATTGTAAGCTCATTGGTATAGTTTTATAACTTATTTGCTTCAATTAATATAAATAAGATGTCTTTGGCTCTGTAGGAATTTCTTCTGAGCACAAAGTGGAGAGCAATAATAGTAAGAATTGTGGTGTAAGCTTCTCGAATCTTTTTTCCGGAAATGAACTTAGCCTTTGGTGTGAAGTTTATCTTCGATTAAGGTGTGATCTTGGAAGCTTAAGGAGTTATTTTCAGAGGTAACTAATTTAATAAAGACTTTACTTTAATCTGCTAACACTGGACTGGTGGATTGTTGTATAGTTTAATGGGTTGCATACAAAGATAAGAAGTTTTCGTGTCGGTTATTTGCTTGGAATAATTAGCATATAGCTTATAACTTTCGGATATTGTAGGAAGACAAAGATGGCTTTGGATATGGAGGGGCTGCTTTTAACAACAAAGTTGTTTCTGAAATCTAATTATTCCTATGTTGCATCAATTACCCTTTTTGTTGCTCTTCTCCGTAAGTGTATTGTTAATGGTCACTTGCCGGATGAAATTCGCTGGATGATTGAATCAATAACATCTCTCTTCTTTGTGAAATTTTTTTAATGAACAATGATGAATAGTGTAAATATTTTATGTTGCTTTTATTTGACAAAATAGTAGCGTAAAATTTATTTGTTCTATTCATTCTGGTAAATGTATCAAATTGGGTTGTATTTTTCATGTTTGAATCAAGAGCATGACCTAACCAAAGAGTATAACTTGTAATATAATTTAATAAATTTAGGATATGCTCAATTTAATAGTCCAATATAAAGTTGGTTTGGGGTCAAACTCTGATTAATTTTATAAATTTAGCAAAAAAAAAAAAAAATATTATTATCTACACAATTATTATATGAGAGTAATGTCTATAATTTTTTATTAATATAATTAATTATAAATATAAAATTAATAATTTTATATTTTTAATGAAAGAAAGTATGATTCATTTTTTCAACAAAATTTTTAATTTTTTTAAATTTTATTCACGTGCATTTAATGATTCATTTAATGCACGTGTAATAAAACTAGCTTAATAAAACGTTTATATATACAGGCAACCAAACAGACCCCTATTTTTTTCCTTTTCTCAAAATCGACGGAAAAATCGCAGTGCAACAAGTTCCCGCACTGCAGACGGGGCAGCTGTCTGCGGGCCACGTGTTCAGCTCTCTTCATTTAATCTACCCTCCATCCTCGACAAAGCTGACGGTGCTGGATGCGTGTGCCTAATTAATTGTAAGCGTGTGCCAAATTAATTTTAACATGTTTTAAATACTTCGTTCTCTTCTTTTTATTCTGAAGGTAACTATCATATACAAAGCAATGACATCCATTATCAGATATAAGGCAGCAATGGTGTCCAAGGCTTCAACGCTTTTTTTTTTCGCCCTCATTTGTGTTTCTCTTCTATCCCTTCTCTCCTTCCATCTTTTCCTTCAATTACCGTCAGAAATCTCCAGCCACGGCCTGGAGGCTGGTATGGATGACTCTGTTGAGACGAGGTGGGCATCCTGATAGCAGGATCGAAGTGCTACCTAAATTACCGACACCATATATTTAACTTTTCCCTATTTCTTTTGGTTTTCGCTAATCTGATTGATTGTAATTTTATACTTGTTTTGATAAATTTTACGTTAGGAAGCATGATTGCGAAATATTAAATTTAGTTAAAACCAAAAGAAATAGGGAAAGGTTAAATACCTGGTGTCGGTAATTCAGGTAGCCCTTCTATCCTGCAATCAGGATGGCCCACCTCGTCTCGACAGAATCATCCCTACCAGCCTCCAGGCGGTGGCTGGAGATTTCTGACGGTAATCGAAGGAAGAGATGGAAGGAGAGGAGGGACAGAAGAGAAACACAAATGAGGGCGATAAAAAAGAGCGTTGAAACCTTGGACACCATTGCTGCCTTGTATCTGATAATGGACGTCATTGCTTTGTATCTGATGGTTGCCTTCAGAATAAAAAGAAGAGAACGAAGTATTTAAAACATGTTAAAATTAATTAATTAGGTACACACTAACAATTAATTAGGCACACGCATCCAGCACTGTTATTTTTGCCGAGGATGGAGGGTAGATGAAAAGAAGAGAGCGGAACACGTGGCCCACGGACAGCTGCCCCATCTACAACTCGAGAACTTGTTGCACTGTAATTTTTCCATTGATTCTGAGAAAAGGAAAAAGTTAGGTGTCTATTTGGTTGCCTATAAATATAAACTTTTTATTAAACTAGTTTTATTGCACGTGAATAAATTTTTTTAAAAAATAGATATATGTATAATAGTGTACGGTTTGGTTCCCCTAGTTTTATTAATATTGTAGTATATATATAGTGAAAGTCTATGAGCAGTCTGGATGTCAATGGCATTTATTGATCTTGTTGGTGATTATGAATGACAAAGTGGGTAATGGTGTTCGCGTTATGGATGCTCAAGATTCAAATTCATCTATCATTTCTCCCATTTTATGACTCATGGGAAGAATAGGAGTTTATTTATAATTTTTAGTGGCATTTTGATAGTTTTAATTAAAAATCCTCAAACACTCCAATGGATTGCCTTTATGAATTCACTCAATAGTCTAATATTTTTTAAGGCATGTAAGTGCCTAGCTCTTTAGATTCCTCTTATTAAAATGCTCGATATAATTATACACACAAAAGATTTAAAAATTGTTTGACTCTAAATAGTATCATTAAATTCTCAATTATGCTGTAAGTTCTTGATTTTGGTTCATTTGTACTTAGATCAATATAATTTTGGTGTCATTGAGCTCGCCTCATTAAGATGTTCGTTTAGATTATAAGTTTGTTGAAATTGTTGTTTTAAATTTTCAAATTTTATTCAAGAAGTTTTCAATACAAATATTATGTCAATACTCTTATTAGATCATATGTGATATTTTTATGACATATCATATCTCTCCTAATTCGAGTCATTAAAATCTCCATGTCCAAAAATAATGACATGCGAAAAAACATGTGCTATATACACTTAAGCTTCGTTTGGGACGGCTTTCTTGTTGCTTCTAAAAGCCGCTTTTTAGTGTGAGTCTCTGAAAGGATTCTACTTATGGGGTTCGAATGCAAAAGTACGAGCACACTATCCCGTAAGACAAAACGATCGTAGGTCTTTACACTCGATATAAGCAGACCAATGGGAGGGCAGACGAGATTATACATACGATTAACCATGGAGGATAGCAGTTTTATCCTACACATCTCGATGGGTAATAATATGTATAATCTAATCAAAGTCATGAGATTACCCCCATCTGATACATCAGCTTAAATGAGATTTATTTGATGTGGGGATCGGTTTCCTACGGGCGCAAGCCCCCGTAATTAATTATATCTTAGACCTAAGTCTAGAAAACTCTCGATTAAGAATATTAGATTATCTTCTCAAATGAATTTAGCGCAAAAGGATTTTTTAGGTTCTCCTAATCAAAGGAAAAGAGAGGCCCAAATTGGTTTAATCAGTCATGCGTGGTTCAATCATCACTCGGCCGGTCCGAGGAAGAGAAAACTGTTGAAAAAGAAAAGATACTGCATCTCAAGCAAAAGGTTTGTTAATTGATTTTTAAAAGATTAGTCTAAGGTTTAGTCTTTAAAAAAAATTTATCCTAATGAGTTTTATGTTTACTCTCCTAATTTATTCTATATCTTTTAAACTTTAAGTTGGTTAAGAGTTAATTATTAGATTAGTTAAATTTGATTTAGATTTTGTATTTTAGTTGTTATGAAATATTAGTTATGGTTTGAGTACAAATTAAGTGTTTTAGTGCATTTTTTAAGAATTGAATTAAGGTTAATTTGGTTGGTTGATTATTAGTAAATTAAAGTACACTAAACCTAGGAAAACGTGTCACTAAGTTGTTGTTTTAATGTCTCTATTCTATAAGGAGCATGCACCATAAGTCTATGTTATCTAAGACCGAGTCCTTAATTTTTGTTCTTAGATATCATTAAAGTTATGGGACTAAAAGAAGTTTTGTTTCTAACCCTTAGGACTTTCGCACATATGTCAACAGGTTTAGGGATCTAAAATAAAAAAAGTAATTCTAGTTATAAAATAAAGTTTCTACAGGATCCTAAAGGGTAGGGAGCGTATAATCATTGGGGCACCTAAAGGTTTTCTAAGTTTAAGGAGACTTACAGCACCGGGGGCTATGACCCGGTAGTTCTGCCCGTAGCGCCCCTACCAGACTGAATAGGGGCGACTGATGCTCGGATCAGACTATCCATGCTCCTTTACCTAGTGCTCCTTATCCTTTGCTCTCCAAAAGGTGTCTTGCAAAACATAGAAGAGAGGTTGTATTAAAGCATGTTTATAAATAATAAGCAAGTAAACAAAATGAAATATAACTAAGTAAGAACATACCTTTTTGTTATTTGCACATTGAGTCGACCACTTGCCTCTTTTTTGGATTTTCTTATTTTTGCAAGCATTTAATCTTAAAGCATAAAAGATGCGACATAAAGACTAAAAGCAAAGCAGGTGACGACTGAAGGCAATAGGAAGTAAAGAATGAAAATAAAAAAAAGGAATGTGTGCATTTTTATTGTTGGGCATACTTCTTTGAAGTCAAATATACCTCTAAAATGCCCTTCACCCCAATATAATATAATATGAATAGAGAAGAATGTGTTTTTTTGATGCACTTTGTTGTCCCCACATTCCAACCAAAACACTTGACACGACTAATCAAACTATTTTATAAATAAAGTTCAAAGCGACGAAAGAGAACAAGCTCCTAAAAACACAAAAACTCAAAACAAGCCCTCCTTTATCATATTCACCCAAACCCAACTTTAGAATCAAATACGAACAAAGGAAAGGCAACTCATACACCAAATGTCATTTTGTTCAAAAAAAAAAAACATAAAGATACCTTGCTACATAAAGCTAATCATGGAATTAGAAATCCCAAAATGACTTATGAAAATTTTCAAATAAAATGACACATGAAACTCTGTATAAGCGATCCACCCAAAACTCTTTTGACACAAAACAAAACAATCAAGTGCTCTTTTTTTATTTGGCGTGGGGTAAAACCCATAAAAGAAAAATCTCCAAAAAGACAACTTCACAAAGGCTTTTCGTTATAAAACAACTCACAAAACTTTCACATTAAACAAATTCATAAAACTTTCCATCTCAGAGCACCTCTCCACATGAAATCGTTCTTGAAATAAAACAACTTCCAACCATAAAAAAAACACTTTTGAAAATTTTCTCAACACAACATATATGCATATAAATTTGAATAGAAACTAGCTCTTAAAGCTTTTATATCACGGAGCAAATCTCATATACTACATGCCAACAAATATCCAAAAGAAGCATACAAATATGTAATTTGGAGAGCAATAAAATTTATAACAATTCATACTTTAAACTACCTTTCTCATACGATGAGGTTCGTGTTCTCAGAACAGTGATTTTTGCCAAGGACTAATGCCAATGATATACTTTCATGGTAACGAAAAAGATATAAAACTCACAATCATTTAATATCTTCTTCGAACTCCACTAATGAAACAACTCAATTATAGAAACATATGTAAAATTCTCCCAACCAATCATAACTCAAAAAGGTCAAACAAACACTTGATGCGTTACCATAAAAGAAACATAAATATATTTCTTACTTTGAGAACAATGCATATATTCAAAGGATATTCACCTCAATAATTCTAACGAGCTCAAAAATCTTCTCAAAAGAAGAAAGCATATAAACATTCTCCAATATTTATTTTACAAAAGTAGCTTGAAACTTAAAACAAGTGAAAAACATGCATCTAACTCTTCTCCAAATCAGTTTGGGCACAAGACTAATAAAAATTTACATCTAACTCGTCTCCAAATCAATTTTGAGTATAAAACACATCAAAATCTGCATTCATTTCTCACAAAAACAGTGAGAAAAAGTATAAAAAAGACAGGAATTTTCTCATGAAAGCAAAGAGGCTTCTCCTAAATGCTGTAGAAATTCTTGCGTAAAAATCAGTGGGAAAACCCCTAAAAAACTGCACTCATTTCTTACAAAAATCAGCGAGAAAAGTCATATAAGAGACGTAGGGATTTCCACAAAGAAGCAATGCTTGCCAACAATGATTCATCAAGATGAAGAGAGAACTTTCACATTATCTTAAGAAGAAAATCATTCAAACATATCCAAAAGCTATCTCGCTACTGATAAGGACGACACAAAAAAATAATTTCATTTTTAATTGTAACTCATAAGCAACCAAACATGTCATTCATAAACCGATGTCTCCAGTCGAATGTTAATTATGCAATAATGAAGTTGTATGAAAACTTGGTATGATCACAAGCATCTTGCTCATAAATCTCTTTCACTTTTCTTCTAATGATAAACATTACCACAAATACTTTGTATGCACTCGATGAAAGATGCCATAATTTTTAAGATCTATGCGTGAGACTTTGAACTCACATCATATGATGTAACCATCAAGGGATATAAGCTACTACAGGTTTCATACATAGGTAATGTGATTCCAATAAATCTTGCTATAGAATGCATTTATGCTTCATAAAACCATATAGCTTGATCTCCTCAATGAAACAATTATATAAAAAAAGAGTACTTCATTCACCACATCGCAGAAAATTTATTATAACAGGGAAGGATGGGCTTTAAACCACTTCATTTGGCAAGTTGATCACCTAATCATTGTCACTTCTAGCAATAAGTCATTAATGAGAGATATAGAGAAGCTTAATACTTCTACAAATCATTGCCAGAACATCATTCCATCCTCAATACTTCATCATCATGGTAGAGTATGAACCAAATATAACCAAATCTAGCAACAAATGTCATTTTCAAGATCATATATCATCCAGTAACCAGTAAACACAATACAATAAACATAAGATATTCATCAACTAATGACCAAATGACATAGCCAAGCTAAGCAATAAAACTCCTTTAAAAAAAACACCTCAAGATCACAGGAATGCATACTTGAAATCATTTTGTCAATACATAAATAACCTCAAAGCTAAATACAATGACTCGGTTTCAAAAATCAGTGAACAAGCATGAGAAATGGAAATAGAAAGATAGGTGGAAGAGGAGATGGAAGAAATCAGGGAAGATGGGAGAAGAAGAATGAAAGAGGAGAAAGAGAAGAAGAAGAAGAAGAAGAAGAAGAAGAAGAAGAAGAAGAGGAAGAAGGAGGAGAGGGAGGGGGATACCTGCGAGCCAAAGAAGGATTCGGCTAGAGAGGGTGATCTCGGGCTGGCGTCGGACCCAGCTGGGTAAGATTTGTTGAGGCCGAGTCGGTCGAGAGAGAAGGTGGAGCGGAGGGCTTGACGTCGGGTTCCTCCTGGAGCTTGCGAACAGAGGCGTTGGAGAGGGTTCCGATCTCCTGCAGTGAGGCCGGCGGCTAGGGCTGCGGGTTGACAGAAACGGCGAGGATTTCTCCGTCGGCTGGGGTTCGCGAATGGCAACGACTGAGCTGAGAAGTGAGAGGGAGAGAGGGAACTGGAGTATTGGAGTCCGAAGGAGATCCGTCCCTGGCCTGGGGTTTTCGCCTGGAGGAAATACTAGCTCAAACACGCGAATAGGGCCTGAGGACCAGGTACGAACCACTGTCCTTCCATAACAACCTTCCGATTAAATATCCCGATTTAGAGGAAGAATTCAAACCGCCTAAAAAGTAATTTGGATTTTAATTAACATTAAACTGAACCAATTGAGGCTCAATTTGAGCCTGAACCGGGTCTAATTTAAGTTGATTTAGGTCAGTTTGGGCTCAAGTTGATTTAATCAAGTTAACTAAATATAAAACAACGACTCGAATCGGATTAAACTTGGCACGACTAAAAAATGTATTAATCAAAGCTAATTAAACCTGGTCGACTCTAATTCGACTCGATTCAAGTCGTCTCGAGTTCAAATTGGACTCGGCGAGGTTCAATTAAGTCGATCGAAGGTGTTTGAGGGTAAAAAAGTGAAAATCGAGGTCAACATCTAGTACAAAAGTTTTAATTTTTATATTAAAAATCGGTTTTAAGAACCAGCAAGAAAGCCATCTCAAACGAAACCTTAGTTATGAATCATATCATGCTTATTATTAAAGATGTTTGGGCCACATAATGAAAACTCTTCTATATGTTGATGTTAATAAGGTATTAGACCACATCATGATAAGTTTTTATGATAGAGATTGATTGTAAGTCTCATAATTTAGTTGTATAACTCTTTTCCTGAAATATTTAAAACTCTTTATAATGGAGGCTGAGTGTAACAACCTTGCACAACTATTTATTATGCTTCATAATAGAGATGAGTGTGACTTTCATCTTTAACCTTTATAACCCCATTCCTTAAATATTTGTAACCCTTCTTCACTAATCCTGCATGCATAAATATCCATATGTGGAAAACTTTTAGATTTCCCCAATTTATAGGCTCTAGTTTTTCTTAATCAAGATAGTTGATATTATCTTATATATGGAGAATTGTAAAGGTTGATGCTCCCCAAACTCAACGAACGTTGTCTAGGGCTTTTTCTCCTCTTCGCTACGCCGTCACTCTCGCCTGCCCGATAATCCCTTCACTTCTTCCCTAACTCCTGGTTTTATCTTGTGATTTTATGGTTGTAAATCGTGTGGATGATCCGGGTTTCTTGGATAAAAAAGTTTATATCACGTTCTTTCCGCGATGCTTTATCTAGGGTTTCGACGTTGCCGGAGTTTCCCGATCTCAAAATTTCTTCTTGCCATGGTTTACCCTCTTTATGGATTTCTGATGAAGAAATGAGAGCTTTAGCGGTTCCTTTCGAGTTCGCGCTAGTGGGGAAATTTCCCTACAGGCGACCGTCGTTGGAAGTCATTCGGAAATTTGTCTTTCTACTTAAGCTTTCTGGTGATTTTTCTGTGATTTTACTTAATTCAAAGAACATTTTGGTCAAATTTGCGAATGATCTTGATTATTGCCGTGTTTTTTACTCACCGATCCTATTTCATTGGTAATTGTTATATGAAGTTGGTTAAATGGTCTCCTCTCTTAGACATTGACATCGATTCTCCTATCATTTGGGTATCCTTCCCCAACCTCCGTCCGCATTTATTTACTCCTCGGATTTTATATGGGCTCGGCTCCCTCTTTGGTCGGCCGTTGCGAACGGATAACGCTACGTCTAATGGTTTGAGACCTTCAGTTGCTCGTGTGCTGGTGGAGTTAGACGTCACCAAAAAGTATTCCGATTTTGTGTGGATTGGTTCAGAATCTCTAGGGTTCCGCCAACGTGTGGAATTGGAGGAGTTTCCTAACTACTGTAAGGTTCTCGGTCATTCAAGAGATGAATGCCACATTTTATTTCCCTCATTAGCTAATGTTTCTAAGCCCAATGAGGCTAATTTAGTTAAGGGTGTGGGTGAAAAAAAAAATTTGTGTTGAGCCTGTGGCTGATGTTGTTACTGACAATGTATCCTCTCCCATTGAGGGAGTAGTGGTTGTTGAATCTGCGGATCTTGTGAATCAGGTTGTAGTGGCTAATTTATGGGGGCAATATGCTGGATGGTGGCTTTTCTCTGAGTGAACTTAATGAGGCTAATGATAGACTATTGGAGGATCCTGTAGTTGGTAATCCTCCGGTTTTAATTAATTTGGCTGGAGTTCATGGTGAGGTGGTGTTTAATAGTGGGGGTGGTTTTAAAACACCTGCTATTTACTCTTCATTAGCGGAAGGAGGTGTGGGGTTGGTACTTCTGTGGAGTTTTCTAATATATATATATATATATATAATTGTCAGCTCTCACTTTGTATGCTTTGATTTTTCTTAGTAAAGGGCTCTGAGACAATTCTATGTGTTCAAAAATTTTAGTGGTAGTCGAGTTTTGCAATCCCTTCCATGGAGCTTTAGTCTTACTCATTAAAACTAGTATAAAGTCCGTACATTACATGCACCTGACTAAAAATTTATATTATAAATATTTTAATTATATTATCATTATTAAGATGAAAAAAATTATTATTATAAATAATTATAATCATCATGTTAAGTTTTATATGATTAAGTAAATAGTTTATATGATATATTTTTTTTATCATGTATGAATTATTTTGATATTAAACTCTGTTTATTAGTTAATAAATAGATTATTTATTTTTAAGTCGAATTTTCTTGAAAATTATAAGTTATTTTTTTAATTGCATGCTATGTTTCTATAGTGATTAATCACTGATGGAGGCTTCAGCATGGCTGGGTCACAGTTCTTAAGGCATTTCTCAGCAATCATTGGTTGTAATTAAGAGACTAAGGTTTCGTTTGGGACGGCTTTTTTATTGCTTCTAAAAACGGAGTTTTAGTACAAAAATTAAAAAAATTGTACTACAACTCCGTTTTAAAAATCAATAAAAAAACTGTCCCAAACGAAGCCTGAGTTTTATTTGATATGTAATTAAGAGAAAAAAGGAGAAGCGTCATCAAAAAAGGCATTTCTCCGAAATAATTTCAATTTGATGTCAATGAATGCAGAGTATAAAACATAACCGCAACTAATTAATACAATTCACAATAATAAATATGTTGTATTTGAAATTAATAAAATAATTAATATAATTATAATTATTAATAAATCATAAGAAGTTAAAAAATCAGTTAATAAAACATTCATTACTCTTTTTTCAAGAGTCATAAATGGACGTTTCAGATTAATTTAAAATTTATAGATGAACGATCTGCATTTGCTAAGAGTGGAATCTCAAGCCACTTTTTTGTAGTAGTAAAGATAGGGTTGACTTCCATATTTGGAGATCCCCCAATAATTTAAATGGGAAGAATTATTCTATTATTTCTTAATATACGAAAACTAAAATTATATAATATCATCTATTAATGATTTCCTACATCAAGTCCATCAAATCTTCCAACGTGACCGATTATCGAAAATTACTCCACAATCTCAAAATCCTAAATTTATTTCTCTCCTCACATTTTCCTCGATTATTATTTCCCTAAATCCTCTCAGTTGGTCGAAATAAGGAAATGAAAAGCTGATGTAAATTCATGTGAGTGCAAATATATATTTAAAATAAAATATTAAAATAATAATAAAACTGTTGCGTCTAGGAGTATTCGCGGCAGTAAAGAAATATAAAATTAACATCTTGGCATTGAACGAAGCACGCAATCAGATAAGAAAGAGTGTAGCATTTAGAAGACACCAATATTTTTACGTGGAAAACCCCTAAAAAAGGGGGAAAACCCACTGGCCCTCGCCCAATTTGAATGAATCCACTAGTATTGAAGTTGATTACAAATGAGGTCCTTCCTTGGGGGAAGACCTTAGCTTGATGTACATCTTTTGGAGTACATTACATGATGTTAATACAAAGAGTTATTGTTGACGTGTTCGTTTGGTCGGAAGGACCGTAGTCGGTGGGCGACGGAGGTCGGAAGGCTTGTGGTATATGGGCGACGTAAGTCAGGAGGACTATAGTCGGTTGGCGACGGAGATCGGAAGGATTGTAGTCGATGGGCGACGTAAGTCAGAAGACCATAGTCGGTGGGCGGCGTAAGTAAGGAGGACGGTAGTCGGCGGGCGACAGAGGTCGGAAAGACTGTAGTCGGCAGGCGATGTAAGTCAGGAAGGCCGTAGTCGGCGGGCGACAGAGGTCAGAAAGACTGTAGTCGGCGAGCGACGTGAGTCAGGAGGACCGTAGTCGGTGGGAAACAGAGGTCGGAAAGACTGTAGTCGGCGGGCGACGTGAGTCAGGAGGACCGTAGTTGGTGGGCGACAAAGGTCGGAAAGATTGTTGTCGGCGGGCGACGGAGGTCGAGAGGATCGTTGTCGGTGGGCGACGGAGGCTGGAAGGACTATGTCTGACGATGAAGGTCAGAAGGACAACGTCAGGTAGAAGTCCAACAATGGAAAGAAATCCATCTTCGGATATATGTCCAGCAAAAGTCTGATAACCGAAGGAAGTCCGGCGTCGGGTAGAAACTTGGCGAAAAGTGAAGGTCCGACGTCAGGTAGAAGTTCGACATCTGTTGGTGGCTGAAGAGAACTCCGGCATCATTTGAGCTGAGTTTCAGAGTCAGGAATGAACTCTATCGTTAATTGAGAAGAATTTCAGCATCCCGTTGAAGTTGGGCAGAATTCTAGCGTTCTCTCGAATATCCGGCAGAATCCCGGCGTGTTCGGGCGGCGAGAAGAACTCCGGCGATGGTCAAGGAGGAGCTGATTCTCCTTCCCCTTATCTTCTTCTTCTTGCTTCGGTCCCCTCTTATGAAGAATGAGGGCTCTATTTATAGTTTTTCTGGAGTGCATATCCCGTAAATAGGCGTGAGATCAGGGGCGAATAGGGAGTGGTCGAATGAACGACCGATATTGAACCCTTCAATCATGCACCGTTCGTTGGAAATTTGAAGGACTTAGTGATGTCGAACTTCGGCGATCTTGGGTTCTTTGGATTCATCTCGTCGAGCCGCTCGATTCGACTATAAGCTCGTTAAAATCGGAGACCGTTTGGTAACTCAAATTGTGGTACGAGCTTTCCAATAGCACTTCGGGTGCTTGATTTGGGCTCACTTGGGCTCGGATCGAGTTAAATTTCGTGTTGTTGGATTCGTATTTCCGAGACGCTCAGTTTGACTATAAGTTCGCTGAAATCGGCGCTCAAATACGCTTGAATTTAATTTTTGAAGTTTCTGGGTTGATTTTTGCCTCGAGATTCTTGCCTGATCAAGATATTTTTTTGAGAATATATCAAAAAATTTAATTAATTTCAATATAAAATTCATATAAATATTTTTGGGACATTTAAAAATAATAAAAAATATTCATACAATAGTTCATTTTATTTAGAAAATATAGATGAAATCGGTTTGCAAAGCATACACATGATGGTCCCAAAATCCATATTCATACAGACAAATGTCAATTTCTTAAAGATTTGCACCGGTGCAAACAATTACGTAAAAAATTTAGAAATTAAAACACTATAATATCTATGTTATGACAAAAACGTTTTGTAATTTAGACTTGTTTCGTCCAGGAGTATTTGCGGCGGTGGAGAAATATAAAGTTATCGTCTTAGCTTTGTATGAAAATCGGATCTGCATACAGATAAAGAGAGAGGGTCTAGCATTTATGAGACACAAAAATTTTTAAGTGGAAACCCTTGAAAAGGGGGAAAAACCATGGGGCCTAGCCCATATTGAATGAATCTACTAGCATAGCAGTTGAGTACAAATGAGGCCCTTCATTGGGGGAAGGCCATAGCTTGATGTACATTTTATAGAGTACATTACATGATGTGAATACAAAGATTCACTATTGACGTGTTCGTTTGGTGAGGAGAAACATAATCTGGTGACGGAGGTCATAAAGACCGTTGTCTGGCGACGGAGGTCGGAAAGACTGTAGTATGCGGGTGACGTAAGTCAGGAGGACCATAGTCGGCTGGCGACGGAGGTCGGAAGGACTGTAGTCGGTGGGCGACATAAGTTAGAAGGATCGTAGTCGGCTGACGACGGAGGTCAAAAGGACTGTAGTCGGCGAGCGAAGTAAGTCAGGAGGATCGTAGTCGGCTGGCGACGAAGGACGGAAGGATTGTTGTCTGATGAAGAAGGTCAGAAGGACGACGTAAGATAGAAGTCCAACAAGGGAAAGAAATCCCACTTCGAATAGATGTCGAGCCGGGCGGAACTCCGGCGATGGCCGAGGAGGAGTTTCTTTCCTCCTAATCTTTTCTCTTCTCTTCTCCTTCTTCTCTTCTTCATATTGCTTGGGTCCCCTCTCATGAGAAATGGGGGATCTATTTATAGATTTTTTGGAGTGGCATGACCCGTAAATAGATGAGAGATCAAGGGCAAATGTGGAGTGGTTCGATGGACGGCCGATATTGAATCCCTTGATCATGGGTCGTTTATCAGGCATTTGAAGGTCTTAATGACTTTGGAATTTGCCGATCTTGGGCTCGTTGGATTCGTCTCGTCGAGCCGCTCGATTCGACCATAAGCTGGTTAAGTTCGAAGACCGTTTGGTAACTCAAATTGTGGTATGAACTTTACAACAGCGCTTCGGGTCCTTGATTTGGACTCATTTGGGCTTGAATTGAGTTGAATTTGGTGTCGTTGGGTTCGTATTTCCGAGACGCTCAGTTTGACTATAAGTTTATTGAAATCAGAGTTCAGGTGATCCCGGATTTAATTTTTGAAGTTTCCAACTTGATTTTCGCCTCGAGATTAGTGCCCGATCAAGATAATTTTTTGATGACATATCAAGACTTATAATGATTCTAGAAAAAAAAATTATTTGAGAGAATCAAAATATGAAATATTACAGGATGGATGTGATCTAAGGCTCTAAGGCCATGAGAATTTTCGCCCATGTCGAAGATCCTATTTTTTTGTCCCCCTTTAAAAGAGTCACTATTCATCAAATTTTGGTATTAATTTATGCAAGATATGGAAATCGTGTCCTCAAAGTGACAATGTAGAGATGAAGATGAAGGGAATCTCCCAAAAAACACTAACAATACGTTTATTGCTTGGATTTCTTCACTTTTTTTAGCATTGTAAGCTAATTTCAGCACTTCTTAGTAATTTAGTCTAAGACTTTTTGGGATCTCCAATCTAATGAGGACCTATTAAGCTAAACCAAAGAACTGCATGCAGTACTTATTTTTTGATATGTCTAATCTAAACTAAAGGGCAAAAGCATTTGGACATTTGGTTGCATAAATCACCATATAAGCATGCGAAATAACAAATCATTCAAGCAGCTAATAGAGCAAATAAATAAATAAAATCAGAGAGCAACAGGCGCGCATTATAAAATTTTTACTTGATTTTTCCCTTAACCAACCAACTCACACATCAAAGCAGCTTTTTAATTATTTAGGATTTCATTAACCCTCTCCTTTGCTCTTCAAATCGTTGAATTTACCATTTAGAAAATAAAAGTACAAAAATTTCAAATTCAAAAAATTTTTGTACTAAAAGGTTGTTTTAGAAAGCAAGAAGAAAACTGTCCCAATTTATCATCGTGCTACATTTTTAAGGAAAATATGATCACATCTTATTATAGGAAGAGCTTCACGACTCAAGCTTTATACTCAATTAAAGCTTAAAGATTGAGATTTAAATCTCGTTTGGGATAACTTTTGTACTGTTTTTTAAAACTGTTCTCTAGTACAAAAATTTCAAATTCAAGAAATTTTTGTACTAAAAAGTTGTTTTAGAAAGAAAAGAAAAAGCCGTTCCAAATAAAGTCTTAGTTTGGGACAACTTTTTTATAGTTTTTTAAGACAGATTTTTAGTACACAATTTTTATTCAAAAAAATTTTGTGCTAAAAAACTGCTTTAAAAAGCAGTAAGAAAGTCATCCCTAACTAAGGCTATGTTTGGGACGGCTTTCTTACTGCTTCTTAAAGCGGCCTTCTAGTATAAAAAATTTAATTTTTGTACTAGAAAGCAGCTTTATGAAGTAGGAAGAAAGCCATCCCAAACGAAGCCAAAGGCTTCATCTGAGACTGTTTTCTTACTGCTTCTTAAAATAATCTTTTAATATAAAAAATTTAATTTTTGTACTAAAAAGCTGATTTAAGTAGTAAAAAAGCTGTCTCAAAGGCTTTGACTGTAATTATTTTTTTTTCTGTTTTTTAAAATAACTTTTTAATATAAAATATATAATTTTTACACAAAAAAATTGCTTTAAGAAGCAGTAAGAAACTCATAAAAAATGAAGCCTAACCTACGAGAGAGAGAGAGAGAGAGAGAGAGAGAGAGAGAGAGAGAGAGAGAGAGAGAGATCACTAAATAAAAGATTTCAAGAATATAAAAAGGGTGAATACTTTACTTTCTCTTACGATTTTCTTCTCAAAAAACATAAAATTTAAGCTTTCATCTCGTTGTTTTTCATTTAAAACTTTTTACTGAATTTATGTAGTATATGTAGTCTTATAAAAAAAATTCTCTAAAAAAAGAAGCTTTCAATGGCTAGAAATATAGGAAATTAAAGATCAAATTGCTTTGTTAAAAATATGCATGACTTGGATAATAAAGATGAGATATTAAGCATAGGATCACAAATAAGATAATTAAGACATTAGTTTTAACATAATTAATAATTTTAACAATAAAAGATTAAATCAAATGAATTCTCAAAAATTATGAAATGATTTTCTAATGTATAAAACATACTTTGAATAAATATAATTAACAATACATTTGTTTTATTTTTATGTCCATAATCCTATAATTATTGGATGATGAATAATGCATAAACATGCATACACTTAGCTAACTTTGGAACCTTAAATTTTTTACTTAAAAGACTTCTTGAATTGGGTATCTTGAGGTCTCCACCGAATAATAAGAAGTCCAAGGATAAGTTTGAGATAACTTTCATACTGATTCATAAAGCTGTTTTCGTAAAAAAATTTGATTTCAAAAAAAAAAAATTGTACTAAAAACCTGTTTTACAACGTAGTAATAAAGTTGTCTCAAATGAAGCCTAAATTAATCGAATCTCATATATGACGAACAAATTTTATTTAAAATAACAAAAAAAGTAATTTTTTTAAATTTATTGGTGAATTATTGAAATCTCTTCCAAATAACAACAAATTTAAGTAATTTTTTACTTATAGAGACTTCTTGAATTGGAGAGTATACAGTATGACGTCTAATCTTTAATTATTCCGAATATAACCGACTAAATAAATTTAAAAATATGTATGAAGACTGTTATTTGGTTCTTGTAACTATAAATTATGTCTTTACAAAATATTTACATATGATAAATTAGATCTTTTGGTTGGATGTAACTAATAAGAGTTTAAGGTTTTGTTTGAGATAACTTTCTTACTACTTTTTAAAATAATTTTTTAGTACAAAAATTTTGAGTTCAATAAATATTTGTGCTAAAAATATTCTTTAAAAAATAGTAAGACAACTATCTCAAACGAAGCTTAAATCTTCATAAATTCTTAGTATTCAATTTTCACTTACAAAATATGATTATGTTTGGGATGTCTGCAGTGTTTTACAAATGTGACTACGAAGTTGTTATAGGAAAAATAATTTATTTAAAAGTTATTGTGAATATTATATATATATTATCATCACAAAAATGTTTGAAAAATAACAAGAAAGTTGAAGTCAAATAAAATTGCAATTGAGATATAAAGAAAAAACAATGAGAAAGCTATTATAAACAAACCTCAAGTAAAAATAAAATTATATTCTCCAACAAGAAAAGATCATTATAATTACTATTTTTAGATTTTATTTATCTAACCCTTATGTTTTAATTACCTCTAACCAATTAGTGCACTTGAAATTCATAATAACATTGCTTACAATCAAAATAATTTTTTTTAGAATAATAATATTTCCAAATGTTATATATATACACGTATAAGTTTAAAATGCTAATTTATTTTAAAAATAATAAATAAGAAATTAAATGATCCATGGTAATGGTTACTTTATTATAAAAAAAAAATGAGGATTTTGATCAAAATTTGATCAGCCTGAGTTTTGTACTCATTAAATATATATAATTTATGTTTATTAAAATTTGATAACGATGATACTTTATTATGATTTTTTAATTTTTTTCTATAAATTCTCTCCTAAATAAATTGAATTTTTTTTCAATATCATTTCTCCTCTTGCTCTTAAAAAAAAAAAATCTTTTTTTCTTAGGCTTGATTTGAGATGGCTTTTTTACAACTTTTTAAACTAAAAATTTTGTATTAAAAAGCTGTTTTAGGCTTTGTTTGGGACTATTTTTTTATTGCTTCTTAAGACGAAGTTTTACTTAAAAAATTTTAATTGTTGTACTAAAATTCCGTTTTAAGAAGTAATAAAAAAGCCGTCTCAAACAAAGTCTTAGAAAACATTAAAAAAGTCGCCCCAAACGAAACCTTAATAACAATTTACTTGTAATTAGGTAAGCCCTAAATCCTCCTCCGCACAATATTCAACAGATTCTCTTCCACACCTCAATAGATTCTCTTCCACACATTATTCAAATTAGATTCAATAATATCCTAAAAATAACATGCAAGCACCAAAATAACTAATTAAATAACGAAACCCTGATTAACTATTCTAATCCAAGCTCTGAACCTAAACGAAAACCCATCCACATTCAAACCGTGGCAATCTCGTAATTTCAATAAAAAATAAGCCCTATTTTAGGCAAACTATTACCGGTCAACAAAACAGAGCAATTCTGAACCATGGGATCCCACGCCAAACACGCTTTGCCGCACAATAAAATGCCCCCTTGCTTTTCATTTATTTACGAAAGTACTCACTCTTTACATAAAAGCCAATCGCCCTCTTCCTTTTATGAAGAATTTCCTCCGGTGAGGTCCATTTAACAATCTTCAAAGCTCCTTTGAGGATCAAAAGAGAGGTATTAGCACGTATTTAATTAAGATATTAGTACTGCTAATGATGATTTATTGTTAATTATCAAATTATGATTTTTCCTCTATGCAACTGTTGCATATATCAGAGAAATTAATGGCATTAAATCAGACCACACAGTTCGCTTCCGCAGTTTCTTTCTTCGGTATTTTATCTTTTGTTCTTGGAATAGTTGCAGAATTGAAGAAGGTAACGGTCTTTTTCTTTTCTTTTTATAATAATATTTTTCCTTTAAAAAATGATTTTTTTTTTTTTACATTTTTAGTGATTTTTTTAATAAATTTCTTTGCATGCATGTTTGTAGCCTGCAGCTGGAACGCCAATACCAGGAAAAGATGGTGTAATTTGTATATTTCCAAAGGATCCCAGTGTCGCTTTGGGGGCTTTATCAGCTATATCAGTGTTAATCTCTTCTGCTGTTGGTCTTTATGCCATTCATTTCCCCTATAAGGGACAATCTGTCCCAAGGAAAGCTCTCCTTGCAAGCATAACAATGAAAATCTTCTATTATGGTGCAATGTAAGTGCAATTATCCCTCTATATTTACATAGTTGAATTACAACAATCACAACATCAAGCCTTTATCTTACTACGTAAGTCGGCTGCATTAATCCTTTTTCTCCATTATGTCATATTAAGAGTTAAATGTTCATTTAAATCTAATAAAGAAAGATCATTTCTAATACTTTCTAACCAAGTTTTTTTAGGTCTACCTCAACCTTTCTTAATATTTGCCGAATCTAATAAATCTACTTTGCTAATTGGGTCATTAGAAGGCCGTCATTTTATGTGACCGAATCATCTAATGCGACTCTCTCTAATCTTATCTTCTACTGGCGCTACGGCGCTACTCCAACCATTTCACGTATATGCTGGTTTTATATCCTATCTCTAAGAGTAAACCGCTCATCCACCCAAGCATCCTTGTCTCTGCACACTTAACTTAATATTTTGCTTCTCTTTAATTAATGACCTACATAGTTGAATTAAATAAAAAAATGAAAATTTAATTGAAGAATTAAATAGTTTTTTTTAAATAAAACCCGCAGATGGGCCTATGCGTTAAACAAAAGAAAATTACAAGCCTTTAAGAACCTTCAATAGTTTTTTAAGCCAAAAATCCTTCAATAGTTTTTTTTTTTTTAATTTGTTGAAATAATGGGTTAATAGGGTTGTCAATGCTGCATTTTTTATTGCTTAAATAAATAAAATGAAATGTGAAAATATATTGTGATAAATAAAATGACTTTTGATCATTTAGTTATGGCAATTTACTATCAATAAATTGATAAAAAGTCTAATTTTAACAAATCTATTAACAATTTGGTCAAAGCAATTTACTATATATATTTAGAATGTATTGAATTTAATTTGAAGATGCTTCCATGAGATACAATACTTTGAATAATAATAAATACTAATAAAATTCCATAATTACTATAATTGATCATTGTGAATAATTAAGCAAGACTAATAACTACGTACATTGCATTAAACAAAGCAACTAAATAATTTTCTTGCAATTGCATTTATATGAAAAATTTTAACTCTAGCTTAATTTTTTTGTATTATTTTTGGAGTAGAGTCCTAACCATAACAGGAGTTGGAGCTACCCTCTTCAACACAATCAATGAAGGGCTTATCCATGCAAGAAATGTGCATGAAGATCTGGAATATCGTTGCCCAACTGCAAAAACCGGCCTCTTCGGTGGCGCATCCTTCTTAAACCTTGATGCTAGTCTCTTTTGGCTCGTATGTCAGATGCTTGTCAGAAATGCTCGAGAGGATTACTTCGATTACGAGGAAGAAGGAGAAGTAAAGGATGATTACATTCATATTAGTAACAATTGATGACAAGAAGGAGGAGAGATGCATGATTTAAAGTCCCATGAGGGTGACAATGAGACCATCAATGTACATATATAATTAATTTCTTATTTATTCATTCCTCTTTTTTTTCTTTATTATGACTAAAAATTTTATTCAAAGTTGTTATGTAATGATGTTGTATTTGACTAAGTTGTGGATTGTTAATTATAAATAGTTAGTGTCTTAATGTATGCTTGGGGGATGGAATTATGAACCAACTATATAGGTTGAAACCAACATATAAATCAAAGTAGCTTGTGGAAATAAACCTAACAAGTTAATTATGGACCAAGAAGATTTTTATTAATTTTTGTGAAAGAAAAGTAAATAATTAAGTGATATTAGGGTTTTGGTCTTCCTCAAAAAAGTCGATGGTTGACTTATGATAAGGCCAATATAAAATATATTTGATAGTTAAATTGCATTAGTAGGCCTTAGTAATCAAATAACGATTATTAATTAAAATATTTAATAGGTAGTCATGTATTCTAAGAGTCTTTATAATATAAAATTAATACTTTTCCTTGTGAGTATTATGCAAACACACCTTAGCTTGGCCTGTTGATTGGGAGCTTTGGATATTAATCAAGAGGTCTTGGGTTCGAGTCTTATGTACGTGTTGTGTGTGCGAGTTTGCCTTAATTGATCTAAATGTCCACCCTTGAAAAAAGAGGAAATATATAATACCAAATGTTTATAAATTTCATTTTTCCCCTTTCGAACCTTGCATTTTATGATATCACTGACATATGATATATCATCCAATTCATTAATACATTTAATATATAAGATTATCTATTGACTTTTATTAATCTATAAAAATATTCGCCTGCACCCGCTGCCCCGCGTGCCCCCGCCCGTGCCCGCATGCGGTGTGCCTCGCTGCCTCGCGTGCCCCGCTACCCGCTGCCCCCGCCTGCAAAAGCCCTCGCGTCCGCCCGCCGCCATTCCGACGTTCCGGCACGGCGGCGCCTACATAACCCAAATTCGGGTCAGGTCAACCCGGCAACCCGCAAGGTCGTGTCAACCCGGCAACCCGCCGGGTTGGGTCCGGGTTAGGATTTTTGACCCGTTTGTCTACCCATGTCGGGTTAGGGTCGACCCGTTTGAACCCGGGTCAGTTCCGGGTTCGACTCGAACCCAACACGTGACCCGAAATTGACACCCCTAGTAAAAAGTATAAATACTTATCCAATAAAATCATAAAAGAAATTTTCAATAATTAAACATCAAGTGTTCAAACTCGTAGCATACTGATTAGAAATAATTTTGAGAATTTTGATGGACCATTTTCAAGCACTCAATTTGCCCAAAAAATAAAATAAAAATATAACATCAAATTAAATATCATCTTTTTCTCCACAAGTAAATGGAGATGAAGTGTTTGCAAGCAGCTTGAGATTCCTTTGAGATAATAAAAGAACGAAGCCCATGGTATTTGTTGGGCCATTATATTGGCCCGGCCCATAGACCATGTAAGCTTATTGAGTGATCTAATTATATTTGATCAACATTGAACCTTCAAGGGTGGAACTTCTTTACTTATTAACTTAACTTATTTCTAACATCTAATTTATTTTTATAATTCTACCCTCCATTATTATGATTATCACACTAATTAAAAATTCACGAACTTATCATTATGAGCTATAAAATAAGCATGCAAATTAATAGATCAGATGTTATAAAATTTTAAATAATATGCGTACAATAAACACTAGAAAAGACATGCCTAATCCAATGAGTTTGAGATATGGAAATAGCTCGCAAGGCTATAATTATTGATATTACGACGGTAAAAAACCCTCTAACGAGAGCATTAATGGGTCCTACAGTTTAGGTTCAAAGTAATAGAGAAAAACAACAAGGAGATGCTTGTAAATAAATACAATGGAGTAATTAATTGAATGAATGTTTGAATAAATAGTATTGCTTCTTATATATGTTATGTTCATGTGCCTATTTCATGAAATTTTATACTCATGTTGTTAAGATTTTTCATTAGAATTTATCTTATTATTGTGCTTTATTTTCTTTATGAATTTTATATCAAAGAGTTTTATGAGAAGGGGTGATTTTTATTATAGAATATATTATACTAAAATCCATCATCATATTAAGAGTTTATTTTTATTATCTTCAAGTTAAAAAAAATTGAAGAAATTTTATATTTTTCACTAACAACATCCGTGTACGAAAAATCACTATCATCGAGATATAAAGAGTGTTAATTTTATTTCAAGTGAATGTGAAATGTTTTTTAGCATCATGAAAATAACTGCATTGCTCTACTCTATTTTCAAATTGGTCGGGATTGACCGATTTGCGTAAGGATGGGTAACATGCCTAAGATCGATGCCCCCTTCTCTCTCCACCTTCCATGAAGGTTCTAATGCTAGAAATAAAAGAATGAATAATGATTTAGGTTTCATTTGAGATGATTTTTTTATTACTTCTTAAAATAATTTTTTAGTATAAAAATATAATTTTTATACCAGAAAACTGTTTTAAAAAACAGTAAGAAAACTGTCCCAAATAAAACGTTAAAGTGCAATAGTTAACCATTTTTTGTGGAGGGTATCAACTTAACAAGCAATCAACTATGAAATTCAAGAGGCAATGAATCAATGAGGCTGTTGAACACTCCCTCACCACAAGAAAATTTTATATTAATTTTTTTATATATTTTTTAATCTTAAAATATTATAAATAAGGTGAGAGTTATTTCAGAAATCCGAATTAACCGAATTAGATAATGAGTATGGCTTGTGAGCAATATTATGATAGAAATAGCTTCACTGGAGAGTTCCATAAAATATTATTTTTGTATTTTCTGTCAGTCTTATAAAATTATTATATCTCTGTTATATTAATCATCTTATTTTTCCAGAGGAGGAAGAATGCTAGTAGAGAGTTCATGGAGAGACATTTGTCAAGTGAATCATGCCAATCGCGAGCTGAATATGTAACCATGAAAAATAAGGCTCCTAATATTTCAGAGATCGGCGATCTTCAACAAATTATATCGGGCAACAATGCATTTAAAGAATAATATTAGGAAGAGATGTTGCGCACTGTTTCAACTTATATTTTGTTTGGGACGGATTATTTACTGTTTCTTAAAGCATTTTTCTAACACAAAAATTTTAATTTAAACTAGAAAGTTGCTTTAAGAAGCAGTAAGAAAGCCGTCCCAAACGAAGCCTTAGACTTCATTTGAGATGGCTTTCTTACTGTTTTTTAAAGCTAGTTTTTAACAAAAAAATATTAAAATTTTGTAGTAGAAAAATGCTTTAAGAAGTAATAAGAAAGCTATTTCAAACGAAGCAAATATTAAAGTTCAGGAGAAAGATATCCTCATTAATTAAACTTGCATTCTACATGATGTTTATGCTATATGCATGCTGTCTATTTAGAGTTATTTGTATCATTGTGTTGATGATTTTCATGTGGCATAGAGGTTTTCTATACATTTTATATGATTTTTCAAGAATTTTTATCTGTATGAACAATCAGGGATCATATATATACATGCAAAAGAACCATATGATGATGAGTATGATCCTCCAACAAAATGCTTGATTATCATGCATACTTGACTTTTGCATGTTATATATTGATAGAAACAATTATAATTAATAACAGCACTCGATGTATACTTAAGGGAAAATTCTATAAGATGGTGATGAGGTCTGCAATGCTTTATGGTGTTGAATGTTGGCCATTAAAAGAGAAGCATAATACTATAAGTTAAGTGTGGTAGAGACGAGGATGCTCAGGTGGATGAGTGACTTTACCCTTAGAGATAGGATACGAAATGAGCATATACGTGATAAGGTTGGAGTAGCTCCAGTAGATGATAAGATCGATTAGAGAGAGTCGCCTTAGATGGTTTGGTCACATAAAACGGCGGCCTTTCGATGACCCGGTCAGGAGAGCAGAGATATTTGATTTGACTTAAGTTAAGAAAGGTAGAGACATACCTAAAAAGACTTGGTTAGAAAATATTAGGAATGACCTTAATTTCCTTATTAGATTTAAACGAGAATTTGACTTTTAATAAGACATAATTGAGGAAAGGATTCATATAGCCGACACCAGGTCGTGGGATAAAGGCTTGATGATGTTGTTGTTGTACTCAATAATTAATTAAACTTTTAATGATTCGTTGTTACATGATAGCTTAAATCTTAATGATGCACAAAATGTCTATATATTATAGGTCATATTAAAATTTTGGATGTTATTAAACAAATAGAAAAATGAATATATTACAAGTCTAATAATTTTTAGTTGTGTTCATTGTTAATTATTAAGGGGTTGTTTGGTTCCTCGAAAAAAAATGAAGTAAAAAAAGAATGCAGGTACGTAAAAGAAATATTGTATAAATGAATACAATCAGATGGTGACGGGTGGTAGGTGGCAGTTGGCAACGGGTTAGCGGTGGAGAAGGCGGCCGTCGGTGGTGGTCAAGCAAGCTTTGGAGCTGTAAGTGTAAACGGTTCTATCTCAAAACTGGATGAGAATAATTTACCTGAAAAATGAACTAGAATGAAAAACACTGCATTTACTTTACCTTGGATTTGCTTTTCATCCAATCAAACACAAAACTTTCCAAAACCCATGCATTTACTCTACTTTACATCCCAAAATATTTCAACCAAAAAGCTCACAACTAAATCTGGAAATATTAGATGTTATTTTGGGCACTAAATTGTTCTTATTTTACTAATGTAGAGGAATTCAGCCTCTTAATTGCTACAATACTATTGATTTTTAGTTGCTGCTGAAGAGAATCAGAAGATCTGTCGCACAAGAAAAAAAATTGACCTTCTTATCAAAAGGAACGAGGAGCTCCACTAGGTTGCCTTCATCGAGCTATCATACTCTAATAATATATATGAGTATTCTAATCGCAACTTAATTAGCATATAAAATATTCAGATCAATTTAGTATAGCTTCACATAGGAAGGGGTGGCTCTCCAATATTTCCATTTGCCTAATGGTCAACTTTGTTCTTATCGATGCATGCATCTACTAACTGTAAATAATATACATTCAAACTTTGAAACATGTGGTTGGTGAAACCAGTCATGTGAGAAACTATATAAACATAAAAGTAGAGGAGAGAGAGAGAGAGAGAGAGAGAGAGAGAGAGAGAGAGAGAGAGAGAGAGAGAGAGAGAGAGAGAAGTATTGCCAGCTTAGTAATAAACGATGGAAGAAAGGAGGAAGGGCACAGGGTTGATGATAAGAGTGGTGGGAATCTTTATTAATACAAAACGTGCCTTCCACTATACCACAAATCAAAGTTCCAAGAGAAATTGCTTCTTTTTTGTCGCATCAAATGAGTTGGTTAAGATGTGAGAAGAAAAAAAAATTTTTTTTTTCTTCGAACAGAACTTTTTAGTAGTCACTAGTGATCTCTCTCTCTCTTCCTCTCTACATATAAAAGTAGATTGGCTATATATTAGCTCTTATTAATTATAAACAATATTATAATTGGCTAAGTGCTTGTATCTTATGATTTAATGAATCTTATTCAAACAATGCATATTGCAATAAATTTTTGTTGACATTTAAGGCATATAGGGAACGTGCGTATCATTCTTTTTTGCTGCTGCACATTATTTTAAGGCTTCGTTTGGGGCAGCTTTTTTTATTCTTAAAGCAGCTTTTAGTACAAAAATTAAAAATTTTGTAATATAAAGTTGTTTTAAGAAATAGTAAGAAAACCGTCTCATACGAAGCCTAAATATATATAAATATATCCCTTTTTTTGGCTAACTAGCTATTCAAATAGGAGCTTAAACACAATATTATGAAATTTATTCTTCCTTTTTCTTCAAGTGGAGTTGCTTTTTTCATTTTGTTTTGAAGTGGAATTGCTTTTACAAAATTTGTTGATTGAGCTTACCTTCAAATCTGCATAAAAATCTTTGAAGTTGTTGATTTTTTTTAGGAACAAAAGTAACAAATAATTGACTGGAAAATGTATTTGACGAACATATGATCATATGAACAACGTTTTAAACAAATATGTAGTTGAGATAGTGTGATTCGATGGAAAGAACCCAAATATATAAGGAATATTTGGAAATTTTTGAGTCATTTAAGAAGTCAGAGCACTCAAAATTATGTTCTTTCTTTTTTTTTTTTTTTAAGTCGGAGAGTTGTTTGCTTGCAAGTATCACTCATTAGTAAATTTGATTGTAAAAATCAGCTTCTCATTATAAAAAAATTTAAAAAATAATGAGAAAATTGGAAGTAAGTAGCAAAAAAAATAATAGCTAAACAAAAACGTTATTATAATCTGCAAAAGCAAATCAATGAAAAAGTTCTCTCAAACATATTCATTTTTTTTTTGTTTTCTAGCTTACTCTTTGGTCTTCTCCTATGTTTCTTTCCCTGATTTACGGTATGTGAAGTCCTATTTATTATTTCTTCTATATAAATTTTAATATTTTGCAGGATCATTTTAGTTCTTATTGAACCTTGGCATTTCTGTCATGCTCCTATTGCTCCGTACCTTTTATTTTTTTGTAACTAGATATGAATAGACCGCTCTTTGGATTTTCTTTGTAGCTCTTTGAGCATGTAGTGAGCTATTGAATTCTTTAAAGACTTTGTACTCTTTTATGTGATGGAATAAAATTAAAATTCTAACCCCCACCAAAATATATATATATATATATATATCTTGATTTATAATATTATTAAATATCTAACAAACGTTTAAATCTTACTTATAATGAACTATTACAGTCTGAAAATGAGTGGTGTTCAGCAGTGCTGTGAGCCTCTATGGATGAGATATTTCATATTTGTTTATCTCTGCAACGTAGCAAACACTTATTGATGGGGTATCTAATTGATAGCTTTATCAGCATGGTGCATATCAATTTAAACTTCATATGCTTTCAGTAGCAAACACGATTCAATCTCTGCTGGTGGAATAAAATAGATATTGAAGGTGATTTTGACCCTCTTCAATATAAAAATTTTATCTGATGAAAATTGAATCCTATTTTGGCACAATTATTTTTCCTAGAAAATATATTCTTACAAAAAAATGGATGATTTTGAAAAAAAAAATCTTCCAAGAAGCTTAGAACATTGTTTCATTGAAGATGAACCATCTTCAAGGGTCTTTTTTAGGAGATTCTTCAAAGAAGTTATCAGTCCTTATATGAAGATGCTTTGAGCCATCTTCGAACCACGCTCGAAGATATTTCAAAGAAGGTTGAATCTTATTCGAAGACTTCGAAGAAGGTTCAATCCTATTTGAAGACACATTTGAGAAGAATTGATACAATTCGAAGATGAATCAAAAAAAGGTTTGATCCTATTTAAGGAGTCCTATAGAATTATTCAATCTATGTTTAATCATTTGATTATTATTCCAATATAATTGATTCTTACTTTCCACACAATATCATTTTAGACTTAACTCTAATTGTCTTATTATGAATGCAAATATGCCAACTGATCATATTAGTTGAGAGGCACACTGATGCTCAAGTTACTTATAAGGCTGAGGTGTAATGGAGAAACTAGTCAAATAGTTTGAGGATGATGACCTCACAATAATGTCTGGAGTTCTCGCATTGAACAATTCTTCAAAGCTCTTGAGATATAATTTTCAAATGCTCTAATTCATCAATTACTGCTGAGGATCATTTATGATGTTGAGAATGAATGTTACTCAATTATGTTTAATATTGACATGAAAAATTGAAATTTTAGAATTATATAATTTTCTTTACTCGTTGGGTTGAACTTTGAGGAGTTCCCATCTATTGTGAACTTGTAGATAATGAGTAAAAGTAGTATGTTGCTTAATAATTACTTAGATGGCGACAAAAACTTTAAGAATAAAGGCCTAAAGAGAGCTTTCTTGGAGTGCACTGTGATAGCCAAATTCTTAACTATCGAGATATTGTCCAATTTGGCCTAAGAGCCTCACGATTTTGTCATGTTAGTGTAACTTCACAGTAGGTCATCCATCCAAGAATTACTTTGGAATGAGCACACTTAACTGCGGAGTTTTTTACGAAACTTCCAATCATTACAATTAAAGGCGCCTTAATGTTTAAGAGTTAGCTTTCTTTCACTTAAGGGGTTTCATAATCTCCCCCACTTAAGTAACTAATGTCCTCATCAGCATCTATATCACAAAATTATCCACCAAGCAAATAGGACTTTAGAGGTGGCCCCTACAAGTTTAAATGGTTGCTCTCTTCATGTAGCATTTTGTCCCATACAGGGTTCAAGAGGTGACTCCCATGACATATCACTTTATCTTGTATATGGGACTTAGCTCCTATTTTCAGGCTGGTGTACTGCTCTGATCATATCATTTGTGACAGCCCAAACGTTTAATTAATTATCGAGATATTATTCACTTTGGCCTACGAGCCTCATGATTTTATCATATTGGAGTAACTCCAGTAGGTCACACCCATCCCAAATTACTATGGTATAAGCACGCTTAACTGTAGAATTTCTTACAAAAGTTTCAACCATTACACCAAAAGGCGCATCAATGCATAAGAGTTAGCTTTTTTTTTACTTAAGGGGTTTCACAATCTCTTCCACGTAAGTAACTGAAGTCCTCGTCAGAATATGTATCTCAGAATCATCCACCAGGCAAATATGACTCTAGTGGTAACCCCTACAACTTCAAGTGGTGGCTCCCATCATGTAGCACTTTATCCCATACAAGATTCAAGAGGTGGCTCCCTTGGCGTAGCACTTTATCTTATATGACACTTAGCTCTCATCTTTTGGCTGATGTATTGCTCTGATATCATTTGTGACAATCCAAACTCTTAATTATTGAGATATTGTTTGCTTTGGCCTAAGAGCCTCACGATTTTGTCATGTTGGTGTAACTTTTCAGTAGGTCATCCATCCCAGAATTGCTCAGGGATGAGCACGCTTAACTGCAACGTTACTTACAAAAATTTCAGCCATTACACCAAAAGACGCCTCGATATTTAAGAGTTAATTTTCTTTTACTTAAGGGGTTTCACATGCACTGTGGCAATTGATTCATGGAAGCTTAAATTAAATATATATTTTCTAGATGATGTACTCAACTATGAAAAATATAACATTATTTTCACTATCAAACTTCATAGAGTTGAGGATGAGAAAGAATTCATTAGATACCATTTATAGGCTATCATAAGATAAGAAAATATTGAGGGGATTGAAAAGTGATATGGCTCATTATAAGCACATTATCTTAAAAAAATGCCTCAAGTTAGTACCCTACAACTGCATTTTCTACATCATTACAAAATATGACTTATGCAGCCTTATTAGAGGTGAGTAGAAGATGTGTCAATTCCCTTGGAGAGAGAGCACCAATAATGCCAAATTGGAATTGCTAACTAGAAAGGATTTCTTATGTATATTGATGAAAAAGGATGTGATTATTTAACTTTTTAGACTTTTTTATGTGTTTAATCCTAATTTAAATAATAAATCATTGCATATATTCTTTGCAGGCAATTGTCCATCCTATGCTAGAGCATAGATTAGATGAACATGACTTCAATGAGTCAATTATACATACTCCTTCATAACCTATACTAATTGTAATTATAAATATGAAAGTGAGCCCATCCGTTTTTGGAAGAGATCATGGGATGTAGTAAAAGAATAGCTAGTTAAGGAGAGGGCAAAATTGAAGAAACATTTTGACATTATACAAGAGTTTGAGAAGCTAACAACTTAAGCTTAAGACTAACCAACTAAGATTAAAAAAAATATATGCTCTAAAAATTGTTGCCCAAATGCTCGTAAAAAGGGAGGAACAAATGAGGAAGAATGAGAAAGGAGGATAACAAGGAGAAAGGGGCGGAGGTTGAGAAGCAGAAAAAGGTGAAGGATGAGGTGTAGAACATAGGGGATGCACCTCATATATTATCATCATGCCTCTAGATACGAAGGTTGAGAAGGCAGGTGTTGTAGCTTCATCTCTTGCCATATATATAAGAGTGATGTATAAATTGCTGATCAAAAGCGAAGTCTACATAAAAGAAAAAAAAAACAATTGATTGAGGATTTTAGAGATCCGTCAAGAAAGAGGTACAAGCACTTGGATATATTTGTCATTGATTCGCTCTCCCCCATCAACCAGGAGTCTGTATCCTCTTTCAAGTCTTTGTTCTTTAGACTGATTAACAACTTTGAAGAGAGGGAGCTGTGGATGGGCACCAGATATGCAAACATGGTTTCAATAGTTAGCTACTCCAACATTATGTTTAGTAGTAAGTGGATTTTTTTTTTTTTTGCTACACTAAACGTGTGATAAATTAATTCGTTATGTTGACTTTAATTTATATTTTTTAACATCATATTAGTTCTTATATTTTCTACTATGGGAGTGGATATGACACTATTCAAAGACCAATTGAACAAACATCATCGCATTGTATGAACTATTTGATTAGTAATGTGGAATAATAATCACAATATACAATAAGTCAAAGAGAAGGATTCCTTCAAGTGGCCTAAAGAAGGCCTCACATATATGCCATCGAAGGGGAGGAGAAGTTGATGACATGATACAGAGTTCATAAATTTACCAATAAACATGAATTAAGTTTATTGAACAATATATGACATCTTTATATATCTACGAAGGCCATAACATTATATGATAGTGATTTCTTTTGCACATCAACAAAGGCCTTATAGATAACGATGGAACAATTCCAAAAATGCTTCCTTAGCTTGCACGAGCAATATTTGTTAGTTAATAATGGAAAGGAACTGCTCTCCAAATTTTTATGAAAATGGAAGAGAGCCATTTATAGATGAGGTTATAAAAGCTATCATAAAATTAACCATTTGAAAATTTAACAAAAAGTGATCTTAATTAAAATAGTTCTTGCATGCATAATAATCTAATAATTCTTTTTTTACATTTTATTGGGGGGTAAATTAAGGATTTATATATATATATATATATATAGTTGAGTAACTGCGCGCTAAGATCGTCTCGGAAGCCGAGAACTCTTTCCACGATACGAGATTTTGTATATGGGAATATACCTCATCACTCCAACGGCTATATTTTCCCAACCCCGCCAACCAATATAGCTACCTCAACGCGCCTAAATAACCTAAGCCACTCTCTTGACCTTCTCTCTCTCTCTCTCTCTTCAATGGCGATCTGAGCTCTAAAAATTGATCGCCTTTTAGGCAATCATCAGCCACTGCAATTTCTTTCTTTTTTTTTTCTGAATTCCTTTCGGCCGCCGGAGATGGGATCAACGGCCTACGTCGAAATCCCCCTCGCCGACTCCGTTGATTTTGAACTCGGCCTTGTCCACCGGACTAAGGACCCATGCTCGGCTGATTCTCCAGTCGTCGTCGGCGGCGGGGGTGGGGTAGGGGTGGGAAAGCTGCCAAAGCCGGAGCACGCAAAGAGCTTCGCAAGGCTAATGGTTTCGAGGTCGAGGAGGGAACCGCCCATGAAGAAGAGCCCATATCCAATTCAGAGACTGCAATCGAACGCGGAAATGGGGCTCAAAGGCCTTCGATTCCTCGACAAGAACAACAGCAAGGAAGGAGAGGGGTGGAAGGCGGTGGAGAAGAGGTTCGAGCAGTTCGCCGTTGCTGGGATGCTGCATAAGGAGAATTTCGGCCGATGCATTGGTGAGTCCATAAAAAAATTAGAATCAGAAAGCCTTTGCTTTCAATGCTGGATTTCAGTCGGCTTTGTTTCGATAGAAGGAAAGTGAAAGAAATGAGTAGATTATGAATCTGTAATCACTGATTTGAGTTTTTCAGAACTTTTTTATTTTCATTTTCGGGTGCTTTAGCTACTCAAATCCAGATAAGTGGGAGTTGAAAAATTGCAGCTTTCCTGTGTTCTTCTTATTAGGAATGGCTGATTCCAAAGAATTTGCTGTGGAGCTATTTGAAGCACTGGCAAGAAGGCGAAATTTGGATCCTGAGAACAGCATCTCAAAAGATAAACTTAAGGAGTTCTGGGAGGAGATGACAGATCAAAATTTCGACTCCCGGCTTCGGATATTCTTTGATATGTAAGCCATGAAAGCCAGCAATCTAGTCATCTTTAATCCTTCAGTATTTTGTATGATAATTTGTTCTGAACTGCTAGCCGCTGGGCTGCAGGTGTGACAAGAATGGTGATGGCAAACTCACAGAGGATGAAGTGAAAGAGGTTTGCTGTGAAAACACCACTACTCAGAGCTTATTAGGTTGCTTGAAGTTAGAAAGCATATTCGAAACACAATTTTTTAGATTCGGTCATTCAATTCGATTCAGGTTTCATTTGAGACAGCTTTCTTACTGCTTCTTAAAGCAACTTTTATTTTTGTACTGAAAAACTACTTTAAGTAGTAGGAAAGCCATCCCAAACAAAACCAATGTAGTTTGACCTTACTATTGATTAAATTTTATGAATATCTTCTGAATCCCTCAACTGCAACTTCATTTACAAGTTAAACTAACATTTTCATATTTTAAAACATGAATTTAGGTGATTATTTTAAGTGCATCAGCAAACAAATTAGCCAAACTGAAGGGTCATGCACCGACCTATGCTGCTCTCATCATGGAAGATCTTGATCCAGATCATCTTGGCTACATAGAGGTAACAAGGCTAATCTACTTAATCTCTACTGTTAGCTTGGATAAGTCCCCCAAAAATCACATAAAAAGAAAAGTTTAATTTTTTCAAGATATGGCAACTGGAGACCTTGCTTCGTGGAATGGTAAATTCTGAAGAAAACAATGAGAAGTTGATGAAAAGATCACAGACACTAATGAAGACAATGATACCAAGTCGATACAGGAACCCTATCAACCGTTCTGTGAACAAAGCCATGGACTTCGTTCATGAAAACTGGAAAAGAATTTGGGTCCTCAGCCTCTGGCTGCTACTTAACCTATCACTTTTTTCATGGAAATTCTATCAGTATAGGAGAAGAGCAGCATTTGAAGTGATGGGCTACTGTGTTTGTATTGCAAAGGGTGCTGCTGAGACACTGAAACTTAATATGGCACTCATTCTCCTTCCTGTCTGCCGAAACACCCTCACAAGGCTTAGATCAACAGCTCTAAGTTCCATCTTCCCTTTCGATGACAACATCAACTTTCATAAGGTTATTTACAAGATTATGATTTCATTTGGGACGACTTTCTTACTGCTTCTTAAAGCAGCTTTCTAGTACAACATATAAAATTTTTATACTCTAAAACTGCTCTAAGAAGCAATAAGAAAGCCGTCCCAAACGAAGCCTATATTCCTCATAACAAAGATTATTTACAAAGCTGACTGCCCAGTTATTCATAATTTTTTGTCCAATTCTGCAGATCATAGCAATAGGAATTACAATTGGTAGCTTGATACACACAATCTTCCATGCAACATGCGATTTCCCTAGATTGATCTCATGCTCAAATGAAAAGTTCATGAGAACTTTAGGGATTGATTTTCATTTCAAACAACCAAGCTATCCAGATCTGCTTGCAAGCACACCTGGGTGGACTGGGATCGTCATGATCATCCTCATGGGCTTCTGCTTCATACTAGCAACTCATTCTTTTAGGAGGAATGTGGTGAAATTTCCTTCACCTTTCCATTACTTAGCTGGTTTTAATGCTTTTTGGTATGCTCACCACCTCCTAGCTATTGTCTATGTGCTCCTCATTATCCATTCATTCTTTATCTTCCTCACCCATGAATGGTACAAGAAGACAGTAAGTTAGCAAATTCAATCCCAACAAATCAAATGGCATCATTTTCTTTCAAAAATCAAACAATTTCAGCTAAAAAAGCTTCATGGTTTATGCAGACATGGATGTATATTATGGTCCCTGTGACATTTTATACATGTGAGAGGTTGATCAGAGCATTCCGTGAGAAAAATCATCGTGTGAATATTGTTAAGGTAAATGCAAAATTAATATTGTTGTCTTCTATCAGAAGAAAATCAATAAATTCAAGTAACGTAAAGAAATTTCTTTTTGTCATGCAGGCAGCCATCTATCCCGGTAATGTTCTTTCAATACAGATGACAAAGCCACCAGGTTTTAGATATAAAAGTGGGATGTACCTTTTTGTCAAATGTCCTGATGTCTCACCATTTGAATGGTATTCTACCAATAAGCTCAGAAAATGGATTCAGATTTCAAAATATAAGAACCTGATTCTATCATAATTGTCAACAGGCATCCATTTTCCATCACTTCTGCACCTGGTGATGATCACTTGAGTGTCCATATTAGAACCTTGGGAGACTGGACAACTGAGCTAAGAAATTTATTTGGAAAGGTACACTGTTAAAGAAAAAAAACATGCAAAATCAAACCATACAAGACATAATATTCAAAAGAAATTTATCTGGTTACAGGTCTGTGAGGTTCAGGTAACTTCAAAGAAGGCAAATCTAGCCAGATTAGAAACAACAGTAGTAGCAGATGTTGAATTTCAAGAAACAAGGTAATTGTAGATAATAAACAAAATATTGTTTTTGTTTTTTTTCTCTCAGATGTCATTGCATAAATTCTGATAAAATTTTACAATAACTTTTTGCAGATTTCCAAAGCTTCTAATTGATGGACCTTATGGAGCACCAGCTCAGAGTTACACAAAATATGATATTCTTCTACTCATTGGACTTGGAATTGGCGCAACTCCTTTCATCAGCATATTAAAGGATCTCTTAAACAATATAAAGTCAAATGAAGTAAATGGCAAAACCCTATTTAGTAAATATTAAGGCTTTGTTTGGGACGGCTTTCTTACCGCTTCTTAAAACAGCTTTCTAGTACAAAATTTAAAATTTTGTACTAAAAAAACTGCTTTAAGAAGCGGTAAAAAGCCGTCCCAAATGAAGCCTAAAACAGTCCTTTCATATTCAGAATAACAGCTGATAAGCATAGAAACTGCTGCAGGAAGCACAAAGCATACATTTATCAGATCCGAACAGCCTGAAAAGTAAAGGCCCAGAAAGAGCTTACTTTTACTGGGTGACAAGAGAACAAGGATCATTCGAATGGTTCAAAGGTGTTATGAATGATGTTGCAGAGAGTGATCATAATGTAATCAATTCATCATGAGCTCAAATTTGCCTTACTAGTCTGCTTTATTGGTAACTGTTACTATTTTTGTTCTGCAGAATGTCATAGAAATGCATAATTACCTGACGAGTGTATATGAAGAAGGCGACGCGAGATCAGCTCTTATAGCTATGGTTCAGTCGCTGCAACATGCCAAGAATGGAGTAGACATCGTCTCCGGAAGTCGGGTAACTGTCTTCAGACTGTAATTTAACAACAAATTCTTGTGCTAAGCAACATATCAGTAAAAAAAAACTCACTGATTTATGGGCAACAGATTCGAACTCATTTTGCAAGGCCAAACTGGAGAAAAGTGTTCAGTGAATTAGCAAGTACCCACAAATCCTCTCGTATTGGTAAAACAGCTATGCTCTAATAATCTACTGCTGTTTTAGGTTTCGTTTGGGACGACTTTCTTACAGTTTTTTAAAGCAGCTTTCTAGTACAAAAATTAAAACCTATGTAGTAAAAAGCTGCTTCAAGAAACAGTAAAAAAGCCGTCCCAAAAGAAGCCTTAGTAATGACATTGAAATCCCATTTTTCATACTGATATTGGAGATGCAGGTGTTTTTTACTGCGGCTCATCTACACTGACAAAACAACTGAAGGAACTTTCACATGAATTCAGTCATACTACAACAACCCGGTTCCATTTTCACAAGGAGAACTTCTAGTTTTTGCATAGGAGAAGTGAGTTTAAATGTACCATAAATTTGTACAGTTACAGAAAAAAGTGGGGGAAAAGGAGAAGATATATGTTTTCTTATAATCTTGGTGTAGGGGGGTTAGAATATGTTTAGAGAGAATTTCAATAGCGGTGTTGAAGTGAAGCTGTTTTTTGTTATAAATGAGGTTTTTTTTGGTGTGTATAGCTTCTAATCATGTTGATGCAATGAATTGAAAATTTTATTTACTTTTCATTTTTACTTAATTTTAAATTTTCAACACTATTAGTTGGGTAGGAGAGTTATTTTTTTTATTAACTCTTCACCTCTTCAAGGATTTGACAGTCATATCTGATGAAATGTACTTAGGAGCATACCCTACTAAAAACAATATTATATTTTTATTCCTGAAATACATAATCATGAATATTTCTTGCATACCCAACTATGCATGCAAGTTGGATAAATAATTTAAATTCAGTGGGTAAGTAAACAATTATCATATTCACTGCAAACTATATACAAAAAGCTACCAGCTAATCATGATCAATTCTGCATGTTTTGACATTATTTTATTTTATAATAATGATATATCATAAAAAATTATATATATATTTAGAACATTCCTAAAACTAATTAAAATAAAGCTAAAACTGATAAGTACTCATTCAAACAACCACTAAACTAAAATACATAAACTGATTGTATCATATGAAAAAAATTTAGTTCAGGATACCCAAAACCTAAATATAATTGGGATGAGTTTTTCCATCAATTGAAATTTCTTTTTAAGAAGACAATCAAATTTATATTATACTCATCTCCAAATAAATCCAACAAACAAAAATTCACCCTAACATTTTAGTCATGATATGAAAATTCAGCTACATATGAGACCATAGGGAAGTAATATGTATGAGTGCAAATTATGTATATAAGGATACAGAAGACCATTTTCAAATGTTCTACCACGTTTGTATTGTTAATAGAATAAGTAATTCAATGGTTAGCAAGAAAAGTGAAAGAAAATGAGAAGAGATTAGGTTAATCTGTTCCAAAACTTGCACGCTCCCTCGTGTGAAAGTCAAGGGTAATCTTTATATCTAATTGCACTGGCTTCAACTGGAGAGATTATTTTGTGCGGACACCGGACGGGAGAACAGTCCGGTACTGTTTAGTACCGAGCGCGGTACACTTTTGGGATGATGTGACGCATTTTTATTGGCCTTTGGACGATGTCCAAACTCCGCACAAAATAATTTTCCCTTCAACTGAGGATTTTTTTATTCTCTATTGCTAAATAGCTCTAGCCATTTCCATGGTTGGCTAAGAATCCTCTTATGCTTCTACTAAACTTTGAGTCCTGTTTGTATCCTCATTCATACTAAATTATAATGATTCATGACCTTCTATTTCCATAGGCTTTTGAAAGATACAGCAGAAATATCTTCTGATTTGTGAGCAGATTTCTCAAAGCTTTAACTCTATCGTAGTTTTACCACTTTCTGATAGAATTATATTTTACTTCCGTAACACTTTCTGAAAGTCCTTATCACTCTTCCAAGATTGTTTGTATTGTGACATGGCCCCAATTTCTTCCAGCTTTGTAATCTATTTGAATAGGTACCTCATATATTTCCTGGCTGATTTGGCAAGGCTCTAAAGTCTTCTCCATGAAAGGATGGCTGCTTTTTCTTATTGGCATAGTAATTTTTGGCTCAAGAAAATACTTATCTTGTAAGCAACTCCGGAAAGGCAGCAATTTTAGTGGAATATTAATATCAAGTGGCAACAAGATCTCCTCTAGCTCATGCCACTCAAGATCTTCAGAATCGCCATCTTCATAAATCACTCTATACCAATTCACCTCAGAATCATATTTCACCACTTCTCCCTGGTAATATTGGCCTCCAAATAATTTTTTAACCTTCCTTCCTTCCAGCAACTCGCCAAAAACTGGATCATCAGCCAGCCGCAGATCACAAGTCGCAACACAACTAACTACAGGTTTCTTATTGCATGAAATGTTCTTTGGCAAGCCATTAATCACAACAGCTGGCTCTCCATCGACCTCAAAAACAACTGGAGATTCTGCCTCTTGTCCCTTAACTGTCTTCTCTATTCTGAACATCCGGTTTTTTGCATAAGGTTGACAGAAGAAAAGAATATATCCGTCTGTAAGGATAAATTAAAATGATTAAAATAAAAGCGTTAAATGAGAACCATCTTAATAAAAGAAATCCATTGATGCATCTACAATGGACTATTATTAACAGTGAGAAAGATTCCATCTGGCATCACTCAGTTCAACGATGAATCATGGCAGATCCCAGGCCAAATAAAGAGTTAAGACATCTTTGGCACATGACAAACAATGTAAACAATAAAAAAAGGCACCGGAAGATCATACAACACAACAAGGAATCGTAGAAGTACAAATAAAAAGTAGGATACACATACAACAAGGTACATGACAAGGCAGAGTAATATATTTATGCATGCATGTATGCAGGATAAGGCATATACATAAAGATATCTATTATCTTAAGCTGCAAGAGACCTAATCTTCTATCAGATAATTTATATCCATATTTTTTTATCTACTTAATTAGTAATTGGTGCATGATTAAAATTTTGTCAAATGTGATACATAACAAATTCCTTTTGTTTGTAGTTGCTGACATTTTATGTGTTCGCCTCTTTTTCTCCTGAGAGAGGAATTTTAGATTTTGGTGACTATAACATTATTGTTTGGAATGAAAGAAGCTTCTTGGTTGTTTTCACATTAAAGGTGCTATTTTTTTAATAAAGTTTAGAGCTGCAGTTTGCAGCTGTGGTTTTAAATTTTTTATATTGTGCATATCACTATATATTGCATTAGTGGACCCTAAGACCTAAGCATCCTGCATCATTAGGGTTCACTAATACAACCTAAAATGATATTTACCAAAAGACGGACAAAAGAGCACAATTCATGAATTCCCAACCTCCAATTTTAACAAAAACACGTCACTTTTGATGCAAAAGCAACAAACATGTTTATTTCATTCCAAAAAATAATATAACAGAAACCAAAATCTGAAATACCACATACAAATTGAGAGCAAATATAAAATTCTATGGCGATAAAGGTTCACCCAATAAAAAGGAATTGATATACATATCAAACACAACAAACGTCAATCACACACACCAATCACTAAGTAGTTAATACAAAATGACTACGCTGAGCATCACTTCTCACCCGATAACAACTTAGACATCTCAAAACTTATACTTTCAACATAAAAGCTATAGTTTACAATTCATGTACAACATATTCTATTAATATATTCTTCAAATATGAGAAAGAATATCATTTGTAATATACAACTCACACAAGTTAAATCATTTTAATTCGGCCTGACCTGTGCAATTGGGTATTGAGTCATCAAAGGTTTAAAATTGTACAATTGGGTATTGAATCATTTTTTGTTCGTGAGGCGAGACGTAAGCCTCAAGGCGTTTTAAGGTGTGAGCCTTAAAATTAAAAAATTGCGTAAAGTACAAAAAAAGGTCAAAAGTAGAGGGGACGATACAACACACAATAGTTTGATGCCATCAAAGGTTTAAAATTGTGCAATTGGGTATTGAGTCATTTTTTGTTTGTGAGGCGAGATGTAAGCCTCAAGGCGTTTTGAGGTGTGAGCCTTAAAATTAAAAAATTATGTAAAGTACAAATAAAGGTCAAAAGTAATTTTTATATAATATATAAATAATATGTTAAAGGATGACATATTAACTTTCTATTGAACTACGAACACATTAACATACATATGAAACAAAAATTGGCGGATACAACACACAACAGTTTGATGCCATCAAAGGTTTAAAATTATGCAATTGGGTATTGAGTCATTTTTTGTTCGTGAGGCTAGACGTAAGCCTCAATGCGTTTTGAGGTATGAGCCTTAAAATTTAAAAATTGCGTAAAGTACAAATAAAGGTCAAAAGTAATTTTTATATAATATCCAAATAATATGTTAAATGATGACATATTAACTTTCTATTCAACTATGAACACAAATTAACATACATATGAAACAAAAATTGTACAAGAGATAAAATGACAATCGCTAAATTGCGCGAAATATAATTAAAATATAAATATTACATGAGGAAAAAAGAACGTTTAATATAAGAATTGCATGAAAGTATCATATCACATTAAGTTCAACTCAAAAAAAAAAATCCCAGTTTCTAATTCATCCACACTTAATTTCTAAAAAAGGTTGAAATAATTGCCAACAACTCAAAAATTATATGTACTATCACCATTGAGGGGGTTTTTATTTAAGTCGTCATCATAACAAATTAATCTCTCCCTTGTCTCATCCTGTGAAGTCCAATGCCTTCCAATATTCTTCTACTTTATTTGTTTTAGTCATCTTCATCTTTCATAAATAATTTTTATCAACATAAAGATGAGATTAATATTCCAAAAAATTTAGAGGACGTGGTGGTGGTTGTGGCTTTCAAGTGATCCTTGACAGCATCTATGACAGTGGTGGACTGTGGTGAAGATAGTTGGCTGGACGTTGAAGCAGTCGAAAGGAAGTTGCTGTGACTCAGCATGATTGGTTCGGGGCTTTACTTTAGCATTTATATAGGTTTTAATATACGCACACACACGCTTCGAGACATTTTTCACTGAATTGCACTGAGGCAAGCCTCATATTGCGCAATTTTAAACAATGATGCCATATCTACCCTGTCTATATCCTTGGAATAATTTTATGTCAACATCCCATACAAGATAATAGTAGAGCAATTAATCCATTGATATATCATTTTTATAGGAAGTAGGTCAAGGTTGGGGATGCAACCCTAGTTTCAACCAAGAAAGGACATTCACGTTAATATCTCATGCACGATTGTAGTTGGACAACTTTTTTACTTCCACCATCTGGATTTAGTAAATCTAGGGTTTACTGTGAAACTGTGGAAAACGCCATAAAATGCAGCATTTACTTATCGTGAGATTAACTTTGAGCTTTTTAGGGTTTGGCTAAATCCAGCATAAATCCCGTTAAATTTTGCGGCCAAAGAGGTTCCTATGAAAAGAGGGAAAGACTATTACCTTCGGAAATGGCAGAAATCGATCGCATGAGAAGTTGGAATGCTATTAGGGGCGCTTGAAGAGTGGCCGACAGAAGGTTCGCGTGTGACAAAATCAGAGAGGTGAAGTATTCAGATGGAGGAGGCAAATACTACAGGCTGACCGGTTGTTTTGTAGAGAGGCTTCTAGCATAAAAAATCAAAGCCCTAAAAGTACTTTTCGCTCGAGAGGAAAATGCGTAAGGCAGGAAGAGTAGTGAACCTTATTGTTATAACTACGCCGGCCCCGGCTTAGGGCATCTCAACCGAAAAACACATCCTAAAATGCATGCACTAAGACTTCAAAATATTGTAATTCATCTTCAATCGAATTGTATTTCTTTTTTCTTTTACGCGCTTTCTGTGAACATAACAACTCTCTCCTCTTTCACGAGTTTTTCTCTTTCGCGCTTGTCTACAACAAATTCGGCAACCCAAAATTTTGTTATAAGTGAACAGTTCGATGTCAATATTGATATCGTACTATCTGCGTACTGAATTTTGATGTGAAATTTGGAGTTCGAATGCAGCGAATGATGGTCGACATATGATGACATGCAATTCGGTTGGAGACTTGGAGATTATTTTAGTATATTTTGATTGACGATTGCAACAATAAAAACAACTACTAGTCAGTCCTTCACTGTGGCATGCAATGATTGTATGTATATATATGTACATGTATGTATGTAACGATTGTATGTATGTGTATGTACATATATGTATGTATATACATGTATTTATTTATTTATTTCTAAATGATATTAAAAATATATTTTTCAAAAATGAAATTTAATTTTCAAGAATACATTTCAATGTCATCAGTAAGTTTTTAAAAATTATATTAGAATATCTTATCAGATTTTTGTAAGATAATATTTAAGCTCATCGTAAACATTTTTTGTCATGATATCTTGACATGAATTTTTTCATATAAATTCTCATTTTTTTTTAATTTCATTATAGGTGTAATTAACATTAGATATAAAATTATGAGTAATTCTTTTAAATAATAAATTAATTCATAATGTCACAATAATAAAATAAATTAAAATTTAAGAAGTAGCTTGCGTCAAACTGCTCAAATTTGCAAAAGCCATGTAAAGCAACCAAATTTTATTCTATTAAAAGAAAGCCCAACATGGCTTATTTAAGGAATTCCCCATTAGATTAGGTATCAAGGAGCTGTTTGGTTGGCTAAAAAAGAATACATTGTAAAAGAAATATTTTGAAATTGTTTGAATGAATGTATAGTCAATACAATTGAATGTTTTTTTTAGAAGTAATGAATGATGTGTAAAGTTTAAATATTGTGGAGGCTAGCGTGTGGCAATGACAGTGGTGGTGGCCATGGTGACTGACGGTGGTGGCCGGTGGCAACCAGTGATGGGTGACGGGTGGTAGAGGAAAGTGGCGGTTACCAGCAGTGGCACTTGTGATTGGTGGTGGTGGTGGCTAGCACCGGGTGGCTAAAGGTAGGTGGTAGTGGCCGGCGGCGGCATAACTGATGTTTGGTGGTGGTGGTGGTCGGCGAGCGGTAGCCAACGGGCAGATAGTAGTTGACGACGGTGACTAGACGCAGTGGTGGTCAGCAGTCAAGCGAGCGGTCAAGCGAGGTTGCTTGTGATATAAACGGTTTTCGCTCAAAATTAGACGAGTCTTGTTTATACTATATTTAATTTACTTTGCATTTCTTTTTCATCCAATCAAATCCTTGAATTTTACACCACTTTATATTCCAACCAAACAGCCATGTAATTCAAATGAGAAATTTACCTAGACCTAACTTAGCCTATGGCTTAAAGGATGGAAGGTTCAAGTTTACAGTAAGGAAGAACCCTTCCGACACCATGGATAACTTACAAGCTAAGATATAAAAATATATGAACGCAAACGAATTCATGAAGCTGTCTAAAAAACCTTGCTCAGTCAAAATAGGGAGTACTTCAAGTGACTAGAGAAGTTAAAGTTTTTTGCTTAAGCAGTGAAACCCAACAAGTACTACTAGCTTGCATCATAATACCCATGGATGTTTGATATTGATTTTTGTTGATAGCTTGAATTGTTAGTGCAAAAGCTCTCAAAAGTGGGGGCACTTGAGTTTCTTGGTGGTTAACATGACAAGCAAAAGTAGCTGATACAAGAGTTTCCAAGTCAAAGTTTGTCGTCAATTGCTAAAACGATGGAGGCAATTATGGGCATATGAATAAAAGCATTGAAATATTCTTTCGAGGTTCCATTGCTTGAAGAAGAGAAGAGATCGAGAGTAGGAGCAACATAAGGTTTTAGGGCTAGTAGTTGCATTTTGTCATTAAAATTTGGGCTTCGTTGAGACAGCTTTCTTACTGCTTCTTAAAATAACTTATTAATATAAAAATTAAAATTTATGTACTAGAAAGCTTCTTTAAGAAGCAGTAAGAGGCCGTCTCTAATTTTTCATTTAACTGAATCAATATATTCTCTATTAGAACTATACCATTTGCAAAAAAAAACATATATTAAAGCAGCCAATTTGGACATCAATAGGCAGCATCTACATAGCTAATATAACAAGATGGACTCAACGCTAATTATTGATGCAATCCTACTTTACTTGGAAACTCTTTGGTTTTTAACATACTTTGGACACTCACATTTCTTTCTTAATACGTATAGAGAAGTGTTTTTGATAAGCGATCGATAGCTTATTGAATTATAGTAATACTTGGAAACAAAACAGAAGCCGGTGTTTATTTAAGTTGACACTTGGGATCAAAAGCAAATTCTATTTCTATTATTTCTTCTAGTTTTCTTGGCCGCCATTGTTCATTTTCTGCTCACTTTTGCTGTTCTGTAATTGCTTTCATATCCTATTTTAGACCCACTATGGTGAATGGTTCTTTATTCGTTCAATTGGGTATGACGACATCCAAGCTCTAATCATCCTGGTAAAACTGTGATAGGACTTCCTTTTTTTTCTTATGGGTTTGACAGTTAAGACATTTTATTTCTATTTTAGTTTTCCCTCAAAAGACCAAATCTTGTTGGACGAGAAAAGATAAGCATCATGTTTTAAATGAATGTTCTAAGGTTGATTTGTGGATATAGTTACTCTAAGATGGCTAGCCTAGCATTCTTTCAGCCAGTGAGCAAGTAAACAAGAAATAGTTAAAATACAATATGAAGTTTTGCATCTAAGATGGTTGCATGATAATTTTTTATGCAAGTGAGCATTACGTTCCTTCAATAACAACTTTTTTTATGGCGTCGAAAACTATTTAATAGTTGAACATAAATGATAAATCTTGATGGTAACTTTTGCACTCATATTTATCTTGTGTATTCAAAGGCCATGAATCTCTTGATCAACTCCACCAAGCTCCATCTCTCTCAGAGTTGGTCCTAGTTTACTAGTCATGTCTGTTGGGGATGGAAGGAAGTAAATCATGCAACGAAACAGACAAGAAATTAAAAGCAACAAAAAGTAAATGACACTAGGAATTAAAATGAAAAAACCGAAAATTAGGAAAAAAACTACAAAGCCACGCCACACCAAGAAATCCACTATGAAAATTCGGAGAAATAAGTGCATCTCTCTTATCTCTCACTCTTTACTTACTCCTCTTCTCTCTTACAGCATTCTCACATACTAAACAAAAGAGAAAAAGCCTCTATATATCACAAAGGGATGTCACTCTTGAGAAAAAATGAGAAAGAAAATTGTTCAGTCAGCTTTGAAGCACTGCAGCGCCAGTTTGAAGCACTGCAACGCCAGTTTGGAGCACTGTTTGTTTCTTTTTGATACTGTGGTTGGAGCACTGCGCTCAAACCTATGATCGCGATCTATCTGATGATGTTGTTGATGAGGACATCATCAGCATTTTTGACACGTGTACCATCAGGAGACGCCGGAGATCGACGACCACGATCATGAGTTTTATTTTGAGTCATTTTATGTTGTAGTTTATTTTATTTTCAGTTTTTTCCGCTTTTGCCCTTATGGGTATTTGGTCGCTATTGTAGCCTAAGGGGCATTTTAGTCTTTTGTTTTCTTTGTCATTTGGAGGCCTACATATGGCCCTTTTCTTATGTAATAGTTAGTTTTTGATGAAATAAAATTTTGCCATTTCATGTTCTCTTTGTGAGTGCAAACCTCCACGATCTCTTAGTGAGTTCGTAGGAGAAGCTAGATCTCTTTGTGAGTTCTAGGTTCTTTCTTGCTCTATTACTCTCTTTCATTGCTCTTGATCTCGTCGTCGTCACGGAGGTTTGGGTGGAAGCAAATGTGGAAGATTGGAATTCGTTCTTCGAATCCCTAGAAAATTCCAATTCCTCCTCCCCTTGCTCTGGTCGCCGCCTATTCCTAGCAACCCCAAGCCGCCGGCCCCTTTTCTGCAGCCTTCCGCATGCCAGCCACTCAGCCACCCGCCGGCCAGCAACCAGCCACCTGCCGGCCAGCCTCCCGCCGGCCAGCCCTGCAGCCCCCTTCCCGCCGCCTTCCCCATCTTGAATCCATGGCATTTGAATTTCAAACCCTTGATGAAACACTTTCCTAATTGGTGCCCCTTCATTAAGCAAGCACACATTAATGAAATTAAAGTCAAATTTGAATTTCAAATTTGATTTCCCTCTCATTATAAGGCTTGGAAGTTACTTAATACTTAATTAAATCTGAAATAAAATTCAGATTTATTTCATTTATCTACTTAAACTTGGGCCCCACCCTCTTTACTCCCAAATTAACCTCTTCTCTCCATGTGGCCGGCCACCTTCATTTGCCTTCTTTCTCTCTCCTAATCACCCTAATAATCCCACAAATTCAGCCCAAATCTTCTCCCCATAGCCGCCCATCTCTCCCTCCTTGGATTAATTTGAAATTCAAATTAAATCCCTATCCTGAACCACTAAAATCTGAATTTTATTTCAGATTTCCTGCATTTGCCTCTTAGCCCCCACCATCGCCGTCAAGGAAGAAAGGATAAGACGTTGGATGCTCACTAGTCATCCCATGGACTACCCGCCACCGGCTACCGCTCCAATGGACTACGCTTTTGTGCGCCATTTGTCTCCTAGTGGCATCGCTCGGTTGCTCTCAATCTTCCTCCATTAAAAGTGCCACCAACAAGAAAGTAAGCGAGAGACCCAAGGTGAAAAGTCTATTTATTAATTGTGGATTATTGTTACTCCCCATAGAATTACTCTTTAATTCCATGTTGTCAATTTGATATTGTCCCGTTAATCTAGTTATAACCGCATGCCTTACTTAATGTTGACTTGATAATTCTGAAAACCTAACTTGGGTAAGCATTAATTCTATAACTATCAAAGCTTTCAAATCTTATATTAAAATCCCCAAGATGTTCTTGTTTCCAGGCACTTAGTTTCACATCAGCTGTGGTGCTCAAACCTACAGCGCTATAGCACTACTGCCACTACATAGCGTTGTGGTGCTGAATCTAGAGTTTTGCAATACTCCGCTTTCTATCGTTTCTCCCAACAAACATTGCAGGACCAGGGAGCTCGGTACACCGTGCCGGGGGCGTTGCTCGGAAAAAAAATAAATTACGTGTGCAAAGCACCTGAAACCAAGCAGGAGAAGGATCCCCAGCACGAGAAATTGACTTGAGAACCGTGGCAAAAATAAAACTCGATTGATCAACACGATCAAATTCCACACAGAACTAACAATGCCTCTCCTAACAAGCTAAACTCTCGACCCATAATTATTGAAGAAAAATTGCAGGAGATAATGGAGATCGAGTTTCAAACTCCAAAGAATTTGTTGCCGCCATCGAAGAGGTCTTTGAAGGAATATGAGAATCACATGTTATCTTACTTTTCGTGGTTAAATAGCATCTAATTACGTTCATCAACTATAAAACACAAGTTTGTTTTTAAGAGAGATGCATTTTTTCCCATTTTGATTTTTCTACTAATGTTATCATGCCAGAGTAATTCATACTTGCATGCTCTATGCTTACACTTAACCAAGCTATGGAGTTATTGAAATTTAGAGCTGGAGATTATATTTGTTTCTTTTTGATAAACTACCCCAAGATTCCTCAACTAGAGAACAATCAATCAATTACATAGGTAAGATGGTCATTGAGTAATTTGAATGGAGCAGAAAAATGAATTTAAATTTTACAAAATAACTTATGTTAAGATGAGCTTGATTTTTTTGTCTCTCATGGATTAATTTTCCAAGAAGCAGAAAGTTAAATCTGCCATAAGTGCATCTCTAACCGAACTCTATTTGATCATTTGCATTTCCAGCGAACCTGCACCCGAACGGCATATGCATATGCATTTTTTGTGACTGTGAATAGTGCGATGCCAAACCCATTTTTTAAATTTTTTTTAATTATTAAGTTATCCTAAAATTATTAAATTTTATGATTTTGATACCAAACATATTAGTTTAACTTATGTTATAAATTTTCTAATTTTAATATCTTTAATTTTTTATTTACTTAACTTATTTAAATTAGGATTTTCATTTAAAATAATTTAAAATGCAATAGCTTAATTAAAATACAGCATTAATATATAAATAGGGAGGAGAAAGAATATACTCAAAATATTCTTTTTTTATTTTAAAATTGGAGTTTGGTTGAAGATGAATTACTCTTTGATATGATTGTTACGGTATTTTGAAGTTAAAAACAAGTTTTTTCGTTAGAGATTCCCTAAATTTATAAGAGGACTTACTTACATACCATAGAATTAACTCTTACCTATTTTTTTTTATCTAATTCCTAAATATTTATATTTATTCATATAATTTCATTGTATTTAAATCATATAAAATTAAATGCATGCAAAAGTATATTTTACTTTAATAAGTTAATTTTAGTGATATTTTTTTTATGTAATTTAGAAATTAACTTTGAAATTTATACTAAATTTCCAACCATTAAATCAGAAGGCATCTTGATGTTTAAGAGTTTAATTTTTTTTTACTTAGGGGGTATCACAACTTATAGCAAAAATTAGTTTACACTAGAATGCTGATGTTAACGAAAACATAAGGAAATCTCGCAACGAGGAAATGTCGATGGAAGGACCATTATTCTTTCCTTAATGCCTTTGAATATCTATATTCTACATCTTGTCCTGAATTTCTTGACCAACATAGAAACTTTCTTTCTGAATATTGGTTGATGCCATCCATGATTTGACTCCAATGGAATTTTTGACTCCCAAGTTTCTTTTGTTTTGAATACCCAAAAAAAAACTTAGTTGATGAAACTACACCTTCAAATCTTGTACCACTTTACAATTTCCTAATCTTTTGCAGGTTCCATTGATTGATAGCTTCGGTCTCTATCAGCTCACTACACCTAACTATGTGATGAAAACTGCTAGCTAGTCAAACACAACCTCCTAATTCGGATTTCATTTTAAGCTTCATTTGGGATCTTTTTTTTACTGTTTCTTAAAGCAGCTTTCAAGTACAAAAATTTTAACTTTTGTATTAAAAAGTTAACAGAAAAAAATCGTCCCAAATGAAATCTTAATCTTATTATGGTCAAGTGATTAGTGGGTATTTAGCATCATTTTCTTATCCCTGGTCAACATAAGCATCCAGGGGGTTGCTTTCCTCATTCCCATGCTTGTTTTTTGCTCATTACAAAAACTAAAATAATTTAGACATTAAATAGTGCTTGTTCCATCTAGCTCACCAAAACACTTAATGCACTGAATCTTAACACCTCACATGATGCTTTCCTCCACCATGACAAAAAAAAGAAGAAAGAGAACTACTGCTATTGCTGTTAAATAATCTCCAACCCATCATTGTGTAGCCTAAGCTAGTTGTCACCTTTTGCTCTTAGCCTTCTTAGATACCCTTCCAAAAGACAAAAGTACTAATTTGGAGTTTTAATTGCTGAAAGTTTCAAGGAAAAGTCCTTACAACTAATTAGCATTTGCGGTTTATCTTAGTCAGTTTTGCCTCTCTTATCAGCAATATTTTTCTTCTTCTTTTTTAACTTGTCTGATTCCAAGGCCCAGTTAAAGGTGTAAAATTGCGTATGAAACTGAGTGATACGTGAAAAAGTTTCGAGTTTCTGGGACAAAATAAATTAATTGAGTTTTCTGGATTGCACATTAAAGATTGTAATGGGTGTTTGGAACCTTTTTGATAGAAAATACTTGAGTTCGCAAGCATCCCTAGGGGTAATACTTGAGTTCGCAAGCAAACATATCACCAATTGGTGAAAAACAGCAAGAATAATGCGAAATCTGGATGAAAATATCCCAAGACAATATATTGCGGTAGGAAAATCAAAGCCAAACAATAAGAAAAACAAGATACAAGAGATCCTCAATTCGAGAGGATGATCGTCTCTCACAAATCTCTAGACAAGAGAGTCTAGAGCCCAAGTCGCCAAGAAAATCCTAATTGAGAACAAATCAAAACATAATCCCTCCCTTAACATCTCATGCTCTTTAATACAATTACCCTCCCAAGCCCTAGCCGAGGCGGATAGTTTCCGGCTCCTGTAATAGATCTGAGCCAGCCCCCGACTGGGCCGATTCAGGTTGAACCGGCCTAACACTTTTCTAGAAGGACATCATCTGTGAGAGAAGAAGAAAAGTTACACGCACTTTTGTATTGATATGCAATAGTAGATTGTTTACCTAAGAATACACTTTCATTAGTGGTTGCTGTAGAAATCATTGCAGTTTTACTGTTATTACTAGTTGCACACCTTCATTATAGTTAACAACTATGTTATTATATTTGTTATCTTGGTCTGAGTGGACAAAAGGAATAAGCATAGTCACAGTAGGCCTCTCCTTCCCTCTAGAGAGGAAGAAGGGCCCTTTTGCTCTCTCTTGATTACCACATAGCCTTTGCTTAAAGCTAAGATTCCATGAGCGTGGGGAGAATTGGAGAAATTTCTTTTCTGTTCTATTTAATATAAACTATAGCTATTAATTCTGTTCTGCTTTGTTTTTTGAGGAGACAGGTCACTGATTACCTCTTATAAAAACAATTGTACTTGGGAGGCAGAAGAGATTGGGCTGCATGTGTGAAGGTTTTTTTTTTCTGTTCTTTTTATATTTGTCATATGGGTTGTTCTAATGTATAAAATAAGATATTAGTGGACAATGAGGTGCTTTGTTTAAGCATAAAATCATGGTGTTCTTTCTTTGTTATACTGTGAGTTAGGAAAAACAGAGAATTATTAAGTAAATAATACAGATTTAAAATTGATACTATGATTAATCTCTTATATGATTAAGGCTCTATTTGGGATATATTTCTTACTGTTTTATCAGCAGTTTCTTAGTACAATTTTTTTTTGAATTTAAAACTTTTGTACTAGAAAGATGTTTCATAAAACAGTAAGCAAGTTGTCTCAAAAGAGACCTAAGTGATTGGAATGAATAAATTAATTTGGTCTTGACCGTATTTGCTAGTGTTAGTAAAGTTGACCGTCTACCCAATCGTCGATGGTTTGGGATTCTCCAAGTTCCTCTTCTAGCATCATTTTTGGCCGATGGCTACCATTCACCAACCTATACTTATTGTCACTATTAAATCGCTTTCTCAAGATGTGAACCCTACGGATTGCTTCACTATCCCCTTCGATAATCAATCTCCAACGGTTACTTTATTTAGATTCATCTTTAGGCTTCGTTTGAGACAGTTTTTTTGTTGCTTTTCAAAGAAGCTTTTTAGTACAAAAAACTGCTTTAAAAAACAATAAAAAAGCTGTCCCAAATGAAGTCTTAATTATTTTAATCATAACAAAGATGTCACATTCTTTTTAATAAATAAGCCTTTTTTTCAAATACCCAAAGTATAAAAACTAATACAAATATTTTAATCATGCAATACTTCTACAGAAGACCATCCACTTAGTCACAGAAATGTTTTTCATTCTTCTTTAACTTCTATTAATCTCTCATTAAGCTTTTTCAACAAATTTCTAATAAGAAATTTAGTTCTATGCATTGAGATGGTATATTTGTTTCTTGCTTAGGAGCAATAGATCTCTCTAAATAAAAATCATAATATTTATTTATTATCATTTTTACTTTTATCAATATAATATACAACTAAAAACATAAAAAAATAAAAAGATTTCCTTCTCTAATGATTTCCTAACAGTGAAATGTAAAAGCTCTATAATTCCAACCTTTAATGATTTATTATTCTTTAATTCAGTGTCATAATAGCAGAGGGGCCAAAGCTCAAGCAATGTACAAAAGAAAATTACAAGAATCCATTCACACTTTCATCTCCAGTAACTATGTCCCTTTTTCTCTTCCTTTTCCCTAAATATTAATTTCCTATTTAGCATTAACCTTAATCTGTAATTCTAATCTCATCATTAACACAGCTTTTTCATCAGCTTATGCTGCCTTATTTATATATTATAAATATTTTCTTTATGTCAACTCTCCCTATGGTCCAGTTGAATTCCCCACTGATGCAATCCTGGCCCAATCTAGTTTAATTGGTTTTTAGTAATTAAATTCCAATGGCAGGATCATTAAGCTCGTGGATTAAGCGCTAAGTTCAGTTAATTTTAATTAGCTTTATGATAAGTGGATGCTAATTAAGCTTAAAATCTTGGTATTATTTCAAAAGATATTGAGCATGTAATCAAAGTATTACATGCTCAGTATATCACATACTTAATATCAATATAATAAATCAATAGTATCAAACAGTATCAGTGTTTTATATTGATAACAGTAATAGTCCAGTGACATAAGCAGTAAAATACTGCAATACAATAAATTCATGTAGTAATAATAAACCCGTACAGTAATAAAAATAATGTCTAAATAACATGTATTTTAGTAGTCACACTAAATAAATAAGAAGTTATGGCTATCATGATATTTTTCAGTAATCAATAATCAGTAGTCAGTAATCATTGGCTCAGTAAACATAGCTGTCATTCTTTGCCTGTTGGCACAATGATATCTCCTTATATCTTCTATCGGTATAGCAATAACTCATTATAATTCTCAATCGTTGTATCAGTAAAGGATAACATGCACCTAACAATAGTATTTAAAGAAAAGCACATCGGTTCACCATCCTTCACAAGTCAATCAATCTCTAAATAATGAATCAACCATGTGTCGCTTCTAAGAAAATTGATATCAAATTCTAAAAATAAAATATTTGCTGAAGAAGTTGAAGCACCTCTGAATCTAAGCTACAAGAAAAAGCTAGAGAGAATTTTGGCTTATGATGTCATTAGATTAATAAACAAATATATTTCAATGGTTAAAATTCATTAGATGAATAAAACTGAAAGAGAAGCTGCTAAGAAAAATAAATCTAAGATGAGACAGTTATATCCTAATTTATTATGATGGTCTGATTTTTAAAATATTAAGGATGATATTTCTCTGAGGAGAGGAGAGTTGTAACACATGTATAGTCAGTGTGTAGTTCAACATGTTTATAGCGATATATTATAGTGTAATCATTAAGTATATATTTTTTTTATGATAAAATGAAAAGAGTTGATTTGTGGATAAATTTATTTTCACTAAGCTAGATATTATTAATAGCTCTATGATCTTTTGTTTATTATAAAGTTTATATTATAAGATAAATCTAAAGATTTTCAAAACTTAGATCTTAGGGTTTGCTTATTGCAAGCCTACATGATAGGACCAATCTAGTTTGTGAGTCTTATAGGATTGGATTGTGATGGGATTAATATGATTAGGCTTATTCTAACCTTAGGCTTAGTCAGGATTGATTCCAATCTAGTGAATCCTTAGGCTTAACTAACCCTCAAAAGTGATCAAGATTTATCCTTATGATAGTCTTTCACATAAATGCATTTCTTGAGTTGTCAATTTAACATTTTTGGGGCTTAATGAGTTCAATTGAACTCCTAGGAATCCAATTGGGACTAACTTGGATTTGGCTAAGTTCAAATGAAACATCCTAACATTAAGACAAGAGAGAGAGAGAGAGAGAGAGAGAGAGAGAGAGAGAGAGAATGAGGAAATTATTCGATCAGGTCACCGGACGTGTTCGGAGCCAAATGAAAATGCGCCACATCACCTCCTACTTAGTACTGAGCTAGGTAATAAGCAGTACCGAGCTCGATACTGCTCGGTACTTAGTACTTCACAGTACCGAGCTCAGTATTGCTCAGTACTGTGAATACCAAACGTAAACTGTGTCCGGTGACCTGACCCAATAATTTCCCGAGAGAGAGAGAGAGGTGAATGACCAACTTTAGGACAGAGATTGAAAATCAATCTTTCCTCAAAATGTTGTAATCATCATCCTTAAATTTAAGTCACTTACAAGCATCCTTAGACAATTTTTTTAATAAAAGAATTTCCAAGTAAAATAATATGTTATTTTATATTACTATTTGAATAACCCTAATATAATAGGTTTTAATATATCTAGATATTATAGATCAACTAAAGTAGGTGATGACATGTTAAATAATTGTATACTACATTGATGAGTCAAGCATCTATCTCCTTAGCGTTTGTTGACAAATATTGATATTATGCCCACCATTATGGGGACACATGGCAAGTCGTGATAGGCCAAAGCAGAGCACTTGGGGATTATGAAATTGAACATGATACACTAATCTATCAATTAGAGGAACAAAATTTAATTAAAAAAAAAAGTTAGGATAAAAAAAAGCATAACAAAAATTGAATTTTGAGCGAGGGTATCAACTCGCTGCCATCCTCTTAGGAGGAGCAAGACGGCATAACTAATCCCTCAATTGAACATAACGGAGCCAAGAGCCAACTCACAGGCGTCGGGCCCAAGCTTTGCTACTCCTCGTGAGCCTTTGAGAGAGGATTCGAACATGGGTTAGGTGTTCCCAATAGGGGTGTCAAAACCGAGTTTCGGGTCGGGTCGAACTGACCCGGGGTCCAAACGGGTCAACCCTAACCCGACCTAGATATGTAAACAGGTCGAAAAGTCTGACCCGGACCCGACCTGTCGGGTTGCCGGGTTGACCCGACCTGACCCGGATTTGGGTTCTGCTGTGAGACCTCGTTCCCTTCCTGTTCCTCTCTAATTTGGATTTTTCCTCTCAGGATCGTCCGGGACGATAGTGGGATCGTCCAGGTCGATCTGCACTATAGAAAATATCGGCCTGAAAATAGTCCTGGGAACCGTCCAGGACGATTTTTTTGGTCTGATCGTCCCGGGACGATTTGGCGATCGGCCGGGCCGATCAGCTTAATGATATGCGTAAATCAGCTCGTTTTGAGGAGAGAGAAAATCATTTTAAACTCAAAATATCTGATTTGAGGAGAGAGAAAGAGAAAAGGAAAAAGAGGAAACCTGGTTTTGGAGGCCGCGGTGCGCTTTTCGTCCGACGCTGCTGTTGGGAAAAGTGAAGATCTCGTGGTAAGGACTCCGAACCCTATTTCTGTTTTCAAAGATATTGAGTTTTGACTGAGTTATGATCCGTTTTGTGTTTTCGTAGTCGAATTTTCGACGTGATTTTGATTAGACACAACTTTCACCGCACAACTTTTGATATGTTATAGATATGACTATTGTACACGATTTGAGTATTTTCTGCGAAGATTTTACCGGTCGGAATTGATTCTACGCGATTTTAATCGAATAAAAAAATATCAGGACTTGATTTGATTTGATTTCTATAGAATAATAGTCTTGCATTGATGTCGTGAATATTCTGTTGTAATTTGGTAGAATTTGGAAATCGTGTTTTTTAAAGGATTTTTGTGTAAATTTGACCGACTGCCGTTACGCTGCCCGATTTTCGTATGATTTCCTAATTTTCTGGAATTGATAGATTGAATTGAGATGTGCATGATTATTGATATGATTGTACTGAATTGATTTAATATTGATTATTGCATTGATTATGGATTGATTATTGAACTGATTATTGATTGACTATTGATACTGGAACCCAAGTGGAACCTGGTTGAACGTTGGTGAAGATTGATATTGACCTGTACAGGATGGTGGGCCGACGGGCTTTCCTTTAAACCATTGATCATTGATATAACGATTGGGAGTTATAAGGAGTTTTATATGCCGACGGGCGGCCGACGGGCAAAAAGAGTGACGACTCTTATTGATAGACCAACGTACTACAACAGCAACGGATTCTACAACAGCAACATGACCAGTTGATTTTACTTGTCCAGTATATAGTATTGAATTGCATGTTTACTGTATTGATTTGTGGATTCATTGTTTTATAGATTCCTGCTTTATCGACTTTGATTGGATTTATTAGATCATACGATTTCGTTGATTTCACTGATTGATTGCTGTGCATCGACATTGAGCATTGATATAGAAATGGATTGATATAGATATTGCATTGATAGCATGGACATGAATAGTATAGAATCATTGACACTGTTGTTTATAGATTCATTGATTTCTGCTTATAGATTCATTGTTACTACTGCCTATGGATTTATTGATCTCACTTATAGATATTATTGATTAGACCGTATTGATTTGATTTGATAGCGAATGATTTAACGGATTGATTGATTCGACGATTTGATTGATTTGACGGATTGACTGATTTTCTTCTGTGTACGGATTTCTTCGAGATTGACGTGAATTGATCGAGCTAGATTTATTGATTTGCCTGCTGCTGCATTGACTGGTTTTATTGACTATGGATTTTTGTATTGCACCGATTCATTGACCATTGACTGAAATAGATTTGATTGACTGTGATTGACTGACATGCATATTGATAACATAGCCGTGCTTTGATTTCAGTTATAGGTATTAGGTGACCTGCTGGGCTTTGTAAAGCTCATTATATGTGGTTGACATTTTCAGGTCAGGGCAAGGGAGCAGAAGATAGGAATTGATCCAGATCTTCAGGTTTTTATCTTTTGATTGATAGTGATTCTTTTGTACTCAGGATGGATTTCAGAACTGGTGATTGTAGTGTAGTTCCTGAGTATTGTATATAAACTTTTGAGTTTGAATCGACTTGTATATTGATGTTTTAAATTTCATAGATGTTTGATAGACTGTTTAATTGAAGGTTTTAGATAACTCTGGTAAATTGTTTGAATAATTGATTGACATTTTTTCCAAGTTAGATCTTGGGGCATCACAATGTTTTAAATTTCATAGATGTTTGATAGACTGTTTAATTGAAGGTTTTAGATAACTCTGGTAAATTGTTTGAATAATTGATTGACATTCTTTCCAAGTTAGATCTTGGGGCATCACATATGCCAGCGTCGAAACTGTGGAACGGTGGCGAGCGGACGGCAGTCAAGGTGGCGAATGCGGGGCAGCGGGCGCTCGGGTTCACGGTGGAGGGCGCGGCCGCGCGGGGAAGCGGGCGCGGCCATGCGAGGCAGCGGGAGCGTGGGGCAACGGGCGTGTGGGCGCGGGGCAGCATGCGCTGGGCAGCGGGCGGGAATCCAAAATTTTTAAATTAATTGGGTCAACCCGCCAGGTCAACCCGATCCCTGGGTTCAGCGTGGATCCGCCCTTGGAGCCGAGCCACACAACCACCTAATTATTTCCATCTCAGCAGAATCTATCACTGCTGATTCAACTCATGCCAGCAACAAATACACGAGAGTGAATACAACGTTACAGAACTCCTTCCCAAATGGACTTCATGTGAGTGATGAGACCACTTTTTCTCTCTCCTTTGACCGAGATCCATTGACATCACTGCTGATGTTAGTTGACAAACATGTAATTTCAGTGGAAACAATTCACACCGGACCTTTTAAGACCCAGAAAAAATTATTATTATTTTATTATTTTAAATAGGTTTAAGTGCTTTTTAAATCATGAATATTTGATCATAATGAAAAGGTTTAAGAGCTTGAGGGCTCTTTAGAGTCGGCCTTTGTAGTATAAAAACTATAATTTTTATGCTAAAAAATTATTGTAAGAAGTAATAAGAAAATCATATCAAATGAAGTATAAGATTATGTTTGAGACGTCTTTTTTAATGCTTTTTAAAGCAAAATTTTAGTACAAAATTTTAATTTTTTATTAAAAAACTTATTTAAGAAGCAATAAGAAAGCAAACGAAAATCTTATTTAATCTTTTTAGTTTTTTTTTTTTTTTGCTTTACAATTAAGAAGATCACGAGGGGCTTGCCTTAGTGTTTAGCGCCTTTAATTCTTTTCAGCGTTTTCTTTCTGTGAAAGTGGAAATGCACGGGGTGGACTAAAGGGTTGCGTTGTTAATTTGAACTTTGGAGGTGTTGAATTCAGAAATTTGCAGGAGAACCAAATATGCAATTAAAGTAGAAAGTTGCAACAAGAGAAAGAATGGAAGGGAGATTACGTAGCCTCAGTCAGGCACTTCTCCTTCTGCTTATAAAACAACTTTAATTTATCATAGCTAGTAGAAACTAAGCACTGCTAATCATGTCAATTAACCGCTAATCCTTCCTTCACATTAAGTCATTAAGAGAGTTCACTGCTCTAGTTCATGGCGAAAACACTCTCAAAGCTTGCCCAAATATCCTCATCATATCCACTCTCCTCCTCATCGGTGGTCACCAAAGCCGCTTGCATTTGTCTCCACCAGTCTCCACCACCTTCTCCGGCGCCAGCGACGGTTTTATCTCCGTTAAGGCCGTACGCATTCCAGCTATCAAAGCCGCTTTCCATAGACTCTGTTTCGGCCTCCGTTTCATGCTCTGTGTCGCCATTTCTTGCAAACCGCCCCCTGACTCTGGGCCGGCTGTCAGCTAAGGTTTTCCTGCAAGCGTACTGCAACACAGAAACGTTAAAAATTTCATCTTTTTGATCAAGGAGGATTGGAAATGGTGAAAAGAAAAAGGAAAGTACGGTGATCTTCTTGTGAAAGTTCCTTTGGTTGCGCTTGGTTCGGTACCTCTCGATCCTCTCCCTGCGCTCTTCCGCACTGTATCGCCCGATTCGGCCGGCTGCATCGGAGTGAGAAGAGTCCGCGGAGGCAATGGAGCCGTTCATGCACTGAAAGATCGGATTTTTATTCCAATTTGGGGTTTCAGTGATCACAATTTACAGGAGGATAGACGTAAGGGCTCATATGTTTTAAGTATATTTATTGACGACGTAGTGAGACATTATTAATGGTATCTAATTTTCAAATCTTTTCAAAACTCTCAAAATTAATGATTTCAACATATTTAAGAGAAAGCAGCAAAATTTTCCACAAGCCCGCAATTTTCTCCCTCTCTTTGCACCTACACAGCCGAAATGTTATGTAAAGTAATCCCCTGACGTCTAAATCTAAACGTCAGGAAACTTTCTACGTAAATCCTTTTCAGATTTTTAAAATTCTCTTCTTTTTAAATCCTGATTCAGCATCAACGGGTAACGGAAATACCTGTAGATCACCGGCACTGAAAACGCGGCGAACTGGCTCGGTGTGGAAGCCATGAAAATCGCGGGGGTCGGCTGCGGCGGAGGGTAGAGGAAGGGAGTGGGAGCTGCTGCTCCGTTGGAGGAAGTACGAGGAGGGGAAAGAAGAGGAGAGGAGAGAAAGCGGCGGCGGTTGGTTTCCGCCGACGCCGCCAGCATCGAGGAAGGTGGTAAAGGCGGCGCCAGCGTTATAAGAGGGTGGAGAGGTGGACGAGTACGAGGAATGGAACATGGCGGCCGAGTAAGGAGGAGGAAGAAGGGAGGATGAGCGATGACGGAGCAGGGGAGGAGGGAATGGCGGGGCATATATGGGCGATGGGTGGTGGGGACAACGGGACTGGCGACGTGAGAAGGCCCAGGTGGGGCCACAATGGTTGACCGGTGTGGTCCCACCGAAATTTTGGAGGATTGCAGGACATGTGAGGTTAGGGAGTGGGATTTTCCGGCGTGATGGATTTTGATCTTTAATGGATTTCGCGGAAGGGTTGTCGTTGTCATTTAACAATTCACAGTTTGTAATTCGGATATTTTTGGTGGACTTTTATGTTTAATTTTGTATTTTTTTGGCAAAAAAATTTATATTTTTAATTTGAATTATAATTAAACTTAAAACTGAAAGAATTAAATTATGATATTTAAACTGCTAATTTTTTTTATTTTGATTATATAATTCAATTTTACTATTCTATTTAAAATTGTAGAATTTAAAGTCAAACTATTGAAATTGCAAAAACAACCAAAAAAGTTGAGCTCACCCACTACCATTAAAATTCACTTTAAATCACGAAATTTCAACTAAACTAACCGAAGCTAATAGACTAATACTATCCAAATTATTATATTTATTGTTTTATTTAAAACAAAATAATTGAAATTTAAATTGAATTTAAAAACTTTTGGCCAAATATAAAAATATAAAATGTCAGTTATAGATATAATCATATAACACTGGAATTGATTATTTCTTGAAATTTTAAATAATAATTGATATATCTTGCAAAAACTATCTTGATCGGGCACGAATCTCGAGGCAAAAATCAAGTTGAAAAGTTCAAAAATTAAATCTGAGATCATCTGAACTCTGATTTCAGCAAACTTACAGTCAAACTGAGCGTCTTGGAAATACGAACTCAACAACACCAAATTTGACTCAATCTGAGCCCAAATGAGTCCAAATCGAAGACCGAAGCACATTCGGAAGGTTCAAATCACAATTTGAGTTATCAAACAGTCTCCGAACTTGACGAGCTTATTGTTGAATCGAGCGGCTCGACGAGACGAATCCAACGAGCTCAAGATTATCAAATTCCAACTTCATTAAGACCTTCAAAATTCCACCGCCGGAGTTCCGCTCGAACTCCAAATGACGTCGGAATTCTGCCCGACTTCCACTGGACGCCAGAATTCTGCCCAACTTCCACGGGATGCTAAAATTCTTCCTAATTAACGACAGAGTTCCCTCCTGGCGTTGAAACTCCGCCCAAGTGATGTCGAAGTTCTCCTCGGCCACCAACAAACGTCGGACATCTACCCGACGCCGGAACTTCACTCTTCGCCAAGTTTATACCCGACGTCGGACTTCTACCAGTTATCGGACTTTCGCTGGACGTCTATCCGAAGATGGATTTCTTTCCATTTTTGGACTTTTACCTGACACCGTCCTTCTAACCTTCATCGTCAGACACAGTCTTTCCAACCTCCGTCGCCAGCCGACTACGGTTCTCCTGACTTACGTCGTCCGCTGACTACAGTCTTTCCGACATCCGTCGCCCACCAACTATGGTCCTCCTAACTTATGTCGCCCGCCGACTACAGTCCTTCCGACCCGCCAACTACAGTCCTTCCGACCTCCGTCGCCAGTCGACTACGGTTCTTTTGACTTACGTCGCCCACCGACTACAGTACTTCCAACCTCCGTCGCCAACTAACTACGGTCCTCCTGACTTACGTTGCCCACCAACTACAGTCCTTCTAACAAAGCGAATGCGTCAATAGTGATTCTTTGTATTCACATCACGTAATGTACTATATAAAATGTACATCAAGCTAAGGCCTTCTCCCAAGGAAGGGCATCATTTGTAGTCAACTGCAATACTAGTGGATTCATTCAAACTGACCTAGGCCCCGTGATTTTTCTCCCTTTTTAGGGGTTTTCCATGTAAAAATATTGGTGTCTCCTTTGAATGTTACACACTCTCTTATCTGATTGCGTGCCGGATTTTCGTATAACGCTAAGACGTTAAAACTTTACATTTCTCTACCGCCGCGAATACTCCTGGACGCAACAACAATAAAATTTTATCTCACCCTAACTTATGTCAATGTAATCATCCCCACCATTGCTAAGCCTAGTTTTGCTCTTTGGGTTTGCTACCAAGAAAGAGGCTTCCATCAGGAAGCATCTAGAAAGGTTGGGATAGCGACCTCTAGCACTGACCATGACGATCTTTTTCGTTAATTTTTCAATCTATCTCGGTTGTCTGCAAAGGAATCAATAGCGCAAAGATCGAGAGTAACAGAAATTAGGATGTGTGACAAGATCCACAATATTTTGATGTGAAACCATCCACACGACCGGCGAAATAAACATCGTTCATAGAAGTTCCGATAAACAATATTCTTATTATTTTTTAAAATTTTAAGTATTATATGGGTAAATAATAAAATTCAAATATTAAGTATATTAAATGAATAAGTTTATGTGATATATTTAAATCTCCATTAATTTTATTCTTTATTTGAGCATAATTTGACGCTGCCTGTAATTACTGTGAAATTCGAATTTAGCCATATCAATATCTATGAGCTGACTACTTTGACTGATTGACTCATTATCTTTAAATTATGCAATTTCTGTCCAATCAAGAATCGGGTCAAGGGGAGAATAATGGGTCAATAGTAAATAAAAAGGTGTAGATATATCTAGAAGAAACTACAGTAGAAATATCATGTTCCATATATAAATGAATAATTATTGATTAAAGGATAATATTATATCTTTAATATTGAACTGCATAATTTATGATTTATCATTTAGTATTTCATGAAAAGAAGTGATTTGAGATATGTGATTAAGTTCACCTAATTTGTTATGTTATTTAATAACAATGAATTGATAAGATTAACACTTCGCATCGCTAAAAAGAGTCATTATATTATATGTGAATAAGATTTTATTTGGGGTAACTTTCGTACTGCTTTCTAAAATAACTTTTTAGTACAAAGATTTTTTGTACTAGAAAATTGTTTTAGAAAATAACAAAAAAATTATCCCAAATGAAGCCTAAGTTCAGCCTGTGCAAGAAAGTAATAATGTGTTACGAATGAGTGAGTGATAGGATGTTATCAATGAGCAGACGTCTAGAAACTTATCTAAAATTTAAAGAATTTTTAAAGATTTCTTTTAAACCAATGAATGGTGTTGGATCCAAATTTAGTCGTGGGAAACAACAAAATTTTTCACTAGGCACAAAGAATAAGAAGTAAAGGAGAGAGAAAGAAAGAAAGAGATTCGAGGGTGAGAACTGAACTTTTTTATGTTTGGCTTCATTTGGGAATTGAGATATTTTTTGTTGATTTTTAAAATATCTTTTTAGTACAAAAATTTCTTGAATGTAGTAAAAAAACAGTGGCCAAAAGATATCCCAAACGAAGCCTTTGTCATTAGTATAATCTTGAGCATAAATGACTTAGTGTCTCGTATTCATCGTCGCTTGCTTGGGACACTATATATAGGCTATGGCTAAGAGATCTTATACAAAATAAGAAGTATATAATAAGTTTTAATAGCATCTTACTATAAAATTACAAAAGGTGAGTAGCCAAGAATATAAGAAAATACATATTATTCTATGAAAAAAATCATAGCTAAATGTATTTTGTCACTTATATATTTTAACATAATCAACGCTTAATAAAGACCTCATCTTTAACCAAGCTCTTTATCTTTGCAAGAGTTATCATTCGAACTCACTGTTTAGAAAAGACTTATCTTACTACTTACTATATATCTTATGGTAAGACGGGTCACTACAGGAAAAATGGCCTATACCGGCGGTTTGAACCGGCGGTTTATAGGCCGTCGGTATTACCGACGGCTAAGCCGTCGGACTCTAACGACGGCTTAATCGACGGCTTAGCTACGATACACCGTCGGTAATACCGACGGTCTCTACACCGCCGGTACACCGCCGGATTTCAACATTAACCGGCGATTATCCGGCGGTCTAAACCGCCGGTGATATGTGAGCTTTTCCGGCGGTTTAGACCGCCGGAAATCCGCCGGATATAAACGTGAACCGGCGGTTTTCCGGCGGTCTGAATCGCCGGTGATAAGTGATTTTTTCCCGGCGGTCAAAACCGCCGGAAAACCGCCGGTAAAAGCCCTAATACGAGCCCCCTCGCTCCGCTCATTTCATTTTCCCTGTTTCCTTCTCTCTCTCGGTCGCTCGCTCTATCCGCTCCTCCGCTCATCCGATCAGCCCCCGACGAAGGAACTCCGACCGCCGACCCCATTCCGACCGCCGCCGACCCCAGTCCGACCGCCGCCGTCCCCAGTCCGACCGCCGCCGACGAGTTTACTCCGACGCCCGACCGCCGACCGTTTCCGACCCCAAACAAACCGATTTCTCTTTTAAGGTTATTTTTAATGGTTTTTCTTTGATTATTTGTTGATATTATCTTGTTAGTTAATGTTTTATACTTTAAAAATGTGGGAGAGAGTTATGGTGCATAGGTTTAGGTGTGCTTGGATTAATGCTTATATTGTTTGTCAAAATCAATTTGGATTAATGCTTGGTTGAATCTCTATATATATGAGCTGACCTCATATCAAAATAGGTTAGTGAGGAGTGGTGGAAGATCTCGAACATCACTTAATTATGCCAACAATTTCACTCCAAATTAAGAAGCCAATATCAAAATAGGTTAGGGAGTTTGCTTTGATCGTACATATTAAAGTGACCCAAGTTGAATTAGTTTGGCCAAGTATGGGTTCAATTGACCAAGTTAATTATTAATTGGGTCAGGGTGATTAGTCATGTACAATCCACTAAGAGTGATATTCACATAAATTTAGTAAAAATTAGGATTTATTAACTGCTTCATTAACTGCTTCATTAACTGCTTTATTAACTGCTTTATTAAATATTTTATTAACTGTTTCTCAATTATTTTTGTTTTAATATTGCAGATGGCTTCAGGCGACGATCCTCCTCGTAAATCATTTGCCTCAAAGTTCCGCCGGAAGAAGATTACGACTAGCATAGTACCCACACAGACTGAGGTAGGCGAGGGGCCTTCAGTTGCACCAGATCTACCTACACCACCACCGCCACCACCTGCCAGGAGCCAGCAGCCTTCACCAGAGCAGGGTCAGGGACAGTTAGATCCACCTCTTGTTGCACCTCCATACTTCCCTGGCCACTTCCCTCCCAGCTCGACGAGTCCTCGCTTCCCCTCTCCAGATCAGACACATGCTTCTCCATTCTATCCATATTACCCCCCACCATCATCACAGGCTGCTGGTCCATCCACTGGTCCTCACCCTCCTTACCCTTACCCATATTACTACCCCTATCCGGTGCAGCATGAACAGGGTGGACCATCACGACCACCAGAGGTTGGCGCTACCGATCCTGCAACAGCAACAGATAAGCGTCAATACATCGAGCCTGACGGCGATAAGTAAGTTCAATTTAAGTTATTCAGTTGTTTTTATTTTGATATATTACATGTTATTGATAAACAAAGTCACTTGCAGCTTCAATCCTTCAAGGCCACCTATACATATGATCCGGGATATAATAAAGAATAAGTATGATGCTCCTTACTTATCCTGGAAGAAGATCCCAAAGCCTGTTAGAGATATGTGGTTTGGAGAATTTCAGGTATATTTTTTTTTGTATGATTTCAAATATATGATTTAATTTGTACTAATCTTTTTGATATTGCCTAAATTTGTACAGAAAGAATTTAGGTGGTTGCCTGAGTACAGCACGAGGATCAGATCAAATTTTGAGAGGAGAGGAGCGACCCGTCTCAGAGACATGTTCACGGACATTAGAAAGTCCGGGCAGAGGCCTAATTGGATTGGAGAGGGCGTTTGGGCAGATTTGAGTAGTGCTTGGGCTACCCCGGAGTTTATAAAAATGAGAGAGCAGAATAAACAGAACAGAGCCTCTGACTGCGGCGGTTTAGGAAGCTCTCTTCATACTGGTGGATCTGTACCTCATACAGAACATAGGCGGCGACTGGTAAGTGTTTTGAATTGGTTTATTACATATATTTATGTTAGTATAACTAAGCATCAAATTTTCAGAAAGCGCACCTGGGTCGGGAGCCAACACCATTGGAGCTGCATACAAGAACTCATCAACATCAAGCTGACCAACAGTGGGTTGATGAGAAATCTAAGAAGGCTCATGTGAGTAAAATTTTTTGGATTTTTAGAATTAAAATTTATTTTAATAAAACTATTTGTAACTTGCAGGATGATTTCTTACGAGTTAGAGAAAGTAGGCAGTCCACTGGCGAGGGATCATCTTCTGGATCGGCCCATACTTCTGAGTATCACACATGGTCAGAAGTTGTTGGTGGAAGACAGAGGGGGAGGGTATATGGCATGGGTTCACAAGCTTTTGCTATTGAGGGCAGTTCATACACCTCTGCATTCCATGATCCAAGTGGAGCTGAAGAATCTGTAAGTGAGAGGGTTGCAGCACTTACTAGAGAGATTGAAGAGATGAAAAGGGTTCAAGCTAGAGAGATTGAAGAAATGAGGAAGGCTCAGAATGAAATGCAAGCAGAGTTGCAATCCTACAGAGCTGGAAAACAAAGGAAGAAGGACCAACAGGAGCAGCCATCTGCAGACAGTGAGGATACCGATGATGATTAGATGTTTATTATGTTTGATGAATGTATTAATTAGAACTTGTGAACTTCTGAACTGGTGATTGTAGCATTATCATGAACTATTTTGTGAACTTGTGATTGTAATGTTGTGATGAATTTTGTATTTTCTGGTTGTGATGAATATAGCGGCGTGTTGCCCAACATATATATGCTTTTTCTGCAGGTTTAGACTTTAGGGTGAACCTCCCTCAAATAGAGGGGATGCTGTCAATTTTTTTTTCAGGTGCTACAGGTTTCCGGCGGCTAACCGGCGGTTTAGCCGCCGGAAACTACGATACCGGACGGACAAGATAAAGCCGCTGGTGTTATTATTAAACCGCCGGTGAGTACCGGCGGCTTACCGACGGCCACCGGCGGTTATACGATGGACGCACGACGGTTTAAACCGTCGGTAATACAGACGGCTATAACCGCCGTCAACCGCCGGTAAGGTACCGGCGGTCTAACGGCGCCGTCCGGCGGTCTAATGAACCAGACGACGCCAGGTTTAACAGCCGGAACACCGCCGGTACTCTGACCGGCGGTTTTCCGGCGGTTACAGTACCGGCGGCCGAACCGCCGAAAGACCGACGGTTGAAATTCCGGTGGTCACCGGCGGTAGGGGCCGCCGGAAAACCGCCGGTAAAAAGCCGTCGGAATTGGCTTCCTACGCCGTTTTTACCGGCGGTTACGAAACCGCCGTTAGACCGCCGGTAATGTAAAAAACCGCCGGTAATTTTACACTAACCGCCGGAAAAAACCGCCGGTTTTCACTGTTTTTCCTGTAGTGGGTAGGGATAATCATTTAGACTCATCACTTATAAGTGATTGTTATCTTTATCCAACGCAGATCTTCTCACAAAGGTTAGAGCTTGAGTTATACGGCTTGGTCGAAGCCTAGGGTTTAGGGCCTCATCTTTTGCCAAATTTTTTTGTCTTAGTTGAGGTAACCATCTAAACTTGCTACTAAGAAAGGATTAATCTCATTACTCAATGTAGATCTTGTCACAAAGAGAAAATTCTATGTTTTATGGCAAGATTTATATCTAAAGGATGCAAAAAGACTTGAGCGTGATGCTTGAAGTTGGTCAAGTTCAAAGATTTGAATTTAGTCAACTATGAGTTGAATCTTGGAAAGCAAAGTTTTTGTTTAGAAGAAATTGCAAATCATCTAAAAGTAAATAGAATTAATTTAGAAAAGTGATTTGAATTTCTACTATTACAAGTTTATTAAATATATATTGTTTTAGTATAATGAAACTCAATTAGAATTAAGAATAAAGGCAACTTTATTAAGCACAAGTTATTTGTTTAATTGGAGGCCTTACTTTTCCAATATTAAATAGTCTTGTATAACTTTTAAACTTAAACCTAAGCCATCCTAACATAAGCTACCTTATATTAATTAGCAGAGTGCTTAATTCAGAAATTATTGAATCTAAATTTGTTTGTGCATGACATCCGACCTTACTAGCAAGCCAACTTTGTGAGCAGACGAACTAGAACCTATGTGAGAACGGACAGAAAAGGAAACGCTAGAGAACAACTATTATAAGTGCTAAGATTATAAAAAAATCAATCAGTAAAAAAAAAGATGTGAGGATAAAAATATCCAAAATACTCATTTTCACCATTTATTTATATGGTCATGAGGGTTACAGGAAAAGCTACACCCATTAAAAGTAAAAAGAAAATGATACTGCATAAACTACACTGGAAACATGTCACCTCCTGATTGACTGAGGGAAAGCAGGAGTTGTAGTACCCTGATTATCTGTATCAAGGTGAGCTCAGTAATGTCAAGTGAGCACGAGCAAGTTCAATAATGCAGTGTGAGTTTGTAAGCGAGTACCAAGCATAGGGTACTCGATGGCTAAGTGTGGTTTAGAAGCCCTTGACAATCTGTGTTGAGGCTTAATTAGATCTCTTGAAGGAGAAGACAAGTAAATTGAGTTTGTTGAGAAGATGAACTCAACAACTGAGTGTCACGGTGGGTTGAGCTGAGGACTCTAGGCGCTTTTCTGTAGTTGGACTTAGATGTGTTGGGATGAAGGCACTTTCCCTAGGTAAGGGCAAGTTGGTGCAATGGCAACCTTACTTCCATCATGAGGCGAGTAGCTGGATATTTGGTTGATGGGATTCTCCATTGCCCCCTAGCTAGAGGGGTGACCTTCCTTCATAGGCTCGAGACATGTTCCTTGGGCGAGTTTCACTATGAGGCCCGTTGAATGTGAGCGAATGTTCTCTTTGTAACCCGTCAACTGCCTGCAAGATACCTGTGAAGCTATATGCGAACATATAGAAATAATTAAGTTTTTTTCATTATTTATTGAAGTCATCAATGCGTAAACTCTATAAGTTGAATTAAGTTGGTTGACTTCAAGTTTAAAAGTTGATTTTTTTTTTATTTTAAATCCAACTTCTTTGAAAGTTTCCTCATGCCTCTTCTTCCTTTATTTTTATTTTTTCATGTAAATATATCCTCTTTAGTTTATTAGTTTAATGCTTGTAATATTTGAATTTTTTTTATCGACATCATATCCTGTTCACCACATCTTAGAGAGTGTTAGATCTAAATTTATCTATGTGAAATACCGAAATCTTACTTATAAGACTCATAAGATAGAAATCTTACTTATAAGACTCATAAATAATAAAAAAGATATCCCAAACAAAATCTTTATAATTCAGCTATTTCTTTTCAATCAAATAGCCCAAACGGTAGTAAAAATAAAAGTATCTAAATTTTTTTGCAATTACCAAAATCGAAAGCATTGTTTTAACGGCTTTATTTCTATTTTTTGAAAATTAATCACGTAGAGAAATGAAGAGTACATAAATAAAAATAAGGTAGCCCTCCTGAAATGTATGGTTTAAAATTTTGATATTACCAGTTCGATTTTGATCGTTTAGTTTAAAACCAATTCAGAACTTTCTAAATTTTTTATTTATGCTGATTTATGAAGAATGTCAACCAAAATTTAAGAGTTTTGATTGAGTTTCATAAAATTTTATTAAAACTCTTGAATAGCTGTAAATGTTAAGGTAGAATTTTATTACTAAGGCTCTATGTCATGAGGATTTTTACTTGATTAAGACTTCATTTGGGACAACTTTCTTACTGTTTTTTAAAACAATTTTTTTAATACAAAAAACTCTAGTTCAAGAAATTTTTGTATTAAAAAATTGCTTGAAAATAGTAAAAAAACTATCTGAAATGATGCCTAAGATATTTCTCTTAATTTTATTATTTAGAAAAAATATATATATTTTATGACAAAATAAGAATCAAAATTATAATCTAAATTGAATATGGAGATTAACAAAATTATTAAAGTACCCAAACTAATAAATTTACAATGGGTCCAAATTTAAAACTATTTTTTTTTAGGGGGGGACATACTACTTAACACCCTTAAACTTCATTACAATATTTAAGAGAATACTTTAAATTATGCACCATCTTTTTCAATCCAATGTCATTCATGAAAAACATAAAGAGTCTACTATAGGTATAGAACAAATATAAAGAGGTGACATAAAATGTTTTAAATTGGTCTCGGAGGGAATACCTTGGATGGATTTCAATCATTCAGTTTTGTTACTGTGAACAGTAAAAGCATAGTGTGAACAATAAAAGCACAGTGATGAACAGTAATTGCGTTTTTACTATTCACAGTCACAAAATCGGACAGTTCTTCCTGTCCGGACGCCGCACGTAATTATTTCCCAACAAAGATAGGGCATTGATCAAAGTATAAGATGATGTTATGCTCACGTTTGAGCTTTGGCATCCTATTTATAGGTGAGATCCAATGTTAGTCTTACATGATGGCTATATGAGATTTTCCAACCTCAAAAAAAACCTTTAAATAAAAGATTAAAATAAAGAATATTTAATTAAAATTATAAGACATTATCATTTTGTTTATTGTTTTTATAATTATTTCACCAAAAAATAGAGTATAATATTACCACTAGACATTTTTATTCAAATAACCAATATTCCAAACAAAATCACAGAAAGCTTGCGAAATAGCTCTTTCACTAGTTTTTTCAAGATGCCTTAATAATTCTGTAAGCGGTCTAACTAAGCTTTGTCATTCATAAGAGACAGTCAACAAAGTCTTAAGCTTTTGGAGATTCCAAATTGAATAAATAATGTACGGTGTAGAGCATTTTACAAGATTGATCCCTATACATATATATATATATATAATTTGCCTTGAGCATCAAATATCAATATTTTCATATGACCTCCTTTTCTTTCACTTGCAAGCTCTCATGAGATGCCTTCTTGTTCTTTTCATTGGCTTAGTGGGTTACATTTTGACTAAGATACTCCTTTAACAAAGATTTTGAACCCACATATATTTATACATTAACTACTTTGCCTCGCCATTTGGTTTATAGAACTTATATTTTTCTTCAATATTTATTTTGAAAGGTTTCTGTTTATGTTACATAGGCTTCATTTGGGACCGTTTTTTTCAGTACAAAAATTTTTTGCACTAGAAATTTTGTGCTTAAAAGTTGTTTTAGAAAGCAATAAAAAAGCCATCCCAAACGAAGCCTTAAGCTTATTATTTTTCATTCATTAGCCCCGACACTAATTATATCTATAGTTTAATGAGTGAAGTTTTTATTTTATTTTATTTTTTTAATATATTTAAGATGTCTAAATTTTTTTTATTTAATTTAATTAATATAAATTATTTCAATGCTTCAAAGAGGAAGGAGGAGATATAACATATAAGTAGAAAAGTCATCAAATGCTAGCATTGTTGCAATTTAAGCTCCATTACTGTTTTCTAAGGAAGCTATTTAGTAAAAAAAATTCTTAGTTCAAGAAATTTGTGCACTAAAAAGCTGCTTTAAAAAATTGTTAGAAAAGCTATCCCAAATGAAGCCTTACGTTTCGTTTGATATAGCTTTTGGTCATTACTTTTTCACTGTTTTCATTAAATTTTTGTACTTTAAAGCTACATGAGCAATAAAAAAGTAGTCACAAATGAAGCCTTAAAAGTCTTTTTGGGATAAGCAATGTGATGTAGATGAAATGTGGGTTATCCATGATAAAATAATAATAACAAAAAAAAGAGACATTATTATTCAAAGAAAAATAATAATATGAAAATATAAATGAAATTCTTAGGCATGCTCACTAAAGTAGTCAAGTAAAGAGTAAGTAAAGAATCTTCACCTTTTATTGCATACAAATAATATCTTACATAATTTCATGAATGCAACATGATATTATTAATACAACTCACTCCATATTTATAATAATTAAAATATATATTATTACATAATTTAATATGGAGAAAAAATTAGAGTCCAAAATCTTCAATAATTAATTGCATAGTTGATTTCTACCATGCTTATTAGAATCCTTGACTTTAAAGATCCAAAACTTCATTCCTAGAATTAAAACCTTATGTTTTCTAACTCAAAATTAAAAAATTCCTTGTTAAAAAGAGAGTGGATCTCAATGTTTATTTTTTTGATGATCAATATCTTCCTTTGATTGCTTCACTCTTAATTTAAGATATTATGGCTCATTTTTTTCATAAAAGAAACAATATGTGTTTTTATAATAGTTTAATGAAATGAAAGTTGAATTCTTTTTTTAATTTAATTAATGATTTTGTTGATAATAAACTTCTTCCATGGTGATGGTGGCAATATAATAATTTAAAAAATAAAAAAAATTATAAATTCTTGGTAATTATATATTCTTTTCATAGATAAATTATTATTAAATTTTAATGGGATTTATATACATGCCACATAATTTTATATGTTTACACATTTAATGCATAAAATTTCATTTTTACCTATACAAAACTCAAATTTTATATCACATAAAAACATCACTAAAATATTTTTTTCTAAAGTAAAATACATCTATTCATGCATATGATTTGATGTGATTGAGGTAATAGTCTTTTATAAATAAATATCAAAACTTATGTATTAGATATGTAAATACATATGAATAGTGTGGCATGTACCCCTTAAGTTTTTATATGTTCTCACATATTTAAGTATTTACCACTATATTTATTAATTTTCTAAGTTAAGATGTAAAGAAAAATAAATGAAATACAATTTGAGATTTTCCTTAACCATAATAACTCTCAATGTTAAAAATATAGAGACTCCTTTGACTTTTTAGAGGTCAACATTGCCTACATATATCAACCCTTGACATCCATTGATCTTACATTCATGATGCTCTCGAATTCCCATTATTGGCCTCAACGATTAGCACATACCAACCCTTGTCAACATTTTGGACCCATATCACTAGATAATTACAAACCACTAATAATGCTAGATAATTATAAACCATTCTTAGATGTCTATAATAAATTAGCATTCATTAATATCTAATTCATGATACTAGTCATCACCCCGTCGTTGACATAAAAAATTTTCATCGACCAACTTTTTAATTGAATAACATTAGTTAATGTCTTAAACTTAATGTTAAACATAACATTTCATCAATATCTATAATTGACTTTTACAATCATTTTTCAAAGTCATCGCCTACTACTACTAACTAGGGAGGTAGCTTTTAACTGAGTTTGTGCATTTTATTTTATTTTTTTCTTTCTACAACAACTTTAAAAATTTTAAAATAAGAATGTACATGCAACATACTTATGAATCACTCATATACCAAGTCTTTCATACTACATTCAAAAGATAAGTCTGAGCCTAACTTTATCCTCTACCTCCATATTCTAGTCATTCAAAAATCATAAATTAGTGCATAAATAAAATATCTCATATTTAGTCCTCATGACCAATCATCCATCCTTTACTCATTTTCTAATCAAGATTACGCACCACCTTGATAAAATCAATAAAAATAATCTATAAAACCTTCGCAAGGAGTAAATCAACATTGGAGGGGAATATAAATTGAAACCTTAAAAGGTTATTCGTTTCAATGTTATGGGCATAACTATAACCAAATAACTCCTTCCCCTATAGTCCATAAGCATGTTAGGGTAACTCCTTTTCACCCAAAGTAATGTCAAGAATGCCAAGGTGGAAGCACTTTGCATTAGAAAATTTACACCATTAAGTTAGCTTGATATTCTATGTAGACTACAACCTTATAGGAATGTCCATATTGGCTTACAAGAAATAATTATAGTTGAAGAAAATGTTAACTAGAATATCAATTCTCCATAACTTTTTAAATGTAAAAGAAGAAACATAAAAAAGAATCTGATAAAAGTTTCCAATTGAAGTCCTACTTCCACAGAAGAGTTGAAACTTTGATCTTAAAATACTAATAATTTACTAAATATTAAAAAATTGTTATTCTTGATTAGAAAATTATGTATTTAATTTTACCCCTTAATTAAGATTTAATTAATCAAAATGGGATTTGATTCAACCACTTTAGACATAGCAAAAAGTTATTAAGTACAACAATGAGGAATCAAAATGTTTAATTGTATTATATTTCATATATATGAATTTAAACTTAAAATTGTAGTAAAAAAATCATAAATAGAGCATAAAATGTATGAAATAAGGCAAATTTAGTTTAACTCATTTCAAGAATTTAAATGTAGGGCAAAAATTATTACTCTTAATTTTTGACATTTTTAAACACTGAAGAGTAGGAATTGAACAATGTGATTGCATGGAAGTTGCAAGGAGTTGAGTTAGCCTTTCATAGCAAAGAAATTTTAGAATATTTTCATAGAAACTTGAAAAAATTATTCCTAAAATATTGATAGGTGCTCATTAAATATGATTCTAAAAAACATGATTTGATTGCTAAATATGATTACATAATCTTGTTATAATTAGTATGAATATTACTTATTGTTCTTATAACTTCTTCTTCTTGTTTTGTTGTTGTTGTTGTTTTGTTGTAACTATTTTCATTACTATTCTTATCACCATTTATTAATCCATGAGTACTTTATGGCATATGGGAGGATGGCAAGGCATGTAACATGTATTGACACATGGATTGAAGGAGATTTAGTTTAGTGGAAAAATGATAGATTAAGGGTGCATTTAGGACATCATTTTCATATATTTGCTTTATAGACCATTACAATTTTGTTTAGATTCAAATTTTTTTCTCTTTTGAAATATAATTTTATAGAAAATGAGTGTTTTTATAATCAAATTTGCTAAAGTGATGTATTTTAAAGAAATATATCATCCAACTATTTTAAATGAAAATATCTGTAATACTCATAGCAGCTTTAAAAAAAAACTATATTTTTTCTTAGTAGTTTCACAACTATATTTGTATATAGTTGTAGTAGTTCAAAACATACCCTAAGAGGGAAATAACTTTAGCGGGGTGCTTTCTACAACAAACTAACTAAGGACAAACTAAGATGAGTGCTTGAGGAAAAGATAGGAAAATGAGGAGCAAAGCTTAGGTTTCTATTGGAGGGCTTTGGATGTCAATTTCTTTAAGGTTTCATATGTGTAAAAGGTATGAACATTTTTTTTGCCTTAGAATTCATCTTATATCTATATTACATGATGCTTTAAGAAATGGTGTGTGTTAGAAAATGTACACATATGTAAAGTTGTGTATGATTCTTCTAAAGATATACTTTGAGGATAAAAATATCTTCATGTTAAACTTGTTATAATTCTTGAGTGGACTTTCATGAAATATATCTATGAAATGTTAAAACATCATAAAATCCTAGCTTGATTAAAACAATTTTATCACTCCATTTTGTAACTTTGCATATTTAGCTACAAAGACATGAGCTATAATAGGTATATATAAGTTTATGATATCTCATATAAGTATGTTGTGTAAAGATCCTTTTATGTTAATTTTATATATGAAATTCTACCATGATTTTGATAATATATAAAATGTCTTACATATTTTGCACATGAATGTGGAATACTTATGATGTGATTGTAAATTTAGACATACAAGCCATATGTGAAACTCATGAATATGCTTAAGCCATAACAAGATATTTTTTATGGAAATAATGATTACTCATTTTACATATGTGTGATGGCTATATGAATGATGTTAAGTGTATGTACATAATGAAAGGATGACTATAAAATGAGAATCCATAGTTTGATATATCTAGACATTATTCTTGTAAAAGGACAAGCTAATGAGCATATTTAAATGACTAAAAGAGAAAAAAAAAAAGAGTTGTTTCTATGCTATACTAAAAAATAAATTATTATACATGAGTTGGGTAATGAACCAAGTCTTGAAAGAATAATTGAATTTTTGTGCAACTTATGAAAAGTTGCATTTGGGGAAATGTTTTATGGCTTTCTATTAATATTGTATATTTGATCAAGTGATTTAGAAATACTGAATATAAACATGGAGAATAAGAAGGGAGATTTAATTTCTGATTTTGAGGATTGATATAGAGTTAGAGGTCCAAAATTTTTTTTACCAAAAACTTATAATGTTGGATCAATCAATAGAGTAATCAGAACCATATTAATATTGAGTCAAAAAGATCAGCTCAAATTAAAATCACTATACATATTCAGGTGGTAAAACTGTATACAATAAGGTTTGATTTGTGATAATTTTTTTACTGCTTGTCGAGCTGTTATAGAGAAAGTAACTTTTAAAGTCGTTGTAGGAAGCAGCTTCCTAGTACATTTTCTTTTTTTTGAAAGTAATGAAAAAATAATGGCCAAATAGAAATTGTGACTGCGATCTGAAAAACAAAGTAATAAGAATCAATAAGAAAATAGGTAATGTTTTATTTTCAAGATATTTTAGTAGAATTTACACTGGATCGAAGTGAAATTCAATCTTTTATGGATAAGAAATATTTGAATCTGCTACTTAATGCTTTACCTTGCTATTTTATCCATTACTTTATTTATTGAAGATAACATAATAGCTAGTTATAGATCAAGCTGATGGAACAATTATTTATCAAGATTAATTTTGTTTTATCACAGGCACATTGAAGCCTTGAAGTAAAAAAAAAAATCTTTATGATTTAGTTGAATAAACTTACACTTGAAAATACATAGCAAGGCTCTCATAAGAGTACTCAATAGACAAAATTTATGCTTCTCTTCCATTGAAAATTCTCCATTAAACAAAAAAATATCATGCATGCTTTTCAATGGATTTAATTATTAACCATATAATGTAGCCTCTATTCAGATCCTCGCAAATAGTCATGATAATTGAACATGCATAATTGCCTCATCTCTTTTCTTGCAATTTATCTGAATAACTCATATATAATTATTTCATCAAAATAAGAAATTGAATGAAAAATCACTTTGATTTCTCATTTAGATTCGTTTGGGAAAACTTTCTTATAAGTCTTAGTTTAGGACGATTTTCTTACTACCTTCTAAAACAGCTTTATAGTACAAAAATTTCTAGTTCAAGAAACTTTTGTACTAAAAAGCTGCTTTAGAAAGCAATAAGAAAATTGTCCCCAACGAAACCTAAATTAATTTTTTTGTACAAAAATATTTTGTTCATAAAATTTTATACTAAAGAACTACCTTAAAAAGCAGTAAAAAAGCTGTTCAAAGCAATCCCTTATTCGATGAAAATTTGAATTTTAATCTCTTCACATGTAACAATTTTCCCCCATTCTTCAGTAATATTGGATAGAAATTGCTGATGAAAATATGCATTTGTTCATGCATCTTAGATAAATGTATTATTTTATTTCTTCAACCTAAAAAAAGTCTTAAGATTCGTTTGGACCAGCTTTCTTACCGCATCTTAAAATATTTTTTTATACAAAAAAATAAAATTTTATACTAAAAAGCTGCATTAAGAAGCGTTAAAAAAATCATCCCAAATGAAGCCGTAATATTTTTAAAATTCATAAAAAAATGGCTGGAATAAATCCGTCTCTTTCTTCTTTTTCTCTCTTCCACTTGAATGAAAATGTCTCTTATATGCTACTAGAAGCACAAGGAGCCACAGTGCTGTTTATTGCTCGCCATGTGAAACTTTATCTACTGCCTTATTAGAAGCGGCAATCATTGCTTACAATATGCAATATGTTAGGGCTTCTGTTAGCTAAACCTAGGTCGATGAAAGCTGCCTCCAAACTTTATACGAATAATTTAATTTCTCAACATTTTTTAAATTTAAATATATATATTTTTTCTATTTTAACTTTTAAATAGTTGAAATTAGGAATTGTTTTAGAGCATTATTACAGCTTTATTTTTCAGACTGTAATAGATCATTATTTTTATTTGATTACTATTTTATCACAGCTTTCAAAAAATTTGTTCTAAAAAGCTGCTTCTATAACAGTTTTAAAAAGTCATTTTCTCTACAGCAGTTTTATAAAGCAGTAAGAAAGTTATCTCAAACAAAGCCTAAATCATTAATATGAAAATCAATTGTTAAAAAAACTAAAGCTTTGTTTGAGACAGCTTCCTTAATGCTTTAACAAGAATTAAAAAAATTGCCCCAAACGAAGACATAAGCTTCGTTTGGGACGGCTTTTTTATTGCTTCTTGAAGCAACTTTTTAGTGTCAAAATTAAAAATTTTGTACTAAAAAGCTGTTTCAAGAAGCAGAAAAAAAGACGTCCCAAACGAAGCCTTAATCAAAATGGGCTTCATTGTTCTTGAATATGAGCAGAGTTTAATGCAGCACAAGCTAGCTCAATGACAATGAAACTCTTCAAGATATCCTTACGATGCAACGAAATGACTACAAACATCCTTCCAATATATTTCAAATTAATCCATATTTTTTAAAATCATTAATTTTAATCTATAGAGTTCTAATTTTCAAATATATACCAATTTGTATAGAAAATTTTCCCTATAAAAATATGATTTTTTTAATATAAATTTAATGATTTAAAGTTTTATTATGAAAAAAAAAAAATCTCATTCATACTTCTTGATTGATGGGAGTTTTAAGTCAACGACGAGGCTGTAGATTAGTCATCAAAGTTTTCAACGGAGCAGTAGATAAAAAGGTGATCGAATGCATAGACTTCTTTTTTGTTGATGGATCAAAATTACAAAAAGAGAGAAAGAGTTGAGAAATATTAATAAGAATAGTTTTATATTAGTTTTCTCCCAATTTAAGGTTAAAAAATAGAAATTTCATTAAAAATATGAGCTTTATATACTCTTATATGTCAACGGCCTGGCTTGATTGAGAAATTATTCTGTGCGGACGCCGAGCGCCGTCTAGAGATCAATCACAATGCGCCACGTCACCCCCGCTCTGTATTGCGGCTCAATACCGTGCTCGATACTGCCCTCAATACTGCTGACATGGCGCATTCTGATTAGTCTCCAGACGGTGAACTGCGTTCGGTATCCGCTCATAATAATTTCTCGGCTCAATCAAGTCCATTCTATGCAAGGAAGGTAGAAAGAGTACTCGCCAGTGATACAAGAACCACTCATTGCATGGCAACTGAATCGAGTACTCTCTATTGAGTACTCCTAATGAAAACATTTGACCAATGCTGATTTGCTTGTCAAATTTATATATATATATATGTTTTTATATTTTCAAGCACATAGTAAATTACACGTCTTTTATTAATGAATATATTGTTTATATAGTTATTTCTTGTAGCTCCATAACCTTATCAATAATGGGTCATACGTCAATTTTGGGTGAAATTATTCTTCACGGAGGTCAGACGTAGCTCTACGTCCGGAGGCAAATCAGGTGCAGTCATGTCAGCGGTACCGAGTTACGGTACACTGCGAAGGGGTGACGTGATGCATTCTAATTGGCATTCGGCATAGAATAATTTTTCCAATTTTTTGCGAGTTTATTTTGGGAGCACTCAATTCAATCCTATAATACTTAGAATATCTCTCCCTTTCATTTTTTTTTTTTCTCCGTGTACTATTTTGTGTATTGGAAGTATGTTCTGTTATCACCGATGGATAAATTTGGATCCAAAAAAAAAATTTATAAATAGATATATATGATTTACTTCATAAAGCTTGGTTTAATCAATGTTATGTGGGGCTCTCATTGACCCATAATCTTAGTGCTGTTTAGAAGTCATCATCATCTGCTAAAACAGAAATGTTTGAGTTGACTTTTTTCATCAGATATGCTATGAAAATAATACATACATACAAAAAAGGTGACGGATGTCTATATTTTATTGGAACTTCATCAAACCCCAATAATGAAACATTTTCACATAAATTTTAGCTAATCCACTGTTCAATTTTACTGGCAATGGCTGCCAATTAGATGCAAAAGCTGCGGCGAGAACTTGAGATTGTACATATAGGGTTGCAAGGGAACCAAACGTTCGACGAACTACTCGTTGTTCGGTTCGATTAAAGCTCGTTTGTGATCGTTTAATTAACTAAACAAACAAATTTGAACAATATTTTAAATACTCGATTCTTAAATAAACAAACTTGAACACTAATGCGTTCGGCTCATTTATGTTCGCGAACAACATCATTTAAAGCTCGTGAACAAGCTCGACATTAAGCCCGATTCGTGTTCGATTTTGAACTCGTGAATAAGCTCGATAAAAATAATTAATATTTGACTATATAATTAATAAATATAAATAATCATTGCCTTTGTTACATAGACTATTGCTTTTATTATAAATGTGTTTTTTCATAGATATGTTCATGAACATGTTTGTTTGATAGTTAAAAAAAAATTCGCTAAATATGTTCGCGAACAAGCTCGATAAGCACTAAACGAACGAGCATGAACTGAACATGAACCGAACATGAACACTCATTAATTTAAATGAACCAAACATGAACACAAACAATAAAGCTCGAACAAACATGAACCAAACTTGAACAAGCTGATATTAAATGAACACTCACATACTCGGCTTGGCTCGGTTCAGTTCGGTTCGTTTGCAGCCCTATGTACATAGAAGATACATTCTGGATCCTGCAATTTTGCACGGTAGTTCAAGTAAAAAATTGTGTGATTTTGGGAACTTTTAGAACGCTAATTATAACTTAAGAGGCATATAATTGATGAATAGCAATGCTCAGTTTTTAGAGATTGTGATGATTTACTGAAGTGTCTAAGCCAAGAATGTTGAGTTGAAGCTCGAGTTGACTTGGACTTTTTGGGGATAGTTTTTTACTGTTTTATAAAGTAAATTTTTAGTATAAATATTTTTTGAAAGCAGCGACAAAAAAATTTCACAAACAATATATTGGGAAAACCTCTTATTGTTTTCTAAAGCAACTTTTCTAGCATAAAAATTTCTAATTCAAAAAATTTTTGTACTAAGATGCTACTTTAGAAAGAAGTAAGAAAGTTGTTCTAAATGAAGTCTTAGGCTTCGTTTGGGACTGGCTTTTTTATTGCTTTCTAAAACGGAGTTTTATTAAAAAAATAAAAAATTTTGTACTAAAACTCTATTTTAGAAAGCAGTAAAAAACTCGTCCCAAACGAAGCCTTAGGCTTCATTTGAGACGACTTTCTAATTGCTTCTTAAAGCAGTTTTTTTTAACAAAAATTTTAATTTTTGTACGAGAAAACTGCTTAAGAAGCAATAAGAAAGTTGTCCCTTAGGCTTCATTTTGGCCGGCTTTTTTATTGCTTCTTAAAGTAACTTTTTAATACAAAAAATTTATTTTTTTACTAAAAACTGCTTTAAGAATCAATGAAAAAACCGTCCCAAACGAAATTGAAGTCTTAGCATATATTGCTTTGTAAGGTTGCATTGAGAAAGTAAAATTTTAAAGCTGACAGGAATTTTTTAGTGCAAATTGTTTTTTTAAGTGATAAAAAAATAGCGATCAATTATGATTATGATATGAAAATCAAAACAATAAGAAAACTTTTCCAAAGGAAACTTTAGACCCCAAATGACTTGTTCTGTAACTTTGTAAAGGCTCAAAAATATATGGACTAGAGGATCTCGGAGAAATATGATGAGGGAATCGCCTTCTGTCTACAAACTTTGGTGAAGCAAGAAGTGCTAGTGCTTGTATGGGCCAACCTCGACTACTCTCAAAGCATAGAAGAATTTCTGAAAAAGGGAAAGAAAAGATTGAGTAGGCGAGTTTGTGAGTAGATAACTAGGTGATTGATTACTGTACTTTTTTTTTTTTTTTTTTGAAGTCCTGTAAATTATACACTGTAGGAGACTTTGTAATTATATACTTATTGAAATGAAATATAATATTATTTTTTCATTATAGTGTGATGTCCCTATGAGAGGAATTGTTATCTTTCTCCTATGATGATAAAGATTTGGAAAACTTTTGCTTGTCCATATATATTAAAGTCATCACAAGCCTTTACCTTTTTTTCCTTTCTATCTTTTAGGGGCAAGTCTTCATATTTTTAGATGGATCTCATCTTGTGCTAAAGTTTTTTTAACTCTAAGGTAGCCTTCTTTCAAATTGTTACTAGAGTAGACTTCTCTCTCATAGTGAAGATATTATCACTAATAGGGTCTCACTTCTAGAGATCATTTAGATATTTTTAAGACATAATTAGTGTGATATGTATATACAATGTTGATAAATATAAGAGAATATTATTTCAAGTTCACCATTTCATAGCAATAATCAAGATGAGAAGTAGTTTCACTATACCGGATTGAAAGGTTGACTACTTAGAGGAAGGCCATAGTGTGAAGACTTGAAGACTAAGATTAATTATGATATATAGCTTAGTCTTTCGAGTAAATTTTTCATAATATTTGATTTGGTAGATTATATCAAATGATCTCAAAAATGATAAACACTAATTAGTTGCTTAGAATTATTCAAACTTATTTTCAAATATACTACAATAACAACATCATCAAGCCTTTATCCCACTATATGCGATCAGCTACATAAATCTTTTACTCCATGGTGTCTTATTAAGAGTTAAATTCTCATTTAAATTTAATAAAAAAAAAAGATCATTTCTAATATTTTCTATGCAAATTTTTTTAGGTCTACCTCTACTTTTCTTAACATAAGCCAAATTCAATACATCTACTCTCCTAACTAATTCACTGAAAGGTTGACATTTCATGTGTCAAAACCATCTAAGGTGGCTCTTTCTAATCTTATATGACACTAGAGCTATTCCAATATTTTCACGTATATACTCGTTTTGCATTGTCTCTAAGGGTGAAACCACTAATCCACTTAAGCATCCTCATCTCTGTAACACTTAATTTTATGCTTTTCTTTTAATGGCCAATATTCAATGCCATAAAGCATTACAAATCTCACTGCCATCTTATAGAATTTTCCCTTAAATTTGAGGGGTACTTTTCTATCACACAACAGGCCCAATGCATTCATCCACTTCAACTACGCAACTTGAATTCTACAAACAATATCCCCATCTATTTCACCATCTCTTTGTAATTAATTAAGTGTTAATTTTATAATTATCTTATAAATTTGAGGTTAATTCAAATTTCATTGGGTTCTTTGAGTTATATATACATATATATAAACTAAATTAGCTTAGTTTATTTACTTCTCTTTATTACAAGAATGCCATCATTTATACCCTTCAAGCAGCATTCAAACAAGTTCAGGTGCCCTTCTCAGCTGAATTGTTATGTAGTGGGTTTTTATTATCTGGTATATTAAAGGGTTAACGGGTCGCCTTACAGGTTCATTAAACACGATTTCTATGATTCTATCGGTAACAATTTCGTATTGTCCTTGATGTGACATGACAGTTCCAGTAAGGCACCAGGCTGAAAGCACAATGAAGAAAGTCACAAAACTATAATACTGACCTTCACCGTAGCTTCCTCAGCCTTCGCGTTGCCTCAGATTCCACTAAAAACAAGTAACTTGTAAAGCTCATCATCTCTAAAACATGGCCACTACTCTGCATGACAGTTTCATTTTCCAGTGATTTAGTAATGTTAGATTCACAGAAAAGGAACGCAGGTGGGTGGAAAAGTGAACGCAAGGAAAAGAAAAGACTTGAACCTACCAAACCTCCAAAAAGCCCTGAATTAGCCAAGAGCATTTTGTCTTTCCCTCCTCCATTCGAACACATGGGGAAAACAAGAAAAAGTTATTCAGATCAGCAACAACATAGGAAAGTTTTTTTATTTGTTTAGGATGCCATATTCTTATTTCCAGATTTGCCACCAACACTGTAGAGCAAGCAAATCTTAGGCTTCATTTTGGACGGCTTTCTGATTGTTTTTTAAAACAACTTTCTAGTATAAAAATTAAAAATTTTATGCTCGAAAATTGCTTTAAGAAGCAGTAAGAAAGCCGTCCCAAACGAAACCATAGTTTATAAGCTGATTATGTGCTCTAAGCACCAAAATAGGTACAACTTCAGTTAATTAACTAGCAACTACTACCTGAATGGTAAATTAGCAGCAACCCTTCCTGCAAGAGATAACCTTTTGACTCTCAGCTCAGGAAGCATTAAGAGCAAGGGGCCACCATTAGGCAATCCCCACTACAATGATAAGGACAGTCATTTGAAACAACCTTGATAATTCTTCAAAACAGGAATTATAAAATGATAAAGCAATAAAATTTCCAAGTTTTCCACTTTATTGTTTTGTCTCTTCAGCAGAATTGAACCAGCTCAATTTCGGCTGACATTTTATTGATTTGAGAACCAGGCAAGAAGGTTCAGAAAATGTTACCAAAAAGATTACAGTAAAGCCAGTCAAGACTATTAAGGCATCAGAGAGCTTTCGACAATAACTATAATAAAATACCATCACGTGGAAGCATGAGAGACTCCATCCAATGGGAATTTCTTTCAATGTCCATTCCTCAAAATCCACCAAAAATAAAGAGTACTCGAATGCAGGTAGTGTTATAGTCTATTGTCAACGTGAAGGACTGAAGGATGCAACAGCAAGACAGATATCTCATGTAATAACAAAGCATATTTATTAGGTCAGACTATTGGCGAGACTAGCTGTTCCAGTAATGCCCCAAAATAATGTAACCTCATGCCTTCCTGCTTTAGAGCACATGAATAGGTATTCCCAATCAATTAGCAGTTGACCAGGGAAAAAGTGGATCCTACCACTTGCTTCATGGAGCAAATTAAACAGGAAAAACCGATCAAAGGAAAGGGAATGAGGAGAGATTTGAGCAAGACATCTTAAGAGGCCAATCTGTGTTATATAATTTTTTTTTTCCTGGACATGATGTATAGTTAAGCTTCCAAGTGCATGAGAACAAGATGAGAATATATGCACTAGACATCTGCTAGTGTGGATTAATAATTTTGTGCAAACGTCGAATGTCGTCCAGAGACCAACCAGAATGTGCCACGTCGCCCATGTGCTCGGTACCGTGACTCGGTACCACTCGGTACCGCTCGGTACCGCGGCTCGGTACCGCTCGGTACCGCGGCTCGGTACCGCTGGCATGACGCATTCTGGTTAATCTCCGGATAGCATTCTGCATCCGGTCTCCGCACAGAATAAATTCTCGCTAGTGTGTGTTGGGTGAGATCCACTTATGCTAACAGACACACAGATTAAGGCTTCGTTTGGGACGGCTTTCTTATTGCTTCTTAAAGCAGCCTTCTAACTAGAAAGCTACTTTAAGAAGCAATAAGAAAGCCGTCCCAAACGAAGCCTAAGTATTTTACTAAACTCTAAAAAAGGGGTACATCAAGGATTTATGTTCATACAAAGTTAAGAAGATAAGGATAAATAGGAGTTTCTTTACGTCAATGACTAAAAAGAAACACAACTAACGAATGAATGACAAGGCTAAACATGGAATAAAATGATGCTACTATTGTTCTCTTCCTTTCTTTGTTATGAGAGTTTATCCTTATTATGGTTGACAACCTCTTTTTTTTGTGGAATTGAACTAGTCTCAACTTTTTCTTCTTGAACAAACATAAGATTTTCCTCCCGCATGATCCCAAATAAAACTCCTAACAAGGTTGATATCTTGTTTGTGATTGTGGAATGTCACCCCTACCTTTTAATTGATAAGAAATAAATTCAGAGGCATAAAACTTCTCACAAAATATAACAAGATCATTCAAAGTTAATAAAAATCCTACAAAAACTCTCAAAGATAATAAATAATATCGTCAGATATTGCATTAAATACGAGATCTCCAAAATTTTCTCAAAAAAAAAAAAATCAAGATTTATAATGAAAGCGAAGATTCAATCAAATATTGTGAAAAGTTTATCAATACGAAATTTTTTCTCTATCTGGCTATTAATCTCTCGTTTGAAAAAGAAAATCTAATTTACAAGCTTAATGATCAATTTATGAGCACCTCTTTATGCAGCACCTCCAAATCATATTCGTGGAGATTAATAAAGGGCGTGCAAAGCCTAAAAATTTTCAACATATACCATTTTTATGAGCATATCAGTAGAATTTTTCTCCCTCTTGATCTTGATGAACTTTAGAACTCCTTTGAGTAAACTTCATAAGAAGTTGAATTTACGTTGAGGGTATTTTCCCTGGGAGTGAAATTGACATTCTTTGTTAAATTAAACTTTTATAATACCTTTTACAGTATGTTGTGATTATGAAAAGTTTAATGTACTTGTGGTCTTGCCGTAATTTATTCATATCCCGATAATCCATTTTAGATCCTCTCAAATATTTTGTACCAATATTTTTTTATACATAGTTATACCTTCATATTATTGATCTTTTTGCATATTAGTCTCCAGAATTGACATGTGATCAACATATAATAATAGAATAATGCAATATTTTCTTATTTCTTTAATATAGTAGCAATGAGGATGCATCTGCAGAATTTGATCCTATATATGCATGCATGGATCGATTAAAATTTAATATAATTGGTGATGCATTTGCTTCTAACAATAAAGGCTTTTATTTAGCTTGCACAAGGCTTTTATGTCCAAGTTCAATAAATCCTTCAAGTTTTACCATATGGATATCTCTTCCTCCAAGGAGGAAAGTTGTCTTTACATCCACTTATTCAAGATATAGATCTTTCATTATTATAATGCTCAACACTAGATGAATAGTCATTAGGTTTACTATATAAGAGAATAACTTCGTAATATGTAACTTATTTCTATTAAAACCCTTTTCCAACGGTCCTTCCTCATAAATTTGGCTCTTATTTATTCTTCCTTCACTTTTTATATCTATATATTATGCAACACTTTTTGTCTTTAGGCAGATTAGTCAACGTCAAGTTGTTCTTATAAAATTTTTTTATTTAATCTTTAATAATAAGCTCCCACAGTGGCCAAGTTAGAATTTTTTAAGGAGGGGGCAACTTTAACCTTGTTTTAGTTGATCTTTATATTCAGATTCAATTAATCAGTTTATTGTTTATATGAATTATGAAAAATCAATATACTCTATAAAAATATGCTTGCAAATTCCATTCGAGTTTTTTTTTTATAAACCGCTTGCGGGAAGCTTCCGCCGCGGGCTTTTCTAAATTTCGGAGGGGGGCAATTATAAGCAACAAGATCTAAAAAAATATGAGAATAACAATTAATCAACTTATGAGTTCTTTGTGGCCTTTTAACTAGAGTCACACATATTCTAGGCTCAAGCTACTCTTTAAGTTTCCTTCAATGTTTTCTATTTTTATTCCAAAACAATAGCTCCTTTAGTTGAACATGCCCTTGTGTAAAGGTGTCTTTGGGGGTGATTAATCTATATATCTAATAAATTCATTATAAATAATATTTTCATTTATAACAATTCTTTTACTTCATTATCCCAAAATATGTAGCCCGACTCCTCTTTATAATATCCAATAACATAGCACTTCTTGGGTTCTGGTTCAAACTTATCTCTATTTATCTTATTAACATAGATATATGGTAAGTAGCCAAATCCTTCAAATATGACAATACCTGTATCAATCTCATGCTTAATGAACATAGCCGGACTCCTCTTTATAATATCCAATAACATAGCACTTCTTGGGTTCTGGTTCAAACTTATCTCTATTTATCTTATTAACATAGATATATGGTAAGTAGCCAAAACCTTCAAATATGACAATACCTGTATCAATCTCATGCTTAATGAACATAGGCTAAAAGTTTTATTCATCCTCTAAACAACTTTATTTTGAAGTGGAGTTCCTAGGACCATTCTCTTCATATGAATCTCATAGCTCCACAATAAATTTTAATTTTTTTGCAATCTCCAAATCATTGTTAATCGTTAGCACTTAATTTTATCTTTGATTTCATTCTTCACAAGAATTTTCGAATTCAAAATAGTTGAGAACATGTCAAATTTCACAATTTTGGCTCCACATGATTAACACTATGGATGATATCAAACTCTTTATCTCTGGCAGCACATAAATATGTTCTATGTATTCTGGTTATCTATAAAAACATATATCACATGACAGTCCTTGTAACCGTGTATGCAACCTTAAGGCACCAATCTAATGAGATATCTTGTTATGGCAATATGTGGGTTTGAGTGGATGCATGATTTAAACTTGGAAAACATTTGTCCACAGAGGAACCAAATAAAAATTGACAGAGATTCATGTTTCACTCTCATATTGGCTGGAAAGTGTGTTGTTTTTATCACTTAATTGGCAAAAATATGCTTCTTCACCTGATAGTTCGGTTTCGTTTGGGATAACTTTTTTATTGCTTTCTAAAACAACTTTTTAGTATAAAAATTTCTAGAAATTTCTTGAACTCAAAATTTTTATACTAGAAAGCTGCTATAGAAAGCACCAAAGAAGATGTCCCAAACAAAACCTTAGAGTGCTACAAACAAGCAATGGTCCAAATCAATTGGAGCACGATCAACTCCCATAGGTATTTGGATTCTCTAAACCCCACAGAACAAAAGAAACTACGTATCATATTGATATAACCATACACTACAAAATCACCAACTTGAGGCAGGCACTCATGACCAACCAGACATGATAAAATCCATGAACAGTAACTGGTCCCATTTCTGCAAGGTTTTTTGACCCCTATGTACATTATAATGAAATCCCATTGCTGAGCATTAGTGCACAGCTTGATGTTGACCGGGTTATAAGTATGTGGTTTCACAGTGTTTTTCTAGCTAATTAATGAGTATATAATAATCCTCAACCAAATAGACCCTTAAAGGATATAAAGGAGTTGTAGTTGGAGCAAACATCAGCGTGCAGTATAATAACATTATAGAGAAGTGATGAAATCAAGATTTGATTTAGCTCTCTTATGATTATAAATTAAATTTCCAACTTTTTACTGGGTTAATTAAGAAATAAGAAAAATAGTATCACCACTATATGGGGGTAGGCCCTATTTGCTAGCTGATGAAAAATAGGGGCTTTACATGCAGCCATTTGTGCCTGATGTGCAGCTAAGGTTTGAGATAACCTCTATGTCCCTCCACTGGCCTCTAATGTGATTGATATGAAATGCAACTGATGCATTAGATGTGGTAAGAGCAAAAAAGCTAAACAGTGTAACATTACAAACTATTTTGTGAGCATTCATTATCAATTCTAAAGAACATTCACAAGTAGAATATAAGAAAAAAAGAACTAAGCATGACTGAGAAATAATTAATCAACCTGGTTGATGAGGTCATCTTTGTCAAATCCTAAGCTAAATTTTACCATTAAATATGACCTTCTTATTGAATAGATTCATTAAAGAACGCATTGTACGTAGAGTTTTAGCAGAAAAGTTCCTAACCAATATTGGCATGCTAACATGAAAAAAAAGAGGTCAGGATTCTAAAATATTTTTAAGCTTACATACCTCTCGATATGGATAACTGAATTTCATTAGCTAAACATAGTAACCTATACCTTTTGAACAACTGACTCTTTCTCTTACAATAACCAATGATAAAATCAGGAAGAGGCTGAAGACAGTTCTCGTTGTTCTTAGAACTAACAAAAAATTTCATATGAAATTGTTTTCTTTAAATTTTCATAACTATGTATAAAATAGAAAATGTTCACCTTTAAATTTAGAGTACAAAATTACACCCCTCTAATTTAAAAATCTAAATGTCACTAAAATCAACTTTTCACATCTCCAATCTTAAGTGATTTTTAGATTCAATTGAATGACTAGTCTTAGAAATGCCCTAAGTAGGAGATCTAGAAGGTCACTGTCACTTTCCAAACATTGACTAAATAGACCAAGAAGTATAAAACTACAAAGAAATCAAAGTTAACATGGTTTGGATCGAGTGACTTTATGTCAGGATATTTCAGACAAAATATGCGACATCTTGAAGCAACAAAAAAGAAATTACAGTTCTAGGCTCGTGATAGATAAGCTTGATAAACAGACCATTATTAATGGGTTCATGGTATGTGTATAATACCTAAAAAAGCCCAAGTTCTATGAGCCACAACAGACTTTTTGCCATGTCACTTAAGCTTTGAACTTTGATTGCCAATTTCAATCTCAAAGAAGGCACTTCCCCAACTTCACTTTCTATTCTACTATATCTTCTCCTCCTTAGTATCAGTCTGGCAGCAGCGAATTCAGTGCTTCCATCTACTTGAGGACCATTCTCAGCATGTTCAAACTTGGAACTTGAAGCAAAAATACAATCAAGATAAAGAAAAAATTAGAATGGTTTCAGATAAATATTTATTATTTGTTTTTGGGATAAAATTAGTTTTGAATTTTTATTATAAAATGTATTCTGAGCATGATTTTTTTTGGCATGAATTGGTTTAGTCGGTATGAGACTCAGATTGATTGTTTGAAGAAGCGCGTCACTTTATTTTTGGCCAATGAGAGTTGTGTAGTACATGGATTTAGAGGTGTTTTGTCATATTTGATTTTGTTTGTGAAAGTAGACAAATTGTGAAAAAAAAAAAAAAGATTGCATGATATTTTTAGCATCAATTAGGGATAACAGGATGGATTTTGGTTCTATTATCGATGTTCCATTAGTGCAGGAATTCTCATATGTGTTTCCTAAGGAGTTAGTCGATTTCCCTTCACACAAAAACAGAGTTCTGTATTAATTTATTTTCATGTATGGTCCTGATTTCCAAAGCTTCATATAGGATGGCACCTAAGAAGCTTCAGGAGTTGGGGGTTCAACTTCAGGAATTGGTTGATAGGGGATTCGTCCATACTAGCGTGTCTCCATGGGGAGCACATATTTTATTTGTGAAGAACTAGGACGATATGATGTACATGTGTATCGATTAAATGGAGTTGAATAAAGTCACTGTCAAGAATAAATATCATTTACCACAGCTTGATGATCTATTTGATCAACTTGTTGGATCATCTATATTTTCGAAGATTAATTTGTAATTTTGGTATTATTTGGTGAAGGTGAGAGAGTCTAATGTGATGAAGATAGCTTTCAATACTATGCATGAGCATTATGAATTTTTGGTCATACCTTTTAGGGTAACAAATTCGACAACTGTCTTTATGGATTTTATGAACAGTGTTCAGGGATTATCTGGATTTGTTTGTGATAGTACTCATAGATGATATTTTGATTTATTTCAATTATGAAGAAGATCATGTTAGACCTCTGAGGATTATTTTGAAGAATTTAAAGCAGCATCAGCTACATAAATAATTCTCTAAATATGAGTTCTAGCTGAGCAGTATTTTCTTTTTTGAGGCATGTGGTGAGTAGTGCAGATATTTTTATATACCCAAAAAAGTTCAGACAGTCACTAATTGGCCGAGGCCTACTACCATATTTAAGGTTTATAGTTTCTTGGGTATGGATGTATATTACAGGAAGTTCGTGAAGAAATTTTCTCATATTTTTGCACCTCTGATGAGATTGACTCGGAAGCCAATAGCTTTTGTCTTGACACCCGAGTGTCCACTTTTTAGAGATTGAATAATTGATTGACTTCTACTCCAGTTTTGACTCTTCCATCTGATACAGAAGGATTTCAGGTATTCAATGATGCTTTACTGAAATGTTTGGGATATATTCTGATGCAGCATGATAGAGTTATAGCTTTTCTTTCTAGATAATTGAAACCATATGAGAGAAACTATCTGACACATGATTTGAAATTTGTCGCTATGATATTTATCTTGAAGATTTGGAGACTATATGTATTGTGTCATATTTGAGATTTTCCACTGATCGTCAAAATCAGAAATACATATTTACTCATAGGAATTTGAATTTGAGGCAAATGAGATGACTGGAGTTGATTAAAAACTACGATTGGACTATTTAGTATCAATCTAGTAAGGTTAATATGGTAGTAGATTCTCTGAACAAGAAGTCTTTTGAAGTTTCATGTATTCAGCTTACTTCTGATGAATCTTTAATATAGTTTATGGAGAGATTGCAGTTGAAGGTATTTTTTTCTATTAATCGAGATTCTAATATATTAGCTTAGATGATTATTCAGCCTTCTCTGTAAGAAAGAATTCAAAAATCTCAAAAGTTAGATACATAATATCTAAAGTTAATTGGTCTAATCAATACGGGTAAGAAGTCAAAACTATGAGTATTTGATTCTGGTATTATCTTCTATAAGAATAGATTTTGGGTTCCTATTTCTAGATATTTGAGATTGATTATTCTATATGAAGCTTATTATTCAGGATATATTATTCATTGAGAAAGTAGTAAAATGTATAATGATCTGAAAAGTATATTTTGGTAGCCTGAATTGAAAAAGGATATAGTACATTTTGTATCCAAATGTGAAGTGTGTCAGTTAGTGAAAGCAGAACATTTGCGACCGGGAGATTTTCTATAATATTTAGCCACTTTAGAGTGAAAATGGGAAGAAGTTACTATGAATTTTGCTATAAGTTTTCCCATGTTGAGATAAGAAATTGATAATGTTTGGGTTGTAGTGAATAATTTGACGAAATTAGTTCATTTCATTCTGATCCGACAATCTGATTTTGTAGACAAGTTGGCACAGGTATATGTTTTTGAGATTATCAGATTATATGGGATACTGAAAGTTATAGTCTCTGATAGAGATGGCATGTTTACATCCAAACTATGAATGGGTATTCAGCAAGGTTTGGGTACTAAATTGCATTTCAATACATCATTTCATCTTCAGATTGACGGACAGTCTGAGAAGACTATACATGAACTGGAATATCTTTTGAGGCCGTGTTTTGGATTTTGGTGGTAGCTAAGAGAATCATATTCCTCTGATCGAATTTACTTACAAATAACAATTTTCAGTCAAGCATATGTATGGCTCCATATGAAGCTTTGTATGATAAAAAGTGTATGACCCCCTTATCTTGGATAGAGATGGATGAAAGATATTTGATTGGGCTAGCTTTGGTTGAAGATGCTACTAAAAGGATCCATTTGATCAAAGACAATTTGAAAAATATACAAAACGGGCAGTGAAGGTATTTTGATGTGAAGCATCGGGCTGTGGAGTTTCAAGTAGGAGATTTTGTATATGTGAAGATCAGATCGATGAAAGGCATCAGCAGGTTTGACATAGAAGAAAAGTTGAGTCAAAGTTACATTGGACCATCAGAAGTTAGTAAAAGAATTGAAAGTTTGCTTATAGGTTACAGTCGCCATATCAAACAAGTTTGCTTATAGGTTACAATTGGCATATCATATGTCTGAGATTCATAACATGTTTCACGTGTCACATCTGTGAAAAAGTGTATTTGATTCAGAAAATAGGATATCTACTGAAGACATCAAAGACTTATGAATCTGAGCTACATGGAAGAACCAGAAAGGGTTCTAGCCTATGATGTCATAAAGTTAAAAAATAAATAGATTCTAATGATTAAAGTTCAGTGGAAGAATATAATTGAAAGAAAAGCTTCTTTGGAGAAGGAATCTAAGATGAGGCGGTTGTATCCCAATTTATTTATGTGATTCGATGTATGAGTTTTGAAATGTCGATGATGACATTTTTCTGAGGAAAGGAGAGTTGTGACACCTCAGATTTAGCATTTGGTTTAACATGTTATGGCCTGGATTGAAAAAATAAATACTTAAACTTTTGTGTTTTGAACTCTTTGCATATGTTTCAAAGTGATATGTGTGTGTGAAAAAGGTCTCCATGTATTTTGGAATAAGTTTCGGGGATTTGAATGCATTTTGATGAAATTTGAAAATTTTCTCCTAGAGCGTCAAGGTTTTGTGTTGTATGGTGCCTCAATGTCGGGTGCAGTGGTGCTTATGTGCTCAAAAGTGATGTCTGACATTGTGCACTCGGTTTTTTGTGAAATAAATTAGCGTCGCAACACTGAATAGTGATGCTGCAGCTCTAGGCCATTATTTGCACTTTAATATATTTAAATTACATTATTCCATTCATTTTAGCAACTAACATTAGAGAGAGAAGAGGGATTTTGGAGAGAGAGAGAGAAGAGATTTTGAGCCGCTTCAGGTTGTTTTTAGCTGTCAACCTAGTTCAGAAAGTTATCTGGATTGAGGTGGGTCACATTATATGTCACATCCAAAGATCTAAGTAGAAGAACATCTTTTCTATTCTCCTTTTTTTTTATACAAACAATATGCATTCATTTATTGGATGTCTCCCAAATTTTATTCTAGGGCATCACACTATTACCTATCTCAATTTTCAAAAATACGTCAATTTCTCAAATTTTCTAATTAAATTTCTATTTTTGTTATCGAAAAATAATGAAAATTTTGCACTGGTAAAACTTTCACTGCATAAACTTTTTATGCGTTATAGAGATCTTGAGATTCTGAATATTTTGAATATTTTCTTGAAACTTTATACATATAGTTTTGGAATTTATGTTTTTCTTGTTAAATAGAAAATAATCTAGACTATGAAAAAATAGTACAATAGCATAATTAAAGTCTTAAAATGATGTTTTACACAATCTATATAATTTGATTATGTTTTAATACTGTGAATTTTTATTCAATAGAAATTTTTGTTCTACCATTATAGAAAACTATAAAATTCTTATATAAGCTCAATTATGATTTAATTGATATAATGTGATGAAATTTATATTCAAGTGATTGAATTGTGTGCTTTATTGGTTGAATTGAAAAGTTTTGGAGAAATTATTGTGAAAAGAGTCAGATATTATGGTGCTTCTACTGTATTTTCTGGTGGCTAAAAAGTCATGTTCTTGTGCCTTCGGACATGTTCTGTGGCTAAAAAATCATGTTTTGGTGTCTATATGGCATATTTTGGTGGCTAAAAAGTCATGTTCTAGTTCCTACATACATATTTTGGTGTGCTTACTAAAATGTTCTGATCTATAAGCACAATGGGAGTCATAAGGGCCATAATCCTTTGAGATTCTATCTAGAATCATAGAAATCTATTATGTTATGTTATATGATATGAATTTCAATTTATTTGAATGTTCAGTATAATTACTTGCATCTATGGATAATTGTTATGCTCGTATTACCTTATTTAGCATAGTGATTTATTATATTGTAATTAAATATTCAAGTAAATATTTAATAAAATAAATATTTAAAAAATTAGATCGATATTTATGGTCTGTTGAGTTATTTTAGCTCACTTTGATTTTGCATTATGTTTTTAGGGTTTGGGAAAGTGAAGGATCCAGTTGAGTAGCTGTTCACGATCCAATATGAGTATGTATAGATATTCTTCTTTGATTTTGCACAATCAAGGCTAGTTTTATTATTCAATTATTTAGTTTTGTTTATAGTCATGCTATGTGATTGTGTATAGATATTTTGATAATAAAATGGAAGAGATTTTATGGATGAGATTACTTTAGTACTCTGAATATTTTAGTAGCTTTGTAGTCTGTTATTATTTGTTTTTAAAGTTTAAATTGGAAGATGAAATTTGAAACATTTTCAAAGCTACTTCTTGAAATTTTTCTGTCACGGCTCAACAAGATAGGACCTGCTAATTAGCGAGTCCTACCATGTTGGGTTGTGACATGAAATTTCCAATTTGTTTTTCTATTATGATAAATCATTTAGCAATGATCCCAGTAGAAATTGGATATTGAAGATGAAAGTTCAAATTTACCTTTTAAGAATACTTACTTTATCATTTTCTTCTTCTTTCAATTAAATTTTGAATGACCTTCCCTATCGTGAGTTGGAAGGCTTCCCTTAATGAAAAAGATAGTTTGCTTTAAAATTTGGAGTGCAACATCAACTGACATTTCCTCCAATGAAATGCTAATAGTTAGAGTTTCTTTCACTAACCATCTTCTTTTTATCGATATCATAATTGACGATGTCAATTTTTGCCTCTAACTTGAATAATTTGGGTCCCACATCTTCACATTGATTGGTTCTTCATTCATTTTTAGAGTTTGATAAACAACACAGCTTCTAAGGGTAGAAGGCGATTCTCTTATCCACTTGTAGCAGCTCTTCATCAGAAGCATAAACCAAGGTTTCCAGGCAATAGTAACAGTTGATACAAAACTACTCATGACCCTTACAATAAAATTACTTGTCCAAGACCTTGCTCGGTGCTTTATCATTCCAAAACCTTTAGTAAATTTTTTTGATCAAAGAGGGATAAAAAATGAATAGGATATACTGGCAGTTAAATCTATTTTTAATCAAAAACCTAAGTTAATGGATGAAATACAATCATAGCAATATATCTTTTAATCATCTAATATGAAACTAAACTCAATACTCTCATATGCCTTAAAACTCTCGCTATAATTGATGCTGACAAATGATTCTTGTGCAACTAATACTATGCATGGCATGGTTCTGCACAGACTAAAAGGACATGGTGATATATAACTACAGGAATTAGGCATTGTATTGCAACAAAAATAATCAATTCTTAGAATCCAGCAAGAAATATATCTTCTTTTCAAAAAGATTTGAATCACACAAGCTCAGATGGTTCAAACCACACAAAGCTGTCCATTTGTCTGATTATTATGTGCATTTATCTTCAAGGATAGATATATAACCAAGCAGTACAAACCACACCCACATATGGAACTCCAAGCGATTTTTAGTATAGACAAAGTTTTTGGCTCATGATAAAGATAGAGTAGCCCTGAACAAAGTAATTGACGAAGAACCCAAACAGTATTAGAAAACTGTCAATTCCTAAAGAAGTCAGTAGGCATAAGCATCTCAATCACTTCCACTTTCGGAACTTGCCTCCAAACATTTTATGTTTGCCAAACAGTCTGTGCTTCCCCCCAAGCCTCATATGCTTGCCAAATTTCCCATGCTTGAACTTTCCATGCTTGAATTTCCCATGGTGTCCGAATCCATGGTAGGCCATGTGGCCATGATGAGAAAGCTGATGAACACCATAAGCAGTGGCTGCAGCAGCTGCACCGCCTGCTAATAAAGCCCCCATGCTAGACCCATGGCCTAAAACAAAGGTTTTAAGAAAAATCTATCATCAAACAGATATCAGAAAATAAAAAACAAAGAAGAGATTGAACGTGGAAGGGAGAATGCTGTTAAGTGGGATTACAGATAAAATGCAGAGGGCAAAGGTAAAAAAATAGCTGCATTTGGGGAGTTATGTGGTATTTATAGAACAGAAGATGACATCTATTGGCTAAGCCCACATATTTATTAGCTAAGCAAGAACAATTACTATTGGAGGAATAAACATTTGCAGCAATAAAAATGCATACCATGAGCAGAAGGACCAGGATAACCGGCTGGAGGGTATGCGCCATGGGACTGTCCTGTTGGTGGGTAGCCATGCGGAGGATAACCTTGCGGAGGATAACCATGCGGAGGGTATGCTCCAGGTGCTGAAGGGTAACCTTGAGGTGGATATGCTCCAGGAGCTGAAGGGTAACCTTGTTGTGGAGGGTATGCTACAGGTGCTGAAGGGTAACCTTGAGGTGGATATGCTCCAGGAGCTGAAGGGTATCCTTGTTGTGGATATGCCCCAGGTGCTGAAGGGTATCCTTGTTGTGGATATGGTGGACGGTATGGGTATCCTGCCCCAAATGCATGTGCCAGGTTTGACAAAAAACCCTTCTCAGAAGTGTCATCATGGTTGCCATTTCCACCACCCATTACTGTTCTACGAGAAGCAAACTCAATTAAAGGAAGCAAAGAATGTGAATTATGACAAAATCCAAGTATGGAAACAGTTTGAGAGCTTTAGATGGGAGAGACAGAGACATATAGACAATAAGCACAGCAAAAATGCCTGATAATTATAACAGAAATAGAATTATCATACAGCAAGAAACAAGCAGACAGAAATACTTAAGCACTTCTCGTGCCACATACTGCAATTGCACAACAGATTCAAGATGTACACCAATGCTCAAGTGATCTGCTAGTTTGAACAGCCACCAAGAAGTCTTTCCAAGCTGGTGGATTTTAATTCAACATAAGAATTTTCTTTTTAAGCTTCGTTTAGGACAGCTTTTTTGTTGCTTTTTAAAACAGCTTTTTAGCATAAAAATTTTGTGAATTAAAATTTTTTGTACTAAGAAAGCCGTTTTAGAAAGCAGCAAAAAGCTGTCCCAAACGAAACGTTAGTGTTTGTTAGCATTACGAATTAACAGACGCATGTCCACAAAAAAAAAGTTTACTCTCTGCCAACTTGTGCTACTTCTATGCCCCTATGTTTAGAGAAACTGTTACTCCCTATGTTTAGAGAAACTGTTACTCCAGACAGCTCTCATGGACAGTGACAAATTAAAGAGACAGCTCACCTAAAGCAGTAGTTATATAATTCTGCTAAATGTGAAACTTCATAATACTTATAAGCATTCACCACAAAACAGATATACGTGAACAAGCAAAAAAGTAAGTGTACACAAACAAGTAGTATGCAAAAAGATTCCAAGCATCTATTAATTAACAGCAGAAATTCGAGAACAGAAGCTGAATCCAAAATGAGTAGTTGCATTAAGATATGCACTTCTTCATTTTAACTCGCTCAATAAAAACATACAAACACCAAAAGTATCCAACCATCTCACCGCATTATGGAAATTTAGTAAAAGAGTGGACAGGATCTGCTAAGCTTGGACAATGTTATCCTATTGTTCTCATCAGTGTAAGATTTGATCAAGATTGAAAAACATCAAATGCTTATGTAGATTCTTTCTCAAGCCCATGGACATGGCTCAAATTTTGGGTCTAAAAACAAAAACTGATGCTGGAAGAATCTCAAGGAATTAAATATAGAAAAACCAATTGATTTAGCGATGCCCCTGGATAGACAACAACAGCAATTATGACAAGGAATGCACTGCAAGTGATGTGATAAAGTACATTACCATAGGGTAGCTTGTATCTTTACAATTTTAAAAGTTTAATTAAAATTTTAGTTATATTTTTTACCAACTTCTTAGTTACACCAAGGAAAAAATTAAATCACAAATCCTAATATATTTTAAGTCAGGATAATAAGACAAAATAATAAACATTGATATAACAGCATAAAACTAGAAGACATTGACATAAAAATAGAAAACATAATTTTCTTTTCTCAGAAAATTTAGATGCCCTCTAGTTTTAAGCATATGCCTTCTATATTTTATAATTGTCTTCCTATTCTGACACAAAATTAATAAGGTTTTTTTTTCTTTAATCCAACGAACAAAAATTCCATTTGACAGCACCTACTTTCATTGCATGCATAATATTTTTTTTTGCAGGCTTTCATTCAAACTGAAAAAATAAAAAGAAAATATAACTTTATAGAAGACATTTAAATAAAATTTAAAAAATAACAACTCTTGTAGGGGTTTTTATTAAATAGATATGAATCATCAACACTAACAGATGATGTAATAAAATTTGGGGTCATTAAAATATGCAAAGTTTCAGTCAAATGAATTATTTATAAGAGGTCCACTCTAGGGATTAGGACTAAAAATCATCTTAGAAGTGAGAATGATCATTCAACATTCTTACCTCAAATAGATTCCCACGATGTAGAAGACGCTCATAAGGATAAGTTTTGGATTATAGAAACACAAGATAAATTGAATAAGTTTATGATGAATAATGTTTGGGAGTTAGTCCAAAACCCTCGAACCACAATATTATTAGAACTGAATTGGTCTTTAGCAATAAGATTAGTAATACAAGAACCTTAATTAGAAATAGAGCTAGACTAGCAGCTCAAGTTTTAGCCAAATAGAAGTCATATGATTTGAGGAATATTATGCCCCCAAAGTATTCACCCCTCCTCTTAGATCATCGAGAGAAGTAGAGGAGCTCTTTTATGAACATCTATTACATCAACAACATGTGTTGTCTAAACGTCGGTAGTATAATAATCTAGAAGATTCAATTTCATAAGTCACCATATATCTTTCCATAATTATTTAACAATGGATGCAATATTAACAGGACCTCAACTTGTAATTCTTAAGAGGAAGTAGACAACAATTTTAGAACATGACAACCAACCTCTATATATGAAAAGAATCTCATAAGAATATTGAAGCTTGTAACTTAACTTGTTTCTTCATCTTAATAAAAGCATAAAATATTTTAGCCTCAACAATCTGCCCAAGCATAATCCTGGTTTAGACTCAGGAATAGTCTCAGGCATAAGCTTAGGATTAAGCTTGATAAGAGGCTACTTATGAATTATAATATTCATCAAATTCATCAACAAAACTTGGATCATCACAATAATAATCTTCACAGAAAAACTCATCACGAAGTTCAAGTTTTTGAAGCTGTGGAAATAATACAAATGATTAAATGATGTGATGCATGGATGGAGTTACACAAGAGTTAAAAGAGAATTAAATTCTAGCTCAACCAATTATATAATCAGGTATCTAAGTTAAGTCGATTACAAGAAATTCATGATCATCAACTTGCTAGGCAAAGAAATTTCAACAAGATAGCCAAACTATTTAAACAAACGCAAGGAAAACATAAAGCTAAGGCTAGTAAATAAAAATCCCACAATTAATACGGAGTTGTTCACACCTTGAGACTTTTTTCTCTCTTTCCTACGAAGACTAGGTTGAGCGGCAGAAGATCGTCCAAACTAGCATTGAGGTTGCCACGAGGAGGGAGGAGCCAAGGAACGTCGCCGTGGAGAAGGATCTCGGAGGTGGAGGGGGCACGGTAGATCGACCTTTGATGATCCACGTGTAGACGGAGAAGTGTTCGTCGATGGAATCCACTAGCGTTGGTAGGATCCGGTCCAAGTATTCTTCGACGGTGTCGTCGAAGTCAAAGCCGACGTCGAAGAACTGTGATCTAAGGAAGTTGACCCTTCAGTTGTTGTCGTACTCAAACCCGAAGTTCCACTCGGGTTCGTCCATGCATTCTTGCAAGGGAAACGAGTGGTCGCCGCAAGAAGATCTCCAAAAGGGGGAGAGCGGGGCGGCGGCTTGGAGATGGAAGAGGAGGGCCGGCGGGGGAGCAAGGGTGAGGGGCGGGTTGCTTGAGATTAAAACTGAAGTTTAATTTCAGTTTCATGTAATTGGGAGGGAAGAATTAGGGATTTGAATTTCCAATTAATGTAATTAATGCATTAATTGAAAATCAATTGGGGGGGGGGATGTTAGGGGGAGCCGGCGGTAGGAAGAGAGAGGGGATTAGGGAAATAAAAACTGAAATTATTTCAGTTTTAGTATGAGTGGATGGAAAATTTATTTAATCCTAACTTGAATTTCAAATAGGATTTGGGAATTAATTGAGCAATTAATGGGATTCCCCATAGGGGGCCGGCGGCAAGGCTAGAGAGGGAGAGAATTGTGGAGAGAGGAAGGGGGGTTTCCAAATAGGATTTGATGACTAGGAAGATTTGAAAATAAATCCAATTTCATGTAAATTTATTTTCGGATTTATTCAAAAACTTTCCATAAATAGAATTTCCAAATTTGGAAAGAGAGTGAAATTTGAAAATTCAAATTTCAATGAGTTGGGAAGGAGATGGGGAGAAGTGGTGGAGAGGGAGGGTGGCCAGCGGCAAGGTGGCCGGCCTGCGGGTCTAGGGTGGCCGGCGGGTTGGGCTCCAAGGAAAAAAAAAATGCTCACGAAAATTCGGCTCCTTCCAACGGTTGACTATTGCTTGCGGGAGATTTGGGTAGAGAAGATGAAGGTAGCATGTAACGACCTCGAGAACTCACTAAGAGATCTCTAAAGGAACTCACAAAGATATCCAAATGGTGGCACTCACAAAGAGAACACAAAACAAAATTTTCATTTAATAATTCAATAATCCCATACAAGATACAAGGGGCCATATAAATAGGCTCCAAATAAAAGTAAATGCAAAAGTCTAAAATGCCCCTTGGGGCTACAAGAGCAACTAATACCTTCAGGGGTAAAATGGAAAAACTAAGAAAATAAATGCATAACATAAAAACTGCTAGTACAAATAAAATCAATAATAGAGGCTCTCCATCATGGCCGTCGATCTCCGTGGTCGTCTCTGATAGACGTGCCGAAATCTCCTATCGATGACCTCATCATTCTCCCCGGGTGGGAGAGAACTCGACCCCGTCGAGTGCGTACTATGGAAGCTCTCATATAACTCTAGCAAGTCTGGGTCCAGTCTCTAGAGCTCCTCTTGATCAATCCACGTGTCCTCTGTCTCCGGAGTTCCTTCCCAATGAACCAAGTATCGTTGGCACCCTCCATCCCTTGTGGAAATGATCTGATCATCCAGAATGGTTTCAATCTTTTCCGCTCTAGGTAACTGGGGTAAATTGGGGAGTGGAGGAAGGCTAGGGATCTCACCAGGTGGGGTCACACAAGGCTCATCATAAAGTGCATTGTTGGGGTTAAAATTAGGACCCTCAAAGGCTACTATATCCTCTATATTAAAAGTGGGATTCATATTAAACCCTTCCGGGAGTTCCAGCACATAAGCATTATTGTTAACCTTTGCAAGTATTTTAAAGGGTCCGGCGCTTCTCGCATGTAATTTCTTTACGGACCCAGGAGGAAAACGCTTTGGGCGGATCCGTACCATCACAAAATCTCTCACCTTGAATTCTTTAAATCTCCTTTTCTTATCAGCATGAATTTTATAATCAGTATTGCTTTGTTCAATTTTCTTTTTAATTTCATTGTGTAACTCATGCAGATGAGATGCGAATGCGAATGCAGACTCAGATGTTCTATTCCTAGGACTCATGGGAACTAGGTCAATTGGATGATTTGGTTGATATCCATACACAATTTCAGCAGGACTAAGGCCAGTGGTTCGGTTTATAGAGTTGTTGTAAGCAAATTCTGCTACCGGAAGCTTTGAGTCCCAATCCCTAAGGTTCTCTCCTACCAAAGTCCTCAAAAGATTCCCTAGACTTCTATTGACAACCTCAGTTTGGCCATCAGTTTGGGGGTGAAAAGCAGTGAAAAATTGGAGCTTTGTCCCCATTTTGTGACAAAGGGTTTTCCAGAAATAGCTTGTGAACTTAACATCTCTATCGAATACGATTGTCTTTGGAAGGCCATGGAGCCTAACTATTTCGTCAAAGTAAAGCTTAGCGATTCGGGAAGCATCGAATGTCTTGGAGCATGGGAGGAAGTGCGCCATTTTGGAAAATCGATCCACGACCACAAAGACATAATCATGTTTCCTAGTGGTTTTGGGTAAACCCAGGACGAAGTCCATACTTACATCTTGCCACGGGCGACTAGGTACGGGGAGTGGAGAGTAGAGTCCCGTGTTCTGCTTTCGTTGTTTGGCCAGTTGGCAGATATGACATCGCTTCAAGAGCCTACCAACATCGCGTTTGAGGCTGGGCCAGTAGAAACGGTTTTCTAGAGCAGCGATAGTTTTTGCCTGCCCAAAGTGGCCAGCTAAACCTCCACCATGTAATTCCCATACGAGATATTCGCGAAGGGAGGTTTGGGGAACACAGAGTTTCTGAGCTTTGAATAGGTACCCATTGTCGATTAGGAAGTCATCTATCGTACGTTCTCCTCCAGCGGTCAAGAGGGAATAGGTGTCCTGAAAATCTGGGCAGTCCTTATACTCGTCCTTAAGGCGTTCAAAACCGATGACTTCAACCTTCATCTCCTGGGTTATCATCAGCCTCCTACTAAGGGCATCCGCAGCTTTATTCTCACTTCCAGCTTTGTGTCTAATTGTGTAAGTGTACTCTTGCAAGAACTCGACCCAACGACCATGGCGGGCATTGAGTTTCTTCTGCGAGTTAATGTACCTCAAGGCTTCATGATCAGAGAATATCACAAATTCTTGGGGCAGCAAGTAGTGTCTCCAGTATCTAAGGGACTGGATGACCGCATAAAATTCCTTGTCATAGGTAGAATACCTCTGACGGATGTCGTTTAATTTCTCGCTAAAATACGCCACAGGGTGTCCTTCCTGAGATAAAACTCCTCCAATACCGATCCCTGACGCGTCACAGGTTACTTCAAAAACTTTGGAAAAACCCGGGAGACGCATAACAGGGGCTTCCATCATTTTCTTCTTAATGTCCTCGAAGGCCTTAGTAGCAGCTAATGTCCAATGAAATTCGCCCTTCTTTAAGCAGTCAGTTATGGGTGCCACTATGGTACTAAAATTCCTAATAAACCTCCGATAGAATGTGGTCAATCCGTGAAAACTCCGAACATCTCTTATAGTTTTAGGCTCAGGCCACTCGTTGATCGCTCTAACCTTCTCGGAGTCGGCTGAGATTCCTCGAGATGAGATTATAAATCCGAGAAAGGTCACACTATCAGTAAGAAAAACACACACTTCTGAGGGTTCGCATATAACTGTTCTTTCCTCAAAATCTCACATACTTGTTTCAAGTGTCCCAAATGTTGGTCTACAAATTTACTATAGATTAAGATATCATCAAAGTAGACGACTACGAATTTTCCGAGGAAGGGTCGTAGGACTTGGGTCATAATCCGCATGAAAGTGCTAGGAGCGTTACTAAGACCAAAAGGTATGACCATCCATTCATACAACCCGTCTTTTGTCTTAAAAGTCGTTTTCCATTCATCCCCCGGGCGGATCCTGATCTGATGATATCCGCTCTTAAGATCAACCTTAGAGAACAGCGTTGCCCCCGTCATCATATCGAGCATGTCGTCTAGTTGGGGAATCGGAAAGCGATATTCAACGGTAATCTTGTTGATAGCACGGCTATCAACACACATTCTCCAAGAGCCGTCTTTCTTGGGAGTTAGGAGGGCAGGAACGGCACATGGGCTAAGGCTTTCTTTAATAAATCCTCGTTGTAAAAGTTCATCTACTTGCCTTTTTAGCTCAGCGTGCTCCGTTGGGTTCATCCGGTAATGAGGGAGGTTAGGCAGGGATGCTCCAGGAACCAAGTCAATGACATGTTGGATGTCTCTAAGGGGTGGAAGTTGGTCAGGTAGCTCCTCGGGGAAGACATCAGCAAATTTCTCTAGAAGGGGTTTTACTTCTTCAGGGATTTGCCCTTCATGATCATCATCCACTTCCCTAGCTACCAGGGCGTACATGGGTGATCCGTGGTGAAGTTCCATGTTTACTTCTTTCGCAGTTAAGAAGTGTAAGCCTTTATTAGGCTTAGGGGGAATAACTTTAGTTTCACCCTTATCGGGTCGGGCTGTGAGGGAATCAACTTAATCTTCTTCTCGTTGTGCTCGAACACGCAGGTGTTCGTCCTCCCATAAATGTGGACATCGTTGTCAAACAGCCACGGACGACCAAGAATAATTTGGCCCACATCCATTGTCAACACATCACACCAAATCTTCTCCTGATATCCATTAAACTCGAGCGGGATCAGGCTCCTATCTTTGATTTCCATGGAAGTTGAGTTAATCCAGGCGACCTTATACGGATTTGGGTGAGGTGTGGCCTTAATGTTGAGCTTAGAAATCATCGCTGAAGAGACAGCGTTGATGCAACTTCCGCTATCGACAATAACCTTACAGTTCTTATCCCCGATTTTAGTAAAGGTATGGAAAATGGATGTTCTTCTCCAGTCATCACTCGATTTAGGTTGGGACAGCGCACATCTAACGACTTGCAGGGTGACAGGTTCATCCTCCGTAAAAGAATCTTCCTCTTCATCCACATGATGAACCAAGTCAGTCTCGGGTTCGTCCTCGTCGTCATCAACCTCTTCTATTATGGTGACCTTATAGGGACTGGAACATTGCGAGGCAATGTGCTCATACCCATGACACCTATAACATTTAGTTCCAGAATTGGGTTTCGAGGTGTCGCGTTCAGGTGCTTTACCCTTAAGGTCTGGACGATGAGGGGCTGAACTAGCAGCGGGTCGGCTACCGGTCGAGTTTGTGGGTCGGCTTTGAGGCTGGCTGGTGGAAGAACGATACGGGTTGGGTCGGGAGTCAAACTGCCTAGTGTGGGAATGGGTTTTGGACTCCTCTAAGTCAAGTACCAGGCTGCAGGCGGCCTCTAGCGTGTCTATTCCTCTAGCAAACAGTTCAGTGCGAAGATCTTCCCGAAGGCCAGCTCTAAACATAGACAGGATCTGTGTTGGGGTAGCGGATTCCTCGCCGTTGCAACGAATCAGGAAATCGTCGAAGGCGGAGATGTAATCTTTGACTGACTTGCTCCCCTGGGTTAGCCGATTCCACTTGTCTAGAAGCTTAGGGTAGTAGGAAGGTGGAAGGTATTTTCTCCTAAGTTCCTGTTTCATAGTCCTCCAATCGTTTATCGGATGTTCTCCTCGAGATTCACGAATGTTTTCCAAGTTGGTCCACTAAAGGTTGGCTCGACCAGTGAGTTTCATTTCAACGAACCTGACTTTCTTCGCTTCAGAGATGTTGTACCATTTAAAGTAGCTATCCATCGATTTGAGCCAATCAAGGAAAACTTGAGGGTCAAGGGTCCCGTCATATGTTGGGGCATCAATCCTAATGTTTTTCAGTAATTGAGCGGTTGTCTCTCCAGGGGTTGTCGTTCCCTATGGGCTCCCGGTGGGGTCTTGGGTTATGTTGGTAATGATCTTGAAGATGTCCGGGATCGCGAGGTTGGTCATAATCGGGTCGGTTGCCCTCGCCATAAGGTGAGTGAGGTCTCGACGGTGTGTAGATTGCAGGATTCCCGTTACGCTCGATATTATCTAAACGGTCACTCGTGTGGCGCCTAAAGTCAGCTAGATCGGTTTGTGTGTTGCGGATTTGCTGAGTAACAGTGCCCAATTGGCCCAAAATGAGGTCCAGGGTAGCTTGGAGATGCTGCGGATCCATGGGGAAAGTTTAGGGGACGCTAAGGAGGGCTTCTAAATCCCGGACAGCAGCTAACCACACTGATTTGCTCACTAGCAGGGTACCAACAGCAGTGGGGAAGTTTTGGGCAGCCAACTAATACAAAGATCGTCGCTTCCTAATCACCTAAGGTAGAATCTGGAGTGGGGAAAGCAGGTGAACAACACTTAAGATCCACCCTAAAGGCTACTACTAGGTGCAGTAAAATTAAGGAGCAGCAAATTTAACCAAAGGTGAAGTTTCTAAGTGTTTGGGGAAGGTCCGAAGGTGTGGACAGCACAAAAACAGCACCTTCAAGCTCTCCTAAATGATGTCAGCAGTTGCTGGAATCGAGGGGACAGCAGCTACAAACACAAGTCCAAAAGTCCTAAGCAGTTTGAAACCCTACGGACTCAATGGCAACACCTACACACTAGCTGAGACGACTTAAATGCCCATGAACGCGTGCAGGAAATGCAAAGACAGTAACAAAACAGTGAAAATTTTCTATATAAGCAATGGTATGCATGCAGGTTTTGAACTATCACAAGAAACTAGACCCTAGGATGCTTTCTACGCATGCCAAGCATGGTAACCATGCTCTGATACCAAAATGAAGTGATGCATGGATGGAGTTACACAAGAGTTAAAAGAGAATTAAATTCTAGCTCAACCAATTATATAATCAGGTATCAAAGTTAAGTCGATTACAAGAAATTCGTGATGTTCAACTTGCTAGGCAAAGAAATTTCAACAAGATAGCCAAACTATTTAAACAAACGCAAGGAAAACATAAAGCTAAGGCTAGTAAATAAAAATCCCACAATTAATACGGAGTTGTTCACACCTTGAGACATTTTTCTCTCTTTCCTACGAAGACTAGGTTGAGCGGCGGAAGATCGTCCAAACTAGCATTGAGGTTGCCACGAGGAGGGAGGAGCCAAGGAACGTCGCCGTGGAGAAGGATCTCGGAGGTGGAGGGGGCACGGTAGATCGACCTTTGATGATCCACGTGTAGACGGAGAAGTGTTCGTCGATGGAATCCACTAGCGTTGGTAGGATCCGGTCCAAGTATTCTTCGACGGTGTCGTCGAAGTCAAAGCCGACGTCGAAGAACTGTGATCTAAGGAAGTCCCTTCCGTTGTTGTCGTACTCAAACCCGAAGTTCCACTCGGGTTCGTCCATGCATTCTTGCAAGGGAAACGAGTGGTCGCCGCAAGAAGATCTCCAAAAGGGGGAGAGAGGGGCGGCGGCTTGGAGATGGAAGAGGAGGGCCGGCGGGGGAGCAAGGGTGAGGGGCGGGTTGCTTGAGATTAAAACTGAAGTTTAATTTCAGTTTAATGTAATTGGGAGGGAAGAATTAGGGATTTGAATTTCCAATTAATGTAATTAATGCATTAATTGAAAATCAATTAGGGGGGGGGATGTTAGGGGGAGCCGGCGATAGGAAGAGAGAGGGGATTAGGGAAATAAAAACTGAAATTATTTCAGTTTTAGTATGAGTGGAGGGAAAATTTATTTAATCCTAATTTGAATTTCAAATAGGATTTGGGAATTAATTGAGCAATTAATGGGATTCCCCATAGGGGGCCGGCGGCAAGGCTAGAGAGGGAGAGAATTGTGGAGAGAGGAAGGGGGGTTTCCAAATAGGATTTGATGACTAGGAAGATTTGAAAATAAATCCAATTTCATGTAAATTTATTTTCGGATTTATTCAAAAACTTTCCATAAATAGAATTTCCAAATTTGGAAAGAGAGTGAAATTTGAAAATTCAAATTTCAATGAGGAGTTGGGAAGGAGATGGGGAGAAGTGGTGGAGAGGGAGGGTGGCCGGCGGCAAGGTGGCCGGCCGGCGGGTCTAGGGTGGCCGGCGGGTTGGGCTCCAAGGAAAAAAAAAATGCTCACGAAAATTCGGCTCCTTCCAACGGTTGACTATTGCTTGCGGGAGATTTGGGTAGAGAAGATGAAGGTAGCATGTAACGACCTCGAGAACTCACTAAGAGATCTCTAAAGGAACTCACAAAGAGATCAAAATGGTGGCACTCACAAAGAGAACACAAAACAAAATTTTCATTCAATAATCTCATACAAGATACAAGGGGCCATATAAATAGGCTCCAAATAAAAGTAAATGCAAAAGTCTAAAATGCCCCTTGGGGCTACAAGAGCAACTAATACCCTCAGGGGTAAAATGGGAAAACTAAGAAAATAAATGCATAACATAAAAACTGCTAGTACAAATAAAATAAATAATAGAGGCTCTCCATCATGGCCGTCGATCTCCGTGGTCGTCTCTGATAGACGCGCTGAAATCTCATATCGATGACCTCATCATTAAACTTCTAAAATTGATGCAAACTTCTAAACCTTTAAAGTTTGAGAAATTGTTGTATAATATGATGTATCATCATAATACGATGATTTTGGATGGGGATGTGTAGAACAATCATATACAAGCATTAGAATATTTATATTGACGTAAGTAGCAATAATTGTAATATAACTCATTGCAATTATTAAACCACTATAAAATGACTTTATGAAGGTTTTATATTTATAAGAATAAGAACTACGATTATTTATGTAACCATCATAGACATGCAATATAGTTGTAAGATTCCTCAACGAATCTGTTTAGTACATTTAAGCAATATGTCAACAAATCATCAAAAAATATTTGACCAATCAAAAGATATCATTATATGATGTTTGAAGCTTATACCAAACAAATCATATAATGCACCGAGACATAATTAATATACATGATAATATCGCATGCTTATAACATTTATGAATTTGATGACAAAATTCAATAAATTCATGGCAATTCAAAAATGAAAAAGGAGAATTCGACGAATGAATTTTTATGTTTATTATGCTATCTTCCTAGCATAATTTATGCATAATAAACGTCAACTTCTTTTGCTTTTTTTTTCATGCTGATAGATGAAAGAAATTCATGTGACTTTATGCTAGGGTTTAAATACAATCAAATAAGTTTTTTTCAGCCTTCTCAAGCATTTTAAGCATGAATATCAAGCCAAGCATTAAAAAAAAGACTACCGCAGGCTAGAGCCTCTTGTTAAAACTCCTTGAACTTCAATACGTGGCTATATACCATGCTGGAGTTGAGTTTGCTAATACATCCTTTGGAGATAGCTAAGTTCTACATATCCTTTAGAGTTGGGTAGACTCTGTATACATTTCTTGACTTTATAATGGTTGGAAAATAGCTGAGTCATCAACTACTTTATATTAAGTGAAGATTGGCTTGGCTAAGGCATGCAACCGTGCACTACAGGGGAACATTCTATATGATAGCCTAACACCCTAAAGGGATCTCCATTTTAAGATCAACATTTAGTCATCCAATCTTATTGCATATAAGTATCTCAAGTTGAGAGCCTAAGAACTCATGGGTTCATCTTAGGAATAGTGGGGTATCTTATAAATATCAATAATATTATTAATCTATCAGTTAAACTCTTAATATATAGTTGTCAAGAGATTCACGGGATCATGCAAAGTTAAAACTTCCATTAGTGTAATCAAATGAATGAACACTTGCATCCCAAATTGAACCTTAAAAACTTGTTGGTCCATCTCAAGCTCGCAGTAGGCTTGACTTAGATAACTCGATCAATCTCATCAAGCAACCTCATCAAGCGAAAGATGTTGTAACAACAATGAAACCGTAAAAAAAAGCTAACCATGTAGATAGGGTGATGTTGAAGTTATAGGTGGAGAGAGAAATAATGTAGTTGTTGCCCCTCTATTCAAAGGGCTTTGGACTAAACATCCAAGGGAAGCAACTAGGGTTGTCAAGGAATCAAGTGTTCGACGAGTTGCTCATGGCTCAACTTGATAAGAGCTCATTTATGTTCGTTTGATAAGCTAAAGGAACGAGCTTGAACACTTTTGATAAATACTCGAAAGCTAAATGAATGAGCTTGAATAGCTTGTCATTCGGATCGTTTATGTTCACAAACAGTATCGTTTAAAGCTCATGAACAAGCTCGTTAAGAAGCTCAATTAGAGCTCGATTAAGGCTCGTGCTCGGCTCGAATTATCTTCAAATAAATAAATAGTTTTAAAAATAAATATTGATAAATTAATTTAACTAATTTAATAATTTAATTCTCTTTTTATTTAATTGACGTTTATATTTAATTCACATTTTTATATATATTCAATGACATAAATAGCTTTAATATAATAAATTATAAAATAAAGCTATTACTTAAGTAACTACCCACAAGCTATTAACATAAATAGCTTCCACGTTTATTTAATTCACGATTAATAGCTTTCACATTTTTGGATACCCCACCCTCCTCTCTCTCCTCCATGGCACGCCTCTCTCTCATTTGCATCATCAACAAAATTAAAAAAAAGTGTGAAGTTTAGTCCCACACCGCTTTTGAGTGTTTTGGTTTGGCTCTATATAAGTAAAAAAATGTATAGAGCAGTTGTTGTTCAACATTTAGGGTGAAGGCGACGAGAGGCAAGTTGGTGGTTTTTTCAGCAAGATGCTCTATTTAGTAATTTTATTTTGTTAAACGAGCGGCTCATTAAGAGGCTCCACAAGACTAAAATGAACCAAGCTCGAACAAATGTTTTTTAAACGAGCTCGAACAGAGAACAAAAAAGCTCAAATCTTATCGAACCGAACTCGACTAGGGCTTTGGCAAACGAACACGAGCTCGAAAGTGCCAAAGCTCGGCTCAGCTCGGTTCGTTTATAGCCCTAGAGGCAACTCATACCAACCTTCTCCAATAAGCTTTAGTAAATTCAAACGCATTAAAAAAAAAAAGATTATTGGATCCTACCTCGAAAGAAGATGAAACTTGGTTAACCTTCATACTAGGAGATCAAATGGGTTTCCCCCAAAGTAAACCTATCCATAAGGTGCTCTCCCCAAACGGACGCCTCAAACGGTCAAATCAGCTATGTAAGTTTGACAAAAATTAGTTTGGTTAGGCAAGGAGGAAGATCTCCCTAAATATATATTGACTTATGCTGGTTTTAATTTAAATTAGATACAATCATCTAGCTAGATCAAAAGGAATCTCTTAGAATCTACCCACTTCTCAAGTCATAACCTAGAGTTTCTATAAAACATTGAAGTGATCCAAAGTCTAAAATCTTAAAGTGCATGAAAAACTCAACTAGGATCCTGTTTAAAAGGCAATGCCTAAGACTATTTTAAAATAATTAAAATTTTATATTGAGAGTTGAGGTGTAAGATTGTGTTAGTGTAGGTCACATTGGCACATTTGAGAAATGTAACTTTAACACTTAACTAATTTTCCCATCTAAAATGGCTTACTTGCATTGAACCAAATCAAGTTGATTCAACAGAACAACCAAGTTTCCATTGGAGTTTGGATTGTCGAAGGATGGAACGATAAACGACCATCTAGAAAAGGTGGCACTTATTTTTTGGGGGCTAGGCAACCATTTCCCCTAGAGCAGCTGCAGAAAAAATTGGCTGTATCAACCAATCACATCTGCTCTTCAATAGCTTCAAGGGTTAAGGAGATAGGAAGAGGCTCCCTACTTTGTGTGGTCATCATCTTATGTGAGGCGCACAGTTGCACCTACCTCTTCCTCTTTTTTTTTTCATTGTATGCTTTCTATCAGTGGCAACATAGCCTTCAGCCATGAAACACAACAACGAACAGCTAGTATACAAAATTGCAGAAAAGGAATCCCTTCTATAAATGTGAAATATTGAAAATCATGACCCTATTGAGGCACTTTAAGATCCATGAGGACTCTAGCCATACTTGCTTCAAAATTCATGCTTGCCTTCAGATCTTTGCGATCCCCGACTTCTAATTTTATTTGGAACCGTCATTCCATACATCAATGGAACCCAACAATACCTGTTTTCAAAAAAGGCATCCCTTCTTCACGGAAATATGGCATGAAAATACAAAATTTTTAGTTCCGATTCAATCAGCCAATTTACCTACCTTTGTGATGAACACATCACAAAAAGAACGAGAAAAAAAAAATGAGAAGAAAAAAATCCCACGCCATTTCATGCGGAATCTCATAAATAAACTCTGGTACAAATTTCGTCTGCTAAAACATGAGAATGGATTGTGACTATCAATCCAGTAAGCCGTTCTTACATACAAAACGAAGCAAGAAAATTGAAATAGGAATGTAGAAACGAGAAGCAGGGGCAAAAGACGATTCACCGTTCGCTTGAGGGAAATCCAAACGAAGAATTCCTGCTTCTCTGTGCGGGTAAATTGGAGAGGAAGGCCAGAATACTCTTTTTTTTTTTTCCACAAAAAGTGAAAAAGAATACCCTTTTAATTGCGGACGCGTATGAGATGAAGTGATCTTTTTGACATTAGCAGAAAATACCGCGGGAGATGGGCTGCTCCGTGCTGATCGGCTCAATCCCAATGGTATCTTTTTTTATTTATTAAAATTAATTTATTTTTCCCCCAAAAAAAATTAATTTATTTTTATATTGCTCAAATCTTCAACTTTTTAGAGGAAAAAATATTTTTATTATAATACCTTAATACAAATTTTATTAGATGAGCTTAAATTTTATTTAATTAATTTGATATTAATATTATTAATATGTCGTTAAAAAATCATCTTGATTGAACACTAATCTCGTGCAAATATATCTCGGAAACTTCTAAAATTAAGGCTTCATTTGGGACAGATTTATTACTACTTTGTAAAACTGCATTTTAGTACTAAAACCTCTTGAAAACTAGAAAATAAAAAATAGTGGTCTAAGGTTATCCCAAATCAAGCCTAAATTCGAGACCATCCAAAGTCAGATTTTAGCAAGCTTAGAGCCAATTTGAACATCTCAAGAAGACAAACCAAATGACACCAAATTCAGTTCAATATCAGTCCAAATATGCCCAAATCAAACGGCCAAAATGTATTTAAAAGCTTTAAAATATTAATTAGATGATCAAATGATATCCAAGTATAACATGTTTATAGTCGAATCGAGTGGCTCGATGAGATGAATCCAACAAGCCCAATGTCGTTTAACTCTAACATCATTAAGACACTTAAATGTTGAACATAATGTTATATGATTGAGAGAATTGATATCAACCGTCCAATGGAACATTCTAAGTTTGCCCTATATATTCTTCATAATTATTAAGCATGTTACTCTAAAAAAAGTATAAATAGACCATTATTCTTCACATGAGGGGAGGAATAGGAGAGGAGAAAACTAAGGAGCTCTCTTGCATTCTATAGTCAGCCCGGCCATCAGATTTTCTTTTGACCACCGACTGTCATATATCACCCGCTGAGTACTATGGTCCTTCAGACCTCCATCCAATTAATAATCATCTAAATTAATAGTCAGCGCATGATGGATGCTTAGAACCCCATTATAAAGTATTGAATATTATAACCCTTACTATTAAACTTGAAATGTGTTATATTTTTAATATCCTTAGAACTTCCATCCATAGATGGCTTGGTAGTATGTTAGCCATTAGAATTGTGTTAGGCTTGGGCTTCTGAATTAGGAGTAGACTCCAAACTCTAAGGTCAAAATAAAGAGGTAGCAATCTTTTAATTTTCCACTATAATGGCAAAGTGGAAAGCATTCTCTAACGTATGTGGGTTAGACATCTCTACTTCATTCATAATATTCATTCTATGTCTAAGAACAAATTTATTGGCCAATTACAAGTTATTGCTACATATCTAGTCCAAAAAATGGAGCCATCAAGTGTTAAGATGCTAGGTAATTTAAAGGATTCCGTACATTAAAGTTAGTAGCTACGTAATTCCTTATTATGATGCATTGGTATATAATTTGTTTAGCATTTCCTTGAACTCTACCCTAGCGAGCTTGGTTATTCCTAATTTTGGATCATTTGCTAAGACATTGTTAAATAGATATTTACACAAACAAAGAGTCTCATCTTAGTAACAGTGGTAATTTCGTAATTATCCATCCTATATCACTTAAAGAACTAATTCATTTGCAAAACCCAATCCAACAATTTATCAAGATAATGTATATTATCATAGAAAGGTGGCTCAACTTTAAATCTTTTAGAAGAATTATTAATTTTTTTAGAAAACCTATTATGATTGCCCCATCTACCCTCAATTTTTTAAAAAAAGTGGCTTTCTATTGGGATTATCTTCCTTTGGGTTTAAATAAGATTCATCATATTATGAGTCAAAGTGTGTGGGCTATGGAAGTGTAGGAGTTGGGGTGGAATTTCTTGAGGCATGGTTTTGCACTTTTATTACCAAAATATTTATTTAATTTCTCAAATTGTATATATGATCTTTGTTTTATTTCACTATCATAGTTATACCCTCAACTTGATTTATATAGAATAACATAGGTGGCATGATATTCAAAGACAAGATTCATAGAATGGTAAATAAAAATTTGACCCTTTTGAAGGGTCCTTTAAATATATAATCCTTTATCGATTTTAAAATAACATTTAACCTTGATACTTTCTATAGATTCCACCTATTTTTCCTTCCAAAAGGATCTTTGGATTTTTGAGAAAATCACTTGTAAAATTTAAAAAAGAGAACCTCTCTCTCTCTCTCTCTCTCTCTCTCTCTCTCTCTCTCTCTCTCTCTCTCTCTCTCTCTCTCTCTCTCTCTCTCTCTCTCTCTCTCTCTCTCTCAATCCATGTGCATTCTCTATAGACATTTACCATGCAATACTCGTTGAAGCAATGTGCAATTGCATATGTTTTGACCTGACCTAATAAAGAGCAATGCAATGAAATTGCAATATCTCTACTTCATGTATGTATGTATGTGTCTGTGAGCGTTTTGTATGCATGTCAATGTCTGAAACTATTCTGACGTGTGTCTCAAGGGTTTGTGTGCATAAATAGAAAGTCATATTTTTTTTTCCTTGGGAGCATTGCGATGCTGGTTTAGGGGCCTTGTGATGACAAACTCTTAGGCTTGTTTATTTTAAATTGGTATGGGTCAGCGCAACCGCATCGCTATCTGGAGCACCTTGCTGTTAGCTTAAAGTCTTATAAAAATATAATTTTCCACTCAAATTTCATTTTTGTAAAAAAGATTTCCTAAAGTCAGCTACAACCTAAAGATAGAAAAGTGAGAGAAAGCTAGTTTTGATTCTCCACAATCATCTAAGTTCAGAAATTTATTTAGGTTAATGTATGTTACATTTTGTGTATATTAGTTTACAAAAAATAAAAAAAATGAATTTTTTATTTATTTAAGTTATAAATCCATAGCATAAAACAGAGATTATTTACACTCATTAAACTTTTACCGTGTAATTTTATGCATATTGTAAAAAAATGGATGAGTTTATTTTCTATGCATTGAATGTTAATTACTAGCTCTATAGACTATTTAAAATTAAAAGAAATCTGAAAAGTTTCAAAACTTAGATCTTGGATTTGTTTTTCATCATTCAACTCGATATGACTTGTTTTATCTGTTGATCATATTGGGTTGGATTATGATAGGCCACTAGGCCAATCTGGGGTAGCGATGTTTATTTAAATTTTCATAGTGAACTATTTCTCATTACCCCTCCATGGTTGTATAGTGTAATTTCAAACTACAAATATCTCAATATTTATATTAAATTACCAATCATATTTGTAAGTTGTAAAAATGAATTTAATTAAATATGAATTATTCTAAGGTAGTTACTAAACAACCCACAAAATCTGTAAACAAACATTTTTGCACTAAATCAAAGGCTCCTAAATGTCTTCATCTTTAGGACTCCTTAATGTTTTTTATAATGATAGTGAGACCCAATGTCGAGTCTACAATTTGGCCCTTAAGAACTTACTAATGCCAACGAATAAGAAAGATGCACAATATTAAATGATCATATTTAATTTTTTCCTTCAAACATACATTGAGTACAATCATAATGAAAATATATGGAGATGACAAAAAAACTTCATGCAAAATAAGTGTTGCATGTTAGAACATTCGTTGCGATTGAGAGATATAGAACATTTAACGCCCTAGTTTTATACAAAGATCTAGCACACACACATATAAGAGAGAGGGGTGCAAGAGTCATAAGACACACATGATCTTCTTACATTAAAAATCCTAAAAAATGTGAAAAATCATGAGGCATAGCCTAGTTAAAAAAGTTCAACCAATGTTTGTCATTTGATTACAAATGATGTCCTTCCTCGAGGAAAGACATCGACTTAATGTAGCAAACATACATGATATAAAGCACATTGCATGGTTGGTGTTGGAAGAATCCAATGACATGAGAGTTGGTCTCAAGAAAATGTTGCACTATTTTATTGGGTCAGTGGGACAGAAGTTGAGTGACAGTGGTTAATGGGATTGTAGTTTGGCGACAGAGGTCGAAGGGATCATGGTTAGGCGACAGAGGCCAGAGTGATCATAGTCGGTGGGTGATAATGGTTAGACATGCTGTAGTCAGCGGGCGAAGGAGGTTGAAGGGACCATAGTGGACGAGTAACGAAGATTTAAAGGACCATAATAGGGTGATGTTGGTCCTAGGACAATAGTCAGGTGATGCATGTCTGTGGGACCATAGTCTGGTGATGGTGATTAGAGGGACTGTAGTTAGGTGACAATCATTTGAGGACCTTATTCGACAGGTGATGAAAATTGGAAAAACCATAGTTGGGCGACGTCGGTCAGAGGACCGTATTTAGACAATTGTGATATGAGGATTGTAGTCGGAAGATGACTCATGTTTGAAGGACTGTGATCGGGTGACATAGACTCGAGAACAATAGCCAAACCAAGGTATGATGATGACGGTTAGGTGGAGGTTCGACGACAATGATCCTGAAGAGGTATGGCGGTGGTAGCCTAGTTGAGGTCCTGTAACAGCGGACAAGTGGACATCTGATGATGATCAACTAATCAAAGTCCGGTGGCAGCTATTAGGCGAGGATGATTCCCCCAAATCCCTCCATTCAAAGAGTGAGGGTATACGTATAGATTTTTGGAAGTAGCATGGATCATAAATATGGAGAAGATCTGAGCAGATTAGGAATGCTCTATTAGATATACCATATTAATCCCCTTAATCATAAAACATTTGTTCAGCATTTAAGTGTCTTAATGATGCCAAAATTCTGAAATCTTTAGACTCGTTGGATTTGTCTTGCTAAGCAACTCAATTCAATCATAAACATGTTTTGCTTATCCAATTCAGGCTTAAAAGTGGGCCCGAACTTAATGTGGCGGCCGATCAGCCGCCGTCTGTAATCGGCATGCACCTATGCATGAGGAGCACGTACTACACCCCACTAAAAATTTTATTTTATTTTTTTAATTTCCTTTTTTATATTTAAAAATTAAAAATAAATCATTTTGAATCTAAAAAAAGGAAATTATTTAAATTAAATATTTTTTTTATTAAAAAGAAAATTAGTGTTTTTTTTTTACTTTTAAAAAATCTAAAAAATTGTAGAAAAGTCCAAAAAATCAAGAGGAATTTTTTAAAATTTTATCCCTCTATGATCTATGATTCCCCCCATTAGAGGTGTGAAAAAAGCACAATCATCTTACGTTGGCTCCAATTTTCCTCCGTAAAAGTAAAGAACAACTATCCCGCAATAATTTAACATCCGTCCCCGACAATCAAAGGCTCGGTCCTCCTATGCAGGATCTAGTTCTCCCCTATGAAATGAGGGTAAAACGGTTCGACAAGAGTATAAAAATAATTGGTGGCATCAAAGACTCGATCCTCTTATGCAGGCTATAACTCTCCCCAGTAAAAGGAAGGAAAAATTGTCATTAGTGTTCATTCAACATTCCACTGTCTTAATGATGTCAGAATAAAAAAAATATTGGGCTGTTGAATTCATTTCGTTGAGTTGCTCAAGTTGACTGTAAGCATGTCATATTAAAATATCATTTGATCATTCAATTAGTATTTTGAAGCTTTCAAATATGCTTTAGACCATTAATTTGTTCCCATTTGGGTTCAAATTTGACTAATTTTGATGTTGTTGAGTTCTTCTGGTCGAGACATCTAATTTGTCTATGAGTTTGCTGAAATCAAAGTTCAAATGATCCCGAATTTAATTTTTTAAATTTCAAATTCAAATATGCCTTGAGATTCGTGACCGATCAAGCTGATTTTGGTGACATATAAATAAGAAAAATAAACTTCTAGAATAACCAAGAAAAGTTTGGAGAAATACTTACATTCATCTAACATTAAGGCTTCGTTTGGGACGGCTTTTTTATTGCTTTCTAAAATGGAGTTTTAGTACAAAAATAAAAAAATTTGTACTAAAACTCCGTTTTAGAAAGCAATAAAAAAGCCGTCCCAAACGAAGCCTAAGTTGAATTAATTAAGTATTCAATCTGAGGGATTGTATTAAAAATATGAAATATATTAATTTTATTTATAAGGTATAAATAAATATTTATCAATTAAACCATTATTTGCATATTCTTTAAAAATTGAGATCAAATTTGTCTTTTCAAGTAAAAATTTTCAAAACCCATATTAAAAAAAATCTTTTTTTTTCTTCAAAAGATTAAAAAGGAGACAATTGGAGACAATTGTCCCTCTTTTTGCATGAGAGGAATGCCAGTATTTCTACGAGAAATTATTAAATGCGGAATTTAGAGGAGAGAAATATTCAAATTTATTGAATATTTGTTGAGTATTTATAAATACTATGAAAATAAATAAATATTTAATAAATACTCGTAAATTTTATAAATATATTCAATAAATACTTAATAAATATTTTTAACAGAATATTTGGTGAGTATCAGCAAATCCAGACGGTCCGTCCGGACACCGCGGAGCCACATCGATGCCGTTGTCCATTTATCCAAGTCGAATCATAGCCGTCCAAGCTCCAGAGACTCTATATAGGACTCAAGACGCCCGAGCGCGGACGCAGAAAGGCCTAGGGTTTCCTTCTTGAGAATTCTCAGGTGCGGTCTCGTTCCAATTTCTGTGAATCTATAGGATTTTTTAGGGTTTTGATAGTTGAGTATAATTCCTTCCGCTCTGTCTTTGTTCTCTTAAGATATTCTTGCAAGTTCCTTAGTTTTCTCGCTTGCAAGGTTGAAAGTTCTTCGCAAGATTCTAGAACTTTTATTTTAGCCATTTTCTTCGATCTCCAACCTGGTGTGATTAAAAATGGTTTTTTATCGATCTATATTTGTTATTCGGGAACTTTGTTCAAGATCGTGTTTCGTTTAACATTCATTAGGATGCTTCTTGTGGGGGTTTATTGTTTTGACCTGCTTGATGTTGTAAACTATCTACTATATGGGGAAATATCCCTAAAGTTTCGAAAGATTTATTTTTCTCGCATACTTCTGTTCTCGACTGCGCTAAGTGCTAATTTTTTAGTACCATATGCTGTGTTTCCTGGATTGAACTTCTGAATAAGTCTACCAACCTTCTCGCAATCTCGCATACACCATCTCAATGTGATATATATTGTTTATTTTGATAACTTAGTATAATTCCTTCTGCTCTGTCTTCCTTCCCAAATACCCCAACAAGAAGCATCCTAATGAATGTTAAACGAAACACAATCTTGAACAAAGTTCCCGTATAACAAATATAGATCAATAAAAAACCATTTTTAATCACACCAGGTAAACTAAACACAATCTGGAACACAGTTACCGCATAACAAATTCAAATCAATGAAAAAGTCATTTTAATCACATCAGGTCGGCTAGAGAAGAAAATGGCCAAGTAAATCAAACACACATAATTCTCAAATGAAAGTTATTGAATTGTGTGAAGAACTTTCAACTTTGCTAGCGAGAAAACTAAAAAACTTGCAAGCAGATGTTGTAACTTGTAAGCTATCTACTATATTGAGAAATATCCCTAAAATTTTGAAAGTTTTTCTTTTTCTCTCATACTTCTATTCTAGACTGTGCTAAGTGCCAATTTTTTAGTGTCAGATGCTGTGATTCCTTGATAGAACTTCTTAATTACAAAATATTTGAAAATATGGACTATTAGTTATTGGCATGGTTGGTAAGTTAATGGTGAAGTAGTTTTTTTGTGAATTTGAAATTGTTTATTATTTTTTTTGAAACCCGATATTGTTATTTAAGGTTCTACATCTCACAGATAGTGAATGAGGTGCTGTTCTTCTTAGTTTCTTGTGAATGTTTTGGTATTTCCAATTGCATTTTTCCATACCATGGATGATATATTGTTGGGTGTTGCGTTTTATTCTGTGTTTTTGTTGGTCGATTTGGGCCTGAAACTTCTTAGCTATATGAAGGGATAGGCTATGTAGGAAATAATATGCTTTTCTGTAATAGTTTACTCCTTATGTTTTAATTTTATTGGATGAGCAAGGCGTTATAAGTGTCATGGACCAATTATTTGAGGTTTTATATTAAATTATTCTACTTGACATCTAGCTGATTTGTTCTAGATTCATGTATTTTAATAATAAATGCTAAATCTCTAATTCTTTGCATTGGAATTTGCCTATTTTACAAATTCTACATACTCAAGTATGTATTAAGTTTGTCCCCTCCTCTGTTAGGGCCCCTTTCCCCCTTTTATTATCCAGCATTGGAAGTTCATGTTTTGCGCTGCAACCTTTCTATGTTATCTCTTCAGCCCTCATCTATTTTTTTATTCTTTTTCTTTTGTTTGATGTTGATATTTCCTGTTGCTTTGGAGTTTAATTTCAAGGCTGACTCGACATATCAACATCTATGACTATGATGTCTTTCTTCTACAGAGTGGACATTATCAAAAGTGACAAAGTAAGCTAATTTATCTTTTTTATCAATTCTGAAATCAAATGAGGCTGTTTGGCTCTAACCACCTACAACAGGGTGCAATTCTTTCATTGGTAAAGATGATTAGAACTTAACCTTTATTGAGCACTATAGCATTGTCTAAGCACATTTTCAGTTCCAATTTATTCTTATGTACCCTTCTGTGGGTGAGTTCTTTCATGGAGGAGCAGTGAACCAAATAGGTGTGCCTAATCCAAGTAATTTTGTTGACATATAGGCCACACTTTTGTTTATGCTGGGTGAAACCTCTTTGAAACATAAGAGGTGAGGGGAACACTTTGTGGTTCGGCATCAATGGATGAGATGGCATGAATGTTCTTAATGTTTTAAAAAAAATCTTGTCTTATTCTTTATTTTCCCTTCATACCTTGATGGATTCAAGCCTTAAAAAAAGGAGGAAGGTGAATTCACCCTTAGTTGTTTTTCCAATTTTCTTGGTGACAACAGAGAACAAAGAACACAAGTAAAATGCTGCTTCTTTCTTGAATGAGCCAAAGCATCTCAACTTGAACTGAACTCCCTAAAATAATTCTAGATGAGAAGTTGACTGGCTCTCTTTCTCATGAGACTAATCTATTCAGTCATTGTTGTGGAAAATGTTCCTCATATGATGAATTTTTTTGCAACTTGTGTACTTTCATTTTAAGAGTTTTGTCATATTTTTAAAATTTTGAACAATTAACCTGTCTTTTCAAAATAGTGCTATGATGTTCTAAATTCTCAACTAATCACTCTCACTTTCTTATCGGCCTCCTATTACTACTACATATAGCAAATATATTGGGCAGTTCTGTTGTCTTCTAGCATGAAACATGCTCGTGATCATTAGACTGGACAACATGGAGCACACAATGTTCAAATCACCTTTTACTTTCTTGATTGGATTAGTGGCACAGCTAATGGAGCCCTTGTTCAGCAGTTGTGGGATCTGGTTCCATTGGCCTTAGCACGACATTTCATTTCTTTGTTTAGTAGATGTTTGTACAAGAGGAATGAGTTGATGAAAGGCTTCCAGCAAATAATATTCATTTGTCATATTGCACTTAACATGTTTGAGCTCTCTCTGATCAAGACCATGCTTTCTATGTTTTCAATGGTTGAGTTTTGTTATGTTTATTTATTATTCTACTCATCATTTCTGTGCTTTTTTTTAATTGTTCATGCTCTCTTTTTCCTGTTAGTTTGACTATATTTCACCTACTTCCTCTTAAGGCTTTAGTACGCGCACTGCAATGTAAGTATTTTGTTTTTTGCATAGGGAATACTTGGCTTCAAGCAAATATTTGCTTTATGATTGGACTTTCTTTAACTTCTAGATTTTGTTTGGATCTGAACTTTCCACTTGCTTGTCTCAGCTTGCATTTTTTTCCTTTTCTGTACATATTATTTTTTATTTGCACATTACATGAAAGGTTTTTAGGTTGTTGACCATGCAAATTTATAAACATGAACTTTTAAATGATATATCTAGTAATATATTGCTCTTTTTTATGAAGACACATAAAGGCCAAGGGCGTTGCTAAAGAATACTTAAAAAAACAAGCAAAAAAGAAAACTTTTTCGTTGTGAAGTTTTCAATGTCATATATAACTGTCTTGAGTGGACTTGTTTTTAATGGATAATGTAATAGTAGTTGAGTGATCTGAAAGGGAATTGATATAGGTACATATTGATGTCCACTGATTAGGGGGTGAGCAGCGATCCCTTGTAATTTTTCATTGCTACTTTTTAATTATACCAGAGCTGTGCATTTTCACCATTAATTGATCCCTGCTATGAACTTATCTGTTTGTCAAAATCTAGCACTATATTTGTATTTTGAAATTTGACTATTGTGTAAATCCCTCTTTCTTCTTTGGGTCTTTAACAGCATTTTCTACATTGTTTCAGTGGTAAGATGCCCCGTTACAGCGATCGCCATGGGAGCACGAGACTATATGTTGGGCGCCTATCTTCAAAAATTCGCTCACGAGATCTCGAGGACCTCTTCAGCAGATATGGAAGGTATTATATCCCACGTATTATTTTTATCTTCATATTATTGCTACATAGCTCTTACCATGGATTTTTTATCTTTGTCTATGTAGCCGATCTCTTGTTGAGCTTTTTGCAAGTTAGTGATATAATTATTATTTAGGCTAGAATTTTTGTTTACTATTTTCCCAAATTAATGTTTAATAGAAACTAGCTTAGCTCAACCAAGTATAGGGATTCTTCCTATAGTTTTCTAGTTCTGTATTTAATCCAAGTCTAGAAGCTAAGTATTCTCTGAGAATACAGCCAAGCTCTGATGGCATCTTGTACCATTCTGATTTTTTTTTGTATTTAGTTTGTCCTTTCCGTGTTTACATATTTGACTTACGCTTCATTTGGGACGGCTTTCTTTCTGCTTCTTAAAGCAACTTTTAGTACAAAATTTTTAATCTTTGAACTAAAAAGCTGCTTTGAGAAGCACTAAAAAAGCCGCCCCAAACAAAGCCTTATTTGCACATATAAACTGTCTTATCTTCCCTGCTGACTTTTTTGAAAAAGGTTTTAATGAGTGTTTGAAGACTTATATATATATATATTTGGATTTGTGTGGGTATGCGGTAGTCTTTCTGGTGATTTTGGGGAGTTCTCAATGTATCTCTCTTCTGAGGCCACGCTTCTATACTCATACATTTTTTGTATAATGGGTTATGGGATGAAACAACAAACAATCTTGTTGGAGTCATATTCCTTTGACAAGCCAGTAACCTACTCTCAGGTTTCTGCGTTTTCTTTTTTTATCTCGTGAGAAGGTTCAGCCCTAGGTGTCTTGTATCTTAACATTAATGATCTTGTTGAAGGTTGTTGGGCTTTTTCCCAACCTGGAGGTCCCCGGTGGGAGGGTGCCCTTGGTGGAATTGGTGGCTATTGTAGGAGACTTTGGCGATTCTTTCTGTAATATTATGTTTTTATGGAAATGGCAACAATCACAAAGTGGTGTTTAGTTGATCTTCTGAGGAACGAGTATCATACCCTTAAGTGATGATGGCCTTACTCTTTGTGGCAACCGTTTACGCAGAGTACGGGATGTGGACCTGAAGTACGACTACGCCTTTGTTGTATGTGAACCTCAACTCCTTATGTTACTTTTTTTCTGCTCTCATTACTTTTATATTTTTATTTCCATTTTTGTCAGATCAAGGTTTTGGTCTTTTACCCAAGCCTCCCGTCTATAACTTGTAATTTTATCCTACTTGGTTTGTAATCATGCAATCATATCAGGAATTTAGTGATCCACGAGATGCTGATGATGCAAGGTATAACCTAGATGGACGAGAATTTTACGGCGGTCGTATTATTGTCGAATTTGCTAGAGGAGTAAGTATTGAACCTTGCACATTAACTAGCCAGATCAACTTGATTTGTTATCTGTTAGGCTTCGTTTGGGAATGCTTTCTTTATGCTTCTTAAAACAGCTTCCTAATCTTTAAGAAGCAATAAGAAAGCTGGCCCAAACGAAACCTTAATCCCTTGTTTTGTAGCTTTTCACGCAACTTTGAATTTCATGTGCTAAACATATATGTAGGTCTGTTGTTAGTTTAATCGCTTGCTTTGTGACATTGCTTGCAACATTGAAGTTCATGTACTTGACTTGACCATTTATTTAGGGCCCGCGTGGTCCTGGAGGCTCGCGAGAGTATCTTGGAAGGGGTGCACCTCCTGGTTCTGGTCGGTGCTTCAATTGTGGTCTTGATGGTCACTGGGCTAGGGACTGTAAAGCCGGGGACTGGAAAAATAAGTGCTATCGTTGTGGTGAAAGAGGTCATATTGAGAGGAACTGCCAGAACAGTCCCAAGGAACTAAAGTGTGATGCCTTTTTGATCCATTATTTTATATATTACGTGAACTTAATAACATCCTAGTTGGTATAACCATGCAACTTGTTTTGTATATTTTTAGACGCGGACATAGTTATTCTCGCTCTCCATCTCCTCGCCGTGGCGGTAGGAGCCGCAGTCGAAGCTATAGCCGAAGCCGAAGCCGTAGCCGTAGCTATAGGTATAATTCAATAATTTGTGTGCATTACATTTATATGATGGCATCAGTTCCAATTGGATTTCACTAACTTTTATAGATTTGTTAGAATATATGTATTTTTTTTTTGTTAGAATATAATGCTATGTATTTAAAAAGCATTTACTGCATGTCAATTGATGCATTTTAATAATTCCTACCCTCGTTGATGAGGCAGCTGTAACTATTATAGAAGTGGTAGAATGCAAGAAAAAGTTCAAAAAAAAAAAAATCTGTTACTAAAACCATCATAAATTTTTTCCTTTTTAGAAAACTCAGACAACCTTAGTACAGCTATAATATTTCAGCATATATCTCTGTTTCTCTTCAGAAAATATTATGAAAAACAGTGAGAAAAGTGGGATTTTATGGCTCACCTTGGTCTATTGGTTGGGAGTTTAGGCTACCAACTAAGAGGTCTTGGATTTGAGTCTTGTGTATGAGATATGTGTGTGAGTTTGCCTTAAGTGGCCTAAATTTAAAAAAAAAAAGAAAGAAAAGTGGAACCAAAACAATACCGTCGCAGTGGAGAAATTATTTTATGTGGAGGCCGGACGCAGCTCTACTTCCGGAGACGAATCAGGTGTAGCTACGTCAGCGGTACCGAGCTGCGGTACAGAGCAGTACCAAGCTGCAGTACGAACGAAGGGGTGATGTGGCGCATTTTGATTGGCACGAACAGAATAATTTTTCCTACATCTTTAAAAAAAAAGGTTGCCTCAAAATGATGACTAATTGCGCACTCTTTTGCGTCTTTCATTCATGGTCGCATGGCATTCAAGTAGCTGTATGGTTATCATCTGCAGCTGCCACATTTTTTTTTTGTAAGTTTTCAGCTGCTGAGATCTTAGTTTTGGCGATCCAAAATTTAACAGGAATTCCATTTGTGAATAAATTCCCCATTGCTGCTGTACTTTTTTTTTTTTACCTGTACTTGGCAATTCAACAGATTTCATTATGCAGGCGAATGATATTCTCACCAGGTCTGGTTTTTTCTTTCTAATATTGCAGCCGTTCACGATCTCCTGCTCCTAAGAGGGACAGCCGTTCAAAGAGTCCCCGCGACAGCAGGAGCGCAAGCAGAAGCCCTCCACCGTCAAAGGGAAGGAAGCGGAGCCCATCCCCTTATGAAAGCCGAAGCCCAAGTCCTCGAGCGAAGGATGAACGCAGGGAAGCGGAGCGAGAAGGATCTGATTACAGTCAAACCCCAAGGAGAGAGACTAGCAGGAGCCCTGCAAGTTCGGAAAAGGAGAGATCCCCAGCTGCTGAGAGGAACGGAAGTCCAGAGGCTAATGGGCGGAGCCCGAGCCCTAGAGATGATGATGATGGAGCTGAACGAGCCTCTCCAAGGGGCAGCGAATCCCCTCGGGACTGAAAAGCTTCGCCCGCCCAAAACTCATTCTGAAAGACGATATGAACTTTGCTGCTCGAAATTGTCTTACTGTTTTCAAACTTGGATATGCAAGATTATGCTCTGCTTTTTTTTTTTTCACCCCTTAAATTTTCCTTGGAAGTCTCATTGGCTTTTTATTTGTTTAGGTATGCGGATTTTTTACTTGTGCTGGTAAATTGTCTTGTGTTCAATATTGCAACTGTTAATCTGTTTTGTGCTTGTGCCTGTCTTATGTAATATTAAAGTATCGTTTAATCAGTAGGTAGTGCTTGACCTTCTACAAGTTGGAAAGCGAACTAAGCCAGTGGCATAGTTTAGCCGCATGGATAGGAAAGGGTGTAAGGAATAGTATGCGGGGGAAGAGTATCATTTTATTTATGTTATTTATACCTTTAATATTCAAAATATTAATATTACTTGCATATTATCAATATGTAATTTTAATATTAAATATATTACTCTTATATTTCATTCTTATCACTCTTTTTATTCTATAAATTTTAATATTTTATTCAACGCATTCATATTTATTTTATATGTGATAGTTATGTAATATTAGTATTTTGGATGTTAGATATGTAAATAATATGAAATAAATTAGTATGGATGTAAATTCTCTTTTTTATTGTTTTATTAAGTTGCTGTATATAAAATAATTTTTAAAGTTTTTATAGAAATTAATTTTTAATATACATTTTTTTTAAATAATTAACAAATAATGATCAAATAGATTAATATTTAAAAAAAATGGCTGAAATATAATCGAGTAAATATTCAAGAAAGTGATTGGCGAGTACTAAAGGGTGCAATGGAGTGCAGAAACTTCAGCAAAGCAATGAACAATGGGAGTCAGGGACCAACTGGTGAAAAGGGAGGGATGCCACTGATCCAGTGGAGCATAAAAAGGTAGTGCTGGTGGCGACAATAAAGCTAGGTGATGAATTCCATGGGAATTATTTTTTTTTGGAAAATTATGGGCATAGCCGGTTTTCATCGAATCAAACTAGTTACAAATAAGGTAATAAAAATAGAATAAAAAGCCTGAAGTGCAATAGCGCAGACCAAAAAATAGAATGAAAAGAAAAAAATCTCCACTAAAAAAAAAATATCAAGGGCTATAAACATGAAAAACTTGCAAAAAACAGTAATAAAAAATACACCCATTTTGGGAGTGTAAAACTAAACCACCGGGCTCAGGAATTGCAACTCTCTCGACCTGATTGCAGAAAAATAAATGGCTTGTTAACACTGTCGTCCAAAGGAGAAAAAAGCAATTCGATCATCCTTGCCCACCAATCATATTAATACTGATTGGATACGAACATAGTAGCTGCAACATTACCGAGCGGAAGCCACATCCAACCAACCAAAAAACCCGCCCAGAAAATCATAGCAGCACCAGTCATATGAACAAACCGAAAAAGCCAGCACAAAAACACCCATAACAGCATCAGTCATGTGATTCAGCCTCATTATAACAATTCCAGAAGAAAATAACCATTTTTTCATTTCAGAACCTTAGAAAAGACAACAGCTTTGATCTTATGAGCTAAGGTAGTAGAAGACACAAAAAGCTTGCCAAACCTCCTATCATTCCTTTCTTTTCAAATATGGTCTGAGCACCAAATAATGAGGAAGTAAAAATCCTTGTTGTTATGATGTATCTCATCAGTATATTATAAAAATTGTAATATGTTTGGCCTAAGAAGCAGAGACCTCAAATTGCTCATAATTTTAGATAGGACAGAGAAAGAATAGTCACATTCAAAAAATAAATGAGTAACATATTCATTTGTGTTATGACATAAAGGGCATAATGCATCAACAATAATACCCTTAGCAATAAGAACATCAGTAGTCTTAATACCCCCGTTTAAAGCCATACAACAGAAAGTAGAGAATCTAAGTGCATATCGATTATGCCAAACAAAATGCTGCCAATTAACCTTAGCATAATCCTTAAAATAAAACTCCTGATAAGCCCTATGATTGGTGTTATTTCCACTACCCCAAAATAGGGAGACATTAGATTTCAAATCAACAGACATAACTGAAAGAGCTCGGGCAACATATTCTAGAACTGAAGCAGGCAAATTTCACCTGCTTTCATTGAGAATTATAGAGACTTTAGCATTAGCAGTGAAGAGGCTGAGAATGGGGTGCAGCTCCAGAACTTCCTTTAAAAGTTTGTCAGTGATTCCAATAGAGAGATAAATGGGAGTTAGGAGAAAACTTAAAATGAAAATTTTATTTGGCAAGCTTGGCATCCCTTCAAATACTTTTCCAAAATTTGGAAGCTTTAGAAACATGATCCTTCCAAGGAGATACATACATGTAGAACAACCACTTAGCAAGAAGGCTATGAGAATTGTAAATTCTCTAAATCAAAGAGCAGTTAAAGCCAAATTGTATAGAATGCAAGGATGGTAACACAAGACCTCCCACATATTTGGTTTTGCAGGTATTACGCCACGAGATTAAATGCAGTTTCTGCCCAGAAGTCTCACCAAAGTAGAGAAATTTAGCACAAAGCTTGTCAATTTGTTTTATAACGGTTTTCGGTATAATAGCCCCATAAATCCAGTAAGAAATCTTATTCCAAATTGTGTACCTAAGGAACTGGAGCCTACCGGCAAAAGATAAAGCTTTAGCTTTCCAACCTGATAGTTTGTAGGTGACATTTTCATCAATTTAGAGAAGCTAGCAAGCTTAGGATTGTAGGGGGATAAAGGAACCCCAAGATAGACAATGCTAGTGGAGGTAGTAGGTATATTGAAGATAACACAAATGTCATCATCTATATGACAATTAGGAGGTAAAATAATAGAGCTCTTCCCAAAATTCACTTCCAGACTTGAAGCCATAGAGAATTCCCTAAGAATTTGGCCATGTCTCTCACAATTATTAATATCAGCTTTCCAAAAAATGATAAGATCATCAGCATACATTAGGTGGGAAAGGCTTTGATGTCCAATAGAGAGTGCTTCAAATATATTATCATTAGCAGTATTAGCCAAACAGGAAAATGCATCCATCACAATACATAAAAAGATAAGGACTTAAGAGACAGCCCCTGCTTAAGCCCAGACGAGGAGGGAAAAAATCTTGGTAAGGAGGGTTTTTTTTTAAATGAGCATTAAATTACAAAATATTTGATTTTGAATATGTAGTGTAGAGAAATAAATTTTCCTTTAATTTTTGGGTTGTGGATCCTTTCATAGGTAAATATATTGCTCATATGAAAATCTTGGTTCATTAGATGATTAGGCTGATAAAAAAAATGTTATTATCATTTTATCTTAGGGTTTCACATATATATCACATAATTCCTATGTGTTTATATGTTTATTTTTTAAATTTTGTTATTTACTTATATAAGATTTTAGTATTTCAATCATATCAATGTATATACATGAAAATATATATTTCTTTTTAGAAAAAAAACTAATATTAATTATATTTTTTAAGCAATTTAAAATTTAGTTGTTATATAAGTAGATGTTAAACTTAGGTGTTAAATATATAAACATAAAATATTTGTGTGGCATGTATGTAAATCTCCCTTTTAGTCATAGCATAGTATGTCAATATTTGTTAACAATTGTGTTGTGATTAGGGTTATGAATGTCTGATTTTGAGCTAATTCATGCTTGGCTAAAAAATGCTTGGATGGATTGGGTTATAGCTTGAAATGTAATCGTGGCTTTATGCGTTTGATTATGAGTCAACTCGAATTGGAATTGGATTTGGATTGAGCTCGATCTCGCTTATTTCTACACGATTTCTTATTCGATTTAATTTATATTCAACAACCTTAAACTTATAAAATTTAAAATACATAATTACTCTTATATTTATAAAATACATAATTTTACAAAACATCCAAACAGGCCCTATTCTTGCAATTCATCTGATCTTTTCGTTCTCTTTCATTAGATCTACCGAATGTGCGCAAATCTCTCTCAAACCTTTCAGTTGAAGGTGGGTCTATCTGCCGTCTTTAGACTTAAGTCTGCCGGCTGCGTGGGCAACGGCGACGATGGCAGCTGAGAGCAATGCCAGTCCCGGCTGCATCGAGCACAGGGCGTACGCTCGCGTGGGGCTTCTCGGTAACCCCAGTGACGTCTACTTCGGCCGCACCATCTCCTTCTCGATCGGCAACTTCTCGGCCTCCGTTCGCCTCGAGCCATCGGAGAATCTCGTCATCCGCCCGCACCCTAAGCATGACCTTGTTTCCTTTGATTCGCTTCGCCATTTGGTATTTTTCTCTATCGCTGTCTGGATTCGATCTCTTTGATCTGATTGTGATTGGAACTTGCTGATGTGTTTACCATTGTTATCTTATTAATGTTTATTTGACTGCTTGAAGTTAGTAAACATGTTATTAAAAAATGTTGGAATTTGTTAGATCTATCACCTGGTTTGATGATGTTTGAAATTGACATTGATTTTGTATTGGTTTATGTTTCGCGGAACCTCAAAAACATTTATTTCATGTTCATACCCAAAATGGCTGAAAAAGTAGAGCATCAACATTTTTTGTAACATATTTTCTATCTACAAGCAACCAAATGAAATTCTATCTAGGCTTGTCTGCTTTGATGCAAATTAAAAAAAAAAAAAACATTTATTTCAAGTTCATACCCAAAATGGCTGAAAGTGGAGATCATCAACATTTTTTGAAACATATTTTCTATCTACAAGCAGCCAAATGAAATTCTATCAGGGCTTATCTGCTTTGATGCAATTTAAAATCCACATGAAAGTATAAAACATGCTTTTGAAAGTTGAACGACCCCATTTGGTTGCTTGTATTAGCAATCATGTTTTAAAAAAAAATTATAATTTTACTAGATTCCTTTAATTGGTTTGATGCAATTAGAAATCAATATTGTTATCAACTCTGCAAACATGTTCAAATCCCCTCCATTTAATGATTTCAATCTCGCACACAAAATGAGTGAAAAAAATTATTACTCTCTGAAGCATGTTTGTTTGGAACTCATCTTAATATTGAATTCTAAGTCCATAATTTGAGGTACTCTCATGCCAAACTTTATTCAATCTAATTGCGATTTCATTATCATCATTTTGTAAGTGAAAATTAACTCCTTAAGTTTAAGGGATTTAAAATCGGAATCCACCTTGATTTATATTTATGTCCAATAAACCAAATGATGTAAAAAAATGATTTATATCTACAAGCAGGAAAATGAGATTTTAGAGGGCTTTGATAAAGTTTATAGGGTTTACTTGTAAAGGATTGGATGATTGCAAATCAACTCAAGAGTTTCTCGGATGATTTTACTTTCTGTTTGTTTTTTAACCAGGCTTTCAGGAGATACCAAGGATTGGTGATTTTTTTTTCATATAATATAAGAAGTACTTCTACGGATGTAAATTGCAGATGGACGTGCGAAATGCATGCTTATTTGAATCTCAGCAAAGAAATTTCTCATTTGTCCGGTAATACGTTTAAATGGCAAGTGGAAAATTGATGTTTTATGTCTAACTTCCATTTAGATTATCTTGAGCTTTTGAGGAATAACACATTAGTTTGCTTTTTGAACTTCACTTGACTGAGGTATTGCTTATGATAATTTATGAGGTTTTGCTTATGATATAAGATAGATAATGATTTTGAGAATGCATGAGTCACTTCAATTGCATTGAGACATTCATCACTAGTAAATGGTAACATATACAGATTTCCTGCTGATTTTTGTAAGCAACATTGCCTATTGTGGTTTGGCATTATGAATTCTGTTTCTTCATGCAGTTCCTGTCAGGTGCTGCATTTGATTCTTATTCCTTTTGTAACGTTCATTGATGTGCTATGTTTTCCCTGCAGGTATCTCGGTTGCAAAATGAAGGATATTATGGAGGCGTGCGCTTACTGATGGCAATCTGCAATGTTTTCTATAGATACTGCTCTGATAAAAATATTAAGCTAAAGGAGGGAAATTTTACCTTGTCCTATGAGACAAATATTCCTCGCCAGGTGGTTTTGTACTAACATCACATTTTCATTCATGTTGAACTAAATCCACTTTTTGAACCTCTCTTAAATAATAGGCAAAATCACTATACAGTTTTTTTTTTTAATGTTAGGCTTATTTGGTAATTATGTTATGCTTTTACAAAAAGATATCTCTGGAAGAAAAAAAAGGAGAATATTTTTAATTGGACATATTGATAGAGGTAGAAAGTTTTAAAAATATTCATGATGGATATAAGTTTGGAATGACTAATAAAGATGGTAGGACAATATTAGATTTTTCTCTAGTTTACTTTTTTTTAATTGCTAACATCTTAATTAAAAAAAAAAATAGGAACATCTCATTACTTATAAGAATGGATATAATAAAACTCAAATTGATTATTTTCTTTTAAGAAAAATAGATTGTTTTGGTTGCAAAGATTGTAAAATTATTTCGAGTGAAAGTTTGTGTACACATAATCGCTTATTAGTTTTGGACTTAAAGATGAATGAGCTATATATATAAAATAAAGTAAAATTTTATTCTTAGGATTAAATGGAGCCATTTAAAGAACACTAACAAAAATATTTTTGATAGTAAGATTCAAGATCTTAAGATTTTGATTGCACATGAGAAAGCTAATATTATGTGAGAAAAAGTAGCTACTAATTTGCATTGTATGTTATTTTAGATTCTTGATTAAAAGTAAAAAAAACTTATAATAGTAAAAATAATTGGTGGTAGAATCAAATGTGCAAGAAAAGATTAAAAATAAGAAACTTTGTTAGAAAATTTGATTTAGATGTAAAAACTCGGAAAATTAGAAAATATATTAAGAGGCTTATAAGGAGTCTAAGAAAATAATATGCGATGCAAATAATTTAGCTTTTAATGATTTATATAATAGATTAGATACTAATGAGATTGCTTTGGTGGATGAATGACTTTACTCTTAAAGACATGATATGAAATGAGCATATACGTGAAAAGGTTGGAGTAGCTCTAGTGGAAGATAAGATTAGAGAGAGTCACCTTAGATGTTTTGGTCGCATAAAATGACGGCCTTCCGATGACCCGGTTAGGAAAGTAAATGTATTCGATTTGATTTATATTAAAAAAGGTAGAGGTAGACCTAAAAAGACTTGGTTAGAAAATATTAGAAATGATCTTTCTATATTAGATTTAGATGAGAATTTGACTCTTAACAAGATACAATGGATAAAAAGGATTCATGTCGCTGACCCCACATAGTTGGATAAAGGCTTGTTGTTGTTGTTGTATTAGATACTAATGAGGGCATAAGTTAGCTAAGAAAAGAGATAAGAGAAGTAAGGATTTAGTTTAAGTGAAGTGCATTAATGATGAAGATAAAAAAATACTTTTATTAGAGAAGATATTCAACAAATGTGGGTGTGATTTTTTTATAAGGTTTTCAATGAAGATTGTGAAAATAAGATTGGCTTTAGTGACGAAAATATAAATTTTTATTTTTATCTGTGTATTAGTAAAACTGAAGTTAGAGAGGCTTTAAAAAACTGAAGTGTGGAAAAACTATTTGACCTGATGATATTCCTATAGAGGTATGAAAATGCTTAGGAGAAAAAAAAGAATTTTTTAGCTTATAAGACATTTCAATATTATTCTGAAGACAAAAAAGATGCTAGATGAGTGGAGTGTTGTTGATTCATATTTTCAATAATAAAGGTTATGCACAAGAGTGTGCGAATTATAGAGGAATTAGGTTAATGTGTCATACTTTAAAACTATGAGAGAGTTATTGAGCGTAGGTTACAACATGATACTAATGTTTCTCAAAATCAATTTGGATTTATATTGGGTAGGTCTACTATGGAAGCTATACATTTATTGAGAGGTTTGATGGAGAAGTATTGATGGAGACGTATAGAGAGAATAAGGAGGATCTACATATGATATTTATTGATTTAGAGAAAGTATATAATAAAGTTCCAAGAGAAGTGCTATGGAGAGTTCTAGAAAGAAAGGGGTTAATATGCTTATATTCAAGTCATTAAGGATATATATGCAGGAGTTGTTACTTGTGTTCAAACACAAGGTGGTTTGACCAAGTATTTTCCTATTTCAATTGGATTACATCAAGGCTGATCTTTAAGCCAAAATCTTTTTGCTTTAGTCATGGATGTTCTTACTAAACATTTGCAAGGGGATGTATGCTGGTGTATGCTTTTTGTTGATGATATTTTTTCTTGTTGATAAGACTAGAGAGGGAGTTGGCGTTAAACTTGAATTATGTTGGTCAACCTTAGAGTAGATCTAAAACCAAATACATTGAGTGTAATTTTAGTAGTAATTGTTCTAGTGGGGGGATTGTGACTTTGGGCAATCAAGTCATTAATATGAGTACATATTTTAGATATCTCGGATCTATTGTTCAAAGTGACGGTGAAATAGATGGGGATATTATTAGTGGAATTCAAGTTGTATGGTTAAAGTGGAGGAATGCATCCGGCCTGTTGTGTGATAGAAAAGTACTCCTCAAACTTAAGGGAAAATTCTATAAGATGGTGGTGAGTCCGACAATGTTTTATGGTGTAAAATATTGACCATTAAGAGAAAAGCATATAATTAAATTAAGTATTGCAGAGTTGAGGATGCTTAGGTTGATGAGTGGCTTTACTCTTAGGATACAGAATGCAAAATGAGCTTATATGTGAAAAGGTTAGAATAGCTCCAGTGGAAGAAAATATTAGAGAGTGTCACCTTAGATGGTTTGTTCACATAAAATGTCGGCATTCTGATGAGCCGGTTAGAAGAGTAGATGTATTATATTTGGTTTATGTTAAGAAAGGAAGAGGTAAACCTAAAAAGACTTGGTTATAAAATATTAGAAATCACTTTTTTTATTTGTTTTAAATGATAATTTGACTTTTAATAGGATACAATGGAGAATGAATATTCATGTAACTGACCCCACGTAGTAGGATAAAGACTTGTTATTGTTGTTGATCTTTCATTCATGAACTATTACTAATGTTTGAGAAATGATTAATACTCCTGCTGCCATCATTTATTCATGAATCCTTGTAAAATCACTCATATTGTGCTCATACATTTGTTAGGATGATCAGAAAGTTCATTTAAATGAAGTATTTTACTAAAACAAGAAGAAAAGTATAAAAAATTGTTTATTCTGGCTTAAATCAGTAGTTTTATTATTTTTCCCTACGCATCTTTTTTAGAAGAAATATCATTATATCTAACTAATTGTGTTTTTTTTCTGTTCTCAATACTAATAGAAACTTATTGCAGCATTTTCTAAGAAAGGAATTATGAGAAATTTTTTTTTGTGGGGCTTGTTCTTGTTGATAGATTAGTTAGTGTGGCAGAAATGAATGTTAAGAGTATGATTGTTCGACTCCAAACAATAGAGATGAAACTTATTATTATTATTATTATAACGCCAAATTTAGCTGCACAAATAGATATTTTGTTACCCAATCAATCTTGTACTTAGCAGCCCGGTCAAATCTTGCGTATTTTTCTTTCTCGAATCTGCTCTCCAATTTAGTAAGGAAATCAACCTTTTTATCCTGACTGTCGTTATACTTAATTCAAAGAAGTGAAATCACTTTTTCATAAGTTGTCTGCTTATGTACAGATTTGACATGTTATTTATGCAGTAATTGGACTTCTTAGGCATCATCATCCAAATTTCTATAGCCAGATTGTATGTTCCAGTATGATATTTATAAATAAATTTATTATTACTTGTCCTGCACATAATGGAGTCAAATGTTTTCAGAAGATAGTGCAAATAATCTCAACTTTCTATTATTAACATGATATCATTGATTTAGAATTATCTCCACCAAAATACTACAATTTTTTTGCAATTCTTTAATTCTACGCATATCTTAGTTAATGTGCCTAGCATTTCTTCTTGTGAGAGTGGAGCAAGTAGATAAATAATTGCTAATTGAAGAATCTATATATGTCTATGATGTGACTTGGAAGTAAAATCAGCAAAGAAACAAACAGGAAACAGCAGGAATATCAAAACGATGGGTGATATTGTATTAATACTACAAAAAAAAAAAAAAAAAAGGATACAATTGATCTATAATTCGAGAGGTAGATCGACTCTTCCGAATAATCTAGACGCCGCTAGGAAGCCTCCAAGAAAAGAACTACAACAGAAAAAATCCAAAAGATGCATAACCCTAATCTTAGGGTAAATCAATTACTTGAAGTATACGATAAACAACAAATACCAAAACAGCACTTCGCTAATTGCCTCCCAAATCAGCCCCAAATCAGCCCTCTTACCTTATTTTCCTCTCTTATTTGAATTCAAATTGGAATTATTTTCTAATTAATCCACTTCTAGCCGTCCCCTCCTTCTTGCATTAATTCTCTGGGCCCCACCCCAATGGGGGCGGATTGCACCTGGGGTGGACCAGGCTTCCGCTTAGAGTAAACAAGGGCCAGTCCCTTCCCTTGTGCTGGACCGGTTGGACTGGTCCCTTATGGACCGGTTCAACAATCTATGTTCCTTTTATTGATTTCAGACTATCAAGAATGACACATCTTTCTTATTTATGTAACTTTTGTCCTTGATCAAGTGTAATGCCTAGGCGCATCTAATCTGCCAAAAATAGAAACTAGAGTAGCAAACATGCAGCCTTTCTAAAATTTAAAGGATGAAAACATTAAACTTATGTCACCTAATCAAGCTGAAGATTTGAGAAAGAGAAACACTCACGATTGTGGCTATGGCAAGCTATGATCTACATATGCATTCTTTTCATTATTTTAGTTATTAATTCCCTGAGATTAACTTAGTTATTCTAGTCATCAATCTAGTGGCTGAACCACTCACTATTGTGGCTATTTAGGCAGGACTTTCAGGTTCAAGCGCCATTGTGTGTGCTGCTCTAAACTGCCTCCTTGACTTTTATAAAGTCAGACATCTTGTAAGAGTTCAAATTAGGCCTGATCTCATTCTTAGTGCTGAGAGGGAGCTTGGAATAATTGCTGGTCTCCAGGATAGAGTAGCACAGGTTTATGGGGGTCTTGTTTACATGGTATGTTATTTCATATTCTTGATTAAGCATAATCACAAATATTTACTTTCTTTTATCACATGGAGATGCATATTTGAGCTCAACTTCTAGTCTGCCTACTGTATTGATCCGGACAATAAAATTTTACAGTTTTACTGCAGGATTTTAGCAAGGAAAATATGGATAAGCTGGGGCATGGTGTGTACATTCCCATGGACATCAAACTTCTTCCTCCTCTCCACCTAATTTATGCTGAAAATCCAAGTGACTCTGGGAAGGTTAGTTTTTTGTTATCATTTTGATGTGAAACGTACATGCATGGATGAATTGCTTTAAGGAATTTGCACACGTAATATTCCTGGAACAAAGATTATATCTTAATGTTGAATTTAACGACGCAATAAAAACACTAAGAGCGGTAAGACGAGCTTAGGATGAATCACGTGCATAAAAGTTAAAATCAGAAAACAATCAATTTAATCTAACGTTGCATACGTGGATGGTTTCAACATAAATCCCTATGCTAACAATAATATTTGTCACTACAAGAGATCCCTCACTCAATTCTTCTAATTACTAGGCTTTAGCGGGGAAGCATTAATGTGATCGTCATGAATCTATTAAGACCACAGTTGAGAAGCAACATCGAAGATAAAAGAGTCGGGTGAAGAGTTTACCCAAAGACAAGAGAGATGCGAGCTCCGGGTAAGTCGTTGGAAGGTTGAAATGAAAGGGGACAACAGTTCGGTTGGAAAGACAGCATGAGAGAGGTTCAGGATCCTCTGGACAGCAATCTTGGCACGTTGGAAAGTTCTGGATAGCCACCCCGCAGTTTCCAGAAAATCTGGATAGCAAATAGAGGCCTTCCGGATGGCGACACAGCATTAGGAACCTGCTGGAACCTTTGGACAGCAGCTGTGGGGCTTCAGGACAGCGAACCGGAGGTTCTAGGAGAGCAGGACAGCAGCTCGTCTAGCCGAAATTTTCAGGACAGCAACCATGAACTTTCAGGACAGCAAACAGGAGTATCCGGACAGCAGGACAGCCCCTGATCTTTGCAGAAACTCCATGGACAGCAGCTGTAGGGTGCTGGAAATCTTCTGGACAGCAAATTGTAATCTCCCAAAAGTGCAAGACAACAAGTGCTTGATGGAGAGGGGATTAGGTTAGATGAAAAGGAGAGGAGGGAAAGTTAATAAATCTGAAATTAATTCAGATTTAAGTGAATTTGGAGGGAATTGAATTTGAAAATTTGAATTCAAATCCAATTAAGGCTTAGGTTTCATTGGCATTTAATGGGTAATACCCATTAATGGGGCCGGCGGTTTCAAGAGAGAGAGGGAGGGATTTGGGGAGGGGATTTGTAACTTCCAAATCAATTTATGTCATTTAGGAAAGAGAATGACAACTCAAATCTAATTTGAAATTCAAATAAGCTTGGAGTTATGCACTTTCCTAATTTAGGATTCCCTATATGGAAAGAATTTGAAATTCGAATTTGAATTTCAAATGAATTCAAATTTTTCCTCTCATGCTTGAGCTAAATTAGGAAGTCATTATGGTGATTGAAATCAACATAATGAGGGGAAATTATGATGGTGGCCGGCGGCAAAGGGGGAAGGGGGGCGGCTAGATGGCGGGTTGAGGCTAGGTAGGTGGGTGGGATTTTGGTGGTGGAGCTAGAAGATGAATTGGGTGGAGGAGGTTGAGCCACCGGTGGTGGGGAAGTTGGAAGGGGTGGTGGAGTGAGTGGGGGAGAAAGGAGATGACAACAAAATACAAATAAGGTAAAAGTAAGCTAACGAACTCACAAAGAGATCGTAAAACCGCGAACCTTGGACTCTTCCAAAGGTTGACGGTTATTGCGATTGCCCACACCTTGGGTCTCTCCTCCCATGAACTCACTTAGAGATCAAGCAAAGAAAAATAAGATTTCATTTCAATATTCATCATCCCCTCTCCAAGAGGAGGAGGAAGGCTTAAATAGCCAAATACATGAAGGAAAATAAAAGACACAATTGCCCCTAGGGCAAACATAAGACAAAGCCCTCAAGTGAGGGTAGAAAGGGAAAAGTACAAATAACAAATCAAATACATCAAAATAAATAGACACGATCGTAGCTGTTGATCTTCGATGTCCTCATCACATTTTCATTTTCTTTTTGTTATAAAAGCCACATTTTCTCATTGATGTGTACGATCTGCATATATGCTATATGTTGTTAATCTTAGAACATTTCTTTTTCTCCATGTAAGCCGTAATGCCAGATGTTATCTCAACTTTCTAGAGCAGTTGTAGTATGGAGCAGGAGGAATATAAAATGTATTTTTTTAGCAAACTTTTTCTTTATATATATTATGTACTGTTACTGCTCAAGGGTGAGGCCCTTTCATTCATCTTCTACTCACAAGGATTAAGATACATGGCTGTCAGTCAGCCTTGGTTTGTTACCAGCAAGAAAAATTACTAGCTGTGAAAAACCTTGTTTTACTATTTTATTAAAAAGAAGACGGAGAGGTTAGGGGGAGATCTTTCACTTTTTACCGATTAGGTGGTTTAAATTTTATTTGTTTGCATGTGTATTTACATTTGGCCTATGTTAAGAAAGGTAGAGATAGACTTAAAAAGACTTGATTACAAAATATTAGAAATGACCTTTCTTTATTAGATTTAAATGAGAATTTGACTCTTAAGAAGACACAATGGAGAAAAAGGATTCATGTAGCCGACCCCACGTAGTGTGTTGATGTGTATTTACTAATTTATCTATCTTCACATGCTCTTGTGCTGTCAGGAAGGGAAGCTTTGCATTCTAAGCTGATTTTAATCCATCATTTTGTGATTTGCCTTCCTTCTTTGTTTTCATGCAGATCGACATGCTCGCATGCTATAATACTAATTATCGCTCTTACATTTGAACAACAAATTGGCTAATAATGTCACACTTTGATGTGGATCAAACTATTACTAGAAGTTCTAAACCTTATTCGTACTTTGATGGGAAAATTGCCAAAACCTTGGAACACATCACAAGCATAGGTGGCACGAAGAGGTCTTTTTTTTAATCTCAAATGCTATCGTCTTGCACTACAACTTCTTCATTACCGTCATTTTATCACTCCACCCTTCTGGCACTTAATTTTCAAAATTCTCTCCTTTTCTATAAGTAGTTTAGAATTTTTTTTTCCATTTTGTAGTACAAAATTTTAACGATGGCTTGTTGCACTAGTCCATCTAATATCAACCAATATCTCTTGTTCGTAGATGAACAACATCAATGTCCACATGCTTCGCAACACATTGGATAATGGGTGTTTCTAGGATGCTTGATTACATTTGTGGATCCACTATCCTGTGTTTAATGCAATTTAGTTCTTTTTATTATGTTAACCATCTTTCTTTTCATTTGTAATGAATTATTATTTTTCAACAACAACATCAAGCCTTTATCCCACTACGTGGGGTCGGCTACATGTAGGGGTGTCAATATTTGACACGATCCGAAAACCCGACCCGAAAATTTCGGGTTAGGGTCAACCCGAACCCGAAACGGGTCGGGTTCGGGTTCAGCATTTCGACCCGTTTCAAAAATCGGGTCGGGTTCGGGTTAACCCTTTGACCCGAAATTGACCCGATTTTGACCCGAAAACCCGTTTTTGACCCGGCAACCCGAGATTGACCCGAAAAGAGGAGTTTAACCCGTTTTTGACCCAAAAATGAGCCATTTTCTTGTTGGAAATGGGTCATTCGGGTCGGGTCGGGTTGACCCGGACCCGAAGCGGGTCGGGTTCAGGTCAGGAAAACTGACCCGTTTTTAAAAACGGGTCGGGTTCGGGTTGACCCGAATAGTGCCGGGTCAGTTTTGGGTTCGACCCGAACCCGACCCGTGACCCGAAATTGACACCCCTAGCTACATGAATCCTTTTTCTCCATTGTGTCCTATTAAAAGTCAAATTCTCGTTTAAATCTAATTAAGAAAGTTCATTCCTAATATTTTCTAACCAAGTCTTTTTAGGTATACCCCTACCTTTCTTAACATAAGTCAAATCTAATACCTCTACTCTCCTAACCGGGTCATCGGAAGGCCGCCGTTTTATGTGACCAAACCATCTAAGGCGACTCTCTCTAATCTTATCTTCTACTGGAGCTACTCCAACCTTTTCACGTATATACTCATTTCGTATCCTATCTCTAAGGGTAAAGTCACTCATCCACCTGAGCATCCTCATCTCTGCCACACTTAACTTAGTATTATGCTTCTCTTTTAATGGCCAACATTCAGCACCATAAAGCATTGCAGGCCTCACTACCATCTTATAGAATTTTTCCTTAAGTTTGAGGGGTACATTTCTATCACATAACAAGCCCGATGCATTCCTTCACTTCAACCATCCAACTTGAATTCTGCTAATAATATCCCCATCTATTTCACCATTACTCTGAACAATAGATCCAATATATCTAAAACGTGTACTCTTATTAATGACTTGATCGCCCAAAGTCACAATCCCCTCACTAGGTCTATTACTACTAAAATTACAATTCATATATTCCGTTTTAGATCTACTCAAGCGAAAACCTTTAGACTTTAAGGTTGACCTCCATAATTCAAGTTTACCTTCAACTCCCTCTCTAGTCTTATCAACAAGAAGAATTTCATCAGCAAAAAGCATGCACCAAGGTACATCCTCTTGCAAATGTCTAGTGAGAACATCCATGACTAAAGCAAAAAGATATGGGCTTAAGTTTGATCCTTGATGTAACCCAACCTAAATAGGGAAATACTTGGCCAATCCACTTTGTGTTTGAACACAAGTAATAGCTCCTGCATACATATCTTTAATGATTTGAATATAAGCATTATTGACTCCTTTCTTTTCAAGAACTCTCCATAGCACTTCTCTTGGAACTTTATCATATGCTTTTTCTAAATCAATAAATATCATATGCAGATCCTCCTTATTTTCTCTATATTTCTCCATCAAACCTCTTAATAAATGTATGACTTCCATAGTCGACCTACCCGGCATGAATCCAAATTGATTTTGAGAAACATTAGTATCACGCCGCAACCTATGCTCCATAACTCGCTCCCATAGTTTTAAAGTATGACACATTAACTTAATACCTCTATAATTCGCACAATCTTGTGCATCATCTTTATTCTTAAAAATAGGAATTAACACACTCATTCCCCACTCATCTGACATCTTTTTAGTCTTCAAAATAGTATTAAAAAGTTGAGTAAGTCTTGAAATTTCTTCAAAATAGTATTAAAAAGTTTAGTAAGCTATGAAATTCCTTCATCTCCTAAGCATTTCCACACCTCTATTGGAATATCATTAGGTTCAACAGCTTTTCCACCCTTCATTTTCTTTAAAGCCTCTCTAACTTCAGTTTTACTAATACGTCGATAAAAACAGAAACCTTTATTTCCATTTAGGATGCTAAGGTCACTATAGTCAATCTTATTTTCACAATCTTCATTAAAAAGTTTAGCAAAATATCTCATCCATCTTTGTTGAATATCATCTTCTAAGAAAAATATTTTTTAATCTTCATCTTTAATACACTTTACTTGAACTAAATCCTTACTACTCCTATCTCTTTGTTTGGCTAACTTATACATATATCTTTCTCACTCTTTATTATCTAATCTATTATATAAATCACTAAAAGCTAATATCTTTGCATCGCATATTGCTTTCTTAGCATCCTTACGAGCCACTTTATATATTTCCCAATTATCAGAATTTTTAAAATTAAACCAATTTTTATAACAAAGCTTCTTATTTTTAATCTTTTCTTGCACATTAGGATTCCACCACTAACTATTTTTACTATTAGGAGCTTTTCCCTTTGATACTCCAAGGACATTTTTTACAATATTCTTAATATCACTAGCCACTTTTTTCCACATAATATTAGCATCATCAGGCACAGACAAAATCTTATTTCCAAAAATATTTTTGTTAATATTCTTTAAATGCCCCCATCTAATCCTAGAAAATTATTTTACTTTATTTTTTATTATGCCCCTTTATCTTAAAGTCCAAAACTAATAATCGATGTTGGGTACATAAATTTTCACTCGGAATAACTTTACAATCTTTGCAATATAAACGATTTAATTTTCTAATAAGAAAATAGTCAATCTGGGTTGTACTATATCCATTTTTATAAGTGATGAGATGCTTATTCCTTTTCTTAAATAAGGTATTAGCAATTGAAAAATCATAAGCTAAACAAAAATCCAATATGGCTTTCCACCTTCATTCGTCGTTCCAAATCCATGGCCACCATGAATGCTTTTAAAATCATCTATCTTTCTACCAACATATCCATTTAAATCTCTTCCAATAAAAACTCTTTCTTCAAGAGGTATATTTTGTATTAATTTTTTTAAGTCATTCCAAAAATTTAATTTAGAACTCATATCCAAACCTACTTGAGGAGCATAATCACTTATAATATTAACAATTTTATCATCAACAACAATCTTTAAAGCTATAATTCTATCTCCAATCCTATTAATTTTTATAACATTATCCTTTAAACTCTTATCTATAATAACACCTACACCATTTCTAGTACGACTCCTACCCGAATACCAAAGTTTAAATCCTAAACTATCAATTTCCTTAGCCTTATCTTCAACCCATTTAGTTTCCTAAATGCACAAAATATTTAACTTCCTATGAATCATAATATATATTAATTTCATTAATTTTCCGGTAAGGGAACCTATATTCGAAGTTCCTATCCTAATTTTAGTTTCATGGACTAACTTCTTTGCCCACATCCGTCCTTGATGTGGGAACCCTTGCCTATTTAACACTACACCCGGGCGCCGGTGCAGCTGCCCTTGCACTATTGTCACTGTATTCAGGCCATACAGCGCGTCGCTTCCAGGGGACGCCCTAACATTAACACAATTTTTTAAAGGATTCATGTCACTATTGTTCGACAAGTTTTACGCTAGCTGTCGACTACCTAACGCAACCCTCCACTTTTCTCATCCAGGACTTGGGACCTGGCAATGACAGTGTTAATGAATTATTATTTTTCACATGCATGAAATAATAAAGCTTGAATTTTATGCATGAGACCAATAAAATTCAACCCTACGTAGAATAGGAACATTAGATCATGCTTTATGCATATTGTCACGTCGTGAAATCTAAAGTGAAAGAGTTTTTTTTTTTTCTCTTTCCCTCTTTATTATCTTTTCATTTGACAACTAATGATCAATTATTTACAACAAGATCAAATTACATTAAGATCAGTTTGACATCTATACTTAATTAATGGCATTAAAGAAAATTAATGAACAATGAAAAATATAATTCACATTACTGTACTTGTCAATATTTATATTTTGATTTTATTTAAGGAGGAGCATGATGCTTGATTAAATTAGGAATTGGAACAAAGTATTAAATAAAATTTTAAAAGAAGCAAACTAGCCAAACAAAATTTGGGTGCATTCCATTGAATGCACCCAAACTATTTGGCGTATTTAGAATGCGCCAAATAGTTTGGCGCATTCAATGGAATGCACCAAATAGTTTGGCGCATTTCATTGAATGCACCAAATTGTTCAGCCATTGCTACAATATTTTTAAAATTTCATTCGACCGACTAGACTGATTGCTCTATTCTGTTTGGCTAATTTGCTTCTTTTAAAATTTTTTTAGACTCATGATCCTATTGCTAATTTAAATTACACCTTATGCTCCTATTTGTAATATTTCGTTTATATTTTGTTTGTAGAGTCCAAAATAATATGTACAATAGCCTTTTTAGGCTATAAAAGAATTTACATAAACTAGAAGAACATAAAGAAAACTAAAACATCATTACAGCCAAACTTCAATCCATAGGCTCCTTACCTTTATTTGAAATCATATAAAACCACGTAGTAAGTAAATAACCTAGCAAATAACTATTACAAATGAAATCAATATAAGACAAAAAAATGTTTTAAATTATATATGAAAATATATAAATCAATATATATGTTATATGTACCGATCACCTATATCAATCAATCAATCATTATGTATTTATCATACAATCAGTTTCATTCAGTCATATCATTCAATCATCTTCATCAATCCATCAGTTATACAGTAGTATCATTATCCATATTCCATAATGATAAGCAGCAACGATAATTCGTATCCGTATTTAGTAATCCATAATCAATATTAGTAATCAGTAATTAATATCAATACAATGATCAATATTCTATCAGATATTCAGTTGAGGGTATCTTATATCTTGCTCCTTCACTTATGACTCTCAATTAGCTGCCTCTTATGACTTTGAATCAATGAACACCTTATAACTTCCATTGAATTAGCTGACAATCGCCCATACTCTTTATGACTCCCAATCAATCTTCAGCTTCTTATGACTCCCATCCACTGACTCCCATCAGTGGACCACGTGGATCTTGAGGATACCAAATGAGGTTATCATGTCATATATTTAACAATTAGTACATCATATGCATACATCACATCAGATTTATACTTGTAGCAATATTAAAATCTTGCATAACTCAATCATATCAATACATTTTTTTTTTGCAGTCTTATTATATCAAATCACAGTACAACACTTTTCACTCATTTCCAATCTGTCTTTTTCCCTACTCATTTTACATATAAATTCCTATACACATATTTAACAGGGGAAAATGTAATAAAATTATGTCAAATTGTTCAAAATGATAAAATCTATAACATATCAAAAATTATATGGTGAAAACTTACAAAAGCAAGAGATAATGTATTTTTGGCAAATTTAGGAGCGATAAATCTGTAGAAATCAAAATAATCGAAAACAAAGTAAGATGATAGTTACTTACAATAATCTGAACACTTTTTACAACAGAAGCAATGGACGAAAATTGGCTTTCTCTCTCTTCTTCATCTCACTTCTCCCTTTCCTTCCCGAGCAAGTCAAGGCGGAAATGGGGGAGGTGGCGACACTGGAATATTTTAATGCTTAATTTTAGAATATATATATAAACACTGTCAATGGCCTAACGTCGCAGTGCTCAGACCCAGCGCCGCATGTAGAATCTAGAATTACTGTAGAACAGAGACTCAAACGTCGCAACGACATTTTCTTGTGTCGTTGTGCTCTCAAACCTAATGCTATAACACTCACAAGTACAACGCTGAAGCGCTCCAGTTCAAACATAAAATTCAAAAATTCAAATTTTAAAATACTTTTCATTTTCGGGTTGTTACACTTCTTTCCTCACTTACCCCTCCCTTAGCGCACCCTATCGGTGATACCCTATCGGTGATACATCATTTAGAAAGTAGCATTCTGCGGCCATCCCCTGGCCTTGATGAGCAAACATACCATATTCTTGTTCCTTTTGTTATCTTCTCTAGAAAAGAATCTCTAAAGAGTTTAAGCCTTCTCCAACCTGTTTGTTTCAGACAATATACATACCCTGCCTACCTTTCCTAATTTCTAGATACAAAAAGATCTGTTTAACTGAATTTCACACGCACGTTGGTGTGACAGGATAAACAAAGCCAAACTGAAAACACCAATGTTGACCGACCAGCCATGAAAAAGGCCCACCTCCTCTTACTGACATGGGGTAGATTTCTATTTAAGCTAGGAAATCTTTAGGTATCGTAAACCATTGCCGTGTTATGCGTCTGCGGTGGTTTGGGATAATGTCATGCGGTCGTAGTCTTTGACGTTTTTGTATCTAAAAAGAAAGGACAAGAGTCAGTATTAAGGTGGGTAGCGTGTATTATAGATATATCTTGTAGTTTTTTGTTAGTTTATTTCTTTGATTTTGGACTTATCCTTGTTTTATTTAAAAAAAATGTTGATTCGATGGACAATGCTATTTTACGGTATGGTAGATTGACGATTCTATTCATGCCATTTTGGCTTGTGGCTATGAGGGATTTTCATTGATCTTTGGATTAAAATTGGGATAAAAGAAGGATTGGCTTGCGATTGCTTTGTAGATTCAAAATCAAGATCGTTGCTTTGGTTATTTGGGAAATTAAAATTAAGACGAGTTTTAATTTAAATTTAAATTGAGTTTAATCATATATCAATCTTTTTTTACTATCCTATGTTATAAGGAGTCTATAATCAGTGGTATGAGGCATGTAATTCATAAATTTTAGCTTCAACAAAATTTTTCTTTCTAGTTATTTCAACTTTGAGTACGTTACAAGTGAGATCACTTGGTTTTTGAGTAGTCATATAGCACCATCAAGAGGCCTAATTTTTTCTTTTACTTAATTTCATTCATTTTCTATTTTTTATTAATAAATTGTTATTAACTAGTTTAGTACTCTTGATTTTGGCCAAAAAGCGACATAAAAAATTTAATTTTGTGAAAATTATTTCTTTTGTTTACGAATTTATGATCATTTCATTATCAATTGGATTTAAACTCTAGTATCACATTTTTCCATCTAAAGATGGTAATTTATTGAAGTAATTGATTTCTAGTAATATGCCACTCAATTGTTTTCTGAGTCTATGCATCACATCAGTTGCATTAGTAAACTTAACCCTAAGTCGCTGTGCATTAAATGCTTGTAAGAAAATTCTTTCTTCTTAAGAAAACTTTTGGTTACATCTTTCCCTCATTAACTAATCATTACCTCTCGGAGAAATTTGAGTAATTGAAGATTTATATACATGGAGCTACTTTTTCAAATGCAGCCAAATTCTAGAAGGTATTGTGACGAAATAAGAAGTATAGTGTAAATTTCAAGTTTCTTTTGTTGTTAGTCTAGGTCTTATGTTGATGCAGCACTAATTAGATTTGATGATTATGTAGTCATTTAGGCATTGTACAACTCTTAGATTAGAATAAATCCAGGAAACAATTACTTAGCAATTCTCAACGAAGATTTAAAACCTATAAGGAAATGATTTGCTTAAGTGAGATTACATGCTATGAACTTTGAAACTTTCAAAATAAATAAGAAAATCACACAACGCAAACAGTAGGCTTCAAATTAAATCCCTAATCTAACAACGAGACGTAGGATGCATAGAAGATTACACTCAATTCCTACAAATGACTAAGCTTGACAAGATCAATTTGAAGGAGCTTTCGTGATTACAATCTAACCAATTGAGAATTTAGATTTAGAAGAAGTTGAAACAAGTGATAAGGAGAACCTTTGCTAAGGAAGCGTGGAAGTCCTCTATTCGATGCCTTCGAAGTCTTCACCCATGGCTTCCATCAAAGCCAATAAGTTGCGTCTCTTGAGTAGTCACAAAGAAAAAGAAGTTTCTCTTGATGGGAGAGCAAGCTCTAAATCTTCCCTTAAGAAATCTGAAAATAATTTCAGAGTTTTATAACCCAAAATCTGATGGAAATTCAGATTATGTTGAGGAGATTAAAGAAGTAGAGGGAGGAGATCAAGGTTTCTAGTCACGTTGAAATATGAGAAGAGGGATGAGAGGAATTGAGAGAAAGAGAAGGCTAGAAGGGGAGGCGGCGGGATCTGGATGAGGGAAGTTTGAAATCCCAAACAATTTCCTTTGATTTGGGAAATCAAATTGCTGGATATGGCAAGGAGGGGTTATTGGGTAAGAGGGGATTGAGGGAATTTGAAATATTTCCTAAAGTAAGGGGCTCACTTAGGAAATAATTTAAATCAAAGGAGATGGGGAGTTTCGGCTGTGGAGGTGGGGGAAAGAAATATTAATTATTTCCAAAGGGGATTAGGAAATAATTAAGAAACAAATCCTAAGTGGTTCCCATTGGGGCCGGCGGCATACATGGCTGATGGGGGATTAATTGAGAGCAATTTGGGGATTTCTAATTTAGGATTTAGAATTAGGAAATAGTTAATTTAAATCCTCTTGAATTTAAAATTCAAAATAGATTTAAGTCACATACTTTTCTAAAATAGAAAAGTTAATTTAGGAAACAATTTGAATTCAAATATTGGAGTATTTGAATTTCAAATTACCCAAATTAATCTTAACCTTAAATTAGGAAATACAAGAAAACAGCAAAGGGGATGGGAGGCCGGCGGCAAGGGGTGGGTGTTGTTTGGCCGTGGGGTGTGGGGAGGAGGGTGAGGGATCGGATGAGGGGTTTTGACCGTGAATGGGAAGGGGATGGGTGGGAAGTTTTGGAATCTCGACGATGGTGGTGATGATAGGAGAATAAGATAAAACCACGAACCCGGCCGTCTCCAAGGTTGGTGGGTGATACGCCAATCTTCCTCTCCAAGGGATCTCTCCAAAACTATCCAAAGACTCTCAAAGGCTCTCAAACACCAATGCAGAAAAATTTCTTAATAATCATTCATTAACCTCAAATAAAACAAGAGGGGCTTTAAATAGCCTCATACAAATGACTCTAAACAAAATGACACTTGTTGCGTCCTAGAATATTCACGGCGGTAGAGAAATATATGGTTTAACGTCTTAGCATTGTACGAAGATCCAGCACACAAGCAGATAAGAGAGGGGGTGAAACATTCATAAGAGACACCAAAGTTTTTACGTGGAAAACCCCTGAAAAGGGGGAAAAACTACGGGGCCTGGCCCAGTTTGAATGAATCTACTAGTCTTTGTAGTCGATTACAAATGAGGCCCTTCCTTAGGAGAAGGCCTTGGATTGATGTAGCAAATGTACATCATATAGATTGCATTACATGGTAGGAGTTACATATACATGTTTGTTTGGTCGGAAGGACCGTAGTCGGCAGGAGACCGGGGTTAGAAAGACCGTTGTTTGTTAATGGAGGTCGGAAGGACCATAGTAGGCGACAGAGGTCAGAAGGACCGTAGTCGGCAGCAAGGTTTAAAATTGCGTATTCGGGTATTGAGGCGTTTTTCGTTCGTGAGGCGAGGCGTAAGCCTCAAGGCGATTTGAGGCGTAAGCCTCAAAATCAAAAAATTGCGTAAACATAAAATAATAAATTTTGTATATACTAATGAGTAAATCAGTAAATAATATATAAAACATAAAAATACACAAGATAAATAGCAATGACATTAACATATCACATAAGAAGTTAGGAACTCACTAGTCATTAGCATTATCATCACTCATCAGTCATCACTAAGGGGGTCTTCATTTGAATAATCATTATGATGAGCTGCTCTCTCCTCTTCCCCCTCTCCTATAGAGTCCAATATCTCCCAGTCAGCTTCTTCTTCCTCATTATTAGTTATCTTCCTCTTCCCTAAATAGTAAAATTTTTTGAACAATATCATAATGAATAATAGTGTAATACATTAATAAAAGTTTAAGAAAAGAAAACTATATTATTTATATACCTTTTTTGATTTGTTCTTGAGTTGTGGTGGATGTGGATGCTTTAAGACCATCAAAGAAATCAACATTTAAATCTTCATCTTGTAATTCAGACGGCATCACTTCAACTTCATCATCTACAAACCACTCATCATCAGATGCCACATCATCGCAAAGCAAAGGATCTTCATCATCCATTAATCCTTTTTTCTTCAAATTTCTATCTCTGAGTCTCCTATTATACATAATGTACACCAGTGAGTTCATCCTCAATGTCGACAAGCGATTTCTCCTCTTTGTATGCACTTGGTTGTAGGTACTCCAATTCCTTTCACAGCCAGATGAAGAGCATGTCAAGCCCAAAACTTTCACAGCAAAACGTTGTAATTCTGGAGTCCCATCACCAAATTGAATCCACCACTTAACTGGAGATCGTTTGGCAATTGTATCTTTTGCTTGTTGTAATCCAAAAAAACCTTCTTTGTTCCTAAAAGGTACCAATTGCAAGTCAGCATTTGATCTTTCAGTTGCATCACTTATTAGACGATCCATGCAATGATATAATCCCAACTTTATTTCAGGGTTTGTAGACTTGTTCTCTGCATATTGATACTGAGGGTTTAGGTAGTAGCCAGCGGCATGCAAGTGTCGGTGAAGCTGTAGTTCCCACCTATCATCAATAATATTCCAAATTTCCCTAAAGCTTCCCTCACTGCCTCCTAAGTTGGAGGCAATCATCTCTTTGGCTTCATCCATAGCATTGTAGATGAAACCCATTGCAGGCTTCTTCTCAGCATCCACCATTCTTAAAACATGAACCAAAGGTCTAGTGGTTGTAATGGCATATAAGACACTTTGCCAAAATCTGTCATTTAAAACAATCTTTTTAATCTCTTTTCCCTCAGCCTTCTTCGCCCAAGCACAACTCAACCACTGTGTAGATGTGAACATAGCCTCTAAAGGTTGTCTGGCATCCAGCATGCTCTCTAAGGTCAAGTATGCGGTGACAAATCTTGTTGCGTCTGGCCTTAGAATTTCTTTCTTCGAAAACTTTCTCATAAGAGCTAGAATCCAAGAGTGGTTGTAAATAAACTTGGTTATTTTTTTGGCTTTAGTGAGTGCATTTTTATGTTGAGGTAGATCCCCAAGCTTCTCAAGAATCAGATCTATGCAATGTGCAGCACATGGAGTCCAATACAAATGTTTCCTCTTCTCCATAAGTTTATTACCTGCAGCCTTATAAGAACTTGCATTATCTGTCACAATTTGTACAACCAAATGTTCTCCAACCTCATCAACAATGCTATCTAATAATCTAAATATGAACTCAGCATCTTTGACCTGGTCAGATGCTTCAATTGACCTTAAAAACACAGTACCATAAGGATTATTAATGAGGATGTTGATCAGACTTCTATGTTTGATATCAGACCACCCATCTGACATAATTGTTACTCCTGTTTGGGCCCAAGTCTTCTTAATTTCTTCAATGCTTTTATCAGTGCTTTCCAACTCCTCCTTCAAAATCCATGTTCTTAAATCATACATAGTTGGAGGTTTAAACCCTCTCCCAAATGCTCCAACTGAACGAATCATGTTGTAATAAGCAGGTGATGTTGCAACATTAAATGGAATTGCATTTTCGTAGAAGAATCTGCCTATATCCTTACACACTCTTCTCCGCGCCTCTCTTGCATTTTCTGGGGCCATCTTCTGTGTAGTAGAAGGCCTATCCTCTGATGTGTCAACCATATAATGATCCATAGGCCCTCTAGCACCTCTAGATGAAATGGGCTTCATAGAAGAAGATGAATCTCTGACGCTGCGCTCACTCCCGTAGTAAGATCCAGCATCAACTCTATCCTCAAATTGCTTCTGTGCAAGATGTTTTGATGTGGTAGACTTATTCATGTATGACTTTATCTCTTCCCTTACAGCATCAGGAACTTTGGAGCATGGAGCAACATTCTTGTGAGAGCCTGAAAGGTGTTCCTTCATCCTAGTCACACCACCTTTCACAACTTTATCACAGTAATTGCATTTCAGATAGACATATGTTTTATCACTTCCTCCTACATCTACCTGAGTGCTATATTTCCATGCTGGATCTTTTCTATGACCTGATGCAACCTTATCCTTATTTTTGACCATCCTAAATGAGAGAAATTTTAGGAAGCAAACGAGTTCTTACTAATCTTTTATATGACCTGATGCAGGTCGGAGGAGACAGCAGCCTCGGAGGCTCGGACAGAAGCGTACGCTGGTCAGACGGAGAAGACAGCAACCCAACTCGCAGTCTCGCAGTAGAAGAAACCTCCAAGCAAATAAGTTTAGGGTTTAATATGCGTGCTGGATGTGTTCAGTATTATATAATGTCGAGCCGTCGATAAAGCAGAACACTGCGTACTCTATGCGTTTTTATTCGTATTTTGTGCGTACACTCTACGTGCACATTGCGTGTTTTGGAGCAGATGTAATTTAATGTATAATTTTGTATTAATAGTTAATAAAACATGATTTTCTAGGTATTGTTTGAGTACTGGGAGTGTTAATTATTTTATTGTGCGTACATTATGCGTATCTTATGCGTTATATATTGGTAAACTATGCGTTCATCATACGTTTTTTGTGCGTGGTCTCTGCGTCAACATTGCGTATTTTTAATGAAAGATAAAGTCAAAGAGAAAAAAAACATTTAATGTACATCTTTAAATAAAAAAAAAAGAACATTTAATGACTATGTACAATATAAAAAATATCAGAACAAATTAAAAAAACATTTATAACAAATACAATTTTACAATAGACCCTAATGTACATCTTCAACAAGACAACAACATCAACTTTCCTACAGGAATTATGATTGATGTATTGTCCAATATAAATCACCTTGACAACCAAGCCCTCCATCACTGCGATACTTATCCTCCTCCCATGTTCCTGATGCCAATAACTTGTTAACAGAAACCTGGTCAGGTTAGAGAGGTTTAAGTTTACAAGTTATTGGTATCAATTTCATGGGAGGAAGATAAGTATCGCAGTAATGAATGGAAGGCTTGGTTGTCAAAGATTATTTATATTGGACAACAGAAGGTAAGATTTTTTACAAGAGAAGCTTGCTTTGATACTTTGCCATAAGGCAAACGTTCCCGCATTATATAGTGAAAAATTTAATGTTGAGCAATAGTAAGTAATAAATTGTAAATAAAGGCTCATAAAAATTCAACCTACCCTATTATCCTCCCAACCATATCTGCCACCCGTCAGTCCACAGCTAACGAAAATTATTATTCATGTCACGGCCCCTCAGTCCATACTCCATACTAAATGTAAGTAATCAAAAATATTTAATAGAATGTGTGCGTGTTTTATGCGTGCTAAATGCGTAATTTATGCGTTTGTTGTGCGTGTTTTAAGCGTATGTTATGTGTAGTGTATGCGTTCGTTGTGCGTACTATGTAAAAACATTTCAAAATCATTTATAAAATTATTTTTTTTTGCTTTAAAACAAATAAGAAATTCAAACACTAATCTTTGAACGAAATTGCCAAACGCAAACTTCCATTCCAAACATAATATTCCTTATTCCTCTTCCCTAAATACAATCCAACAAGAGCCATAAACCATTTGTACTTGTTCAAGTATCATGTTCAAGATTAGAAAATGAAATCATACAAATCTAACAAGAGCCATAAACATCATATATTCCTTATTTCTTCATCATTTTAATGTAAGTAATTTACAAACAAAGATATATATATTAATTAAAATATTTAATAGAATTTTATAAATAAAATTTACTGCTTATGTGTGCGTGTATCATGCGTGCGTTATGCGTACTATATGCGTTCGTAATTCGTATTTTGCGAGTTCATTATGCGTATGTTATGCGTTCGTTGTGCGTTCTATGTTTAATATGTAATTTTTTACTCAAACCAATGTAAATAACATTTATACACAGAATTGAAAGATATATTCAAGTGGTCCCGCATTATATAGAAGAACTATGAATGTTGAGCAATAGTAAGTAATAAAAGCTCATAAAAAATCAACCTACCCTATTATCCTCCCAACCATACCTGTCTAAAGGCTCATAAAATATATAATAGAATTTTGAAAATAAAATTTACTGTTTATCTCTGCGTGTATCATGCGTGCGTTATGCGTACTCTAATGCGTTCGTAATGCGTATGTTGCGAGTTCATTATGCTTATTTTATGCGTTCGTTGTGCGTATTATGTTTAAATAAGCATTTATACACAGAATCAGAATGAAAAACATTTATACACAGAATCAGAATGAAAAACATTTATACACAGAATCAGAATGAAAAACATTTATACACACAAGCATTTATACACAGAATCAGAATGAAAAACATTTATACACAAGCATTTATACACAGAATCAAAATGAAAAACATTTATACACAGAAGCATTTATACACAGAATGAAAAACTGTTATTTTGACAACGTTTTACAAAATAATTCATATGCAAATTCTGCCCTATACTTTGGCATGTCTTGTTGCCAATTTGTACTATCAGTCCAATTAGTGTTGCCTTCAAGAATTATTCTTTCCATATATTTACAGACATACATTCCACAATCAAAAGAGTTCTGCTGTTTTGGTATTCCTTTAATGGTAGAAAGCTTCCATTTTCTGATATCACTATCAAAAGCTCTTTCCGTGTCAGAATATAGTGCTCTAACCTGAAATATACGTAGAGCAAAGATTAGTTCTGTAAATTTTTTAAAAATTGAAGAGTTTATGTTCATCTAATGACCTAAGTATCTAACAGACTAACACTTACGATTTTTGGAACAACAAGTTTATGCTCTTTGACGCGGTGGTCCAATGAGTCATAAAATTTCCACTTATGTTCTTTCAGCAAACCAACCAGAAGGGTAATGTGATTAGAATCAATGATTGGTTGTAATAAAATGTTATTTGAAGAAACAGAAAGCTCGGTTATGTGGTCGATTTGCAATTTGGCCAAATTTTCCCTTCCTTTGTTATCCTACAAGTGCAAGTGAGTAAATGTAAGAACTAAGAATGGATACAAAGTTACTAATCCAATAGTTAAACTGATAAATTGAATACTAAGTTACTAACCCAATAGATTGGAGAGATGTATAGAAATTTATGGTACTTGTCTGGCATAAGGTTACACTTCTCATCTAAGAGATAGGCAAAAATATCTACATGTTCATTGCCTAAACAACTGTCGCTTAATAAGTCATCAATCTCAGATCTGGAAATAAGATTGTTAATAACAAACAAGATATTATCGTCCCTGCAAAAAAAAAAAAAAAATATAAATACGCATTTCATAAGCATAACCCACGCATATCATACTCATAACACACGCATATCATACGCATACCACACGCATATAATAAGCACAACCCACGCATATAATACGCATACAACACGCATATCATACGCATATAGATCTTCAAACAAAAATAAATTTTGCAATTTTTTACCTTTTAGAGTACTTTTTCAAACATTCTAACACAAAATTTCTCTTCTCAGAAGTCAAATACATAAGTCCTCTGTAATTTTCTATTTCAGTTGCATGAACATAAGTTACAGTTTTTATTTGAATGTTATCTACTGGTATTGGTTCATTTGGTTTTGTATATGGAACAAGTTGCATTTCTGCTGGGACTGGCTCATTTGTTGGGATTGGATCTTTTGGTGGGATTGGATCTTTTGCTGGGATTGGCTCATTTGGTTCATTGGGGCTGTGGGGTTGGATATCTGATCTCTGTCTCTTATTGGAAGATGAAGAGTAGCTAATAGATCTTTTCTGAGGAACTACTTTGCTCTGATCAATGTAATTATTGAGCTTGACCTCAATAACTCCAACTCTCTCAGTAAGATCTTCAAACTTTGTGCTCAGCCTGTCTTCAAATTCTCGAAAAAGTTTTGTGCATGTTTCTTGGCAGGATTTCATGATTGTTTCTTGTATAGACTGAAGTGCTTCAGCAGAAAAACTTAAATGTGGTTGCTGAGGAGATTGGTGGGGGTCTTGCTGAGGAGGTGGGGTATGATGGGGAGATTGGGGGGTATGATGGGAAGATTGGGGGGGATTGTTTTGATGGGTGGATATGTTATGAGGGGAATCAGGGGATGTAGGGCAATCTGGTGGATATTTATCGACATTAACCATATCCATTTCTTCCTGGTTTACTGCCTGTAGGACATTACAAATCTGACTTTTCCTTATATTAGCAAATAAGTTAGTGATCACCTCTGTAGTATATACAATATCATCAGCCCATCGAAGAAAACGGGGCCTTCTGTCAGAATGCATAGGAGCATGAATAGTAGTATGCTCCAGGAACCAAATCTGCATAAGATGAAAGAAAATTTTAGCGCTCACATTGAGCCATTAAAATTTTGAATGAATTTAGCAGTTAGCACTTAGCACTCACAATTAGCAGAGGTACAAAACCGTTGATGTAACCTGCTGGCTTCTTATTTGAAATCTTGGAGGCTGCCTTATTAAACTTTCCAACTAAAAACTCCCTAATTGAACTAGCCCAGTTTATTGACAAAAAAACATCTGGACTATTTGCTATTCTTTGGATCAACCGAGGGGTTTTGAAGTTGTTAAGTTAAAAAAGTAAATTTGAAAATAAATACATGATAAACGTTCTTAACATAGTCTCCGGGGGGGTTTGCTTGTTCAACTCCATCATGTCATTCCTTATTTCCGTTGATGTAACTGAAGTATGTGCTAAGGAATGCCAGGATATTTCTTCTCCTTTATTTGGCAGACCAGTGAGAAGGGCCACTTCATCAGCAGTGAAAGGAATGGGTTGACCTTTTATAACAAAGCATTGTTTTGAAATGTCCCACCTTGAGATCAGCTCATAAATAAGAGGGACATTTTGCTCAAACCCAGGAAATTCCAAAAACTGTATCATCTTTAAATGTTTCAATCTGTCCTTGACTTCAGGAGTAATTTGCCGAGCAAAGTTATCACAGACTGTTCGAAACGAAGAAACATAGCATCTATAGGTAATTGGACGAACATATGTCTGAAAATTGTAAAAAATGATAGATTAAAAATAAGTAAATGAGATACGCACAAAACAAGCACAACATACGCATAATATAAGCAACGGTCACGCACAGTGTACGCATATCATACGCATATATTACGCACATCACACGCACATTGCACGAAACATACAGCAAATTATACGCACGCATAAAGTACGCATAGTGTAAGCACTAAGTAAGCAACGTGTACGCATTGTGTATGCACAAAATACGCATTGAGTACGCACAGCCTACGCATATTTACTCGATGGTTAAAATTTGGTTAGGTTTTATGTTTCAAATCTCAACATAAATTTATCATATAAACCTGAATACAGAGAAAACACGATGGCATCACAGTATCAAACATTTAAAAAGTTTCGAGAAGCCATGCATACGCATAGAATAAGCATAAAATCGAAAGATCTTCAGACCCTTCAACGCGAACGCATAGCATAACCACAAAATACGCAATACGAAACAGAAAACATAGCATTAAGTTACCTTTTTCTTTGGGGGTGACGCCATCTTAGAAGAAACTGAGTGAAGAATGCTTGAAATTCCTCCGGGTGAATGCTTGAAAGTTCGAAAGTTTACTGTAACTTGAAAATCGAAACGTCGACTCCGCCATTCGACCTTTACAAGGGTTTAAATGTTGATGCCACGTCGACATTTCACTAGGCGCGCCACGTCGGCAACTGGGGGTCCGAACTGAAAAAAAATAAATTAGGTTAAATTTTAAAAAGGCGACGCCTTAAATATATGAGGCGAGGCGCGCCTTATGGCGCGCCTCAGTAAACTTGAGGCGTAAGCCTCATAAACTAAACTTATTGCGTAGGCTTTGAGGCTTAATTGGTCGAAAATGCGCTGAGGCGCGCCTCAAGGCGCGCCTTTTATTGCGCAATTTTAAACGTTGGTCGGCAGGAGACCGGGGGTCAGAAAGACCGTTGTCTATTGATGGAGGTCGGACGGACCATAGTAGGCGACGGAGGTCGGAAGGACCGTAGTTGGCAGTATTCTGGGAGAACTGTGGGCATCAGGTGGTGGCCTAGTGGAGCTCAAGGCCTCAAGTAGCGGTTCGGCGGAATTCTAGGCCTCATGTGATGTTTTGGTGGAGCACACAGCCTTTGATGATGATCTGACGAAGACAAGGGCCTCTGGCAAAGGTGAGGGCCTCTGGGGAAGGTGAGGGCCTCAGATGAAGACGTCAGGCCTTGAGCAGAGCGTTGGGCCTTCAGCAGAACGTCGGGACTTGAGCAGAATGTCGGGACTGAACGTCGGGCCTGAACGTCGGGCCTTAACATCGGGCCTTGAGCAGAACGTTGGGACTTGAGCAGAATGTCTGGCCTGAACTTCGGGTCTTGAACGTCAGGCCTTAACGTCGGGCCTTGAAGTGGTGGTCCGGCGAGGCTCCGGCGGTGGTCCGGCGAGGCTCCGGCGGTGGTCCGGCGAGGCTCCGGCGGTGGTCCGGCAAGGCTCCAGCGGCGGTCCGGCGAGGTTTCGGCGGCGGTCCGGCGAGATTCCGGCGGTGGTCGAGGAGGAGCTTCTTCCTTCTCCTCTTCTCTTCTTGCTTCCTGCTTCCCCCTCTCTTGTGAAGAATGAGAGCTCTATTTATAGATTTTTTGGAGTGGCATAGCTCGTAAATAGCCGCGAGATCATGGGCGAATAGGGAGTGGTTGGATGGACGGCCGATATCGAACCCCTTGATCATGGACCGTTCGTCAGGCATTTGGAGGCCTTAATGATTTTGGAATTCGGTGATCTTGGACTCGTTGGATTCGTCTCGTCGAGCCGTTCGATTCGAGTATAAGCTCGTTAAAATCAGAGACCGTTTGGTATCTCAAATTGCGGTTTGAACCTTCCAATAGCGCTTCGGGTCCATGATTCGGACCCATTTGGGCTCGGATTGAGTTGAATTTGGTGTCGTTGGGTTTGTATTTCCGAGACGCTCAGTTTGACTATAAGTTTACTGAAATAGGAGTTCAGATGGTCTCTGAATTAATTTTTGAAGTTTCCAATTTGATTTTGCATCGAGATTCGTGCCCGATTAAGATAATTTTTTGAGGACGTATCAGTTGCCCCCCTATTTTCGGACGTCGATGCCCTCAAAGTCCGAAAATATGTGTCGTAGTATTTTGTATTGGTCGAATCGAAAAAAATTGTGTTCCAAAAATTAAAATTTTGCTCAAACTTGATCATAGAGGCCCTGTTGAGTTCCGAAAGTATCAAAATTGAGTCCGGAACGTCGAAAAACATTTTCGGAGACCCCAAAAACGTTCAATTTGGACTTTTCAACATGAAAATAGAACTCGGAACATCTGCTACAATACCGAATTGCTACAGTGATTTCAGCCAAAGATGAATCTTTTCTTTTCTCATGGTTGCTACAGTGCAGCCGTGCTACAGTGATTTCAGCCAAATAATAAATTTTTTTTTTTTTTTTTGAAATAGGGCTGCATGAGGCGGCCCTCAAGCATCTCCTAAGGTGGTTTATTTAACCGCCCACTTATAGGTGGTTTATTTAACCACCCGTTACCTTTTTTTTTGGTAAGAGTTGAGAGAGTGGGAGAGTGGGAGAGAATTCCCTCTTCTTTCTATAAATAGCCCCCCCTATGAGCTTTGTTTCTTGCACCTTCTTCTCCCTTCTCTCATTAGAGGCCTTCCTCTGCCCTTGGATAGTTGGTATCCACTGTCCAACAGCAGAGCCCCTCTTTGCGAGAAGGAAATTCCCCCTTCTCCTCAAGCTGAGGCCTTCCTCTAGTCTTGTGCAGGCGGTATCTCCTGTGCAATTCTAGGGCCCCTCACTGAGTTGAAGAGACTCTTTTTTCTTTCTCATTCTCCTCAAGCTAAGGCCTTCCCCTAGTCTTGTGCATGCGGTATCTCCTGTGCAATTTTAGGGCCCCTCACTGAGTTGAAGAGACCCTTTTTTCTTGTGAGAGAACCCACAACCAAGAGAGATTCGTAGTCGGTTCACAACGGAGGTCGGGGAGAACCGTAGTTGGAGAAGGAGGTCGTAAGGACAGTATTTGGCAGAGGAAGTTGCAAGGACCGTTGTCGGCAAAGGAGGTAGTAAGGATCGTAGTTGTCGACGTAGATTGGAAGAACGGTTGTCGAAGAGCGAAGAAGATTGGAAGTCCGATGACGGGCAGAAGTCTGGTGTCGGGAATATGTTCGACCAAAGTTCGCATACAGGCAAAAGTCTGGCGACGGGTGTAAATTTAGCGTCGGGTATAAGTCGGATGAAAAGTCTGTCTACAAGCAGAAGTCCGGTGACGGGCGTAAGTCTAGTGTTGGATGAAAATCTGTCTACTGGCAGAAGTTTGGCGACAGGCGTAAGTCCTGCGTCGGGAAGAAGTCAAACGAAAGTCCGTCTATGAGCAAAAGTCTAGCGACGGGCGTAAGTCCAGTGTCAGGTATAAGTCTGACAAAAGTCCGACGATGAGCAGAAGTCTGATGACGATAGTAAGTCCGACAATAAGTGTCTGACAATGGGTGGAAGTCCATTGAAAGGTAGAAGTTCGATGACGGGTAGTCTGACAGCAGGTAGAAGTCCGACATCGGATAGAAGCATGACGTCGGGTAGAAGACCGATGAAAGTCCTTCGACAAGCAGTAATTCGTCGGCAGGTAGTAGTCCGATGGCAGACAGAAGTTCGACGTCGGGTAGAAGCATTGAATCAGGTAAAAGACCGATGAAAGTACTTAGACGGGTAGTAGTCCGTTGACAGGCAGTAGTCTGACGGCAGGCAGAAATTCGACGTCGGGTAGAAGAACAACGTCGAGTAGAAGACCGACGAAAGTCCATCGACGAACAGAAGTTCGACGACGGGTATTAGTCCGATGGCAGACAGAATTCTGACGTCGGGTCGAAGCACTACGTCGGGTAGAAGACCAATGAAAGTCCATTGACGGACAATAGTCCGTTGACAGGTAGAAGTCCGATGACGAGCAGAAGTCCGACGACAGGGAGAAGTCCGAAGTCGCGTTGAAGTATTGTCGGGTAGAAGACCGACGAAAGTTCTTCGATGGGTAGAAGTCCGATGACGAGTAGAAGTCCGACGACAGGGAGAAGTCTGACGTCGGGTAGAAGTACTGCGTCGGGTAGAAGACCGATGAAAGTTCGTCAACGAGCAGAAGTCCGACGACAAGAAAAAGTCCGCTGACGAGCAGAAGTCTGACGACGATAGTAGTCCGACGACAGGCAGAAGTCCGACGTCGCGTTGAAGTATTGTCGGGTAGAAGACCGACGAAAGTTCTTCGATGGGTAGAAGTCCGATGACGAGTAGAAGTCCGACGACAGGGAGAAGTCTGACGTCGGGTAGAAGTACTGTGTCGGGTAGAAGTACTGCGTCGGGTAGAAGACCGATGAAAGTTCGTCAACGAGCAGAAGTCCGACGACAAGAAAAAGTCCGCTGACGAGCAGAAGTCTGACGACGATAGTAGTCCGACGACAGGCAGAAGTCCGACGTCGTGTAGAAGTACTGTCGGGTAGAAGACCGACGAAAGTCCGTCGATGGGAAGAAGTCCGACGAAAGTCCTTTCCGAGGTTGTATGTCGGAGCCTATGCTCGACGACGTTAATCTGTGTGGAAGAGGTCGAGAGAATCTACCAAGGATGTAGGACTTATCCGAGGTTGTATGTCGGAGCCTATGCTCGACGACGTTAACCTGTGTGGAAGAGGTCGAGAGAATCCACCAATGATGTAGGACCTATCCGAGGTTGTATGTCGGAGCCTATGCTCGATGACGTTAACCTGTGTGGAAGAGGTCGAGAGAATCCACCAAGGATGTAGGACCTTTCCGAGGTTGTATGTTGGAGCCTTTGCTCGCCGACGTTAACCTATGTGGAAGAGGTCGAGAGAATCCACCAAGGATGTAGGACCTATCCGAGGTTGTATGTTGAAGCCTTTGCTCCACGACGTTAACCTGTGTGGAAGAGGTCGGGAGAATCCACCAAGGATGTAAGACCTTTTCGAGGTTCTATGTCGGAGCCTTTGCTCGACGACGTTAACCTGTGGGGAAGAGGTCGAGAGAATCCACCAAGGATGTAGGACCTTTCCGAGGTTGTTTGTCGGAGCCTTTGCTCGCCGACATTAACCTGTGTGGAAGAGGTCGAGAGAATCCACCAAGGATGTAGGACCTATCCGAGGTTGTATGTCGGAGCCTTTGCTCCACGACGTTAACCTGTGTGGAAGGAGTCGAGAGAATCCACTAAGGATGTAGGACCTTTCCGAGGTTGTATGTCGGAGCCTTTGCTCGCCGACGTTAACCTATATGGAAGAGGTCGAGAGAATCCACCAAGGATGTAAGACCTTTCCGAGGTTGTATGTCGGAGCCTTTGCTCGACGACGTTAACCGGTGTGGAAGAGGTCGAGAGAATCCACCAAGGATGTAGGACCTATCCGAGGTTGTTTGTCGGAGCCTTTGCTCCACGACGTTAACCTGTGTGGAAGGAGTCGAGAGAATCCACCAAGGATGTAGGACCTTTCCGAGGTTGTATGTCGGAGCCTTTGCTCGCTGACGTTAACCTATATGGAAGAGGTCGAGAGAATCCACCAAGAATGTAAGACCTTTCCGAGGTTGTATGTCGGAGCCTTTGCTTGACGACGTTAACCGGTGTGGAAGAGGTCGAGAGAATCCACCAAGGATGTAGGACCTATCCGAGGTTGTATGTTGGAGCCTTCGCTCCACGATGTTAACCTGTGTGGAAGAGGTCGGGAGAATCCACCAAGGATGTAAGACATTTCCGAGGATATATGTCGGAGCCTTTGCTCGACGACGTTAACCTGTGTGGAAGAGGTCGGGAGAATCCACCAAGGATGTGAGATCTATCCGAGGTTGTATGTCGGAGCCTTTGCTCGATGACGTTAACCTGTGTGGAAGAGGTCGGGAGAATCCACCAAGAATGTGAGACCTATCCGAGGTTGTATGTCGGAGCCTTTGCTCGACGACGTTAACCTGTGTGGAAGAGGTCGGGAGAATCCACCAAGGATGTAAGACCTTTCCGAGGTTGTATGTCGGAGCCTTTGCTCGACGACGTTAACCGGTGTGGAAGAGGTCGAGAGAATCCACCAAGGATGTAGGACCTATCCGAGGTTGTATGTCGGAGCCTTCGCTCCACGATGTTAACCTGTGTGGAAGAGGTCGGGAGAATCCACCAAGGATGTAAGACATTTCCGAGGTTGTATGTCGGAGCCTTTGCTCGACGACGTTAACCTGTGTGGAAGAGGTCGGGAGAATCCACCAAGGATGTGAGACCTATCCGAGGTTGTATGTCGGAGCCTTTGCTCGACGACGTTAACCTGTGTGGAAGAGGTCGGGAGAATCCACCAAGGATGTGAGACCTATCCGAGGTTGTATGTCGGAGCCTTTGCTCGACGACGTTAACCTGTGTGGAAGAGGTCGGGAGAATCCACCAAGGATGTCAGACCTATCCGAGGTTGTATGTCGGAGCCTTTGCTCGACGACGTTAACCTGTGTGGAGGAGGTCGAATCGGATCCCCCTGGGATCAATTTTGTCTTGATTTTGGAGGGGTTGAATGCCGCATGTATTCCAAATCAAAGGTAAATAATGGTCTATCTTTAGACCGTTATTGCCTTTTTGAGGTTGAGATTAAGACATTGACTAAGGAGTAGCAGTCTAGCAAGGGACTATATATGGCTTTCAGAAGTATCCTTGCATTTGCCGGGAGTTCCTTGAAGTATCATATTGATATTGAAAGCATTGGAGTGATCTTCTTGATCATAGTTGGAGTTAAAGTTGCCCCCCAATACAGATCTAATTTCCATGAAATTGATGAAGTAATGGCTGAAGTCAGGAAGTTGACATTATGATCTTTTGAGGTTGGAGCAAAATTTGCCCCCCAGTTGGGAATTACTTTCCATGAAATTGACGAAGTAATGACTGATGCCAGGAAGTTTCCATGAACGTCCTTTTGAGATTGGAGCAAAAAATTTGCCCTCCAGTTGGGAACCAAGTTCCCACAGACGGCGCCAAACTGTTGCGTCCTAGAATATTCGCGGCGGTAGAGAAATATATGGTTTAACGTCTTAGCATTGTACGAAGATCCAGCACACAAGCAGATAAGAGAGGGGGTGAAACATTCATAAGAGACACCAAAGTTTTTACGTGGAAAACCCCTGAAAAGGGGGAAAAACCACGGGGCCTGGCCCAGTTTGAATGAATCCACTAGTCTTTGTAGTCGATTACAAATGAGGCCCTTCCTTAGGAGAAGGCCTTGGATTGATGTAGCAAATGTACATCATATAGATTGCATTACATGGTAGGAGTTACATATACATGTTTGTTTGGTCGGAAGGACCGTAGTCGGCAGGAGACCGGGGTTAGAAAGACCGTTGTTTGTTAATGGAGGTCGGAAGGACCATAGTAGGCGACGGAGGTTAGAAGGACCGTAGTCGGCAGGAGACTGGGGGTCAGAAAGACCGTTGTCTATTGATGGAGGTCGGACGGACCATAGTAGGCGACGGAGGTCGGAAGGACCGTAGTTGGCAGTATTCTGGGAGAACTATGGGCATCAGGTGGTGGCCTAGTGGAGCTCAAGGCCTCAAGTAGTGGTTCGGCGGAATTCTAGGCCTCATGTGATGTTCTGGTGGAGCACACAGCCTTTGATGATGATCTGACGAAGACAAGGGCCTCTGGCAAAGGTGAGGGCCTCTTGCGAAGGTTAGGGCCTCTGGGGAAGGTGAGGGCCTTTGGCGAAGGTGAGGGCCTCAGATGAAGACGTCAGGCCTTGAGCAGAACGTCGGGACTTGAGTAGAATGTCGGGACTGAACGTCGGGCCTGAACGTCGGGCCTTAACATCGGACCTTGAGCAGAACGTTGGGACTTGAGCAGAATGTCTGGCCTGAACTTCGGGTCTTGAACGTCAGGCCTTAACGTCGGGCCTTGAAGTGGTGGTCCGGCGAGGTTCCGGTGGTGGTCCGGCGAGGCTCCGGCGGTGGTCCGGCGAGGCTCCGGCGGTGGTCCGGCGAGGCTCCGGCAGCGGTCCGGCAAGGCTCCAGCGGCGGTCCGGCGAGATTCCGGCGGTGGTCGAGGAGCTTCTTCCTTCTCCTCTTCTCTTCTTGCTTCCTGCTTCCCCCTCTCTTGTGAAGAATGAGGGCTCTATTTATAGATTTTCTGGAGTGGCATAGCTCGTAAATAGCCGCGAGATCATGGGCGAATAGGGAGTGGTTGGATGGACGGCCGATATCGAACCCCTTGATCATGGACCGTTCGTCAGGCATTTGGAGGCCTTAATGATTTTGGAATTCGGTGATCTTGGACTCGTTGGATTCGTCTCGTCGAGCCGTTCGATTCGAGTATAAGCTCGTTAAAATCAGAGACCGTTTGGTATCTCAAATTGCGGTTTGAACCTTCCAACAGCGCTTCGGGTCCATGATTCGGACCCATTTGGGCTCGGATTGAGTTGAATTTGGTGTCATTGGGTTTGTATTTCTGAGACGCTCAGTTTGACTATAAGTTTACTGAAATAGGAGTTCGGATGGTCTCTGAATTAATTTTTGAAATTTCCAATTTGATTTTGCATCGAGATTCGTGCCCGATTAAGATAATTTTTTGAGGACGTATCAACACTAATGCCCTTTGGGCTTACAAACAACAACTCCCATAAGAGGGGTACAACGGAAAATAATAAAACACACATAAGCAAATAACAAAATACATGAAAATAAAATACATCGATGACTCAAAAATATAATGGCTCGATCGTGGCCGTAGATCGGCGGCCACGTCTCTGGTAAACTTTTCATGATGATCTGATGTCCCCATCATATGTACACTTTAATATTTATGGCTTTGTGTTTATTTTATTTCTAATAAATTGCATATGCCCAAACTGCATATAATTTAAATTAATTTTGCTAAAATTAACTTACAATGAAACCAAACTATTTAATAATGAATCCCTGGAGTCCGTGGATTTGAATCAAAGGAATTTAGGTGATTAAACAATATGCTTTCAATTAAAAATCGGACTGTGATCTTTGTAGCTTTTGTGACTCCAAATTAATTTCAGGTTGACCTAACATTTGTTTGAAATTAAATCTGGCCAACAAAACTCAAATCAAATCAAAATTGTTTAACTTTATTATAACATGGTCATGTTGTTGATACTTATTGAAATATATTTTCAAATTAGGCATTTAATTAATAGAAAATTTTGAAATAAATTAGTTATAAACATAAATTTGGATAAAGAAGCTATAGGCGATACTCTTAATTATAGGTTTATTATATAAATATATTTTATCTTATAATATTTAAATTCTATTAATTTTTTTTTAATTTGCCAATATCAATCTCAAGTTTAGATGAAAAAAATTGAGAGTATTTTTGAAATATCATTTGTGCTCACATAAAAAAAATGCTTGGCTCCACCCCTGCACATTAGCCTCTCTATTTTTTACATTATTCATTAATAATTGGGCTATGAATAAAAATGCATTAACAATCCATTTAATATTATTGAATATTATTGAAGTGTGAACACCCACACAAGAGGGATAACTAAATAAGAAATTGAAAATTAATTGCCATCCTTTTATCTTCAATAAATTTATCATACAAATGACCATCAAATTAAGACCCATGATTTAGGTATTGTTATAATTATGGCACGTGACTGAGCTTATGAAGTTAAGGGAATATAGTTATTTCTATGAGAATGGCTAATTTTGTTGTAAATTGATTGAAAAAGTTAGTGCTCCCTGTCTTGTGGATTGTGTCACTTCTTGCATGCATAGCATGATTAGAAAGCCGAATAATATATTGAAAATTTTGAAACAAACTTAGTTAAAGATCTGCTATAATGTTCAACTTGATATATTAGTAAATATTATTTGTTGGAAAATGTAAGCACATTTGCTTATTTGCTAGTAATATCTTATACGCATAGATGCCAAACCAAAATCTTGAGAGGAAGTTGACGATAAAGAAACAAACTTTCTGTAGAAGTATCACAACAACCTCCCTCTATTATTGCTCTTTGTTTTAACTGCGTTATGAATAGTCAAATTGGGATAGCTAGGCTTTGACTTACCTTGTATCTCTATTTGGACAAAGCGATTTCACGAAGCCCCTGAAAAGGGGTACCTGAAAAAGTGATTCTGCCAACAACAACACCAACATGAGAGGATCAGGATCAGATAAGCAAAGAATTTTTGATGCAAAATTTAGTATTTGATTGATTAAAGGTTGATATTTTACTTTTGTATGCAGAATTTAGTATTAAAAATATATATACTATATGGCCCCTTCTTTGCATGTATTTGTTATGCCGGTCCAGCATGGACCGGCTCAACCTCGACCGGCCCAGCCGGTCCGGGTTTTCTCCAGGCGGAGACGGCCCAGGGACCAGGCGGAAGGAGAAAAGGGGGCTGGGGTGGGGTCCACTTGAAATTCAAATATGGTTTAAGTGTTTTTGGAGGGAGAAGGAAGGGTAGAGAAGTCCTTTTGCTTTTATTTTGTATTAGATTGTATTAATAGGGAGTTATGAGATGATTATGTTTTCATCTTGATTTTGAAAGGAGTTTTTGTGTTCTAGGTTTTCTTGCTTGGGCTCTTGGCGTTGCCGGAGATTGTTGGAGAGTTGTTCTTCCTCTCGAATTGAAGAACATTGTATCTTGCTTTAGTTTTTATCATCTACTAAGGAAATACAATTATTTGCTATTGTTTTTCCAAAGTTTTCTCCCTCTTCTCTCAGCTTTTCCATTGTTGGTGGCTGTTTTCTATTGAAAACAGTGAAATATTGGTGAATCGGTGAAGATCCGATAGGAATCGCTTGGAATATTCAAGTGGTACCTATCAAATTGGTATCAGAGCCAAGATCCGGACGGTGGGGGGCTGTTTTCCACTGTTTCGCTGCAGATTTTTGCCTTTCGGAAAGGATCCGGAGACCATTTTTTGGTTCCCATGGCATCTAAACGTATAGAAGTCTTGGAGACCGAAATGGGTCAATTTAAGGCGGATCTGGAGGAGAAGATGGCGACTTTGAGTGAGAATATGGAAGGGAAATTCATGGCATTGGAGGAGATGATGAAAAAGTTGTTGGAAGGGCAAGCAAGAGCTGTGCCAGCGGAGGAAAGAGGAGAAGGTAGTGGGAGCAAGGGTAAGGAGAAGGCAAATACGGAAGGGGAAGATGAGGTGGAACTGCTTGGTAGCAACAGAAGAATGCTACATCGGGAGTCCATCAGGAGGGAAGAGCAGGAAAGAAGGAGAGATTTCAGGGAAGAAAGAGAGGATGATTGGCGTCGCCAGAGGCCCGACCCAGTGGACCGGCCATGGGGGATCCATAACCACCATGGCGGAGCGCGAGGGGAAGATGGCTATCGACGGCCGAGGAGGGAGGATGAGCCCCGATATGGAGAAAGAGGAACTTGGGAAGACCCCATTGCCTGGGACAGAGGATGCCATGGGGGGAACAGAGCATACGGGATTGACACGAGGGCCAGGAAGCTGAAAATGCCTGTCTTCGAAGAGGGAAATGTGGATGAGTGGATCCACAAGGTGGAAAGGTACTTTGCAGTGAATGGCCTTATGGAGGAGGAGAGATTGATGGCTGCTAGCATGTGCTTGGAAGGGGCGGCTTTTGCCTGGTTCAAGTACATGGATAAGTGGGATCCGGTGAGAACGTGGAGGGATTTCAAAGAGGCCATCAGAGAGAGGTTCAGGGGGGGCAGCCCATGGGAGATCTCCGAGCAGTTCTATGCCCTCACTCAGGAGGGGACAGTGGAGGAATACAGAAAGAAATTCGAGAGTCTGGTGGACGACATGGAGGGCTTATCGAACAATACGTTGGGGGGAAACTTTATGAAGGGGCTCAAGCCAGAAATTAGGGATGCTGTGAAGGTCATGAGACCGAGAGACCTGAGGGAGGCAATGGAGTTGGCTCAGCTGGTGGAGAACCAGAAGACCAACGCTCGAAGTTGGCGGAACAACCACTCAGGAGGTCCCACCAGGACAACTACCACTTACTTGGCTCCAAAAGGGCCAAGCACTAGTGTCCCTAGAGAGAGTGGAAAGGAGAAGAGCGGGGTGACTAGAACTGCAGGAAGCTTCAAGAAATTGACTGAGGAGGAGATGCAGGAGAAGAGGGCCAAGGGCCTTTGTTTCAGATGTGAGGAGAAGTTTGCTCCAGGGCACAGATGCAAGGATCGCGCTCTTCGGGCTCTCACCGTCTATATAGACGAGGCGCCTGAGGAGGGTGATGATTCTGATGAGGAGCAGAGTGACCCCCAGTTGGAGGTGGCCGAGGTATCCCTCAATTCAGTGATGGGATTTACTCCTAGTCATACCATGAAGGTGAAGGGGAAGATCCAAGGGAGGGAGGTAGTAGTACTGATCGATAGTGGGGCAACCCACAATTTCATATCCACTCAGGTGGCGGAGGAGCTGGGGATGGAGCCTACTGAGACAGGCAGTTATGGGGTGATGATGGGGACAGGAAAGATTGAGTCTAGCACGGGGATCTGCAAAGGGGTGGAGATGATCCTCCAGGAGATCAGGGTGGTGGAGGACTTCCTACCCCTGATATTGGGTAGCACGGATGTCATTTTGGGCATGAAATGGCTACAGACCTTGGGTGAAACCAAGGTGAACTGGGGAACCATGGTGATGGAACTGATGGTAGAAGGCAAGAGAGTGAAGCTGAAGGGGGAACCAGGATTGTCCAGAGCTGGAGTGTCACTCCGATCGATGGTGAAGATTATCCATGAGGAAGGAGGGGGTTTCCTGGTGGAGTTGCAGAGCTTGGAGGATCAGCCGGAGGGGGAAGATAAACCCATTCCGGCGTCGGTTCAGCCTCTCCTGCAGGAGTTCGAGGATGTGTTCCAATCTCCGGTGGGACTTCCACCTGACAGAGAGCGGGAGCATCAGATCATTCTGAAAGAGGGAGTCTCCCTTATCAGTGTGAGACCTTACCGATACCCTCAGGTGCAAAAGGATGAGATTGAGAAATTGGTGGGGGAAATGCTAGAAGGAGGGATCATTCAGCCCAGTGTGAGCCCTTTCTCTAGCCCAGTTCTGCTGGTGAAAAAGAAGGATGAGAGTTGGAGGTTCTGTGTTGACTACAGAGCTCTCAACAAAGAGACAGTGCCTGATAAGTTTCCCATCCCTGTGATTGACGAGTTGATGGATGAGCTGCATGGAGCTGCTTTGTTCACGAAGATTGATCTGAAGTCTGGCTATCATCAGATCAGGATGAGGAAGGAAGATGTGCAGAAGACAGCCTTCAGGACTCATGAGGGCCACTACGAGTTTCTGGTGATGCCTTTTGGCCTCACCAATGCACCAGCCACATTCCAGGCATTGATGAACCGAATTTTCAAGCCACACCTTCGCAGGTTTGTGTTGGTATTTTTTGATGACATTCTCATCTATAGCAGGACTGAGGAGGAACACCTGGAGCACCTGAGAGTGGTGTTGGGGGTGCTGAGGGAGCATCAGCTGAAGACCAATTTCAAGAAGTGCGACTTTGCTCAGGCACAAGTGGAGTATCTGGGATACGTGATATCCCAGGAGGGAGTGGCTGCGGATCAGTCCAAGATAGAGGCAATGCTGGCCTGGCCTCAACCCAAGACCTTGAAGGGGCTCAGAGGATTTTTGGGACTGACCGGCTACTACAGGAGGTTCGTGAGAGGATACAGCACCATAGTAGGACCACTGACAGAGCTGCTAAAGAAGGATAATTTTTTATGGGGGGAAGCAGCTTCTGAGGCTTTTGAGAAGCTGAAGAAGGCCATGACGACGGTGCCAGTGCTTGCTCTGCCAGACTTCAATCAGGTGTTTGTGTTGGAGACAGATGCTTCAGGCTATGGATTGGGAGTAGTGTTGATGCAGAACCATAGAGCCATAGCTTACTTTAGTCAGATACTGTCGTCCCGGGCTAGGCTGAAGTCGGTATATGAGAGAGAGAGCTGATGGCTATTGTACTGGCCATCCAAAAGTGGAGACCTTATCTATTAGGCAGACACTTTATTGTCAGAACTGATCAGAGAAGCCTGAAGTACTTGTTGGAGCAGAGAATGGTCACAGAGGAGCATCAGAGGTGGTTATCCAAGCTGTTGGGATATGATTTTGAGATCCACTATCGGCCAGGGCTAGAGAATAAGGCAGCGGATGCCTTATCACGCTGTATGGAGGAGTTCCAGGGGATGGCGGTATCAGTACCTGTTCTGATAGATTGGGGAGCCATCAAAGAGGAGAGCATCCAGAATGAGGAGCTAAGGAGAATCAAAGAAAAGGTGCTATCAGATGAAAACAACCACCCAGGCTACTCAGTGGTGGGAGAAAGGCTGTACTATCAGGGAAGGAGTGTGATCCCTAGGTCTTTCATTCATATTCCCCAACTGCTACAGGAGTTTCATGGGAGTGCCATAGGAGGGCATTCAGGAGTGCAAAAAACTTATAGTCGAATTGCTGCTGAATTGTACTGGAAAGGGATGAGGAAAGACATAGAGGAGATGGTGGCTAAGTGTGACACCTGCCAGCGGAGCAAGTACATGACGATGGCACCAGGGGGATTACTACAGCCTCTGGCCCTACCAGAGAAGGTTTGGGAAGAGATTACTATGGATTTTATTGATGGGCTTCCAAAATCAGAAGGGTACACGGTCATATTTGTAGTGGTTGACAGATTGAGCAAATATGCTCATTTCATTCCCTTGAGACACCCATACACTGCAATATCAGTAGCAGCAGCTTTTGTGAGAGAGATAGTCCGCCTGCATGGGGTACCGGAGTCTATTGTTTCGGATAGGGACAAGGTGTTCCTGAGCCATTTTTGGAGGGAGTTATTTAGGATGCAGGGCACAGTATTGAAGAGGAGCACAGCATATCACCCACAGACTGATGGGCAGACGGAGGTGGTGAATAGAAGCTTGGAGACATACTTGAGATGCTTTGTGTCTGAGACACCGAAGCAGTGGGCCAAATGGCTGGCCTGGGCAGAATACTGGTACAACACCTCCTCTCACTCGGCTACCAAGATGACACCTTTTAAGGTGTTATATGGAAGAGACCCCCCACACCTGGTACACTACGGCCATAGGAGTACTCCAGTATTTGCAGTGGATCAACATCTGAAGGAAAGAGATCAAGTGTTGGACGACCTCAAGAGGCATCTTCTCAGAGCCCAACAGATTATGAAGAAACAGGCGGATAGTAAAAGGAGAGATATACAATTTGGAGTTGGAGACAAGGTCTACTTGAAGCTCCGACCATACAGGCAGAGGACTATAGCCCAAAGGAGAAATGAGAAGCTAGCAGCAAGATATTTTGGCCCTTTTGAAGTGGAGGAGAAAATCGGGGAGGTGGCATACAGATTGAGGCTTCCTCCAACAGCTAGAATACACCCCGTTTTTCATGTATCACAGTTGAGGAAAGTGGTGGGGGAGCATGCAGTAAGCTCAGAGCTGCCCAGCACATTGAGGGAAGACATGGAAGTGACACTGGAGCCTCTAGCGGTCGAAGGAGTGCGCATCAATGAAAAGGGGGAAAAGGAAGTGAAGATTAGGTGGAGCGGCCTCCCAGATTATGAGGCCACATGGGAGCCATTGGAGAGGATTACAGTGCAGTTTCCTGCCTTCCACCTTGAGGACAAGGTGGTACTTTGGGAGGGGGGTAATGTTATGCCGGTCCAGCATGGACCGGCTCAACCTGGACCGGCCCAGCCGGTCCGGCCCAGCCGGTCCGGGTTTTCTCCAGGCGGAGACGACCCAGGGACCAGACGGAAGGAGAAAAGGGGGCTGGGGTGGGGTCCACTTGAAATTCAAACATGGTTTAAGTGTTTTTGGAGGGAGAAGGAAGGGTAGAGAAGTCCTTTTGCTTTTATTTTGTATTAGATTGTATTAATAGGGAGTTATGAGAGGATTAGGTTTTCATCTTGATTTTGAAAGGAGTTTTTGTGTTCTAGGTTTTCTTGCTTGGGCTCTTGGCGTTGCCGGAGATTGTTGGAGAGTTGTTCTTCCTCTCGAATTGAAGAACATTGTATCTTGCTTTAGTTTTTATCATCTACTAAGGAAATACAATTATTTGCTATTGTTTTTCCAAAGTTTTCTCCCTCTTCTCTCAGCTTTTCCATTGTTGGTGGCTGTTTTCTATTGAAAACAGTGAAATATTGGTGAATCGGTGAAGATCCGATAGGAATCGCTTGGAATATTCAAGTGGTACCTATCAGTATTCTACTATTATTATATTAATTATCCAGTGTTATTTTCTTAGGAATAGGTTCTATCAAATTTTATTGCAGCCAAGTTTTGTACTTATTTGAAGCTGAAATCATTGAAGGGGTTGTTCTGTTATCTAATATCTATTTCACCAAAAAACCACAATACTGGAAAAGCCAATCTTCCTTTTGTTGTATGTTGTTATACTTGTGGATACACACTGCTTGCTTGATTCTCTTTTTTGGTGAAAGCTGCCATGTGGCCTTCATTTAACCTAAAATTCGGTGAAAATTCATTAAGATTTCTAAGGTTGGCATTTATGCATAAATCTGATCATCAGATTGCGTGTACAAAGACTATTCGTACATGATTAGTCTCATTCATTTAAAGATGATTATTTTGTAATTTGAATGGGCTTTAGTTCATTGGGTTTCATATGTTTTTCGTTGAAAACTTGCATGGATAAATTTTTTTGGGATTTTTGATATTGTTCTTCGGTTGCTTCCTGTAGGTGCATAGCACAGTCCGCCGGAGGTGGCTAGACGGTGATAAATTTATAATATCATCAATGGAAGAAGTTGCCAAAATAGCCCTAGATGGCCGCGAAGCTTTGACAAAAAGGAACCATTCTGAGCTTGCAAAACTAATGGATAGTAATTTTGATCTTCGAAGGTAAAAGAAATGATACATTCTATTAGCTTTGGAAATTCTATTTTATAGAAACATTATTCCTTTGCTTCAATATTCTATTTTAAGACCAGGCTAGCGTTTTTTGAGTTTTTTCATCCATATTATTTGCAATTAAACATAAAACTCAGTTAAATTTTGCCCATAATGTTTTGGATTTGAAGTGTTAGGCAGTAAAAAGAATATCTAAGTTGTACATGTCAGAAATGAGAATATTAAAATAGATTCATGGCAAAAAAAAAGTAATAGAATATAAGTGACGTCTATTGAAGATAGATAATTAAAAATAAATTTGGATATATATCACAAATGACTTAAAATGCATTCATTAGTATAATACATAAAATTAGTATCAAAAGATTAAGAAGGAGAAAAGATTGACCTAATATAACATAAATAGAAGTTCAAAATGATTTTATCTTTCGAGAAATTATTCTGTGCGGACACCAGACAGAGAGAACTGTCCGGATTTGTTGTGCTTTTGCAGAAATGTAGTAAAAGGGTAGAAATATTCAATTATGAATACATTTTTGCTGCATTTTTACTGCTCTTCAGCAAAAGCACAACAAATATTCAATTATTTAGTAAATATTAAATATTTGCTACCATTTTATTGCCATTTTGCAAAAGCGCAGCAAAAAGACTATAAAAGCATGGTAAATTCTGTCGGTTCTCTTCGTCCGGTGATCGCACAGAATTATTCGTCTTATCTTTCAGGCGATAATCTGTATGAACAAATGAAAAATAAGGATTCATAAAACCAATTTCAAGTAGTTGGGGAAAAAGGCCAATTATGATGATTGTTATCTGCTACAGTTTCTTAGAAAGTGATACAATTTGAAATTTATATTGTTGATTTCCATTTCTATTTTTGTCAGGAAAATGTTTGGAGATGAAGTGCTTGGTGCTCTAAATATACAGATGATTGAGACAGCTAGAAGTGTAGGTGCTGCTGCAAAGTTTACAGGAAGCGGTGGTGCTGTGGTGGCATTCTGCCCTAAAGGGCCGGAACAAGTCAAGCTTCTTGAGGATGCTTGCCTGAAGGCTGGTTTTCTCGTGCAGCCCATTTTAGTTGTCCCCTCTGTTCTTGCAGACGAGGATCTGGCGATGATATCTAGCTGCTAGCGTCTTGTAAACTATTTTTGCTTTGCTTTGGGGAAAATACTATTTGTGTTGGGACTTCCCAGAACCAAGTATGGAGCTTATTCAATCATGATTGTTGTCGTCAGATTTTTCAAGATTGGCATACTTCATTCCATCTTGCAAGCCAACCTGTAAAGCAACTTATGATCTTGCAACTAATTTAAAATTTTCATTGCATGAAAATCATACGATTTATACTATAAACAACCACGAAAGAGGAACAGAAATTCAAGCTCCACTAATCCACAGAACAAGAACAGATAAAGCATTTAGTCAATTGTCAACAGCACCGATAATACTTTTAATTCCATAATGTTTTATGTATTTCGAAATACCAGAAAACACCAGCCATCCAAATCAACAATCTCATATGCATTTCAAAATTAAAAAAAAAAACCCCATCTTTGAAAAAAAAAAAAAAAACATTCAATGCTTACAGATTTAGCTACTATGAAGCTGCTCTCCATGCCATATTCCAGCAAAAAAAAAAAAAAAGCTGAGCAAAGATTGGAAAATCTAACTCTTAGGACATCTCCAATCGAAAAAGCCATTTTCGCTCCAAAATGCAGCGAAACTCAAAAATGCCGTGATTCATCTTCAATCGAATTTCATTTTATGTGCTTCTGCGAAGGTAATCGTCTTTCTCCTCTTTCGTATGTTTCATCGGCAAAATCTGGTTGAGAGAGAAAAATCGCGTAGGTGAACAGTGCAACGCCAATATTAGCGTCATACTGTTCATCCTCAACCAATTAGCAATTTTTTTGCCAGCCGAATGGAGCAAACTAGCTATGCCTTACAATTGTTTGGAGTTAGGATGGAGACGCCCTCGAAGCACCATCAACTCAAAAAATTCTAAGATAGAGTCTAGAGAAGCATAATAGAGATTCCAAATTTTACAGAGGCACAGAGGCCGCGACATCGAGCAATTAGGGCATGACTTGTGAGCCGTCGAATGTTTAAAACATAGCATGTGTGAAATTTTGGAAAGAATGTAGCGTTGGATTTGAAAATAGCTGGGTTAGGGGGAGGGAGGTTTTTTTTTATGTTTTTAGAGGGGGGGCCGTACTCCCCAACCCCCTTTAATTTGATTAGAAAAAAACAAAAAAAGATATATTTATTTTTTTACAATCTTAAGGCTTAGTTTGATTGGACATTTTTTGTGCTTATTCTTTTTTAAAACGGTAAAGTTATTTCTTTTTTATTGTTTGGTTCCTCAAATCACGTTTCTAATAACATAATTTTTTTCATTTTTCTGTTGTTTTGAAAAAGCTTTTTGTATGTACTTTCTCCGTTAAAAATTCCTTTTTATGAACCATTATTTTTTAAAATTATCTTTTACAAAATTACCTAAGAACCAAAGGTAGCCTAACTTAATTCAATCCTAAATTCAATTAGGCATAATATATGCAAAGAATTCATGACTTGACTTCATAGTGAATATATATAATTGATATGTTTTATTAATTTACCATAATATCCTTAATTATTTATGTGAAAAGGTGCATCGTTAACAAATCCACAAAAGGAAACTTTTAACTGGCAGGAGGACAATACAGTCATTTCATAAATTTGGAGCGTTTACATTGGTTAATGGATTCTTGCTTGCTCACAGGTCCACGTTCGCCCATCGGCGTCAAAGGGTCAGACACCAGAGCGATCCTAAGAAGCCAATATCTCATACATGATACATACACCTAGAGGGTTTATATTCTTTTGTTAATCCCTTCCGTGAATTCTTTCTATCTGCTCTTTGTTTTCTTCTCTTCAACGACGATTTCAGAATTTCCCATTTCTTCTTTCATTTCTAGAATTTTGTGAACCTTTTGTCATTTAATTCGATTATGCTCCATTTCTTTTTTTAAATTTTTATGTTCTGGCGAGTCTTTTCCCCAAATCTTCCGTTTTCCTGATGTGCTGCGGCGAATTAGAAAGGCGGAGCCTTAGGTACCTTCTGTAGGTAAAATTTGGCGACTTTAGGGTTCTCTTCATCACTTTGTCCCTGTAGATTTCCTCTCGCAATTTTGTTCGGTCTTGGCGGGAGCTTGGATGCTGTCCACGGCGAATCAAGGAAGCCAGCCTATGGCTGCGGTGGATCCCAATTCCATGGAGGTAACTCAATCGATTTTGATTCAACTTAGTTTAATTTTCTCTTTGGGAATCCCTGGAAATTTACTCTCTGCAACCTTTGAGGTTGACTTTCTGAGATGTATTTATTGGTTTATTATATAAGGTATGATGAATGTATGATACCTGTACTATGGTTAACTGTTATCATTAATTAGCATAATTTGACTTAAAGGGGCTGGTGGTTGCTCTTAGTGGGCATGCGCCATCTAGATCCAGCAAACATATTGAGACTGTTACTGATTTAACATATATATTGTCGGCTTGGCATTTGGTTTTTCGTGGGCCTATTTGTCCGTCGTGACCTGTATGTTACGTTTCTGGGGAGGTTTCTCCTGTATACCACTTTAACTAGGGTTTTATCATGGATAAGATGAGTGACTATAATAACTTAACCTTTCTTATATTTCTTGAGTTCTGAATATTGGACATGCTTTCTGATTTGCGCCGTAGGTGCTTGCAAAAGTTTAAATTATGGTCCAGGAAGATCTTGGTGATAGGATTCTCTATAAATTCATTGATAGGAACTTATAAATTTAGAAACTAAAATAAGTTTTAATATTTTCTAGAAGCTTCCAAAGTTTGTATCACAAAGCCAAAATATCAACAAAGAAAGGATAGGGTAGGGCATGGTGTGCAAATTACTAAAATGGAGGATTCAAATATAAAATTTCTGTCCAAAACTTGAGGATAAGAGGAGGGGATGTTTTTTTTTTAAATTGGAAGGGGATCATGTCTTAAAGATCAAAGGTTAAATTCTAGGGAATATTCTAGTTTCCACAAAAAAAAAAAAGAGGAGGGGATAAGCAATTCTTCTGAAAAGGAGGGTGCGTACGCCATGAAAACCAAATTGCATATGCTAGAAAATAACAATTTGATGAAATCACAAGTAGACCAATGCTATTAGGATCCAATAATTTTAATGAAATTGCAATTTGACTATCTCTGTCATATGAATGAGTATTGGAAACAAATAAATATTTGAAAACCAAATTGCATATGCTAGAAAATAAAATGTTAAATTGGATGTGTGGTAATAATAAATATATAGTGAAAAATCATCAGAGAGATGGAGGAGATGAGTAGCTGTTTGTTTGCCCATATTCAATGGATGATAGAAGTTGCATAAGAAGTGGATAGATAGAGTGCTTGAAAGGATTAGGAAAAGTTGTTATATCAAAGCTAATATTTTTAGAAGTAGGGAATAAAAGACTTAGATAAAAAAGTGTTTTAATTTTATTGAGCCCTCAATAAGAATGTTTTGAGGAAGATTCATAAATTTGATTCATGATGGTTGAGATAAGGCTAATGTTGATGATGAATTATGTAGTCGTTTGAGGTCGATCATACTGAGACGAATATTGAGCAAAATTTAGTAAAAGTGCAAAAATGGTTGGGTAGTGTAGCTGTTTCAGTAGAATTATTTGATGCTTTGATTTTCCATTGTGGAGATAAATTTAATAGTGATATGAGGCTAACAAGAAAACTGATATGGTGGTAAATGAGATAATGGTCAAGGAATGATAAACTTATATTATATATTGAGAATCTTGTTGCACGAATGCACTATCCATAAGTTTTTAGATGAGCCATCTTCATGTAGTCTTGACATTAGACCAATAACATAGAATAACTATACCTTTAGATTTTCTGTTGAGATAGAATGAAGAACTGAAAAATGTTGGGGCAAGTTTTATTCTTTATCAATATTCCTACTTTAGGTTCGTAAAAGAGAATAAAGCAATGATTGTATTTTTTTGAAGATCGAAACCTGTCAGGTAGCATTTCTTACTTCAAGGAAATAATAGAAATTTATTTATCAACTTTATTTTGAGAGAGTGATTGTAATTGTGGAATATGGGACGTGTGACTAATATGCTTTATCAGTGATTGTGATTGTGGAATATGCATGATTAGTTGAAGGCAACAACATGAACGAGTAGTGCATTTTAATTTCAACATTTATGACATCTTTTTATGTTTATATCTTATCGATGTTCTTTTTTTAATTTTATATTTACGGGCTGTTGTTACTCTTACTTATGCTAAGTCTCATTTCATCATTGGTACTGATTTGAAATGCATTGTATACTTTCTAGAGGTCACTTGTTCAAAAACTTGATTCTAGTGTTAATAGTGCTTGTATTACATGGTATTTTCATTCTAGGATAATTTCTTTCAAATATTTGTGTTGTATTCTATTAATATATTGACACTTTTCACCATCTTTTATCAGGAACGTTCTAGAGATGATGTGAGTCAAGGACATGCACCTGTAATTGCAGGTCATTACTCTTGGCCTGCATCAGCTGCGCCGGTGGCAGTCTCATGGAATTATGGGGTAAATAGTGGTCCTCTTGAAAATGCAACAACATCAACTTCTGTTCACAATTATGATCCACTGAGGGATTCAACTGCTTCTGAAGGTGCTCAGGTTGCAATGAATTCTTTGCCCCAAACATCTGCTTCATCTAATCTTGCTGCAACAAATGGAAGTCAAAGTTATGCTGGTTATGTACAACACTCAAGTTCTACCTATGCTTATGGGTATGGCAACATGCAATATCAAAGTAACTACTATGGTAACCCACATCAGGCAAGCTATACCTCTTATCAACAAGCGGGTACAAGTCAGAATTCAGGTGCTTCTTATCAGCCTCATAGCTCATTTCAGAATACAGGCTCTTATGCAACTCCTACAAGTTATTCTGGCGCTTATTTTGCTAGTGATCATCAGACGACGGCAGGATACCCAACCAGTGGCTATTTTGACCAGAACAACTATTGGAATGATGGAAGTGGTGGTGGTTATTCACTTCAATATGCAAATTATCCATCCTCAGGTGCAAATTCGACCCCTTCAACTAGCAATGTAGCAACAAGTGCATATCCTTATCAACAGGAGTGTTATCAGTGGTCAACAAATTATGGTGCATCTGTACCAAATGTTAATTACACTCCTGCATCAGGAAGCGCGGTAGCTGGCATTGCTCCAACAACGACATATCCTGTTCAAAGTGCAAACGCTGGTTCTTTGTATGCAAGCAACCAACCGCCACCTCCCGGCACCACATCTTGGAGAGGAGATCTGGGGCCTTCTACTTTGCCTTCTCCACAGGTTTGTTCTTGTTTAAAATCATTCTACAAAAGATTGCTTTCCAACTAGTCGATGATTTTTTTATTTTTTTGGTGTGGAGTTAATTTTTTGGAAGGACTTTTTGAAATTTAAAGTCTTATAATTTTATTCTGCTTATCAATTTTGATCTTCTTAAACATTTATCCTTTCCTTCAAAAATAATATTTTATGCATTCTTGAATCCAACTGTGATACTTCTTCTCAAATTAGATCTATTCTAAACTTCAAATATCACCAACCTTGGCAAAGAATAATTGATTATCATTCTCTTTAGAGGTGGTGCCTATTCAAAGTTGAGTGAGCTGTCCTCAACTTGAAAAGAAAAAAAAAATATTTTGGCTTACTTAGGTTCTAGTTGAGTCGAAAATAATTGATTTAGTTTATTTGAGCCGAGTCTCCTAAATTTAAAAATATTATGTAACTTTTTAAAATATATATATATATATACACACACATATATAGACACACACACACAAACGCATTTTTAGTTGAATCAAATTAATTTTGAACATTCCATCCGTGAGTCAAAACAATTCAATTTTTATTTCGAATCAGTTAAAATTTGAGCTATTATTGAAGGAGTTTTAAGTTTCCAAAATAATTCAATTGTTTAATAACCATCTCAACATAAAGAAATGGAAAATGAGTATTTCAAAAGCTGATGCTCAATAATTTGGATAAAGTTTATGTTGATGATGATGAGGAATAAACATTTTGTTGTATTTTTTTAAATATTGGAATGACTGGTTTCTGTAGTGTGGATAAAAAGAGCTGAACAACACTACAATGGGCTATTATACATTGAGAAACTTATACTTTTCTTGTGCATGTGGGCAATTTATTAAGTAATTAAGTAGCACTCCAACTTTTTTTTAAATATCATATGCAATTTATAGATCTCCTCCCAATGTTGTACTTGTTTACAAAAAAGTAGAATATTTGTCTCGATAAATAATTATCTTAGTATTAAGATTGTGTTTAATATGTTTTGGTTTCAGTAGCCTTGTCATTAATGTATGACATCCTTGCATGGTGGACTAGGGAGCTAAAATATGTTGGATCATTGGGAATGGTAAAATCATTTACCATTAAGAATCATTAAAAAGTGATCGCACTTTGATAGGAATCCGATATCCTCACAGCAAAAACATCTATACCTGTGGGCTCCGAAAATTCCATTTTGTGTGATGATCCCGGCCTCTCCACGCCATCCATCTATTTTTCTTTTAAGTATTTGTGTGACGATGACGACAAAGAGTTTTAACTAGATTAGGTTCCGAGGGAATTTTCAGAAGGCATATTGGGTTTTAAATAAGACACTACCCAGAGATTTCGCCCTCATTTTGTGAGGACTTTTTGATCTGAGTTCTGGTTTCCTATAGGCGCAAGCCCCTATAGTTAATTACCCCTCCCAATAATAGGAGAGAACTTTCGATTAAGGCTAGTCATAAAAGAGGTCAAATAGGTTATAAACCTATCGTATAATAGCAACAATTTTAGGGTTCAAATTTTGAATTTGGAAGTTTAAAATTTGGAATTTAGAGTTTATCACCATAAACTTAAAATTGGTGGTGGGGAGAATGAAGACGAGCCTGATCAAGATCCCATGGTTCCGTCATCCCGGGTTGTCATATTCCCTGGTCTACTTAGTCAGTGGAGGTAGTTGACCCAACCTGACAGAAGGCACCTTGTCGGCAGCCATGGGTTGCTTCGTCCAAGAATACCTTGTAGACCTGGGTTGATGTTTGTCTAAGGGGATATATATGAATCCACCTTAGCTGACAGAGGGCTTTATGCCTATCGAATATACCCTATGATTCATAACTCAAGGGTTTGAAGCCTTTAGGGAACATACGGGCTTTGATCGTGATCGTAATATAATGGTGCCATTTTGCGGCAAAACCACCCAATCAGAGGGCACGTGCCACGTCCCTATTGGCAAGAGACTATTTTGAGGATGAATCGTAGTGATACACCCAACATAACATTTGCTCTTTGTGAGCTGAGGTTAATTTCAAATTTATCACCCCCGACAAACGATTGTGGGAGGTGGATGATTTTTAGTTTTGAGTTTTTAGATGATAGATTTTATTTCAAAAATTTGAACATTTATTGGATTTGAGATTTGACTCCTCCGGTTGAGATTTTCGATCAACGCGGCCATCATCGGGGTGATTTCAAAGTCGCTTGTATTTTCGTAGAATTTTTGGGAGGTATTTTTATGATTCAAGTTAGGTCGACTCCAGTCCTTTTGAGGAGGATGATACTTGAATATTAGACCCGCGCAGCATTCTCGAATCGTTAGATTTAAAATTTAAATGTGACGATTGGAGCACATGCGGGTTATAGTATTTGACCCTGCGCAGCATTTTCGAACATTGGCATTTAGAAATTTATTGCATTTGTCGGAGCACATGCAGGGTAAATTTTATTTAAGGGATCATATTTAATACATAAGGGGCATTTTAAAATATTTAAATATGATCCATTATGTGAGAGTGATTTTATTTAGGAAATGCCCAAAATTTCATTTAAGGGCCTACGAATGTCTTATGTCCGCTTGTATACATGTTGCGGATCCGGTGGCGTTGTTCTTATTTAGGTTTCATTTGTAGCACATAGAAGATATTCCTTACATAGTTTGCAAGGAATGCTTGTTCAATAGGCATTAGGAGATCGTGCTAGTATTCGTAGGAGAATTATCTTGCTTGTTATAAATTCTCCTATTCTCTCACATAGGTAGACTGATTTATTTGATACAAGCCCCTTGTCTTTTCTTATAAACTAGTTGTGGGCACTACGAATTCCCTATTTTTGCTAATAGGTGAATTGTAGTATTTTTGTAGTGGGCACTATGAATTATATCTGCTCCCATTTATAGGTGATTTATAATATGCTGCTCACAAGTCTGTTAATATTGCTCGTATAACAATACAACAAATTATATTCATTACAAATCATTCGTTGTTGAAGGTGACCTAGATAATTTCTCAATTTATTTGATTATAAGGTCTTTATGAGAATAATCAATTTTTCAAATCATCAAATTGTAATTTATCTTAATTGTTAAACACATTTATGTATTGCTCATTAAGGTTTTCTGTAACTCTTACGATCTCTTCACATGCATGGATGATTAGGTCCCTCTGCAAAACTACAAGATTTGGGAGGGCTTTGATCGGTTCTACAAAGACTCTGAGAGGTACCAAGTCTTTATATATATATATATCCATCTATAAAAAATAAAATATATGCCTATCTCCACATAGCATGGGATTTCCAAAAAAACTTTTATAAGGGAATTAGACCATTCAAAACAAAATTGTTTTAAGAAGAGGATTGCCGGATATAAGGGATTATTCTATTAGTACCCATTTGCATTTCATTTAGACATCGTAATTTTGTAATTTATAATTTTAGTTTAAACATTATATTATACTCATTGTATAATGTTCCAATTTAAGTCTAATTCAGGTATTTTATATTGATTGATTTGAGTCCAAATATGAGTCCGATTCGAGTTTAATTTCAAGTCCAAAATTATTTTTATTCAAAATTAATTTAAAAATTGATTTTATATTTGAATTATATTCAAATCAATTTTTTAATTTTATGTCCAAGTCCCATGTTGTTCAATGAAAAATTCGGCAGCCTCCCGGCGTCTCCTCCCCACCGAGGGAGAAATCGGGACGGCACTGCCGTAATTCTTCCTACCCGGACCTAAGGTCGACGGCGTAGGGTCTTTGATTTCAAACCATCTCACCAGGATCTAAGATCGACTGCGTGAGGTCTTCAATTTGGAACCATCCCGGCCGGATCTAAGATGCGACTGCCTGGGATCTTCAAATTTTAAAACCATCTGCCCGGATTAAAAATCAACGGCTCAGGTCTTTAATTTCAAACCATCCCGGTTGGACCTAAGGTACGACTGCCGGGGTCTTCGACACCTGTTTAAAAATTCTTTTTTTATCTCTTTATTTTTATTTTATTTTATTTTAATTCATTTTATAATACAATATCTAATTTAAATGTTATATTATATTATAATACATATATAACAAGAGAGGAAGGGAATCGGGAGAAGCCGATCGAGCGGCTCGGGCAAGGATTGGAGGTACGCACAGAGACGGCGGAGGAGGCGTCTGGCCTGGCCGGAGGCAGGCGGGTCTGGCGGCAGGCAGGTCGGTCGGTCTTTGGTTGGATCCGACTGGTGGAGGCTAGGGCACGGCGACGGCTCACGCACGGAAGGAGACTTGGGTCGGAGACGGCGGCGGGCTCGGCAGTCGGCGGCGGCGGGAGGCCGTAGTCAGCGTCGGGTTCGACCTTTGGAGTCGATGGAGGTCGGCAATCTTCGGCGGGAGCAGAGGTAAGTTTCCTCGTTTTCTTCCTTGCGATTTTCTTTGTGTGTTTCTCTGAGCGTTTTAGTGCGTAACCGTCCGAATGGGAAAGAGGTTTATTTTATTGTCGTGAGTATGTCGGTGAAGGAGCAGATGTGTTGTTTGGGTATGTCGGTGGATTTTGGTCAGTGGTTTTGCCGTTACAGTCAACAATACCGTAGGAAAACACTGTAGAAATCAGCAAGAAAGGAAGAGACTATGGGCTAATTATCTTTGATAAAGGCATAACAAACTAAGATACAGGTAGATCAACTCTCCACAAACCCTAGACACCGATAGGAACAAATCTAAAGAAAAACTACAACAAACTCAATCACATAATGAAAACTAAACAATCTAATTAGCCCTATATAGGCCTCCTTAATTCCCTCCCAAATCTCAATTCAAAACAACCCCTTTTCTTAAATAAATCTTTCCTAATTCACTTTCAAATCTAAATTCAAATCAGTCCCTTTTTTTAAATAAATCTTTCCTAATTCCCTCATAAATTTGAATTCAAATTAGTCCCCCTTTCCCTAAATAAACTTTCCTTCTCCTAATTTTGGTTTCCTATGGTAAGTAATTAAAGGTAGATTTATTCCCGTTTGGATCCCCCTCTTTCCTTTCCCGACATCCCTGCTAGTGGGGCCCACAGGCTTCGCCGATCCATTAATACTCCTCTCCTAAACAGCCACATTGCCCTCAATGTGGAACGAATGAAATTGCTGCTGAATCATATGGTACGATTCCCATGTTGTTATAGTCGGATAGATCCTTTCATTCGATAAACACTTCTCTAGCTCCTCTTGTTGTCGAGCGGACTTCTTTCACTTCCCTTGGCTCCGGGTTTACCTCCATTTCTTCTGTCAAGGTCATCGGCAGCGTCGTTGATGAACTATGGTCGTCAATAACTTTCCTCAGATGGGACTCATAGAACACCAGGTTATGGTGGAAGTAGGGGGTAGCTGCAAACAATTCATCACAGCTCCATTCCTCTCAACCACTCCATAAAGCCCATAATACCGTGAAAATAACTTTTTATTTCTTCTTTGATCTAAGGTCTTATATCTGAGGGGTTAAATCTTCAAATACACTTTACCACCCACATTTGACTGCATGTTGAAAGACTTCAACCTCTCCTTTATAGTTTCCCTTGAAACTCCACTACTGTTGCCCCCATCACTTCCCCTATGAACAACACCACCATACAAATTTTGGCCTTGAATAGAAAGAGATCGCAGAATCTTTGCCCAAGCTACCCGTTTGTATTGATTTGCATTTTGATGTACAATTCTTCTGTGCCTCTGAACCCAATCATTACCCAATTAATCCTTTGCCTCTCATCTTGGAACAGGTCTAACCATGTAGTGGATGTTAGTCATACTGAATAGATAAGCCAACGTAGGATGCTTATATTGCTTAGACTTATCGTCTAGGTTACTTTGAAGAGCTTGTATAATTCACATTGTAATAGTTGTTATTTGAGAAGTTGAATCTTCTCCCACCTTTTTAAACTCCTGAAAAAAATTGCGTCAAAGTTGACTGATGATCAAATAAAAACTTTGCATAGTTAATCACATAGCTAGTTAAAGGATGCACAATTCCATCCATCATGCCAGCTTTTATTACATCTTCTTCCACCGCTTCCTTTAAATGACCAAAAGTTTCTTGAGAAGTCTGGGCTAAGCGCCTTGAAAGATTATGAGCAGTATCCCTCATCTTAGAACAAGTTTTTCCTTCAAATATTCTTTCAATCTCAGAATGAAGCTCATGCATTATTTCATGCATGTCTAGAAGCACAAACAACTTCTCTGGTGGCCCCTTGCTTTTAGCTATAACATCCCCAAAACTAAAAAGCATCAACACATTGTCTGCTGTTACTTCAACAAAGCATCAATCCTTAAACATTGATAGCATTAAAAATTTGATCACATATTTTTCTCTGCAGCAAACAGGAGTTTCATAACAATCCTCATATAGTGAATCCAATTTCAAATTTTGGACTCTGGAATCTCCCATGGCATCTTCTGTACGTCTTCTTTACTGAGCTTTTCCACTCCTTCACCTTGAATTGCCCTCACCATGGTTTTAATAGAAACCCTGGGTTTGGACTACTAGGACCCCCCCGATCCTCACCTTCCTCCCTCCCACCATGAATTCCATAGTCAATGCCTTCCAGTTCACCTTGGTCTCGCCCAGGGTCTGCAACCACTTCATGCCTAAAATTACATATGGGCTCCCTAACTCCAAGGGAAGGAAATCCTACCTCACCTCGATTTCCTATAGTGTCACCATTAGCCTTAGACAGATGCCTCTACTCTTCTCCACCTTCCCTGTTCCCATCATCACCCCAAAACAACCCGTGTTGGCCAGCTTCAACCCCAACCGGTCCACTACTGTACACTAGAACTACCACTGATTCTCCTCCTATACTTCCCTTCACCTTTATGGTGTGATTTTAGATAAAACTCACCTCTAAGTTTAGGGACCTCCGCCACATTTAGGTGCAAATGCTCGTCCTCAACCACCTCCTCCGCTAGAGTCTCCTCATCACAGACTATAAGTTCCTGCAGCGAACGGTCCTTACAGTGGTGGCCCGGTGCAAACTTCTAATCACAATGGAAACACAGTCCCCTAGCCCTCTTCCTCCTGAACCTCTGCTTCAATCAACCGCTTGAAATTTCTCCCAGGCCGTGCTCTCAATCCCCTATCCTTGAGTATTTCTCTCTGATTTGGCATTGGTTGTACCTTTGGTGCCAAAAAAGTAGCCATCCGGAATGAAGCTCCCAAACTGTTTCCCTTGTTGCTTCTCTCAAATGAGTTTTTGTCCTTCATCATCTAGGCTAGCTCCATAGTCCATAGTTTCCCCCAACCCTCGTGGCCTCAATAATCAGACAACGACCTTGATCTATGGCTCGAGCCTCTTCATGAAATTCCCTTCCAGTACTATCTCAGATAACCTCTCCAATCGGCTTGAAAGGTACTCGAACCTCTCTTGGTAATCCATCATTGTTTTCCTTCCTGAATTAGAGTAAAGAACTTCTCTTAGAAGTGTCCTTCCTGATTGGTTCGGAAAAATTATAATAGACAATCTTTGAACTCCTTCCATGATTGGATTGGATCTCTCATGTTTCTCCATTGATATCAAGACATGGCCTTCCCCTCCAAGTATAAAGCTGCCACCGTGAGTCTCTCCTCCTCCATCAGTCCTTTCACCTCAAAGTATCTCTCTACCCTATAGATCTGCCCATGAGCATCTTCCCCTAAAAAACGGGCATCTTCAGCTTTCTCACTCTTGGATTCCCTTCACCCCAACTTCATCTTCCACCTTCGGCTCCTCCCATCTAGCGATTGTTGTGTATCTCTCCATTGTTCTTTCCCACCCCTTCTCCTTTCATAGATATCCTATTCCTTCAAATCGACCCTCCTCGTTTCTTCCTCTCAATTTTTTCTCATGCCATATCAGTTCAAGAGGTGACATATTTTTCCTATTGCTCAAGATTTCTACCACTCGATCATCCCCCATTGTGTCGATATTGAGGTTCCCCCACTTCCTTGGCCACCCACTGGGGCTCTCGTCTCTGATGTTGCCGGTTGGGTGTGAAGCACTAAAATTTTCTTCATCATGTCCTCTAGTTTAGAAAACATTCCTTCCATGGATGAAAACATTCTTCAATTTCAGATTTGAGTTGGCCAATTTATCATTCTAGTTTCTCTTCCAAAGCATCCACTTTCTTCATCGCCATAGGTCCCAAATCACGTTCTGATACAAATCTGATTGGAATCCCGATCTCCTCACAACAAAAATAGCAATATCAAAGGATAACTTAGCACAAATCAGCAAGAAAGGGAGAGATTATGAGCTAATTCTCTGTGATAAATGCACAACAAACCAAGATATTGGTTGATCTACTATTCGAGAGGTAGATCGGTTCTCCACAAATCCTAGGCGCGGCTAGGAACAACTCCAAAGAAAACTACAATAAACGCAATCACATAATGAAAATTAAACAACCTAATTAGCTCTATATAAGCCTTCCTAATTCCCTCCCAAATCTCAATTCAAAATAGCCTCCTTTCTTTAAATAAATCTTTCCTAATTTCCTCCCAAATCTCAATTCAAATCAGCCCCTTTTCCTTAAATAAATCTTTCTTAATTTTCTCCCAAATTTAAATTCAAATCAGCCCCCCTTTCCCTAAACAGACTTTCCTAATTCCTTCCCAATTTTTGATTTCCTATGGTAAGTAATTAAATGTGGATTTATTCTCTTTGGACCCCCCTCTTTACTTGCTCGCCATCCCTACTAGTTGGGCCTACAGGCCGCCGGTCCATCATGCTTGTAATGCATATTTTACATAACTTTTCAATTTTTACTATGTATTTTATTGTACACCTGTATATGTGATTGTTGAAAAACATTGCAAGCGAAGTTTCCTCATACAAATTTTAAATTAGGTGATAGATTTGAATTAAAAAAAATCTAATCTTCATGGATGTACACCATGTAGCTCATAAAATGACCTTTTATTAACTGATATATTATTTCAAGGATGACTTTGTATATCTTCCTAATTTATATATTAGTGTCATTTTTTCTATTCTGGAAGTTTATAGTGCAGTTCATGCTATATGGGTATTTGGTGTCTTATTACCTCGTGTGTGTTTATTGGCCTTTTCTCTCAATTTTCATGTTTGATATTGGATACGGACATGCATAGAATTATTTCTCATACTTAAAGGAACTTAAAATGACTCATCTGACTCCAATCTCACCCTGAATTTGAGCGTAGTAAAAAATTCAATGCTATTATCTTTTTGTTTTATGGTTTTAAGAATAGTAAACTCTAAATATTAGTTTTAATGAGAACATGGCCTTGTTTAAAAAAACTACGCACTTTTCTGTTAAGAAATATGAAATGGCAAGTGATTCTCCGATATTCATATCTAATAACACTTTAGTCTCAACTTTTCCAAGTTATCATAAAGAAAAATACGTAGGTTTTTGACATGCTTTTTCAGGTTCCTGGAATCTTGTCCTTTGTTCTTTCTTTCAAACAACTTTTAATTTTCATAGTAAGTACAAGAAAAAAATTCTCTTAAATTGCATGAAGTTTTATGACTGGAGAAATAAGGCGTGAGAAGTGTATGATTAGTATTTACACTAGTTACTAATTATCATATTTTCTCTATCACCCTATTCATAATGCTATAATTTCTATCTTTGGTTTATATTGTGAACACCTTTTTTTTTCTTTTATTGTCGTTATGAATTTTTTAGAAGTGCTTGGATGTGTAGGTGTTAAATTGAAATAATCTTTAAACATTGCACAAGTTCTCTTTTTGTTGCTTACATCTAGCATCTTGTTACTGACCTAACAACTGCCGCTTAAATGTCTTTTGCTGTTAATTATTGGTAATGAACTTCCTCAGGTCTATTTAGTCATTCTAGTTAAGCCTCCCCCATACTACAATAACCATTTCTCCTAGAACTGAGTGATTTAAAAACATGAAAAAATCAACTCGTGAGCAATTAGGATTGAGGTATCTTTTCCAATTTCCCAAAAAGGATGTACATTACTTTTGTCTCACGAGATTTCTGCCAAAAGAATCAATTGCAATTTCTCATTAGCAAACAAGATCTTACATGGCCTCTGAAAATATGTTGTTAGATATTTCATTTTTCCATTGAAAGTGAACTTCAACCATCATCAAAATATTCAGATTATAGTAACTTTCTTGGAACGTGTCGGGGTCCAATAGCAATGATTCTAATTACTTTTTTTTTTCTATTATATTATTTCAGAAACCTAAGGACTCAAGTTATGTAAAATACATGATTTTCACTTTGAAAGAATAATATTACGCTACTATATATATATATATATATATGGCCACTCAATAAAGACGAACGGTCATATTTTACAACAACGCCAAGCTTTTATCCCACTACATGGGATATATTGTATTGTGCTGAAATTTCAATTTATTTATTTTCTTTTCTTGAAAAGAGATAAAAAAGATTGACATTCCAAGGAATCACACACACGTAAAAAGTTTTGTTGACACACATGGAGTTGATGGTTTTCATAGTGGTTGAATAATCATCTGTTTATGAAAAAAATGGAAGTTTCTTGGGAGTCTTATCATATTAATTTGTTCTATTTTCTTTGACGATGGGTCATAACTTCATTTGAGTTCAAATCCTACTTTGAGATCCATTAGAAGTTAGAAATTTTGTAAGAAAATTAAGATGTTTCTTTTGTTGTAAATTATTGCATTAGTATTCATGTGCACTTATTATTTATGCTGATTAATATAGTGCCTTCAAATTCAATTTTAATGGCACGTTTATTCTAGATAATCAGTTTACTAAACATTAAGAAATCATACCTGATTCCTATGAAACTGACATCATGCATAATTTTTTTTTCTATTAACTGATATTTTACAATGTCTAACAATTCTTTGTTTTCTATATGATACATGTATTTCACTGTGGAGCATGACCATTTTGCAATCAGACCAAAATATTGTGAATTTTTAAAGCTTCAAGTTTCACTGTATAATGAGGCCCAGTAATAGCCTCTTGTCCAAAACATGTTCTTTGTTGGGATTTTGACTGCTTTGAATTTGCTACCTTTGACATCTATGCTTATTATTCTTCTACTACAGGCACGCAATGATGTTGCATCTCGTTTTCCCCATGGTGGTTGGGATGAGAAGGCTTTCACAGTTCAAAATTACCATATCAATCAGATGCCTTCAGATTTGCAGAAGGCTTCTGACTCGAAGCTTTCTTTGTATGAAAACCGTGATGGAAGTGAGAAAATTACATGCTCTTATGATCCAAATTCTAGTTTGCAGGTTTTTTCTACCGGTCAAGTTTCTCAAAACCCTCAACAGCCATTGCAAAGCGTCTCAACAATGGATGCATGTCGGGTAAGCAAAATGCAGATTCCAACCAATCCTAGAATTGCCTCAAGCTTGACCGTGGGCATGCCAAAAGTTGACAAGGAAACTTCAACAGCTAATGCAGCAGCTAAACCAGCTTACATCAGTGTTCAAGTACCAAAGATGAGCAATCAATTGTCCTCCAGTGATGATGCTGATGCTGTTATTAAGGTAATCATGTCCTCATTTTCTGTGATCCATAACTCAAGGATGTTCAAGTTTAAGCTTGAGTCAAGGAACAAGGTGGACATGCAGGTTTGTTTGTGGTAGAGCTTTACGTTAATGATGGTAGATGGCCTGCTTTGTAGATGACACCTCAATGATGGTTTATTTTACTCCTTTAAGGCGATTAGCCAACAATAGATTAGGTGAGGGAGAGTGAGTTTTGATGAGTAGGAAAAGTGTATTTTAGCTGAGAGGGAGAGTGAGTTTTGATTAATAGGAAAAGAGAAGTTGGAAACAAATGGTATAGGATAAAGTTATCTTATGGGTTTTTCACCTTTTTCATGTTGTTTAAGCACCTTTTATCACCTCTCTTAGATGGAGAGAAAATTTCTAAAGAGAGTTTAGAAGAGAGACTACAAAGGAGAGAAGAGGGGTTGTCTAGCTGGTAGCTTTTTGTGTGTGTGTGTGGTGGGGGGGGGGGGGGGTGGAGGAATAGAATATACTCGAAAATCAACTATAAAAAGTTCCTATTTATAGAAAACAAAAATTCAAACAATTACTAAAAAATGCTGGAAAATAGGAATCATATAAACAATCCTATTCTTTCTTAATTAAAATTTGATATGGCGGTTCATAAAGAACCGCCTCACCCGACCCCACCTGGATCGGCAATTTGCTACAGGAGGCGGTTCAAAACCGCCTCCCTCCTACCTAATTAAGCTTGCCGCCTATATGTGGGGCCCCAAGGATTTAAATTTATTTGAATATTATTTTTTTAGGAAAGGGGTAGGCAGTGGAGAGCTTATAAATAGGAGAGGTAGGGGGAAGGGAGAGGCATGCTTAGATTTGAGTTTCTCTTGGAGTTTGAGGGCTCTAGACCTTGCTTCTAGAGATTGGGAGAGAACGATCCTCCTCTCGAATAGAGGATCACTTGTATCTTGCTTTATTGTTGGTTTGTTTGTTTCGTTATTGCAATTTTATTATTTTTGGGGCTGATTACGCCCAGATTTTTGCTCTATTCTCGCTGTTTTCTCTCCAATTAGTGATAGGTTTGCTTGTGAACTCAAGTATTCCCTTAGGGTTGCTTGCGAACTCAAGTATTTCCTATCAAAATTATAGTGTCTTTCATGCCAAACTTCCTTAAAGTAGGAATTAAATAATATTAATAATGTTTTAGGTACCTGTTATTTTAAAATAATATAAAATATTATTATTTATTGTTTATGTGGTCGGCCCTTAGTGGTTATTTTAACATTATAAAAGATAATGGGTGGTTTGGGAGGCTACATGCAAAATAATCAAAATAATAAATAAATAAATGTGACAAAACTATGCTTGGCTTGACTAGTTGGTATCCTCTTAGGCAACTTGGTATTCCGAAGAGTCTTTTTTATCATGGCTCCCTATTGAAAATAAAAATTTTAGATGAGGTCAATACCTCTTTCTAGTATGTTGTAGCATCATTTTGCTTGTTTTCTACTATTGTTTTTCTTGTCTTCCTGGAATGTTTCCTTGATTCCACTTTTGATGGTAATGGACTTTTCTCCACGATGCAGTCTTCTTGTGAAGGACTCTCGTGCATGACATATGGGTCCTCTCTTGTAGGAACCATCTTTCGCTACTCTTCATTATTATTTGAGTAAAAAAGAAGCTTAGAAAACTTACAAATTTCAGCATCTCTGACATAGTACATGATAAGAGTGATGTAATTAGAAGATATCATTGACCATTTTTGTTAGAACAACATATTTGATGGGCTTGATCTATCTTACTTTCTTCTTGTAATCTCTCCTTAGATTTTGCTACACCTAATATCCTTTCTGGTATGTGCATGATGCTCTGTGCTTATTATACTTGGTTTTGTATTTCTCCTGGACTTCTTTAATCACTCCACCTTTTGATGGATGTCCTTGATACTCTTCATGATGCGTCATGCTCTTCATTTCTTATTACTCCTTTTTCAAAACTACTGATGGAGAATTGAAGATCTAAAGGCCTTTGAGGTAATAAATAAAGGAAAACCTGAAATGACAATGATGAGGTGGATCTATGTATTAATTTCTATTATTGGTGAACTTGATATATGGTAAGCTTTTTTGCCAAGATTGTTGGGTGCTTGGCAGTGGATCCTAGCAGCATGTACAACATGGTGTAGTTGACTAGTTTTATTCGTGCATTAGTTTTAGGTGTAGCGCTCTTTTTTAGTTACATGTCCATTAGGCTCCACAAAGTCGTTCAAAACAAATTGAGGAATAGGATGAGTTTGTTGGAGATGATGAGATGTTCTTATCTTGTGAGTATCTTTCTATAATGGATCAGGCACACCATTATACTTGTTGAAAATCATAGATTGATAAATATGACCCCTTTTGGTCTGGAGAAAACTTCCAATAAATTCTATGAAGATGCTTTTTTTACAGCGGACTTGTTACATGTAGCTGCATGTGAAGGCCCATATTTTTGTTAAAAGGGTTAGAAGTGGTGCATAATAGACACCACTTCATAAATTATTACAACTCCAAGTCCATCTTAAGCCATTGCATGTCTCTTGAGATTCAAAAGTGTTTTGTTTGCTTCGAAGTGACCTGTTACCTTTGAACTGTGTGCTTCCATTGCCCATATGAGGTTATTAGCATCTTTTGGAACGCACACTTGATGGCCTTGTTGTGGGAGATTGTCTTTTATTCTTAGGATGTAGACCGGTTGAGCAAGAACAAGCTCAAGTTTATTAACAATCTGAGAATTTTTTATCGTGCTCGTTTTTAGCAAGTTTGTACACAATCTGATCACTAACTACAAGCCAAGGTAAAGAAGCACAAATGCAATGATAATTTATCAATTGATGGCTTTGATTACATGAAAAATAAGTATGTTATTTTCCTACTATAATATCTTTTAAGCATTATAGGATTTAAAAAAAATATGTCTAAGATTTAGAGTATATTTGATCATTCCATAGTACGACCTATAAGCAAAATGAACTTTAATAATATGTGTGTATACTTGAAATCATGTGGAACTGGCTCTTGTTTATGCACGACTTATTAATTATTAAGTGAAGTAGTTTAATTGCGTATGCACTAAGTGCACTTTGATAAGATTTTAAAAATTAACAAGAGGAAAAAAATACAAAATTAATCGTTATTGCATAATTAAAAAAAAATTATTACTTTACTTTCAAAATGAAAGCTGATGATGATTTTGTTGGCAGATATTCTTTTTTTTTTAATAGAATTTTGTTAATGCATTACTAATACTTAATAATTTACTGACTGTCACGTTCATTATTGTCTTACTATATAACTAATATTATAAAATAGATATCTTGAAGCTTAAGAAGGAATGTCTTTATATTTTTTATGTGATTCCATGTCTTTTCCATTATTTACTGTAAGATTCATATAAAGTAGCGGAAAGCAATTTAAAAAATTGTGAACCTCAAAATAAGAGAAAAAGAGTAAAACCCAACTAAATCAGTTGCTACATTGGGATAATTTCTACTATTCGGCTTTGTCTTTTTAGGAAAGTTATTGATGAAATTGCAATTTTAAAAATAGATAATTATATTATATAATATTCACATATTATAGTTTTGAAGAACATTTAGAGTTTACAAAGTTTATGTAGGAATCTCAAAGTACAAGATCTTTGTTAAGCAATTTTTTAATTAGTTAAATAAGGTTATTTGTTATTATTTTTTTGAGAAATATGCAGTCCATTAAGATCATGAACATAAGAAGTAATTTTATTTTTGTAATTGCAGGAGTTGTTACTTGTGTTCAAACACAAGGTGGTTTGACCAAGTATTTTTCGATCCTGGTCTGTCCGCATGAGCCAAGCCCTTGCTCTCGTCTCTAGCCCATCCATGTGGTCTCCCGCTGCCCGACCCCACTTTCTTTTGCAACGAGACCTGTGACCTGTAGCCCAGCACCCCACTTCCGCCTTCGCTTCCTCTTGCGACCATGTCCCGCGCCTTCGGCCCGACCATGCTCCTCCCGACTTTTGCTCTTGTTCTGTCCCGAACAAGTGCAATCCTTCTCATGTTCGACACTGATGCCGTGCAAATTCAATAGTGCATACTAATTATTAATTAATGAAATCAATTGTAAGCGAAGTACATGTATAACACGAAAACAACGAGACCTGCGCTGTCATATCTTTGATCCGGCTAGAGAAAAATAAATTAGAAGACATCGCGCCGTCATATCTTTGATCCGGCCCTGAGGAACAAAGGCAAGGGCCTATCCAACACCTCTCTATGCAAGGGTAGGTTGCCGAGAGGTTGTCTAAATTTTGAAAAAAAAAAAACTACGCAACAACAACAACAATATCATCAAGCCTTTGTCCCACTACGTGGGGTTGGCTATATGAATCTTTTTTCACCATTGTGTAATGTTAAAAGTCAAATTCTCATTTAAATCTAATAAAGATAGATCATTTCTAATATTTTCTAACTAAGACTTTTTAGGTCTACCTCTACCTTTCTTAACATTAGTCAAATCTAATACATCAACTTTCCTAACAGGGTCATTGGAAGGCCTCCGTTTAATGTGGCCAAACCATCTAAGGCGACTCTCTCTAATCTTATCTTCCATTGGAGCTACTCCAAACTTTTCACGTATATGCTCATTTCATATCCTATCTCTAAGCGTAAAGCCACTCATCCACCTTAGCATCCTTCTCACTGCAACACTTAACTTAGTATTATGCTTCTCTTTTAATGTCCAACATTCAACACCATAAAGCATTGCAGGTCTCACCACCAAAAAGAAAAGAAAAAGAGATATTTCAAATTTGAGTTTAAAAATTCAATTTGTATCTCAAATTATATAGTTTTTTTTAGTACTTTTTATGTAAAAAAATTAATTAATTTTTATCAATTAAAGAAAAAAAAGAAAGAAGAAAAAAAAAGAAGATATGAAATAATGAGGAAAAAGTATATCGAAACATTAAGCTTCTAAAACAAAATAGTATTTGCTCTAAATAAAAATGTTTTTAGTATAATGATCCAACTACATAAATCATAACAATAATAATCAAGTTGGATTGATGTTGGCTCTATTACCTTCAAGCAAATAAATAAATGCAATTAAAAATTGCATAATATAAAAAAAAAAAAGAGAACAAGAGTGTCATTTAATGCTAAAGCTAAAGAAAAATATAAAACAAATAATGACTTAAATATATCAGAATTATTTAATCCGAATTAAACAAATCAACAAGCAACTCCTAAAGGGGAGCAATAAGCCCTATCCTAAACCAAATCAATAGGCAACTTCTAATCAAAGCAATAAGCCCTAAATCAAATTAATATGTAACTTATAATTGAAACAATAAGCCCTAAACCAAATCAATAGACAACTTCTAATTGAAGCAATAATCCCTAAATCAAATCAATAAGCAACTTCTAATCGAAGTAATAAGACGTAAATCAAATCAATAGACAACTTCTAATTGAAGCAATAAACCCTAAACCAAATTAATTGACAACTTCTAATCGAAGCAATATGCCCCTAAATCAATAGGCAACTTCTAATCGAAGCAATAAGCCTTAAACCAAATCAATAGACAACTTTTAATCGAAGCAATAAACCCTAAACCAAATCAATAGGCAACTTCTAATCGAAGCAATAAGCCCTAAATCAAATTGATAGTCAACTTCTAATTGATGCAATAAGCCCTAAACTAAATCACTAGGCAACTTCTAATTGAAGTAATAGGTCCTTAAATTAAATCGGTGGGCAATTTCTAAAAGGAGCAATAAGCAAAACTATAACAAGCCAAAGGCATCCAACTATCTTAATTTGCTTAGGATCCCTGAGAGAAGGCAACCAATGACTGCTAATCAGATTCTCTAGATGTTGCGATCTATAGGATGTTAATATTGGGTAGACTGAGAATCATTGGTATACTTGGGATGTCGGAACCATAGGATCTTGATCGGATTTACCTCCATCCCCAATAAACTTTCCCCTATTAATAAAAATAAATCTTAAATTGTCAACCTTAGATCAAAAGTTATAACAAAGTGGCTCATTTTTTAATCGAGAGTGCTCTCCTAAGAGTGGGAGGGATAATTAACTATGAGGGCTTGCATTCATAGGAAGTAGAGACCCCAGATCTAAATAAATACTGACATGCGCATCAGGGGAAATCTGGTTATGTAAAAAATTAATCTACCTTAAGAAAAAAATGGAACTGTAGCCTAGAAGGTGGGATTCATACCAAATTATTTTTCTTGAGCGAACAATCACGTTGTACACCCTTTGTTGGATCTACCTATTGAATGCAATTTTGGATGAAGCTTTGCAATCACCCCCAAACTCTCCACCAACTTTTTGGTAATTGAACTTTTTCAGCTTCTAGCTTCAAAGATGATTAAAACAAAAAAACATCTTTATCTAAACATTGAGGTGGAAGAGTTCTTATTTAAGTTGTTCGTCCTTGCCACAACCCATGAAGGTGAGTTTTGGATCAGCACGCTTCATCGTGTCAGCTCGTTCACCTCTTTCCTGATAGTGCTTTCTTTCCCTTACTTGAACTACATTTTTTAATCCAAGATGGAGTTTCCAATGATTTTGACTGCTTTGCTCATTTTGGAGTATGTATAGATTAACCTCTTATCGTATTTCAGCTCTATTCCCTGTTCTTTTTCTTTCTTGTTTTCCTTTTCTTTTGATCCAAAGTTGGGCGTTTTCTTTGTTTTAAAACTATCACTTTGGTATTAGCCTCTGCAATAATATTGACTTAGAAGAGCTTCAATTCGTGTTGGAGTCCCTCATATAACCCCATCACATACTTCACGAAGAGAAATCTTTCTTGAAATGAGATTTCTAGTTCAATTACTTTCCTACATAACTTAGTGTTGGTACCCACACATTTTGCTCAGACTATTTTGCAATGGTTTCCGTTAGATGTATTCCTAATCTTCGTGTACAATGGTGTAGAATTCATTGGTAAGTGGACTCTAAGCTTGTCCATGTTGTTTTAGACATGTTGTGGGCTTTGAGTTATGCATTTCACTATATATATAATTATAAGAATAACATAAGGCAAGAAAAATCTATCAGATTGTATTATTAAATTAAGTAATTCTCAAAGCGCTCAATTTATTTTTGTATCTTGTTTGCATTCACCAATCCTTCCAAGTTAGCAACTTCAGTAAAAATTCCTTTCAAGTGCTCAATTTGAAGTTCAGTTCCACATTCACTTTGAATGGAAAAATATCTCATGGTTAAGTCCTTGGGGGAGTATTCTACTATTCTCCTCTCTCATTTTCAGATAGATTCTCACAATCACTTCATCTCCATGGACTTTTTGTTGATTGCTTAGCACCTTGTATCACCTCCTTGCATGCATAAAAATTTCTTGCAAGGCTCACTTTCAAGGTAGAGCAAGGAAAGAAAATTTTCTGGAGAAAGCTTAGAAGAAAGAAACTGATACGCCTTGGTTTCACAAAATTAGGGTTTGCCCTAATTTCCCTTCAAGGTTGGAATTTCTCCACCAAATCAAAGTCAACACAAAACAAGAAAGATGAGAGGAAGAACAAAAGAGCTTTGCATTAATCTTCAAGACAAACAAAAGACAAAGCTAGTCCACTTCGAGAAGGATCAAATCTCCCAAAAGAAACCCTAGAGAAAACAAGAAGGAAAAGAGAAAGAACTTTCTTCACATGATGCCCCCAAAATAAACCCTAATGGCTCCTTTCATACCATCTCACAACTTCCCCCTTCATCCCTAAATTACCCCCCATCATCCACCCTCCATTTTCCCCCCAAAACTTGGCCTCCCAACTTGATGCCCAAAGATTTAAGTAAGTGGGCCCAAAGGGCCCACCTTGACCCTCTCCCTTTTCTCCCCATGTTCGCCGCCCCCCCCCCCCCCCCCCCCTTTGGCTCGCCCGGGCCGAAGGCCCCGCCTTCCGCCTCCTGTAGACCCGTAAGGGTCTCGGATGGACCGGCTCAGCCGGTCCATCAATACCGCCCTCTAGAAGATCAACCTTGTCCTCAAGGTTGAAGTCTGGAAATTTCTCTTGCATAGCCTCATATATCTCCCACGTAGCCTCATGCGTCGGAAGGTCCTTCCACTCGATGAGTACCTCCCTCTTGCCTTGATCATTCTTCCTTACTTCTTTCACCTGTAGTGGTTTTAATAAGAATTGCATATCTCCTGTGAGGTCTCGTGGTATGGTAGGAGTGGCCATGATGTTCTCCCCTATGCTCCTCTTCAATAGTGACACATGGAAAACCGGGTGGATGGAGGATTGAGGTGGTAACTTGAGGCGGTAGGCCACCATCCCTACTTTCCTCTCGATCTCAAAAGGCCCGTAGTATCGTGGGGAGAGCTTCTCACTTCTTCTGTTAGCCACAGTCTTCTGTCGGTAAGGCCGCAGCTTTAGGTACACCATTTCTCCCACCTCAAATGTCACCTCCTTGCGATGCGAATCTGCCATGGTCTTCATGATCTGCTGGGCTCGCAATAGGTGCTCCCTCAATTCTTCCAACACTCTATCCCTCTCCTCTAAGTATTGATCCACTAGATAGACAGGAGTCGTCCCCTTCTGATAATTCACCAAGGGTGGTGGATCCCTCCCATAAAGGATCTTGAAAGGTGTAAACTGAGATGCGGTATGGTAACAAGTATTGTACCAATATTCTGCCCATGGCAGCCATTTGACCCATTGCTTAGGCCTCTCTCCGGCGAAGCATCTCAAATAAGTCTCCACGCTCCGGTTCACCACCTCGGACTGTCCGTCTGTCTGTGGGTGGTATGCTGTACTCCGCTTCAAGAATGTGCCCTGCATCTTGAAAAGCTCCTTCCAAAATGAACTCAAGAAAACCTTGTCTCTATCTGAGACAATAGAAGTGGGGACCCCATGCAATCGAACCACCTCTCTGATGAAAATAGATGCAACAGTAAGAGCTGAAAAAGGATGCCGTAGTGGAATAAAATGGCTGTACTTGCTCAGACGATCCACTACCACCATGATGACTGTATATCCCTCCGACTTGGGTAACCCCTCAATGAAATCCATGGTGACTTCCTCCCAGATCTTGTTTGGAAGCACCAAGGGCTGCAGCAATCCACTAGGGGCACAAGCTTGATACTTGTTTCGTTGACAAATATCACATTTGCTCACCATATCTTCGACATCTCCTCTTAACCCCTTCCAAAAGAATTCGGCTTTCACCCGCCGATAGGTCTTCTCCACCCCTGAATGTCCACCAATACGGCTATCGTGGTACTCCCGTAGAAGAATGGGGACAAATGCTGAGTCGCGGTGTAGTACTAACCTCCCCCTGTATAATAAAAGAGAGTTCTCTAGGTGATACCCTTTGAACCCTCCTTCTCCCTTCTGGATAGCCGCTCGGATTCTCTCTAACTCTTCCGTATGTTGATTTTCCTTCACCAATTCACCCCAATCAACCAATTGGGGAACAGATAGTGCCATCAGCTGTGAGCACTCCACACGGGATAGAGCATCTGCCACCTTGTTTTGAGCTCCGGGCTTATACTGGATCTCAAACTCATACCCCAATAGTTTTGCCAGCCACCTCTGATGTTCCTCTGCCACCAACCTTTGCTCTAGTAAGTACTTGAGGCTCCTCTGATCAGTACGAACTATAAATCGTTGCCCCAATAGATAAGGCCGCCATTTTTGAATGGCCAACACAATGGCCATCAGTTCCCGCTCATAAACTGACTTCAACCTCGCCCTCGGTGATAGGATCCTGCTGAAGAAAGCAATCGGCTTGTGATTCTGCATGAGTACTGCTCCCAAGCCCACTCCCGAAGCGTCAGTCTCAACCACAAATGGCTGGGTGAAATCTGGAAGAGCCAAAACTGGGGCACTAGTCATGGCTTCCTTCATAGTCTTCATGGCTTCCTCTGCCTTCTCTCCCCACTGAAAGTTGTCCTTCTTCAGCTGATCAGTCAAAGGGCCTGCTATGGAACCATAGCCCTTAATAAATCTCCTGTAGTAGCCAGTAAGTCCCAAAAATCCCCTTAGGCCTTTAAGGGATTTTGGTGTAGGCCACTTCATCATGGCCTCTATCTTAGTGGGGTCAGCCGCCACCCCACTTTTTGAAATGATGTGCCCCAGATACTCCACCTCCTTCTGCGCGAAAGAACACTTCTTTTGGTTGGCATATAACTGATGCTCCAATAAGGTAGTGAGTACCACCCCTAGATGGGTGACATGGTCCTGCAGAGATTTGCTATACACCAATATATCATCAAAAAAAACTAGAACAAACCTCCTCAAGTAGGGCTGGAAGACCTGATTCATCAAGGCTTGGAAGGTGGAGGGAGCGTTAGTGAGCCCGAATGGCATCACTAGAAACTCATAATGACCCTCATGTGTTCGGAACGCTGTCTTCTGAATGTCTTCAGTCTTCATCCTAATCTGGTGATAACCAGATTTCAGGTCCACCTTGGAGAAGATGGTGGCTCCCCCAAGCTCATCCAAAAGCTCATCTACCACCGGAATAGGGAATTTGTCCAACACAGTCTCTTTATTGAGGGCCCGATAGTCCACACAGAATCGCCAACTTCCGTCTTTCTTTTTTACCAAGAGTACAGGGCTGGAAAATGGGCTCACACTGGGCTGGATCACCTGAGCCTCCATCATCTCTGCTACTAACCTCTCAATCTCTTCTTTCTGAGCATGAGGGTATCTGTAGGGTCGCACGCTGATGGGTGCTACCCCGGTCTTCAACACAATAGCATGCTCCCTGGATTTGATAGGGGGTAGCCCCTGGGGCATCTGAAACACTGTGGAGTGCTGTTGTAGAAGATCCTGGACCACCTCAGGTATGTCTTCTGGCTCCTTTTCTACCTCTATGCCCACCTGCTGTAGCTCTATCAAATAGCCCTCTCCATCATCCCTCAAAGTCTTGAAGATGGACTTCAAGGCCACTCTGGATCTGCACAAACTGGGGTCTCCCTGTAGCGTCACTCTCCTGCTCCCCTTCCCATACTCCATGTACAATTTCTTCCAATTCACCTTCATCTCCCCCAAGGACTGGAGCCACTGCATCCCAAGTATCACGTCAGTGCTTCCCAACTCCAGTAGTAGGAAGTCTTGAACTATCTCCTCTCCTTGCAATGTTAGAGTCACTCCCTTACACTGCCCGTTACAGTTCTCCTTCTTCCCCGTGCCCAAAATGACACCTACACCTCTCCCTTGTGTCACTGGTAGCCCCACCTTCTCCACTAATCTGCAAGCAATGAAGTTGTGGGTGGCCCCTCTATCAATCAGAACCATCACCTTGTAGCCTGCAATCTCCCCTTCTAGCTTCATGGTGGAATGCGATGTCAGTCCCGCTATGGAGTTGAGTGAGACCTCCACCATAGCCAAGTGAGGGTGCTCTTCCTCACCTTCACCCTCCTCAGTTGCTCCTGTATCCTCTTCTTCCCCCTCTGAATCCTCCACTAGGATCACATGTAGTGTCTTCTCCTTACACCTATGCCATGGAGTAAACTTTTCATCACAGCGATAGCAAAGGCCCTTGGCCCTTTTTTTCCTTCAGCTCTGAGTCAGTCAACCTCTTGAACCCCCCTTGGTTCACTGCTGTAGTGGTTCTTGCCGTGGTTACCTCCCTAGGAGGGAGGATGGTAACCGCCTTTGTAACTCCACCCATGGGTGGTGGTCGGAAAGTGGGGTAAGACACCCCTGATCTCCTTGGTGGCTCCACCTTCAGCTTGTCCTCCACCAACTGTGCAGTCTCCATGATTCTTACTAACCCCTGTGGAGCCACTACTCTGATGGCTGCTCTGATGTGAGGCTTCAACCCCTTCATGAAACTCCCCTCTAGAAGGTCATCCGGAATCCCTCTTAGTCTGCCTGATAGTAGCTCAAAGTGCTCTCTATACTCTGCCACCGTGCCCTCCTGCACTAGAGCCAACAACTGCTCATAGTGGGTGCCCTCACTTGACACCCTGAATCTATGAAGTAGTAGGTCTTTGAACTCCTCCCAACTCCTAATATGTTGTCTCCCTTCGAGCCACTGAATTCAGGCCAGAGCCTTCCCTTCCAAGCATACCGGTACCGCCATCAGCTTCTCCTCTTCTGTGACACCGTTCACCGCAAAATAGCGCTCCACTCTGTAGATCCATCCATACGCATCCTCCCCTTCAAAAATAGGGATCTTCAATTTCCTCATGCGGTTGTCAGCTCGGTGGAAGGTTCTTCCATCTCCCCATGTCCCCTGAGTAAATCCCTCACCTTGTGGTCTTCCCCTTCTCTCCACCGGGTAAGGATTTTGAAGTCCCCTCCCTAGTGGTTCTCTTGGTTCTCCATAGCCCATGCCGTAGTACTCCCTTCTTCCTCCCTGCTCCCACGTGGCACGATTTCCTTCCGGAAACCCCCCCGTTTGATTCGGCCATCCTTCACGTGTGCCGTGGGGGCCTACCGAGCCCAAGTATGGCCGGCCTCCCTGACCACCTGTCATCCCCCAAGGACCACCTATTCCAGACCCTTCTCCTCCTTCCCTTTGCCATTGGCCTTGCATGCCATCTTCACTTTGATTTACTCATTCTTCCCTAATTGGACAATTAGGGTTAGGGTTTTGATTCGTCACCGGCGATTTCCCCTTTTCCTTAGGGTTTGGTGGAGCAACTTGAGCTTCTAACAATTTTCGGATCATCTCTTCCATTCCCCCAAATCTCTCTTCAAGGGATGAAAATTTGCCTTCCATCGACGAGAGTTTCTCCCCCACCTCTTCTTTCAATTGGCCCATCTCCCCCTCCAAAACTTCCACTTTCTTTGACGCCATGCCGTCTAGGATCAAGAGCTCTGATACCAAATTGATACGCCTTGGTTTCACAAAATTAGGGTTTGCCCTAATTTCCCTTCAAGGTTGGAATTTCTCCACCAAATCAAAGTCAACACAAAACAAGAAAGATGAGAGGAAGAACAAAAGAGCTTTGCATTAATCTTCAAGACAAACAAAAGACAAAGCTAGTCCACTTCGAGAAGGACCAAATCTCCCAAAAGAAACCCTAGAGAAAACAAGAAGGAAAAGAGAAAGAACTTTCTTCACATGATGCCCCCAAAATAAACCCTAATGGCTCCTTTCATACCATCTCACAACTTCCCCCTTCATCCCTAAATTACCCCCCATCATCCACCCTCCATTTTCCCCCCAAAACTTGGCCTCCCAACTTGATGCCCAAAGATTTAAGTAAGTGGGCCCAAAGGGCCCACCTTGACCCTCTCCCTTTTCTCCCCATGTTCGGCCGCCCCCCCCCCCCCCCCCCCCCCCCCCCCCCCCCCCCCCCTTTGGCTCGCCCGGGCCGAAGGCCCCGCCTTCCGCCTCCTGTAGACCCGTAAGGGTCTCGGATGGAAGCCGGTCCATCAGAAACTTGAAGAGAGAGTAGAGGTTATTTGAGTGATTGGTGTGCTTATTTGGAAGATAGGGAATTTGGCTTGAATATACCATGGAAAATTAATTAGAGATTCTTATTTAAGGTAAAGATGCAAACTATTCCTAAAAAAGGCTAGAAAATAGAAATTGTAAAACTAATCATATCCTGGATCCGCTTAAAATTTCACACTATTCTCTTATGCTTTGTTGCCGCCCCAAAAAATAGGAATTAAGTGACATTAAAATTATGCTTTTGGTGCACAACTTTAAATTGTAAAGAAATATATTATTTTATTATTTAATAGCCTGGCCACTTAGAAGCTATGATGCACAGACATGGACACGGTGACATGGATACGACACGACACGGACACGGGACACGTCAGTTATTGAAAATATAGGACACGGACACGGGTTAGACACGCTATTATAGTTTTTTATATTTAAAAAATAATGTATAAAAATTAAATAAGTATCATTTTAAAATTAATTTGAAAATAATAAGTCATTTAACTATAATTTGTGCTTAAAATGATTAGAATTAGGATGTCGAGAGTTAGACGTCGATGTCGTTTATCAGTCACCGAAAGAGGAGATGAAAATACCTTCATTGCCAAAAAGAAATGAAAATGAGAATATTCAATGATTGGGTATTAAGTGCGGGTTATTTGGTGTTTTGGATAGGAAATAAGAAATTTAGTTTAAATCTCATCAAACACAAGAATTTATATTTAAAAAAATTCATAAAATATTTAAGATACGCATGTCGGACACGCGTGTCCAATTTGTATTTAATATTTTTTAATTGGACACATTTTCGGCGTGTCCGACAAGTGTCGGACGAGTGTCGTGTCGGATACGGTGTCGGACATTGCACACCTCTTTGAGGAGAAGTGTCGGTGCATCATAGCTTAGAAGCCATGCTATTTTAATTTTAAAAATAATGGAGGGTTAGTTTAATAATTGTTCATGTGTCTGCCCCTTAGAGGCTATTTTAATATTACGGAGGGAGGGGGAAGGATGTATAAAAAAATGGAAATAATAAAGCGAGAATGTGATCAAGTGTAGCTTGCTGTGCAACTTGATATGCTACCATATAAATTCATGCAGGCCTATCTTGCTGAATACCCTTATGGATCACTTCATCTTACTTTTTAGTGTGGAAATGCATGTGAAGTAATTCTGCAACTATATCCCAAGACAGATTTCATGATCTATGACAGTCTCTTAGACTGAAGACTAAGCATTGATTTCAAAACCGAAGTCATCTTTGCAGGTTCTCATTTTTTTGGTTTGATATTATTAGCTGGGGGCATTCCCTTTATTACTAAATGCATTGTTTTCGTCATTTTTACTTCTTTTTTATCACTCCATGCTTATTTCAACTTATTTTTAATTAGATGTAACTGTTTTGTTCCTTTTTGAATTATTGCCATTAGCAGGGAGCATTCCCCCCGTCTGTTCGTGCTTATGTGGAAAGGTGTTTCTCTCGATGCAAGGATGATGCGCAAAGGACTTCCAATAAACTTATATTGTCTGAGGTGAGAACAATTTGCAGAACTTTGATCAATTCTGAAGTTGCTCAGTTTGAAATTTTACTCACAAACTAATTACGTGAGGTCATGCGAGTGCATTTGCATATATTCAATGTTAGTTTTAAATGAAAAGATACATGAATTTTTTTAATTATTTGAAGTATAAATTATAAATTTATATCACATTCTATGCTATGAGATATTAAACAAGATGAAAAATATCTCACTTGCATATTTTGGTATTTCTTGATAAGGGACTTGGTACCATTTTCTATAACGAGGTTAATGCATTGAAAATATAGTTGAATATGTCTGATCTCTATATTGTAGGATTCTAATTTTGAGTTTGTGAATTTTATTTCTACATATTTATTATTTTATTCTTTTTGCAAAGCATTTGTTTTTTACTGGAATGTGATTCTATTTTAATATCTTTTGGCTTTACTTTCTTTCAAGGCTGTATGCTCTTTTTTCATTTTATGGTCTAAGAGGACATACCTATTATTTGAATAGTTATTGGTGATATTGGAGTAGTTTGGTTAAATTTTTAATAAGGATTTTAAATTGAAGAAGAAGGTAAATGATTTGGCAAAAAGTATTTTAGTAGCAATATTCAAAAATGTAGAAATGTTTAGGATTGCGTTGAGTTAGGGTAATGGAGCATGGACTCATGATATCATGTCGATATCAAAAAACAAATATGGTTTAATATCTAAAAGATCTATCATGAATGCTAATTATATGCTATGACTAAAAAATATTGAAAAGAACGGATCATCTTTTGAGTTCTATTGATCTTGAGAAAGCAGATGATTGAGTATTATCTAAAATGATTTGGTTCAAATCAAAGAAACAAAAGGTATGTTAAAGGCACGCTAAAGTTATTAAAGAATAAAGATATACATGATAAAATATTCTATAGCATTAGAAGTTCTCATGGAAAGACAATATTGTTCCTGCTCACTATATGTTTATATCAAGAATTAGTACCATGCTCTTATCTCTTTTTTTTATTGGTCATGCCTACATATGATATTTAAAATATAGTACCTTAGTGTATGCTTTTCATATGGTGTTCTAAACTGATTGAAAAAAATGATAGGGATTTTGATGATGACATGACTTTGATAGCTAAGGTTGCATGGTTAAAATGGAGAAATATTGATGTAGTCAAGAGTAGCCATTTTATGTTTTCTTTATTTTATATTTGTGTTTCTAGCTTTCTTTCTCCAGCGACTTTTCAGTTTTTTCTATTTACCCTTCATTTTCCATGTTGGCCCCTAGGTTTCCCATCTATCTCTCAGTTTTTCTGTTGTTCACTCATTTTCTCTGCTATCTTCTCGTATACTTGCTGTTGTTTGGTCTTCCATCAGTGATGTAAGTGCTATTTGATTTTTCCCAAGTGTTGGTTGGTCTTCCCTAAGTGCTGCTGGCTATTTTTTCCCATGTTGTTCTTCTGTTGTTTTTCTACTATTGGCTGCTCGTTTTCCCTGCTGTTGCTATTTGGTTTCCTCTTTGCTGATTATATGCAAGAGGCTTTAAATGTGTGTTGTTTTGGTGATTTTTAGTGGCTGTTTTGGGGGCACATTTATATTGTCTATTAAATGTTATTCCCTCTTATTTCTCCTATAAATTGAGGCTAATTTTCTTTGAGAGAGAAATACTTTGAAGATTTTTTGGAATGTGATCATTCAAAACCTGCGGGTTTTTTCTAGTTTGCAAGCTATCTTCTTCTCCATATCTTTCTTATATTTTGTCTCAAACTTATATCTATTCTTCTCCACGGTTTCCATTCCACCTGTATCTATATTCTCTAAAACTATTGTAAGTTTTAAATTGTCTCCACAGATTCCATTCCTGTTGTATCTTCTTCTCTAAAATTATTGTAAGTTTTAAGTTGTGTCATGTCCTATTTTATTATAAGTTACAAGTTGTGTTGTGTCTTGTCTATTATAAGTTGTAAGTGGTGTTAGTGTTGTTTTATTGTTGTGCTTGTTTGTGTTATTTAAGATTTATTTTAATGAAAAAGAAGTGTGTTTTTATTTGCTTTCATAGAGAAAAGTTTGTTCTTAGGTTGCATCATATATTGTAGGAGTATTATATGATAAGAGAATATTATTGGAGGTGTACTATTAAATTTTATAAAATTATACTTATGCCAGCTATGTTGTATAAGTTTAAGTGTTGTTTATTTGACTTTTTGGCAAATTGAGCATTTTAGGAATGTGAATATTAATGATAGATGCATGAGAAACTAGAAATATTTGATCTGAAATGATTATATCAGAGAGACAATGGGACTTGGGAGTAGTATCTCTATTTAATATAATGCAATGGAAAATAGATTTTGGTGCTCTTGACGTGCAACATAGAGGTTGATGCATCAATAAAATAAGATAAAGTAATGTCGAAGAATTGAGAAGTAAAATGCGAATATATTGGATAGAAGCCGTGGAAAAGAATGATTCAAAATAGTGAGTAGAGATGAATAAAAAATGCTAAACTCTCTAAGATAAACCCAAGCAGTTGTTTTAAGGTTGTAATTGATGATATTATTGGAGTGGGTATGAGTTAATGTTTTAGGTTTCTTGTTTTCCATCTTTATTACTTGTAATATCCAATCTTTTAATTTTTTGCTCTAACTAGACTCCATAATTTTTTTTCCCTAAACTCAATGCAACTTCTTAGGATGTTTGCAGATTTTGGGTGCATTATGTTAATTCATGGTTATGCTTATAGCTTTTGATCATCCTCATTTGTGATACATGCTAGGATGGATGTTCAGATTACTATTGAAGTGATGAGACTCTACTTCCAACTAGTTTTCATATAGAAGATGAATTCCTCCAAACTTACCCTAGTCGATTAGGGTATTTTTTTTCTTTATTGTACTGATTTTGATGCTTTTATTTAGATCATTGCAAAGGCGAAAGATGATGGTACACTTTGGACAAAGAATTGGGATATGGAACCCCTTTTCCCATTGCCAAATTCCAATTCAAGTGGAGCTGATCAAAAGTACATTTTACATTTTATTGATTTGAGCTATTTTCCTATGTCAATGCAATCATGTCTTTACTTATTATTTTGGTTTGTTTACAAGCATTTTCATGTCTTGTTTATTGTTATTATTATTACTTTCAACCATTGTTATCAGTCCTTTGACAAAAGAATCTTAATGCCTATATTTATGTACTTTCTTTGTATAGTCTAGAGGAATGCTGAAATAATCAAATTGGTGCTTTTCTGCGCCCTTCATAAACTTGGTTAAAATAAGTGGCGTGAATTTATCGAGTCGAAATTGAGCCACACCTTGCTTGAGCTTAGCTGATTAATCAAGCTCAAGCTTGATTCAATTAGCTTGAGCATGGAAGAGAGAAGGTTAATATTAACTAGAGGAATTGTGGTCGTAAAATCATGAACAATGATAATTTGGAGGAAGGTTAATAACTTTTTCAGACAGAGGGGAAGTAAGATTATTAATTTTTTTAATAACTTTGTAAACTAAACCCTTGAATTTTGATTCTTTTAAGATAATTTAGATTAACTTTTGTTTAATGAATTGGCACTTGAGCTGATCAAACTTGGTTCTTTGGCTCATCAAGTTTAGCTATGAGCCATTTATTGAGTCTAAGTTCACTTAGATTAGCTGTATTCCTAGTATCAAGTTCCCTCCATTGACTTGCTTTCAAGCATTAGAAAAGAAAAAATATTTGGACTCATATAGTTCTTCTCTTTATGATCTAAACTATTAAAAAAATGAAGTATTGTGTTAGGTTACATGAGTGAGCATAATTGTCATAATCGACTATCTTGCATGAACTATTTTTCATTCACTTTTATGGATTGTTCACCATTTGTTCGTGGTTGATTCAATATTGGTGCTTGCTTTATTCAATTTAAAACCCTTTTAAGATCCTTAAGATGTACTATTTGTTTACTTTTTTATCATCAATTAATGAAAAAAAAATTCAAAGAATATGGGCATTGATTGTACGTTTTATATTACAAAATGTATTTTGATGAGAGCATTATTCATTATTTGGGAAAAAAGTGATATTGTTGATAAAGTCATGTGATATTTATTTATCATACTATAACACAGGGTTAGTGAGAAGATGCTCATGCACACATATGTACATGCTTATATAAAAGTTATTATAGTAGTTTGGGTTACAATTATTTTTAAAGTGTAAATTGACATTCTCAATATAGCTTTTGATTTTAATATGTATGGCTCAGGGGTGTAAGTAAGTCCAGCCGGCTCCAGCACGACTTGTTAACGAGCTCACGAGTCAAGTTTATCGAGCCACGAGTTTGAGCTCGAGCCTATACTCGAGCTCATATATTAAAAGAGCTCGAGCTCAAGCTCATGCCTGACTCAGCTCGAAAGCTCGTTGAGCCGCTCGATTAAATTAAAATGTATTTAATAATTAATTTAAATTAGTATTATATAATATATTTTAATAATTTTAAATTAATTCTATATTAAAATATAAAAATTCCAAATTTTTTTTGATTTTTTTTAATTTAAACTAAAAAATCGAGTCAAGCTCGAGCCTATGGAATTTTTAACGAATCAAGCTCGATCCTATGGATTTTTAATGAGTCGAGCTCGAGCTTAGTAATAGCTAAACATGCTTAGCTCGATTAACTAGATACTCGATTCAACTCGTTTACACCCGTAGTATAGCTCAAAATGATTGTGTTTCATATTTGCCTATATAATTTTAATTAGTATTATTTTTAAATTAGATTTACATGTTATATAATGCCTCATGCATTTATATTAATGATATCCATACATATAATGATTATCTATAAAATCTTTTTAAATTGGTTTTATAATTTAATTTTCAACAATTGGTATCTTACAAATAAAATCTTGAATATTAAGTGGATTTTAGATGATTATAGAAGAGCCGTTTTTGAACTAGTATTTAAGAACAATGTGGATGCTCAAGAGGTGATAACTATAATAGAATCAAGTTTATAAGATATACAATGAAGTTATGGGAGAGGGCATTGGATTGTAGGCTTGGAAAAAAAAACTTTAGTACAATAAAATTAATTGGTTTATAGAGAATAAGGGATGGTCTTCATATGATTTTTGATGATCTTGAAAAGTACATGCGATGCAAATAGGCTATGAAAGAACGAAGGACTAGGCCCTTACAAGATTAGACAACTATAAGAACTCTATGAAACTACTTTTTAATGATGGGAAATCTAGAAGGAAACAAGTATTGCAAGGTTTTGTAAGACTACTATTTCCCAATGGATTCATGTGTATGTGTGAAGAATTTTACACCAAGAAATGAGTTTTGTGCCAGAGATAGCTGCAGTCTTTCATATTTTGGCAAATTCATCCACTACCACGACTTTCAGGTAGACGTGTAAAAATGGGTTGACAAGTTGGGTTCAGGTATGAACTGAAATTGACTCGAACCGAATCCAATTAGCCCAAACGTGACCCGTTTAATAAATGGGTCAAAAAGACCAACCTGAATTAACCCATTTTGGTTAATTTTTTTTATAACTTATTGATTTTAAAGTTTAGAATATTTGATAAAAAATAAGAAGACCATACCCACTAGTAAAAAAATTTTAAGAAAAAAGATATTAAACGGCTAATTTTCGATTCAAAAGTAGGTTCGTGGGTTAACCCGAACATGACCAATTTAATAAATGGTTTGAAAAATACAGCCCGGGCTCTACTTGTTTATTAATCGAGTCAATCTGAACCCAAATTTTTTTTATTCGGATTTGTAGGTCGGGTCATTTATTGACACCCCTACTTTCTAGAACCTCCCATATTCTCATTACAATGACTGCATTTGTTTTCAAAGAAGGCTGAAATTCTATCCACATATAGTGGATTTTGGAGCTTTTTGAAATGACAGAATACCCTCCCTATTTTACCTTCCCAAGCCACCAAGACTTGAAGAATCTATCAAGCATTGGGATATGAGAACCTCACCAAGTCGACAGTTACTGATTTGTCCAGGCGTAGGCAAAAGAACAAAGGCCTTTTCTCTATTTACTGAAGGAAAACTGCCCCCTTACAAATTTTCGGCTATTGGAATTGTGCAGCTATTTGCCTTATATAGTCATAGAGAGATGGCTTATGAGTGTTGGGATCAATTTTGGCGTGGTCTTGGACTCCACTATGACCACTGATCATCTGGAATGATTTTTTTATCATTGTTGGAATTGAATTTTCAACTATAGAATATTAGTAGACCACCATTTGAATTGCTATGGCATGGTCAAAAAAGATGAGAAAATATTAGAAGCTTTGGGTGATTGATTCTGGCACAAATGCAGACTTGACTATGATCTCTTACCTTTCTCACCTCTCCAAACTTGGTGGAATCCACCCCAAAAAAAAAGGGAAATACCTTTCCCAACTTCATAATAACTTGAAATAAACTCTCAAATACTCCCATTTTTTCTTACGGGATTGGGATATTAATGGACAAATAACTTCATATAGCACCTATGCAGCCCCTCATTCAATAAGTACTTCTATATGAAAGGAAGAAAAGAAACTAAGCCCTTTAATAATTAATTAATTAATTATGAAAAAGGACCCTGCTGAATTCTATGCCAATATGATAAGTATCACAAGAAATGATTTGGTGAGTATTAAACTTTGAAGTTTCGTGCAAAGGATTGCTGAAATTATTATATAAACATTGACTATCATAAAGAATTATTATATAGACATAAAAGAGTTCCCAACAAACATCAAGGATGTGCTTAAGTTGCTTCTCTTTTATTGATTATGGATATGCTTATAAAGCATATTAAAATTATGCTATATATGAAATAATTTAGATATGTGAGATTTTGTTAAAATACATAGAAGTTATAACATCAAAGTTAAAACTTTTGAAGATAAAGGGCTTAACATTAGCAGAATAAGGACTATTATGATATAAAATTTTGATGGGAGTAAAACTAATAATGATATATCATTATGTCGAAATATGAAGTTAAATGTGAGAGATTAATTATCTTGGATCTATTATGCATAGAACTGATATTGAGTTGGATTTGGCTTGACGTGAAATTATTAAATTTGGTTCTACTCAATTCAAGCTTGAAATTAATTTGGTTCAAGCGAATTTGACTTGTGTTCAATTTTGAGTTAACTCAAAGTTATTTTTTATTTAATTTTTTACATAATTATACACATTCTATTATATGATTATACATATATTCTATTATATATTTAATACATTATACATGTATACACCTTTCAAGTAAACTCAAACTAACTTAAAAAAAAGAAAACTATAATATTTGAGTGTGAAGAATCAAACTTAACATAGACACAAAATCAATTTAGTCCATAGTAGAGCTCAAATAGAGTTGAAATTGACTCAACTCGATTTCATAGGGAGTCAATTTTCAAGTGATTTCAATTATTTTAACAACTTTAATTATATAGAAGAATATGATATAAATAGTATATAACTTTTAGAATTATTGATGTTTTTTAATGGTCAAACTATTTAGAAGTGTTGTGCTATAAGATAATATCATCAATGCTTGAAGGCAAAATTATAAGCAAAATTGGCTTATGTTATATTGATATGAGTATTGGGGTATAAATAGATCATTGATAGTCATCTTATGAACCACTAAGAATTCTAAAATGGTTGAGAATTAAAAGAAGAAGAATATTTAGAAAAAAATTAAATTTGAGAGACAATTCAAGTAGCATTTATTGAAGACAATGTATAAGAAAATAGCCTATACTATGTAGGGTAGAAGATTCACCAATAAGGGCCAAAATAATCCACCGACTCTTTACAAATGGCCAAAATAGTCATCGTGACTATTTAAAATTCTCATTTTAGTCCCTTGAATTTTTAAATAAAGACCTAAATGATCCCACAAAAGGACTAATTTGATCCCTATTTAAAGAGTCAAGACACCAAATTGGTACTTTTCAATGACTACTTTGGTCCTCCAGAAAAAGTTAGGGGACCAATTTGGTCATTTTCTTGTAAGGTAGATCAACAAAAAGTTATTTTTGATTTTTTTCTTCCTCATTCTCTTTTTTGACTTATTTTTTTCTTCTACATGATTTGGTTGAATTAATGGTGACTGCACTAATGATGCATCCCATGGTTTAGGGAGAGCTTTAATGGTGGCCATGAGTTTTGTCAGTAGATTTGAGTTTTTGGTTGGTCTCTTTAAAAATTTCAAAACTCATAATCCTAACATGCATTTGATTTATGGCTCCCATCCCATGCATGGGTTTTTCTCTCTCTAGAACACTCTAGGTTTTCCCTTAATCTAACATGAATCATAATGAAGTCCTATGATTGGAATGAATGCTTTGATAGTGAAATAGGATTCAGAATTGGGGTGTACAAGGATTATATGGAATTTGTATGAATTATTTAGGACAAGGAGATGGGGTTATGTGGAGGTTTTGAGTTGATTAGATTCATTCTCCTAATCTTCTTGGCAGGAGAGGGAGAATGGGCTATCAGCTTCTCCTCAGAACTCGTGCCTTAGGGTTTGATCGAATTTTGGATGGCACACACATAGAGAGAGAGAGAGAGAGAGAGAGAGAGAGAGAGATTGAGGAAAGTAAATCAATTGCTCCAATTTTAATTTTTATATATTATGGCAGAGTCTTAATGATATAAAAGTAGAATCTAATCAATTTCCACCTATAATTTCAAGTGCATTAATTTATGATTTCTTATCCTAAATTTATTATATCCTTCATATTTTGGTTAGTCATCTTTTAAAAATGGCTAACAATTCCTAAATTCTCTCCTTTAAAGGTATTGCACTTCTTAAAATTAGGGAGGATGATCTTGTGAAGCGATTTTAGAATTGTTTTGCTGATTCCATTGGCATTAATTTCTCTCGTTGCTCGCACCTTCCTATTTTTCAAATTTAAATGACAATTTTGCAATTTCTCAATTTTCTTGCAAATCTATTTATTTGAGATTAAACTTTAAGTTTTCTTCAGAATCTCCTGGATCAATTATTTTAATTTTCCTATGAGATATTATTGTATTTCTTTATTACTAGTATTCTGGCTTATGAAGTCATCTTGATTTAGTCTACTCATTTACCATTGTCGATTAGCTTACCGTTGAAAGCTAGGGTGTGGGTTATAAAATGTATATAAAATATTTAGGAGTTTGGCGGTAAGGAATCAACTTTCATCTGAGCACTGCTTTCCAAGAGTCACTTGCTGATGACTAAAAGAAAGAATCAAAATTTAAATATAAATAAATAGCATAGTTTAAATATAAATGTATTAAATATCACATGAAGTGTAAGCATCACCACAAGAGTTTAGCTGTTTTAATATTAAGATAGAATCTTGATAACTTGGATTAAAAGAAAGATTCAAAAATTACTTTGCAATTTACCTTTGCGAACTGTTAGAAATAAGTTCAACTAAGCAATAGTAGAAACAATTACAAAAAAAAAAAATTCTTGTGGGTAAGGGTTTATAATATCATAACAAGGAGATTAATTAGCAATGAGCAGTCTAGAGAAAGTATTTTTATTGTTATTGACAAGAATCAAAACGCACCATTATGGGCTGCTCGTTCTTTTTCTGTAGAGGTAGAAACAAAAAATGGTAAATCCGCCTTTGTGGTTTTTCGCCGTATAAATTAGAAAAGGTACCTCAGTTAAGATGGTTGCTCTACTACTAGGCATATTTGAAATGGCTATATATGGAAAGCCTTTTCAGGAGGTCGTTCTGATAGTCAGAATCTGTTTTGTGCCTAATGTCGATGGAGAATAGTAAGTTGGACAATGCCTCCTTGTTGATTTCTTTAACCATTTGTCATACTCTATATGCTTGCATAACAAGAGTTGTTCATCTTTTGCACTGAAAACTTTGGTTTGTAATTTGCTTTAACTACAAAAGTCCATATCTTGTGGAAAAGACGTAACATCCATGCCAGTAGCTGAAATAGGCGCTAATACATCACTTGTATATTTTGCCTCTTTTTGAAAAAGAAAAAAGATTATTTTTTTAAACTTTTTTTATAATTTCATGAACATCTTTAGTTCTTTTACTGTTGCTTGTCAAAGAGTTGCCATATCTGATAAAAGATATCTCTTCACAGCATTTTACAAAGTACAGTGCCATCTATGCCAAAATTTTCTAGCAGACGCAGTAAAAGTCGTTGGGAGCCTGTTGCTGAGGAAAGACTGGATCTTAAAGATGCACCAGTCAATAATGACTCAACAAAAACTGTTAGCTGGGCTGAAAGGATGGTTAGTGTTTTGTTCTATTTGGGATTTACTACGCTTAGGTTATTTGCGTTGTTGTAACTGCAACTCCTTGCATATTGTTGTTTATTTTCAATGCCTCATTGGTTATGTGGCTCATTAGGATTCAAATATATTGAATGACACTTGTAGATTTTTGCCATTATGAAATACCTTGTGTGTTTTTGAGGATTGGAGTTAGCATTTGTAGTTTTACATGTTTACTATTGCCTTGAATATTCTTGTTTATTCTTCTTAGGCTGGGAGCCAAATCCTTAATGCTATGGATGATGGACGGAATAGCATGAAGTATCCTCTACAATCTCTTCTAGGCAAAACCCCTCAGAGGCCATTGAAGAAGTCACGTTTTTCTGACACATTGGATATAACTGAGAATGGAAATTCTTCAAGTGATAGTGATAAGGAGCAGGAGTTGACTAAACATTATTCCAGTGCAATCACTCTAGAAAATTCACCTGAAGAAAGGAAACGGCGTGAACATCGATCCAAGCGATTTGAGAAGGGACAGGAAAAGCAGGCAGATGTCAAGCAATTCAAGCCAAAAGGTGCTGGAGTTGGAAGTTTATATTTAAGAAGAGCCAATGCTTTGATGCTTGCCAAAAATTCGGATGATCAATGTAGAGCAGTTGAAGATATCTATTGGGATGCACTTACAGTTAAAGGAACCTGCCAGGATGTAGAAAAACGTTATCTGCGTCTTACGTCGGCTCCTGATCCTGCAACTGTATTGTTTTATTTTTTTATAGTTTTAATTTTAGTGTTCATAATTATAATTTTTAGAGTATTTGATTCCAATTAAGAAGTTTAATTGCAGAGCTCTTATAGTTTCATAAAATTATGTTTAAAATTTGTATTCAATTGTGTGAGGCAATCCCTGCCATGCAGGTTAGACCTGAAGAAGTCTTGGAGAGAGCTCTGCATATGGTTCTGACTTGTCAGAAGAATTACCTTTACAAATGTGATCAACTTAAGTCCATACGTCAGGATTTAACTGTACAAAGGATACAAAATGAGCTAACTGTCAAGGTTCTAAAAAAAATTTCCACTCGTACATCCATATTTTTCACGTGATAATGCTATTGAAGCTTTTTTATTTTTGAAACTCCGAAAAGTGCAAATTAATTTTTTTCCTTTTTCTATAGGTGTATGAAACCCATGGACGGTTGGCTTTAGAAGCTGGGGATCTGCCAGAGTTTAACCAGGTCCGTCATTGCTTCTTGGTTTTCATTCCAATGATAAAACAATATGCAAGTCCATCAAGTTGTCTAAAAAGTGCAATGCTAATATCATTTAAGCTTTTAATAATGTATGGTATGATTGAATTATTTGATAATTGATTTGTTGAGCATAAAGAAAGATATATGTGCCAAAGGCGTTTTGAAGTTATTAAAACTATGTATAATGGGTCATTAAATAGTGTTAGAAGTAGTTTTGGAGAGATCAAGAGTTTCTAATTACGGCAGGATTACCTCATGGATTAACACTGAGTCTATCTCTATATGTATTGGTTATAAAAATGGTTATAAAGGACATTAAAGTTGGTTCCTTGTGGCATTTTTATTGTATATGTCTAATAGGTGAGACAACTATTGAAATAAGTGAAAAATTAGCATAACATATAATATGTTTATAAGATAAGGACTTCAAATTAGTAGAACAATGAATACTTAGGTTAGGTGTGATAAGTTTAAGCATCATGAATCTACCATATAGAATAATAGTTATATGGACATGGGAGGAACTCAATATAGTCGAGGGTGGGCAATTGCCCACTCTCAAGATTAATTTGAAGTTTTAAGAGATGACAATTTCATAATTTTGCCCCTCTAAAAAAACTTTCCCTCTTTTTTTTCCAAAATGTTTTGGGGACTTTGATCTTGGCTGGAGCAGTTATCGGTTTGGAATTTGATTGTGGAGCTTGTCATATTCTCTTACAGTGGTTCTACATTGTGCTTCTTTGATATGATGAGCGGTTATTTTTGTTAGTTTGATTATTTTGTTTTGAGTTGAATGCATCCCATTTTCTCTCTCATATATCTCTCTACCTCTTTGCTTGTTTTCACATTTGTTGCTTGGGATGATTTATTCAAGAATTGGTGTGTCAGGTAGGTTCTATAATTTAATAGATGAGAAGATTTTTTTTTTTTGAATTATGTGCTTTGAGGAATTGTCTAATGCTTGGTGTAGTTGGAAATTTGCTTCATCCTATTTGTTTTTATACAACAACAACAACATCAAGCCTTTATCCTAGTATGTGGGGTCGGCTACATGAATTCTTTTTCTCCATTGTGTCCTATTAAAAGTTAAATTCTCATTTAAATCTAATAAAGAAAGGTCATTTCTAATATTTTATAACCAAGTCTTTTTAGGTCTACCTCTACCATTCTTAACACAAGTCAAATCTAATACATCTATTTTCCTAACCGGGTCATCGGAAGGCCGCCATTTTATGTGACCAAACCATCTAAGGTGACTCTCTCTAATCTTATCTTCTACTGGAGCTATTCTAACCTTTTCACTTATATGCTCATTTCGTATCCTGTCTCTAAGAGTAAAGCCACTCATCCACCTTAGCATCCTCATCTCTACAACACTTAACTTAATATTATGCTTATCTTTTAATGGCCAACATTATGCACCATAAAGCATTGCAGTTCTAACCACCATCTTATAGAATTTTCCCGTAAGTTTGAGGGGGGCTTTTCTATCACACAACAAGCTCGATGTATTCCCCCACTTCAACCATCCAACTTGAATTCTCCATTTTGTTTTTATAGCTTTTTTACTTTTCTTGCTTGGATCTTTTATATTTAATTGTTAATATAGAATCTCATTTATCAATTTATTAATGAATTTCTTTTTTTTTTATCTCATTATACATTTAATATTTTTTTTATTCTAACTGTTAGGAAATACTTGAAGATTTTAAGTAAAACCTAACACTATTGGTAAAAACAATAAAAACAGTCCACAACTTCAATAGAAAACAGTAAAAAAATTAATTTTATTGCAAGAAATCAAATATAACGGAAAGAAAATACCAAGATACAATTAATCCTCTATTCTAGAGGATGATCTATCTCTCCCAAATCTCTAGACGCCGCTAGAGCTAAAAAATCTAAACCTAAGTTATCTCAAATTTCAGCCCAAATTCAAGATGCCTTAACCCTAGGAGAACAAACTATTTAATGCATACAATCCAAAAGAAAATATCTAAACAGTCCCTACATTCAAAATTCCCTCCTAACTCCCTAAAAAAACCTTCTTAAAGTGCTTCCTTGGACCCGGCGGCTTGAACGACGCGACAGGGAAGCGGAAGGCTCCACCTCTTTTCCGCCTAAGCTAGTCCTATGTGGGCCGGCTGGACCGGTCTAACACTAACCTTTTTCATTGTTAAGTGCCTAAGATGTACTATTTTTCATGTTTATGCAAATATCCCAAAAGTTTAGTTTGCCCTTTAAAGATTAGAAATAGTAGTTTGATTTCTATATTCTTAGGCTTTGTTTGATTTGAAGGGTAGTGGTTGAAATGAAATTAAATTACAAAAGTTTAGAATTTGAAGCTTTTAATTTATCATCATAGTTCATATATCCTTTTTTTTAATGTTAGTAAATGGATCAATATTTAAAGATAAAGAATGTGTAGTAGGAGCAATGACTGACTCAATGATCAGCTAATATCGTACATTAAGGAAGAAGCATTTGACTTGATTCCGATAAAATTGTATTGCAACATTATAAAATAAAAAGAAAATGAGATTCAAAGTTTATAATCATTATATAATTCTTCAATCATAATAAAATACAAGACTTTGCTTTGAATTTTGTCTTATATATATTTTTGTTTTTTATATTTAATTATTTATGTAATAAATTTGCCCACCTTTAATAGAGGCTGATTCCGCCCCTACATATGTATTAGAATATCTAATGTTACAGATAAGATTTCATGATTAAAACAAAAAAGTGCTTTATGAGTAGTATTACATGATAATATAATTTCACGAAGACAAATTTATCACGATAATCAGACCATCTATGACATATGATTCCTAGTGTTGTGTAGTAAAAAGTCACTAATAGTCAAGTTTAGCATGGTAGAAACGAGAATATTCATATGGATGCATCAAAACTAAGAAGAATAATTAAGCAATGACTTTATTAGAAGGGATGGTAAGAGTATCATCGATTAAAGATAATATATTTTGATATTTTGGACATGTACATCAAAGAGTAAAAAATGCTTAAAGATGTTAGATACAAGCAGTCTTGAAGAATTATGAAGGAAAATGGGTAGACTAAAGATAGCATGGATTTATTATTTGTGAACAAACCTGTTTATAGAATGAGTTTAACATTTGATGCAACATTCAATTGAAACAAACAAAGAATGAGGACTCTTTAACTCTACCCCAAATAGTTGGGATAAGGTTGATAGAGCAGATGCTATGGTTCGAGACTAGATGATTTTGCCAAGCATTGATTTTTGCTTCAACTGTAGCAATATGTAGCCTGCTCATGAGATGGAAGAAAACAACTTTTCTACGACGTAGAGGTAAGGTTGTATTCATCAAAATTTCACCAAAGTTCACAATAGTGGGAGTCTTTTGCATTAGTTACGCCCATATGATTCAGATCGTGTTATTGATATCTTGCAAGTCTTTGGAATTGTGTCAAATGATCTTATGTGAATGTGTATCTCATCACTTTTAACAAGCCATCCAAGTGTAGGCTAGGACCAATTGGCATGACGTGCAGGATAATACTTTTATCTTATATTGGTCATCATCTAGATATCTGGTTAGTTGGAAGCTGCAGAAGTGCCTATTGCATGTTTGCACTTTTTGACAAAAAAGGTTTTGCACTCATAAAGAATGTTGGGGTATTTATCAGTTTCTAGTATTTTTTTTTAGGTAATCGTTGTTCACCCTAGTAGTTAGGGAGGAACTTCTAATTCTACTAAAGAAGAGTTGTTCAAATACTATGTTATCTTGTTTCTTGAATAGTGTGTATTTCAAGTCCTTCCATCTCCACCAAGTTGAAACTGAAGAAGCAGTTCCAAGTCTCCCGCATTGTAAAATGTCTCCTAATTACCTATTGGTATCCTCTGCTAATATGATTAGAATTTTTGCATAGCTAATGGTGAAACACTTAGCAAACTTGATGTCATTTATCAATTATTCAACTTTAATGTGTCATATAATTTAGCGTTTGCCATTAGGTATACCATTATAATAATTTTAGTTTTAATAAAGAATTAGCCATTGTGAAAGGTATTGACAAAATGCATGGGTTTAGGAGGTTAGTGATTAGGATGTGACTTTCCATCTATGTCAATTTTAGTTGGTTTTTTTCTCGTAAATCTATTTATATTGTGAATATAGCCCTTCATTTCTGCATATTATGCCCAATGTGCTAGTCCTGGTATCTGTTTGATTTAATTTGTTTTTTTTTTAAATATCGTACTATAGCTGATTTTCTATTATGCCAATGACCATTATCATAGTGATGCGTTAGAACATCCCTGTTTTGGCATTATGCTTTGGCTAACATTGAAAGACGATAAAATAACTGGTACTAGCTTCTTAGGATGTGAGGATCTGAGCTAGTTCAAGCCGAGCATGTGAAAAAACTAATTATGTATTGATAGCAAAAATTGATCTCAGCATGGATTAGCTCGTATGCTTGATGACTTGGTTTTTTTTTTTTTTAAGAAACGAGAGATATCAGTATTTTTTTTTAATCTTAAGGAAATTGGATATAATTCAGGAAAAAAACATGAGGCCTTTATCTCTTTCAATAAGTGACCATTGTTGAGCCTGTTGCAAACTCCCTATCTCTTTCTCTCCTCTCTTCAATAAACATATGAATTTTTTTTCCCTTTCCTGTTTGTTGCTTTGATGATTCAATCTTCCCTTCCTCCAACCATACTTGTCAACAGGAAATGGCGCACCACAGCGCAAAGTTCTCCGTGGAGTCATGACGCATAGTGCATGGCGTGGCGTGCGCCATTTTGAACACAGCGCAAGATAAAAAAATAATTATAAAAATTATTATATGGATCCTATTTTAGAGTATCAATCAATTTGGGTAAGACTTAGTTGGATATGTTTGTGGTCCAAAGTCTAAACCATTAAAGTGAGCATCAAGTTTATCCAAAATTTCTATTAAAATAAAGTCTAAATAAAATTTAATAAAACATAACTAAACTATTTTAATCATATTAAATTATTTTAAATTAATTGTTACATAATTTTAGAAATTAAAATATATTAATATTAAAAATTATTTATAATTATATGAAAAAATCCCTAAAATTCAAACTGCGCATGCCGTGTGCCAGCGCACACATGACGCAAATGGCGCGCGCCAACTTGAACATGTGCGGCGCACCATGTGGTGCCGTAGCTATGGTGCGCGTTATTTTGCGCCATTGACAAGTATACCTCCAACACCTACTCTTCACTTGTGTCCATTGCCCTCATCCGTATCTACTGCCAATTTCATGCTCCCTTTTACCTGCTCTTTTTACTTTTTCCATTCCTTTTCTCCTATTTGGGATTTCTAGATTATCCATTTCTCCACTGGCAATGCCATCCTTTTTTTGTTGGCCACCTCTCTATAACTGTCCCTTCCTCTGTTTGCTGTTTTGCTAACCAGCTGATGATTCATCAATCTAATTTACATTAGTTCATCTTAGAGGCAAGTCAAATCCTTTAGAACTTTCTGGATGTTTTGACTCTCAGCTCTTCATTCAAGGTTCGCCAATACACTTCTTATTCCGAGGTTTATAATATCAGTTTGGTTCTTCTATTTGTAATTTGAGCTAGTTCATTGCCTGTTGTTCCCTCGAGTGGAAAATGCCAAGGATATTTTCCCTTAAAGGATGTGATCAGAATACCGAGAAGCTGCTTCTGTTGTAATACTTCAAAGGTTATTGTCCATTGAAGAATGTTATATCAATAAAGAGAAGCTTCTTTTGATGATTAGGTCCAACTGGATCCAAGGCAATATTCTATGATTTTTTTAACATTTTCTGATCATCAACGTAAAATTAACTTGAAATTTTACTGCTGTTTTGTGAAAGTTCCTTTAGTTTAGAAGTCCACTAAGTTGGTAAATTTAATTCAAATATCCAGCGCAGTTGAAGATTTTCATGATTTCATTATTTACCTATTTTTGTTACATATATTTGTTTTGCAGTGCCAGTCTCAGCTGAAAAGACTTTATGCTGATGGAATCAAAGGATGTCAGATGGAGTTTTCAGCTTATAATCTACTTTGTGTAATTTTACACTCTAATAATAAAAGAGACCTTTTATCATCAATGAACAGGTACTGGAAACTACCTGCATATTTGTTTTACCTATCAGTCTACGCGCATGACATTCCTTAAATAGCATTCCCAGGATACTTTAAGTTGACATTATCCTTGAAATTGGTATCTTAAAATTTAATTTTTGGAAAGTTGGATTGGGCTCTACAGTTCTTGAGTGCCATTAAGATGCAGGGCTTGGGGTTCCAATCTCTTTACGTTAGGTGGTTCCCGGCATGGGCACAGAGGTGGTGGGGACATGAAGTTGTCTAGATCACCCCTTGAACCAATCCTTGCCCCCAAGCCTACCAATCCTCCCTACTAATAAGTTTCCTCCAAATGGCATTGGGAACTTGCCCAGGGTTAAAAACTACTTTTTTATAACCCTATAGATTGTACTTATCGTAATAATTTATTCATTATCATGCTAAGTACCTCATGCGACTGCCCATCTCATGTCTGAGTGTTTGCTCTCAGTTTGTCAATTGAGGCAAAACAGGATGAAGCTGTAAAGCATGCTCTTGCTGTGCACTCTGCTGTTTCATCTGGAAATTATGTGCTGTTTTTCAGATTATACAGGGCAGCTTCAAGTTTGATTACCAGCCTTATGGGTACATGTACTTAAAGACTTGCTCTTTTAATATTTCATTAAATTAGTTTTGAACTTATTTTAGTTCTTTGCACTCTAGATCTCCATGTAGAAAAGATGAGGTTTGAAGCTATGAAATGCATTTCAAAATCATACAGACCAACTGTGCCCGTTTCATATATAGCACATGTGTTGGGCTTCTCAACTTCAGCACAAACAGGTTTTGATGATGAAAACAGTGCAAATGGACTTGAGGAGTGTGAAGAGTGGTTGAAGGCACACGGTGCAGTTCTTGTTGCTGAAAACAACGCCGAACTGCAAGTGGATACTAAGGTTTGCTCAGTTATTCCTATCTGATCAATCCTGCATGGGATCTTTTAATCGCATATTTTGTTTCAGTTTATGACCACAACTTCGGTTTTGTTTGGGACAACTTTCTTACTGCTTCTTAAAGCAGCTTTGTAGTACATAAATTTTAATTTTTATATTAAAAAGCTGCTTTAAGAAATAGTGAGAAAGCCGTCCCTAATGAAGCCTTCCTATCAAACTGCTCCTTTTTGTCGGACTGTTTTTAGGATTTAAATATACTTTGTATGGGTTTTAGGATTATGTGCCAAGCAGGTTAACCTGAACCCATCCACAGGGGCGGAACCAGCTTCAATTTTGAGGGGGGGGGGCAAATACTGCACAAAAATAATTAAATATTAAAAAAATAATATTATATATCTATATATTACGAAAAGTTTTTTTTAAAAAAATTAAACATGAAAAAAAAAGTGTAATTAAACTATCATGAAAAGCATGAAAGAGAATATTATAGCTAAATGTGCAGAAATATATAGATATTTTAGGTCAAGTTATGACAAAAGTTTTTTAGGGGGGGCAAAATTAATTTTTTAGGAGGGGCAAAAATTTTTTTTTACTCTCCTATATAAAAAAAAAAATTTTTACTCCTATAAAAATTTTTTTTTTTTTTTGAGGGGGGGCAATTGCCCCTCCTAAGCCCTACATGGTTCCGCCCATGCCCATCCAAGAATCTGATTATTGTTCTTGGACTTCGACTCCCCTCGTGGATTGAGACCGAGATGGGTTTTGAATGGAAAATCCCTGCTTGATTTCATAGTCAGGCAAAGAAATTTTTACTGTTAACTTAAAAACCAAAGTGAGAAATGTGCAGAGCAGAGTTTAATTGATTGCACTTTTTAACTTAAACATAAGGTTGACAGAAGGTAGTTGCAAAATAAATAAATAAATCAAGTACCTATTTTTTATTTGAAAATGAACATTATAAACCATTTGCTCAATAACAGCTGCCATGACGGTGTTAAACTCTTTGCTTATCCATGATTTTTTTTAAAAGATTTTTAATGTTTTGTTAGTGATCATTCTCGCTTATAAACTTTCCATCGAGTAATGCGTCCACTTTACAGCGAAGTAACACGTCTCTTGTGAATTTTTTATGAAACTTTTTTGGATTCTGAGATGTTAGAAAAATAATCCGAAGTATCTCATACCGGGTTTTAATCTTATGAAGTTTTAATTGAATATTTTTGTTCTTTCAGAGTATTATTCATTTGTTACTGTTTTTTTTTTTCTTCGGTTGATTTTTAGAGGCAGCCTTCCTATGAACCAGAGCCTTGCATTGGGTACCCATATCCACACCCACCCACGTACCCATCCATACCCAATGGGCATGGGTGGGTATGGGTATGCCCATGGCTTCGTGGGTGGGTATGGGTGGGTATTCAACATCTGAGGGCAAACCGATTTACATCACTAATCACCATATGCATGCAGTATATTACAATAATCCTTACTATGCAGTGCACAACATTGAACGACATCGCGACCACGATAAATTTTGATATGTGGCTTGAAAGTTTGCAGTCAGAGAAAATGACAAAAAATGTCAAGGCCATTAATCTGTAGCAGACTGCATTCGAGAAGCATGGAAAATGGGTGAGTATGACATCCCAAAAGTTAACATAGGTGGGCGTGGGTGGGCAAAGCCCGCCAGAGCAGAGCGTGGGTACCCAGGACCCCATGTAGGGCTCTGCTATGAACCCGGTTAGAAAATTAGATGTATTAGGTTTGACTTATGTTAAGAAAGATAGAGATAGACCTAGAAGGACTTGGTTAGAAAATATTAAGAATGACCTTTCTTTATTAGATTTAAATGAGAATTTAACTCTTAACAGCATACAATGAAGAAAAATAATTTATGTAGCCGATTCCATATAATAGGATAAAAATTTGATGTTATTGTTGACCTTTTCAGGCCTCCTCCTCTAATCTTTACATGCCAGAACCAGAAGATGCTGTTGCACACGGAGATGCTAATCTTGCAGTGGATGATTTTTTCACTCGGACTTGATGATATTGCAAAAGTGAGAAAACTCCTATAAAAACGAGTCCTATACTTTTCGCCAGGTGAAGTAAGATGGAAATTATCACGTAAGTGACGCTATCTTTTCTTTTTTCTTCTTTTAATGGCGAAATATTCATGGAATTGGTTGCAGCCCCAAACCTCACATAGAATAGTTAGATTCCTTTACATGCTGACGGGTTGAATTGGCATGGCCAAAAGCTTCCATATCACTTGTTAATGGATATTTGGCCTGGAGATTGATGGATTGTAAATCTAATCAGCCCCAGGTAGAGTAGAGTGGGGTCTGAGTAACACTTTGTATCATTTATTAATTGTAGTAAGATATACATAACATTGTTATCAGGTCCTTTAATCAAATAAAAATTCCTAGAACATTGAAAGCCTTTTTTATTGGTTGAGGTTCATTCTGGAACTTTCCATTTCGTTAGAATCGTCAATTATATTCATCGTAAATTTTTATTTTTCTTATTTTATGTTTCGAATTGTCTGTAACTGCTTGCAGGAGTTTATTTCTGTTTTTAAATTTTGCATTTTGGTTTACATTTACTGGTGAATTGTAGTGCTTGAAATATTTTCTGAAAGATATGATTGCTTAGCTTTCGTACTGTTAAATGTTTACTCGATAGCACAATTGATAACTATTGAAGTTTTTTCATATACAATATCTTTTTTGACTGTTTTTTTACTGAAATATTTGAAGGCTTGAGAATTATTGTCTGTGAACATGATTTCTACTTAGGGCTTTGATTTCATTTGTGATAGTTTTTTTAGTAATTTTTTTTTACAAAAATTTTTAGTTAAAAAAATTTTTGTATTAAAAAATTATTTTGAGAAACGGTAAAAAAGCCTTAATTGTAATTTTAGTTGTTATTGATAATTGCAGTATACTAATTTGATTAATATAATTGTTGCGTATTGGAAAATTTGTGGTAGTAAGAAGGTTTAATTTCTTAGCATTTTACGAAGATTTGGGTAAGCACTGATAAAATTGGATTGCAATAGATATCAAATTTTTTATGTGAAGAATTCAGAAAAAGAAAGTCATGAGGTTGTCTTTTTGAAATAATTTTATTAATATTTATTATCTGTTAGAAATAATGTTCTTCCTCGTGATTGAGAAAAAATGTTGATACAATATAATAGAAATAAAGAATATATAACAATAATGTGTGGTAGTTGAAAGAGTATTATGGCATAAGAGCAATCTTCTAACAATCATTTTGTTTTTTTTTTTTTTTTTGGGTTATGCGATTGATGAAAAGTAATTGTTAAGTATTTTAAAATTAAAAAGTTTTAAGAATTTTAGTGTTTTGTTTTATGAAAAAAAATGCAGAGGAAAGTTTTGGTAAATTTTAACTTTATTTTTGATATATTTAAAACTCTTATGTTTTTGGCTGAATTCTTAAAGAACCACAAGTTGATGTCGCTCTTATTGTTGTTCACTTCTGTTGATGTCATCAGCCAATACTAGCCTTGCCCATGGTATGCCCTGCTATTGCGAGCTATCAATCACAATCATCAGGCTTTTCACATAAGTCATGTGGTTGATGCTGAGAATCAGAGTTGATATTGATGGCTTGCATTAGCGTTGAAGGTGGATAACATAACAAGGTATTGGTGGATAACATAACAAGGTATTGGTGTAGTCAAGTAATAATGATTAAAAGAGTTATAGTTGTGTAATATTGGTTGGAGAACCTTAGATAGGTGATTGTGGTCAGAGGTCGTAGTAGGATGAAGGTCAGAAGATCGTAGTTAGGCAATGATGTTCAGGAGATCTTAGTTGAGTGATGGTGTTCAAAGATCTGATTATTGATCTTAAGCATTGATCCATTCAATGCACTTGAGAGGAAATTGGATCTAATGTTTTTTTTTTTTTTTTTTTTGACATTTAGATCATTTATGATAAACTCTTACACATAACACAAGCACAAAAATTTGAACCCAAAACTTCTTAGATAAAAATTTAAGCTCCCAACTAACAAATCAAACTGAGCTCTGTGATCCAATGTTACTCATAAAAGATACTAAGATCCTACTACATATTCGAATCCAGCCAAAAAAACAGAGAACAAAAGTGAAAAACTTGAAAACTCTCCAGAAGTGGACAAAGAAAAATAAAGCTGAATCGATCTAAGAAACAATTTTAGAAGACACAAAAGCTTAACTCACTATCTTTTCTCTCTTCCGCAAGCTTGGAGAACCTCCTCTTCCCATTTATCAGTTCCCCACCATCACACTTTTCACCAACCCCACCGCGGCCGCGCTCCAGCTTCGTCAACACCTGCAATACTTCCTTCATCGTTGGTCTACCCGCCGCCTCCCGCCCCGTGCACATTATCCCCAACATAAACACCACCTCCGCCTCCTCCCTAAACTCCGGCGACCCACCCACCACCTCCTCATCCACCATCTTCCCCATGTCCCCACCTCTATCCTTATACAGCCGCCATGCCCAATCCGCAAGGTTCCCCTCTTCGTCATCCCCTCCGTCCCCTGCCTCCCTCCCCGTCGCCAGCTCTAGCAACACTACCCCGAAGCTGTACACATCCACCTTCTCGTTCACCTTCCTCATCGCCGCATACTCCGGAGCCATATACCCGAATGAACCCGCCACCACCGACGCCGTCTCCGGCTCGCCTCCCCTCGCTAGAATCCGGGCAAGCCCAAAATCAGCAATCTTGGCCTGAAATTCGAGGTCGAGCAGTATGTTGCTTGACTTCACGTCGCGGTGGATCACCGCCGGAAAACAGTCATGGTGCATGTAGCAGAGTCCCTTTGCCACTCCAACGGCTATTTTCAGTCTCTTTGGCCAACTCAGAGACGGCTGCCGGTAGTGATCGCGTCGCCGGCGGTGGAGCCAGCTGTCGAGGCTGCCTTTCTCGACGTATTCGTAGACGAGGAGCTTGGAGTTCGGGCCGGAAACACAGCAGAGGAGCTTCACGATGTTGGCGTGGCGAATGGAGCCGAGGATCTTCACTTCAGCCTCGAACTCCTTTTCGAGCTTTGCGTCGAGCTTCCGGAGGTTCCATACTTTCTTGATCGCCACCGTTTTGCGGCGGAGGGAGACGCGGTATACCATACCACCGCCACCGCTTCCGATGAGGTTTCTGGTGGTGAGCCCACGGGTGATTGCTGATTCGCTGAAGTCTACGGGGTGGAATGCGGTGAGCTTCCAGGCCGATGAGTCGTGATTGATGCTCTTAGAACGGCAGTGCTCTCTGTATAAGAAGGCAGAGAGGGCGACAACGACGACGAAGAGGGAGAATCCGAGGATGAGAAGAGTAATGGAGATTTTAGTATGACTGATCGATTGGTCTCTACAAGTTGGGAGCTCGATGAGGGTTTGGGAGGCGCAAAGGGATGGATTTGAGAGGAAGCTTTGGTCGTAGGCTTGATTCTGTAATGCCATTGGGATCTCGCCGGTGAGGAAATTGTAAGAGAGGTTGAGGAAATTGAGCTTGAGGCTGCCTAGGGTCGGAGGAATCTGGCCTGAGAGATGGTTAACAGAGAGGTCGATGGAGTTGAGCACCGGAATGGCTGCTATGGATTCTGGGATTTCACCGGAGAGGAGGTTGCCTGTAAGATTAAGCTGGTTGAGGAATTTTAATGATCCGATTGTTGCTGGGATTTTGCCGGTGATCTGATTGTTGCCCAGGGAGAGAACGTGCAGGAAAGGAATTTCGGAAAAGTTGGCCGGAAGTTCGCCGGAAAATTTATTGCCGTCGCCGTTGAACATTCTGAGGTTGCCTGCCAAAGAAGGGATTTTTCCTATGAATTGATTGTTTCGAATATCCAATAGCGTCAGATTCCGTGGCAGTTTATTCGGGAGAGAGCCGGTGAGTGAGTTTCGCCGCGCAATCACGACGGAGAGATTCGGCGCTGACCAAATTCCGGCCGGGAATTCGCCTGAGAAGCCATTGTTTTGAATATGGAGACTAAGCAACGTGTAGCAGCTACCTAATGATTCCGGTATGTTTCCGATTAGCATGTTGTCCGACACGATTAGAGAAGTCAGCGCCTTGCCATTGCAGAGATGCTCCGGCAGTTCACCGGCGATCACGTTGTCGTCCACCTCTAAATTTGCTAACTTTGAGTATCTGCCCAACTCAGGTGGTAGAATACCTGTAAACCTATTGTTGAAGAGACGGATATCAGTGAGCTTAGGTAGCTTGCCAATGCTCGCCGGAATCGCGCCGGAGAACTGATTAAAGTACAAGAATAATATGGAGAGGTTCCTGAGCTGGCCAATGACTTCCGGTATCGTTCCGGCGAGATTATTCGTGGAAACATCTATCTCCACCAGTCCCTCGCCCCCAATAGATTCATTGATCCCTCCGTTAAGTTTGTTTGCATATAAATACAATTTTTTCATCTTCTTCAGCATCCAAATCCCCGCTGGAATCTCTCCGGTGAGCGAATTCATAGCAAGGTCCAAATGCTCCAAATTCTCCATCTTTCCGAGAGTTTCAGGAATCCGGCCATTCAAACTCATCTTCGCCATCCACAGAAAGGTAAGGCCGGTCAAGTTCCCGAACTCATCCGGAATGCTCGTCGGAAGAAAAGGGTTTGCTGCGAGCCAGAGCGACTCGAGTGTCGAAAGATTCGAGATTTCCAATGGAATGATGCCATCGAAGAGATTGTAATCAAGGTGGAGTCTTTTGATCGCCGGAAGCCGGGAAATGGAGGTAGGGATGTCGCCGGTGAAGTTGTTGGCGGAGAGAATAAAGTCAGTCAGGTTTCGCGGCATTCTATCGATATCAGCGGGGAGCTCGCCGAAGAAGAGGTTTTGCGAGATGTCGAGGTATTGGAGAGCAGAACAGTTGTAGATAACAGAGGGAAAGGGGCCAGGGATGTTGTTGAAGGAGAGGTCGAGGTGGGTGAGACCATGGAGCTTGCAAATGGACGAAGGGATCGGTCGGGTTAGGTTGATGCTGGGGATGGAAATGCCGGCGACGGCGTCGCCGCCGCCTACTGCGCATTGGATTCCCAGCCAGCTGCAGTGGTCACCTGAGGAGTTCCAGGAGCTGAGGGGGGGAGGATTGCCCCAGTCGTCCTTGATTCTAAGCAAAATCTGCTTATCCTCTGATTCTGCTGTGGATTGGGAAAAGAGGAGCAAAGCAGGGAGAAGGGGGAGGAGGAGGAGGGGGATAGGAGGGAGAAATGGAGGGTCTGGCGCCATTGGAGATGGTTGTCAGCTATTGCATTTGAGTTTATTTTATGAGCGGCCGGATTGCATATTTGGTTGTTAGTAAAGGCGTAAAGGTTGAATTTTGGAGCTTTAGATTCCAAGTTAGGGAGATTATGATAAGAAGATGACGATGATGAATTGTGAAGTATAAAAGGGCGAGAAGAGGTGATGTTTGTGTCGTAGCTTATCATTTGTTATCATTCTAATTTTAAAATGGGATTGAGACAAATATGGCCAAACGGTAATGTCCAAAGCAACATAATAGCATTTTATGAGATGGAAAGCAGAGGCTGATTAATGATTCAAAGTGTGATAACATTTGAAAAAAATATTAGGCTGATGTAACTCAAGTGGGAATAGAGAGCTAAGTTCATCTCCAACTAAACGACAATCAAATATTTATCGTTTACCGCTTGCTCCATCCAAACGCTAATTTTTTTTTTGGGAAAGGGTCTTAGTTCAATTCCATTAATAAGAACTAGTTACATGTGCAAAAAGAAAGGTATAAAGAGCAAAAAGAAGGGGATAAATAACCCCTAATGAACAAAGAAGGAACAACACATTTCCACGCCAAAAATACAGATGATAAAAAGAATAACGGAAAAACAAGCTTCAAAGAAACCAAAAGAGCTCAGGAGTAAAAAACATTGCAATCGTCGGAAAGAACAAAAACTCACTCGGTTGTGAGGATTGCCATCATGAGAAAATCAGGTTGTAAGAGACCGCCATCCAGGGGGATCGCTAAAGCAATCTAGCATCATTGCCCCCAAAATTGCAAAATCCATCCAAAACCTGCCAATATTCCCATAAACGAAAACCAGAGAACCGATAGCCATCACATCAACAGTTGAAAGAGAACCATGCCAGAAAATTCAAAAACAGAGAGCAGCAGGCAGTTCTGTAATAGAAAAAATAGACCCTTAAAGCAGATCCAACAACATGTTCGCTTCCTTCCATTTGTAGACTCTAGAAAAAAACTGTTTTTTTTTATCTTAATACAGATCGTAGAAGAGCTAGAAGCAGAATGAGCAAACCTCATCTCGTTTCTTTCTTTCCACACATGATAAATAGTACAACAAATGATGAGATAGTAAAATCATTTTGATTTTAAAGAAATAGTGGGGCAGTCGTCAACCTAGTCAAACAACTGCATCAAGTTTAGCCTAAGCAGAATCGAAGAGCATGCATGTATCAGAGAGGTAATAATGCTATGAGTGTATGAGCATTCAAAAAAGAGATGCATAGAGCTTTCGTTAAAGGAGTGGTACATTGCACATGTTAAATCCACCACGAACACTAATTTCAACGACAATTTCTTGACGTGAACAGTGCGATGCGAACGCAAACAGTACGATGCGAATATTAACGTCGCACTATTCACAAACGCTTTTTTTTTTTTTTTTTTTTTTTTTTTTTTTGAAAAATCATGAAACAAAAGAGGAAGAAGATGAATTTGCCTACCCGATGGACTATTCGAAGGAGGGAACTGTTGATAACAGAGATGCAACAACTCTAGCAGAAACTGGGTGTAGAAACCTAATCTCCGACGAAGAAGATTAATGCATTTTTGAATAAAATTGTATAATCATATCAATGATTTGATTAAGTAAAAAATCTTAATTTGTAAATGAATAAATCAACTAAGTTATAAATTATTATTAAATAATATTAAAATTTTAATTAATAAGAAAAAATATACACTATATTCTTTTTTTTTATATTAACAATAGAATTCCATTAGAGATGTTACTATTTGATGTGACTATTATTATATTTTAAACGGAAAATAAGTTTTATGTTGGATGCTCTAAAGGGGCCAAAAATAAGAAAATATTGATATCACATCTACAATATTCAATATTAATTTTGACACAATTTATAGATTCAAAAATACTCATTTACTATTTGATGTGACTATTATCAGTATTGGTGATGCTGTGGGCTCTCCTGTTCTTTTAGAACCCGCACCTGCTTTGTTGCCTGTCATCGAGGGCGGGTTGGTTAACGTCGATGTTTTGGAGGATTGTGTTTGCGTGCAGGATGTTGTTGCACCTGTGGAATCGATTGAGATGGGTGGACGGGTGGATAATTCGGTGCTAGGAATGCTGATTAATTCTCACAATTTGGTTAATGTTCCCGTGAATGTGATGGCTCCCCAATCTCTGATGCACCAGGTGAATGTTAATTCTGGATTGGATGTTAGGGCCCATGGTGATTGGTTGCATTTTTCGTCTGAAGGTGAATCCGATTTCGATTCTCTTTAGGACTTTTGTGAGGGCTCAGACCCTGGAAACGAGTTTAAATTGGTTCGTGATAGACCCGTCCTAACTATTGCACCTCGTGGGAAATTTCGTGGGAGAGGCGGGGGAGGAGAAGATATTCTCTTCCTTTTCTTTTCCTATCTAATTTTATACCTGTTTCGCTTTGTTGCTGTTTTTATGATCGAGGATGGAGCAATGATGTGGCTGAGGCTCGCATCCCCTTCGTCTTGCTGGCGGCAACCTTTGGTGATGTCCTCAAATTGGTGTTCGCTGTCTGCTTCACTCACCTTACTGGATGGTCCTTGCTAGGCTTCGGGGGTGCTGGAAGCCTCGGTCTTTTGGTGAGCTCTCTATTGATCTCTAATCAGTCTCTTTTATTGTCTTGATCTTTAGCTCTTGTATCTTGTTTTTTTTTTACTGTTTTATTCGCTGAATGTTGTACCAACTTTTGATATTTCAATAAAGTTTTCTTTTTTGAAAAAAAAAACTTTAAAAATAATTTATTAAATATGATTGCATTTGAGTTCAAATATTCCCCAATGAACTGACAATAGTAATTCAATGCATTTGGGGCTTATATCTATTCTTTCTTTTTCATCAAACTTTCATGTAATTCATTCGCATAATTTTAAACTTTTTAAGGATCTTGCAATCTTAATAGACAATTTCCTTAAATCTATATCTTATGGCTTCTCAAATAGTTGTGACTCTTATAATTCCATCATTGAATTGCTCTATAAGAGAGGAGCAATTTGATACAAAAAGAATGCCATATTATCGTTGTCTACATTGTCCTTAATTTGGATCCTTAAAGCTTCATAAAATTATTTAAGGAAATTCAACCATTAAAATTTTTTGATCTGTTATCTTCATTGAGTTTATCAAATAGAGAGCTTCAAAATATTTTCCTTTTTTTTTCAAAATATTTTTTTTTTCAAAATATTTTCCTTTTTTTTTCAAAATATTTTTTTTTTCATTTATCAGAGACTTTATTGTCATTTAGACAAACTATATGTTCATTGAAAGAACCCTACACTTGGCTTATTAGACATCAATACATTTGGATTGTCTTAACTTCTTAGAGCTACATGAAAGAAAATGCATTGTTAAATCAGAATTAGGCTTCGTTTGAGACAGCTTTCTTATTGCTTTCTAAAGCGATTTTTTGAAATTTTTGTACTGAAAGAATTGCTTTAGAAAGTAATAAGAAAGTCATCCCAAACGAATCCTTAGTATAATAAGAATGAGATTACATAGAGAGTTACTCGATCAAAAGAATATGACTAAGGCTTCGTTTAGGATAGCTTTTTTGTTACTTCCTAAAATAGCTTTCTAGTCTACTAGAAAGCTTTTTTAAGAAGCAGTACGAAAGTTGTCCCAAACAAAACCTAAATCAACTTAAATCATCTATGATTTCTTTTAATATTAGGTCAAAAGATATCAATGAGAACAAATTTATAAAAAAATTATTGAGAAGAAAAAGAAAATAAGACGAAGAAGAGATATGAAGGCATGTCATTCAAAGGAAAATTTCAAATGAAATGCAGTAGTTTGATTGATAGAAAAGAAGGGTGAAAAGGTTTATCAACGAAAGTGCTTATGTTATTAAAAAGTACATAGTTGATATCTAAAAAAAATCTTTAAATTTGCAATATTTAAGATATATAAGTATGATGCAATTATCAAATAAACAGTTAAATATATAGTTAAAAATTATTTTTTATGAATATTTTAACTTCATCAAATAATAAAAATAATATTTAGTGAAGTATTTAATTTAAAGCAAACTAGTGCACTCGATGAGGAGTTCGATACTAATTATATAAGATTTATTCATTTTTTTATTTAGATAATTTAGCAAGAAATAATAAATTTTTTAAGGCATGGCATATTAATAAAAAAGCTTGATATTTGCAAAAATTTTAATTTATATTTATGAATATTGCATACTAGCCTATGCCTTCAAAGTTGTTAGATGGTCACTAGCGCGTCATGGCGGAGGGACTTGCCATTAAAGGAGGCCCACTTAAAAGAACTTGTCTACCAATTCAAGAGGAACTACTAGCCTCAAGCTTATAGGGAACTTATCTAGAGTGATCCATAGGCGTTACTCAACCGGGCCTGTTAAGAAACTCACAATTTGTCAGTGAATTGGGGATTACGGCACTTTTGCCACATTCCTGCACCACAACCTTAGTCACCCACTCCCACCTCAAAGAGATCTCAGACACTCGCTCTCTCCCAAAGCGAGCATCCTTATCAAACTTAGCTACAAGAAAATGTGTACTCATAGGACCCACAGCTTGCGACCATGAAACTCGGAGCACTTCATTCCAACGACAACACCTCACTCACATTTCTCTTCCCCAGCAACATCAGCAAGCTTACCAACCGTCAATCTGCTTTCATCCCTGCACTTGCCCGAGCACACTCACAGTCGTTCACTCGACATATTGTGCTTGTCCAAGGGAAACTCGTAGAAGATTCCTAACCTTATTCAACCAATTTGGAGGCGACACATGTTTAGGATATCTTACAGTATTGTACAAGTGTTCTGCGTAGGATTGAAATTTTATTTTTTTTCCTGTGCACTCTTTCATATATCCCTCTGAAACTCTATAAATAAGGGATGCTAAGGAACAAACATGGTACATTTTTAAACTTTTTGGCTGATTTTAGTTGCCATTCTTGATTATTCCACAAAACTTTCCTTCGCTCTCTCAAAAGTCAAATCTTTCTTTCTCATAGTCAAACTCACTTGACTGATGAGTCCAGCCTGCTAATAAGGTCTAGTATCTCTCACATACTAAGTTAAATCGAACAAACATTATCATTTATTATTATTGAATAAGTATAGTGCTTAGAAGTCAATAAAATATACATTTAAATGAGGTTAATTGATTTTTATTTAATAAATTATTCTATGTTATCATTTAATTGTTTAATATTCTATGCTATTTAAAATGTTATTTATATTACCAAAAGTATAAATATAATGTAAATATTGAGCAAAATAACTAGATAACCAAGCCTAAAATCTAATTTAATTTTTCTATTAACATATGAAGATAAAAATATTAAAAAAAATGCTAGCTGAAAAATACTAAAAGTCTAATTTTAAATTCTAATTCACATTAGATAATAAAAATATAATTATTATTCATATAATATTAAGAATAATACTAATTGAATTATTTTCAACTTGATTAAAAAATGAATACGTTTATTATTATCAAGAAAATTATTTATTTAATTTATTAGTATTTTACATATAATTGTTTATGCTCGATTATAGCTCAATCTCAAAATAATAATAATAAAAGTTACAATAATTTCCATCTCAGCTTTTACTTAGGCTTCGTTTGAGACAGCTTTTTTAATGCTTTCTAAAACAACTTTTAGTTATAATTTTTCTTGAATTAGAAATTTTTGTATTAGAAAGCTATTTTAAAAAGCAATGAGAAGTCTGTTCCAAACGAATCCTTAGGCTTCATTTGGATTGACTTTCTTATTGCTTCTTAAATTAGCTTTTTAGTATAAAAATTATAATTTTTATACTAAATTTTTTTTTTTGAGAAACAGTAAGAAAGTTGTCCCAACTGAAACTTTAATAAGAAAAAAATATAAATAAATTTAAATAACGAAATGGTCAACTCGATTCATTTATTTACAGTCTTATTTAAGACATGTGATCAGCACTTGTTGATAACTACATCAATAGATGAAAATTGCTAAAAAAAAATTATAAATATTGTAGTGAAGGTACTAAAGTATTACATAGCCGGCTTGAAATTTTCAAATGTCCAATTGGCTGTAAAAAAAATAATTGATTATTGTTGTTGCTAATTATTAGAAAGTTATTAAAATGTATCTCAATCTTTAGCTCTAATTTAATGATATGTTTCTGTGACATACTGTTGCTTGGCAATGTTAAAATGCAAGCCATATGGCATTGTTAGAAGCCAAACTTTACTGAAGAAATTATTAAATCGAAAGATTATTAAGGGGTTATTTGGCTGGCTGTATTTTGATTGTAAAATAGATATATAGGTTTTGAAAATTAGGATGCTTGAATGATTGTTTAACAGTTGTAATATGTTTTAGAATTGCATTTGGAAATCAATCTCGAGTTCAATATGAGAAGAAATTATTCTGTGCGGACACCGGGCGGTGAGAGCCGTTCTGTTTGTCTCTGTGAACAGTAATAACTGAGTGAGTTGTGCTTTTGCTGTAGCTCACTGTGTTTTTACTATTCACAGAGACAAAATGAGACAGTTCTCTCCGTCTGTTGCCCGCACATAATAGTCTCTCCAATTATGAGTGTGTTTGAAATTATCCTGTTTTAAGTGAATTGCAAGCACATTACTTAGATAAAAGTGATTTTGGTTGGTCGCTATAACATGTTGTCACCGTAGGCCGCTGCCAGCATCCCCTATCACCATCGGCCTCCACCACCAGCCACCGCCACCCTTTATAATGGCTGCCACTGCCGCCTACAATTTATTGACACTGCCGACTAACAACCATTGCCTCCGACTGTCCTAGCCTCAACTCTACTTATCAACTACCTTTCATCAACTATTATTTCAAACACGTTGCTATTTTACTTTGCATTTTTTTCAACAAAAAAAAAGCAAACAAATCAATTATTTTTAATATACAACTTTTATTTTATATAATATATCTTTTATGGTGTAAACAAGTCGAATCGAGCTCGAGCACTAATAAAACTTGAGCTCGAGCTTGTAGTTGGAGCTGGGAGCTCGAACTTGACTCGCATATATTACACTCGGGTCGAGCTCAGACAAAGTGAACTGCTTTGTTCGGGTCGAGCTCAAACTAATAAAATAGTAGTAACAATAAAGTTAAGTCTAACTCAATTTTAAAAACAATAACTAAGGTTTCGTTTGGATGATTTTCATACTATTTTTAAAATAATTTTTTAGTATTAATTTTTTTTAAAAGAATCAAAAATAGTGGCGAAAAATTGTCCCAAATAAAACCTAAGAAATCGTTACTAGTCTCAAATAGTTAGATACAAATTGTTTCTCCCAAAAAAAATAAAAAAAGATACAAATTTCTAATTAAAAAACAGTTTTAAAAATGTTTTTCGTATGGGACAGTTTTCTATTACAAAAATTTTTAGTTTGAAAATTTTTTGTACTAAAAAAAACTACTTTAAAAATAATAAAAAAAGCTGTTCGAAATGAAGCCTAAGCCTTTTCACTCAATTTGGTAATAAATAAGAAATCATAAATGGATCTCCAATTGTTTGATACAGATAAACCTTTGTCTACAAAATAAAAAATCACTACAATTTGAAGCAATTGCGATATGACTTAGGTTAAAATATTTATATATAGCATGAATATGGATTACTTTAGTGAGCATGATCAACTGCAGAGATCTAAATGCCAAGTGCTATATATCCTTCAAAACTTTGAGAACCCATAAAGTTAAAATTAAAATAAAATAGCATTAGCATACAACAAAGAGTTTAGCCTATTTGACATCAAAGAGTAATAAATCCACTAGAGATGCAACATAGTCAAGCTGGTTTGGGCACAACTCATTAATGAGCTCACGAGTCGAGCTTGCGAGTCGAACTCGAGTAGGATTTCGAGCTCATTGGACTTATCAAGCTCGAGTTCGAATAGCCATCTGCTTGACTTGATTACTTATCGAGCAGCTCGTGAAAAACGAAATAGCAGGGGCAAATCAGAGCTTGTGCAGCGTGCGAAACGCAACAGGGAGTGAATCGGAGCTCGCACAACAGCGGGATGCATAATCCTAAGTGGGCGCGTGCGAACCTCATTCACGGAGGAAGTGAGCCACTCGATGAGCTCAATTTATGTGGCAAGTCGAGCTCGACTCTAGTTGGAGCTCTGATTTCACGAGTCAAGCTCGAGTTAGGCCTGACTCGAGCTCGACTCAGCTCGTTTGCACCACTTACACTCACCTCCTTATCGAAAATACTGAACCAAAACTTTGCCTCATTGAGTTATTAGAAATGTAGAATAATGAAGGAGTTGAAGGCTACGAAAAATAAATACAAGATAAAAAAATAATGAAAAGTTGCTCATAAAAGTTTTTATGCAACAGAATGTACAAATACTTATCCTACATTATATAGATAAATATATCTCCACCTCTTCAACTTCCTCGAGAAATTAATAATTAATAATGAAGGCCCGAGCTAATTCTTGAGTCCGGTTATTGTTCATTTTGATTTTTTGATTTTAGCCTTGCATTGTGGTTTTTTTCTTTTGGATTTGGTTATAATCTATCTTTTATTGAATGAATTTTGGGTATGTTTCCATTTAAAAAAAAACTAGGATCTTTAATATCTATTGGCTGAGAATATAATACATTACAGAGTCTTATAGCTTGAATCATAGTTGTATACTGATCCAAATGCCGATTAAGACTTCGTTTGAGACGAGAAGCAGATTTCTAGCATAAAAATTAAAATTTTTTAACTAGAAAAGTGTTTTAAGAAACAATAAGAAGCCGACGTCCAAACGAAGCCTATATTATGTAGTCATATTAATACTTCATCTACCAAATTTGTTGTATTACGAGAAAATTCTGCCGTTTTTTTTTACTATCAGAAGAATGATTTCTTTAAGGCTTCATTTGGGATGGCTTTCTTACTGATTCTTAAATCAACTTTTTAGTAAAAAAAATTAAAATTTATATACTAGAAAGCTGCTTTAAGAAGCAGTAAGAAAGCCGTCCCAAACGAAACCTAAATTTTTCTCCTACTCGATATATTTTCAATTTCTTTATTTAAAACCTATTTTAAGAAGTAGAACGAAAGCCATTCCAAACGAAGTCTAAATTATATAGTCATATTAGTGCTTCCTATACAAAATTTATTCTACAACAGAATATTATACTTTGTTTTACTACAGAAGAATGATTTCTTTTATTTTTTTCTCCTACTCGAGATATTTTCATTCGTATCGTCAACTTCCTCTACATTTTTCCTATCACCTTCGTCATCTCTCGTATTATTCTCATTGTCATTTTATTTTCATCATCATTATCAATGGATATATTTAGCCTAAAATTCATCAACACCACTTTGGAACTTCACATTAGAGGGCTATTTTGGAACTTCACATTCGAGTAGATAGTGTAAAATTAATAAGGAGACTAATAATTTTGTATAATCTTGACCATCTTTAAAAAACGATTAGAGAAAGAGATTCACATATAACTTCCAAAAAAAAAAAAAAAAAAACTCATGCAGCTGAAATAATACTAAGCTCACAAAAATAGTATAGGTGTAACTATGAGTTTGTTTGGGAGGGTTGCAATTTTTTATAAAAGTGATTATAAAGTTATTATGGAGAAAGTAATTTTTTTAAAAGATATAGGCTTCGTTTGAGATGACTTTTTAACTGCTTCTTAAAGCGGTTTTTTTTTTTATAAAAATTTTAATTTTTGCACTAGAAAGCAGCTTTAAGAATCAATAAAAAATCGTCCCAAACAAAGCCATAGTAAATTCTTGAAAACAATAAAAAAGTAATAGTCATATTAAAATCATGATTTTAATATGATAAACAAAGCAGTAAGAAAATTATCGCAAATGAAGCCTAAATAACAATAATAGACTGTAAAATATGTTCTTATCATAGAACAAAACAATTGAATAACAGCATAAAACAACAACAAAACTACCATCATACCATAGCATATAGAAATAACAAACTACAAAATAACTATTGAACATGATAATAGAATTGCAGATTATTTCAATTAGAAGAATAAACCAAATAACATCAACATAGGTTAATTTTGAATAATAGTATATAATTATAAAATAGACGATAATCAAAATAAACATACTGAGATGCTGATAAAAAATGCTAAGATTTCATTTGAGACAGTTTTCTTCCTATTTTCTTAAGTCGGCACAAAAATTTTTATACTACAAAGTCATTTTAGAAAGTAATAAAAAAATTATCCCAAATAAAAAAATGGACTAAAAGACTTAACTGTGGGCTTGAACTTGACGCTACCCACCACTAGCTGACGGCCACCACTACTCCCTGTTGTCGGTCACCACCAATTGTCTCTCGTTGGCGGCCACTGCCATCACTACTATTGCAGCACGCCCGTCGCTGCCATCATCATTGCCATGACACACTTTAGCCGTCACCCGCCGGTCGCCGACAACCTCTATTATTAGACTTAACATTATTTTATGCTCATCCAAACAATCTGAAATACTTTTAAATGCACCGTACTCTTTCTACACTATATTACCATTTGCACTTACATATTCTCCGTGAATCTTGTTTCTGATTCAAACGCAAAACATCTTAGACTTGGTTTGTTTTTTTGGTGCTTTTGTAAAAGATAGTTTTAATAAACATTAGTTCATAAAATGAAATTTTCTAACGGAGAAGCATATATAAAAAACTTTCTCAAAACGGTAGAAAAATGAAAAAAAGCAATTATTGAAAACGTGATTTGACGAACCAAACAACACAAAAAAAAAAATTCCTCTATTTTCAAACGAAAAAGGCAAAAAAACGCTCAAACAAACAAAGCCTTAGGCGACACAACTAACATACTGGAGACTGGAGAGTGGAGACCGTATAATTTTATTTATTTAACAAAGTGCTATATCAATTATCACATAAACAGTTAACAAAATACCAATTCAAATGTGCATTAAAATAAGGATTTAGCGATAGATATCAATCAATCAACTCAACACATTTTCAATATCATTTATATGGTACATGTGACCAAAATAATAATGCGTTGTTAGTTGGGCGGACAACCTCTCTCATTAATATGCAAGTTATAATGCATAGAATATTGATCATCTATCGCAGCCTACTTAGGATAATTGAGGGTGCATGAGTTTAAAAAAACGAAAAAAAAGAACGAAACAATAAAATTATTTTTCAACTTAATCAAATTAAATCAATTTTTGATGTGATAAATTTGATTTAATTTTAAATGAATTATGGTTTCGATTGGGACGTTTTTTTTACTGTTTCTTAAAATAACTTTATAGTAAAAAAAATTAAAATATTTGTACTAAAAAGCTATTTTAAGTAGCATTAAAAAAACAATCTCAAACATTGACTAAATTATTTTTACTTTTAATAATAAATTTAATTTCTTTAATTTAAATAATTTATACATTAAGATAAATATCTAATAATATTTGTTTAAATTTACAATTTTATGTTGAGCAGCAACTCGTGCTGGCAGCTTATTTGGTTGTAGGCAAAGCTAGCAACGACATTATCAGTATCATAAGTGGCGGGGGTCAAAGGAGTCGAAGAAACATGCGGAAAGTTATTAAGTGGTCGCCTCTTTTGGACCTTTCGGAGGAGTCGCCGATCGTCCCTGTTTGGCTTTCCTTTCTGGGTTTGCATCCTCACCTTTTCTCTTCTCGTATTCTCTTTGGGCTGGGTTCTATTTTTGGTCGTCCGATTCAAACTGACAATGCCACGGCCTCTGGCTCCCGTCCCTCAGTAGCTCGTGTTCTTGTTGAAATTGATATTTCTAAATCCTATCCTGATTCCGTTTGGTTGGGTCCGGAGAAGATGGGGTATGTGCAGAAAATTATTTTTGAGGGAGTGTCCAATTTTTGTCAACACTGTAAGGCTGTGGGTCATAAGAAATCGGAATGTTCTAAGCTTTTTCCTAATTTACGTCCGGTTGAGGTTTCGGTTCCTCAGCAGGTGACCTCTGTGTCTAATCCCTTACTGAATTCTGGTAACCCTGTTATTTCTTCTGTCCCGATTGTTATCCCTGTCCCTTTATGTGATAATATTGCGGGTATTGGTGAAGTTATTTCGGCTCAAGGGGTTTTGAACTGCGATATTGATATTAATGCTGTGGAGGTTGATGCCTTGCCCTTTGTTGAACTTCCGATTAATTCTCCTGAGGTTTTGGGGACCCCTGATCTGTTGGTTGTTTCTGATGGGTTGGGTGGTGGCGTTTTAACTGATATTGATGATGGGGTGTTTGTGGATCCCGATTTAATTTCTTTTGGTGTTAATGTTAGTAATGTTGTGGCTGATGGCTCTGTTGTGGCTGTGAATAATATTTTTGTGAATTCGACGCCTGATGTCGAGATTTCTGTGCTACTGGCTGTGAATGTGGAAACCAATGTTGAGAGTGAGCGGGTGGAAAAATTAAATGTAAATGCGGCATGCTCTAATAATTTTGTTGATGTCCCTATAAATTTGGTTGATACACAGACTTTTGCAAATCGTTTGGGTGATCATTTGGGATTTGATATAAGGAACCATGTGGATTGGCTACATGGGTCTTCTGAGTTTGAATCTGAATCCGATTTTTCGGATTGCGGCTTGGCGTCTCCGGACCTCTGCGGTGGTTCTGATCCTGGTAACGAGTTTACTTTGGTTTGAGATAGGCCTGTTTGCTCGGCTGTTTCCCGTGGCCGTTTTCGTGGGAGGGGCCGTAGAAGAAGATGATCTTCTGTTTACTGTATTTTCTTCTCTTTCATTTGCTTCGGGTTGCCTTTCTGCTTTTTATGGTCGGGTATTTTGGGGGCTATGATGTGGCTGTGGCTCGTACCCTCGTCGTCGAGGTGGTGGCAACCTCTTGTGTTGTTCGTTGAGTTTGGTTGGTTTTTGGGCGCTGACTTCATCTGATTGGATGGTCCGTGCTAGGCTTCGGGGGTGCTGGTAGCCTCGGCCGTGTACTGAACCCAATTTAGGTTGTTTTCTACCTTTTTCATTTTATTTTTGGGTCTTTTGCTGTTGTAACCGTATCATGTTTTTTGAATATAAGTATTTTGTTTTGTTAAAAAAAAAGCCACAAGTCATTCAACGATTGTTGTCTAACATGCATGGGAGAAATAATTGGCAAATTATTAGGTCCGGTCACCGGACCTATTTCTAGGTCTGGACATCTACTAAAATTTGCCACGTGGACTGTGCTTTGACTCAAAAAAGCGCAGTGGTAAAGCACAGTTAAAGTGCACAGTCAAAGCGCAGTACACGTGGCAAGTTTTTATTGCATGTCCGGACCTATTTCTAGGTCAGGTGACCGGACCTAATAATTTGCCAAAATAATGAGTGGTAAAACCTTCCTGATTAAGATCGAGATTAGATGGGGGCAAAACTCTTTATGACAAGGCAAAAAAAAAAAAAAGAGGGACAAGTCTTTTTAAATTATCCACGTATAAGTAGAACACAATTTTGAGAGTAGACAATGACTGCCCTCAGCACGAACAATTATTACGTCCTCCGACCGGATGCAGAGAAACATCCGGTCGCAGGCAAAAATCCCGCGGTACCGAGGTGTACCGAGTTTTTTGAAAACTGCGACCGAATGTTTCTCTCATTCGGTCGACCGAACCAAATAAAACTTCCCTCAGCACAATGGGGTTCCGCTCTTGCTCGTGGAGAATCTTCAATCACGTTGAAACTCATAAGAAATATGAATTTCAAAATTTCCAAAAATTTTATTTTGCATTTGCATTACTTAAAATACGACACCTAAAATATCAAAAAAAATATATATATATGATTTACTCTATATATAGTGCTAATACTTACAAGCAAACATATCTTAAATAAAAATTAAATTTGTTCACTTATAATATAATTCTAATTATTTTACAACATAACTCTTAACGATTTGCCCCTTCAAATCTTCAAAATTGACTTATAAATATCAGCCAGGAAGTATTGGATTTCTCTAACGAAAAGGAATCCATGGGAATCAAGCACTTAATTTTTTAGTAATTATACACTAATTTGATGCTAACATATGAATTAGGCTTCTCAAAATAATAGAAAAATAAAATTACCTAAAAAGTATTTTTATAGAAGCCTCTCATACAAACTGCACCAAAAAATAATTTCGTCATTTTTAAACAAAAAAGAAAAAAATACCGAAACAAGCAAGACCTTAGTAATTAGCTCCACCCAACAAAAGAATTAAAAGAGATTAATTCAAAAGGCCAAACAGCTACTCTACACAAATAAAATAGTGGCGAAATTTAAAATCAAAACTTGTTTTTTTTTTTTTTTGATATTTTTTCAACGATTTGGGGTCATCCAAATTCATTTTTTTTAAATAAATTCAATTTTTTATTTTTGTGAAAAAAATAACTCCATCATAATACATGTTTAAATAGGGCATCCATTTGTGTTGGCGGGTCGGATCAGGTTCGACTTTAATCTAAAATTAATACGATCTCAATAAACATAACTCAAAATCGACTTAATTATCATACAAGTCAAAATATTTGATACGAACTCAACTTGACCCAAACTTCACTAACCCGAAATTGATCCATTTGACCAGATTATCATATGGACAATGCAATTTTTAGATCAATATAATATGTCTAACCTAAATATGACCCATTATTAAATCCGAATATGAATGATAATTAGATTAATTTTGATTTTTGTGTCAACCCGAATATAACCCAAAAAATTAATAGGTCAACTCAAATTCAAATTTTTTTAGTGGAATTTGAGCCAGTTTGTTGAATCAATTTATGAACTCACTTATCTTTTAAGTGGCGAATTGATTTATTTTTTTTTAAATCTCTTCATTAAATACTTTTTTAAAGAAATAAAGAACAAATCTTGCTTTAAAGCTTTACCTAAAATAATGAAGGTCCAACCCGCTAAAGCCCTTCTCATTCATCCAGTTTCTTCCCCTTAAAGAAAGCAGAACAAAAACACAGAGAGGAAATGAGTAACAAGCGGGTCCGGCCAACTTTCAGGAGTGTCTACGGCCGGCCGGAGTCTGACGTCGAGTTCGTCAGCTCAATGACCGGCGGTAGCGGCATGAGGCGGAGGCCGGCGTTGGTGGACAGTTACTCATGTCGGCAGATGTACCTCCGTAGTTATACTTTCTCTACAGAAAAGAAGGAGAGCATAACGGAAAAGACGAAACGGTGCCTGGAGAAAGTAAGAGATCATGCTGGAGCTTCCCTCCGGGCTTTGCCTCGACACCGCCGACGGCGGCCAGTCCGGCGAATTTGGATTGGGGACATGAAGAAGACGACTAAGGACTGTGCGGCGGCGGTGAAGAGGATTAGAAGTGTATCGCTCTCTGCAGTTCACTACGTCTTCCGCCGCCTCCTCTCCTGCACCACCACCGTTGAAGTAGCCGCCGGTGTTGGTTCCAAGGGGTAAAGAGGTAATTTGTTTTAATTACATGTATAATCCCTGCTTTAAATTGTTGTATCTATATATATTGCTAATTAGAATTTATTTAAGACTTCACTTAAATACAATCTTAGTTTTTTTTATTTCTGTGAGCAATTTCCTTAATTTTTTGTTGGCGTGTTTTTAGCTGATTATTATTATCAGTTGGTTATATTATTCAAATTTTACAACAAATATTGCGTGCATAATTTTGCATCAAATAAATATAGTGTAATATAACTTATTTACATTGATTATTATTTATGATTTTATAATATTTTAGATGCCATTAATTGTAAACAATTATTTATATTGTTTTTATTTCATCATCTGCTAATTAATTATGCATAAAAATCTAAAAGTATAATTTAAAAATTTTTAAGCTCTTTCAGTTAAAATTTATTTGTAATAGTTTTCTAACTGTTTTATGTGCTTTACATTTATTAATTAATTGTAAGATTTTTAATAAATTTAGATTTTGTTTTGGATAGCTTTCTTATTTTTTTCTTAAAACAATTTTCTAGTATAAAAATTAATTTTTTTTTACTAAAAAGCTGCTTTAAGTAGTAGTAAAAAAGGCTGTCTAACAAAATCTTAATTGCATATATTAAAAACTAAAATTTAGGATATGTTTGTAATAGTTTTCTTACTTCTTTACTTTTAAAATTAACAACAATTATAATTTTGTTTCACTACAATTTTTTTTTATGCTTTCTTATTATTTTTTAAAAATTTATTATGATAGAAAGTTATTTTTATAATCACGTAGCAAAAGATTTGTTGTAGGAAGAATATATTTTTTAAAATTGATATAAAAAAGCTTCATACTATAAATTTTTTTGAAAATAGCAAGAAAAGAGTATCCAAATAGAATTATTATTATTATCAAAAAACCAATGAGCAAGAAAATCATTGCAAATAAATTTTAAATTATTTTTCTCATAATAATTTTACAATGAGTTCGTAAAATAATGCACCCTTTTTAATGATGAAGAATAGCTAGAATAAGAAGTATTATGGCCGTTAATTAACAAACAATCGCTGGAAAGGTTAACAAGGACGATAATTTTTTTGTATTAAATTAATTTGGCCTCTAATTTTGATTTCTTTCATGTGATCTTTATTTATTTTTTATTAATTTGGATTGGAGATTATTAGAAATTAGACAAGGGGAATCCGGCTCATTAAAGCTAGGCAATGATTTGATATGGGTAGATATTAGCATGCGTGCGTGGGGCTACACTTTTTGATATTGCATGCAAATACTTTTGAAGGCTCATGATTTTTTTTTTTTTTGGAACGTGGGTATCGGCCCGCTGCCACGTCAGCTTGTGACACATTTGGCGGTGTCCACTAGTCTCTCGGCGACTCTACCAGCAACCAGCCCCACAAGTGCAGGACCCAAGGAGTTGTGCCATATGAGAGGGGATTTGAACTGGAGATGGAAGGTTCCCAACCAAACACGCCCACCAACCCACCTAAGCCCGATGGAGAAGGCTCATGATTTTACACGTAGCATTTTAAAAAGAAAAGTTAAAGGTGTTTTTGAGTTGATGATTAGCATTATAATAATTTTTTTTTATGTTAATTGATGTTTTAATTGTTTAAATACTTAAATATAAGAGTAAGTATTGTTGCGTGCGAGAATATACGCGGCGGTAGAGTTTGTAAATTCGCGTCCTAGCGTTGCACGAGTATTTCACACACAAACAGAAAAGAGAAAGTGAACACCAAGGGTTTTTACGTGGAAAACCCAAAAATGGGAAAAACCACGGGGCCTCGCCCAGTTGCAAATTTCCACTAGTGTTTTTGTAGATTACAAATGGCGGATTTCGTCCCACAAGTTGGGATAATCCAAGTACAATTTGTTTCTTCCAAGAAGTTTACAAAATTCTGCGAATTCCTGGCGTTTCCCGAAAATCCGGCAGAGTTCCGGCGTCTTCAGGCGGCAGGAAGAGTTCCGGCGGTGGTCGAGGAGGTGAGGAATCTCCTTTTCCCCTTTCTCCTCTTCTTCTTCTTTCTTCTGCGAATTCCTGGCGTTTCCCGAAAATCTGGCAGAGTTCCGGCGTCTTCAGGCGGCAGGAAGAGCTCCGGCGGCGGTGGTCGAGGAGGTGAGGAATCTCCTTTTCCCCTTTCTCCTTCTCCTTCTCTTCTTCTTCTCTCTCTTCACTTGAGTCCCCTTGGTGTAGAATGAGGGCTCTATTTATAGTTTTTCTGGAGTGGCATAGCCCGTAAATAGGCCTGAGATCAAGGGCGAACAGGGAGTGGTTTGAATGGACGGCCGATATCGAATCCTTTGATCATGCACCGTTCGTTGGACATTTGAAGTCCTTAATGATGTCCGAATTCGATGATCCTGGGCTCGTTGGATTCGTCTCGTCGAGCCGTTCGATTCGAGTATAAGCTCGTCAAAATCGGAGACCGTTTGGTAACTCAAATTGCGGTTTGAACCTTCCAACAGCGCTTTGAACCCTTGATTCAGACTCATTTGGGCTCGGATTGGGTTGATCTTGGTGTCGTTGGGTTCGTATTTCCGAGACGCTCAGTTTGACTATAAGCTCGCTGAAATCGGAGTTCATACGTTCCCGAAATTAATTTTGGAAGTTTCCAATTTGATTTTGCATCGAGATTCGTGCCCGATCAAGATAATTTTTTGAGGATGTATCAGTTGCCCCCCTATTTTCGGACGTCGAAGTTCCAAGAGTCCGAAAATATATGATTCAAAAATTTGTATTGGCCAAAAAATTGTTCTGAATATTAAGTTTTTCTTGAAACTTGATCATAGAGGCTTCGTTGAGCCCTGAAAGTTATAAAATTGAGTCCGGAACGTCGAAAAACATGTCCGGGGATTCCAAAAACGTCGAATTTTGACTCGTCGGGGCAAAAATACGGGCCCAAATTGGATTGGGCGACCGAACCAGCCGGACCGGCCGGCCGGCCTCCTCCGCCGCCGCCGGCGGCTATAACGGCGCGGAAACGCGTACCGGAGCACGTCCGCGCGAATGGGTGCCGCGACCGCTCCGCGGGCTGCCTGGACCGGTCCGCGGTCTGCCTGGACCGGTCTGCGGTCCGCCTGGACCGCTCCGCTTTGCCTGGACCGCGCCTTGGGCCGCTCCGCTGTAGTGCCGCGGCTGCTGCCGGCAACCAGCCAAAGGCTGGCCGTGATCCGCGTGATTTTCCACGCGGATCGGTGCGCTATCCGTGGTTTTTTTTTTTCGGAGAGAGGTGTGTCGGTTCGGCCCACCGACTTTATGGGCCCCACATGTACGAAAATAGTGTTTTTTGGCTATTTTTGGATCAAAAAATTCCGAAAAATTCCAAAAAATTCGGAAAAAATTTAGAAAATTTTGGAATTTCGAAATTTGCTATAACTCCCTCCTATCTTCTCCAAAACCTATAAATAGGCCCCTCAGGCCTTTAGAAAACTTGCACCTTCTCTTTCTTTCTCCCTCCGGTTCTCTGGCGGCTGAGGCTTCCGCTATTTGCGAGTTGGAATTTTTTCCTACTCGAATAGCGCCCCTCTTCGCGCGCAGAAACCTACGGGATCTCCCCCTCCGGCTTACTGACGGCTGAGGCTTCCGTTATTTTGCGAGTTTGGAATTTTTTCCTACTCGAATAGCGCCCCTCCTCGCGTGCAGAAGCCTACGGGATTTCTTCCTCCCCATCCGGCTTACTGACGGTTGAGGCTTCTGTTATTTGCGAGTTGGAATTTTTTCCTACTCGAATAGCGCCCCTCGTCGCGTGCAGAAGCCTACGGGATTTCTTCCTCCCCCTCCGGCTTACTGACGGTTGAGGCTTCCGTTATTTGCGAGTTGGAATTTTTTCCTACTCGAATAGCGCCCCTCCTCGCATGCAGAAGCCTACGGGATTTGAATGCCATTTGAGCGGAAGTTTGCTGGCGATCGACAATCGAGTTGAAGCCCATTAGCAGTCAACGATCGAGTGTGGAGCCAAAGGAGAGAGTTTGAGGGTGCGTTGCAAGTAGCATTCGAGCGAGAAGCCGATGACGAGTAGTAGTCCGTCGACGAGCAGAAGTCCGACGACAGGAAGAAGTCCGACTTCGGGTAGAAGACCGATGAAAATTCGTCGACGAGCAGGAGTCTGACGACGAGTAGAAGTCTGCTGACGAGCAGAAGTCCGACATCGGGTAGAAGTTCGCTGACGAGCAGAAGTCCGACGTCGGGTAGAAGTTCAACGTCGAGTAGAAGACCGACGATGATTCGTCGACGAGCAGAAGTCTGACGACAAGTAGAAGTCTGCTGACGAGCAGAAGTCCGAAGTCGGGTAGAAGTCTGCTGACGAGCAGAAGTCCGACGTCTGGTAGAAGTTTAACGTCGGGTGGAAGACCAAAAATTTGTCGACGAGCAGAAGTCTGACGACAGGAAGAAGTCCGACGTCGGGAAGAAGTCCTCTCCGAGGTTGTATGTCAGAACGTTTGTTCGATGACATTAACTTGTGTGGAAGAGGTCGAGAGAATCCACCAAGGATGTAAGGCCTATCCGAGGTTGTATGTCGGAGCCCTGCTCGACGACGTTAACATGTGTGGATGAGGCCAGGATCAAATCCCCCTGGGATTGATCGTCTGGTGATTGAGATACAATATGGATTGTGTATTTCTCGAATCACGGAGAAAGAGTTTGAGAAGTTTTTTCTTATCTTTCATAAGAGGAAAAATCATATCACAACAACATGAACATTATATTACTGCATTGCGTAAGATAGTACAATAGTTCCCTAGTACGACTTACAAATTACAAAGTACTCAACACACAAGATCTACGCACGGTGATAATACGACAACATTTAACTTGGAAGAAGATATTAGAGACATCACAGTGACACTCAACTCAACATAAAACGACAACAAGACAAGTAATATTTGCTAATACAAATACACGAAGTGCGTGATCATTCAATCTCTCCAACCATTTGAACAGTATTCAATGGTTGTCTTTGTTGTTGATTCTGCCCCCCAGTCGGACCAACTTCATCTCGGGTTGGTGTATTCTTGATGAATTGTCGAAGATATCCCTGTCGGATCAATCTCTCAACTTCTTCCTTGAGCTGCCAACATGCTTCAGTAGTGTGCCCACGGCTACGGTGGAAGTGGCAATATTGCTCCTGGTTTCCGACATTGGGCTTCAAAGGGTGTGGCCATTTCACATTCTCCTGATCCCGGATCGCCATTAATACATTTGCTTGGGATGTATTAAGTGGTGTATACTCCTTTTCTTGGCGAGGCTCTCGTCGTGGTGACGGAGACCTATGAGGTAGATTATTCTTCCCATGCTTTTTCTGCTGTGAGAAAGAATTATCCATTCCATGTGCACCTTTGCGTTTCCCGCTGATTTGTTCAAACTGTTTCTTGTGAGTATTTATAGCTTCATCTGCAGAGATTTGTGCCTCCACGCGATGGATCAAGTCAGCGTACGAATGGACGGTGTCTCGCATAAGGGCCGAATAGAAGGGGCCAGGACGAAGACCTCCAAGAAAGACCCCTCTGAGTAATTCAGGGTCTACTCCTGGAATCTGTCGTGCTTCAGTGGAAAATCGTTGAAAATACTCCTTCAATGATTCTCCCTCATTTTGGCGAATCCCGGAGAGGTGGGAAGAATCCTTAGCAATTCTTCGATTGGCCACAAATTGTTCGACGAATACTTTGGCCAATTTGACAAAAGAGGGGATCGTTCCAGGTGGAAGCGAGTAGAACCACGTTCGGGCCTGTCCTTTAAGGGTGGCGGGAAAGACCTGGCAGAGGAGCGCGTCTGATGCTCGTTGAATATGCATGATGGTTCTATAGTAGTCAACATGCTCATACGGGTCGGTTGTCCCGTCGTAGGATTCAACGTTTGGCACTTTGAATCCGACCGGAATGGGGTGCTGAAGAATGGCTTCAGTTAGAGGTGATGATTCCAGGAAATTCTTCTGTTGAAGAGCATGCCTCACATCTCCTCGGGGGAACTCTTCCCGTACCAATTTTCGCAGTTCGTGACGCAGGACATTCTGAGGGAGTTCCGCAATGTGTGGTTGGGGAGAGCCTTCGGGGAGATCCGAAAAAATGCGAGGATGTGTTGAACTCGCTGTATCGGCAATTTCATCTTCCTGTTGTGATTGAGGATGTCCCCTAAGTGGAGGAAGGTGAATTTCTTCTTGACGCTGCTCGAATTGAACATCTTCAACCCTTGGTGGATCCCGAGGGTGAAGGATCTCTTCCAACGTCGGCTGTCGATCGTCTCGTAGGAGTTGAAGAATCTCGTTCTGAGATTCTTCCATCTTCCGAATCCTTTCTTCCAAAGAAGGCCCTGAGATCCTTTCACCGGCAGCATTTTGCCCCCCGGGGTGCAAAGATACTGAGATTGGTCGTCTATGATTAATAGGCGAGTTTCTAGACTGACGAGAGTTGGAGGGAGAAGCTCCAACCAAACGACTGCTGCGCCTATTCACCATCGTAGCAGTACTCGAAGTAGTGGGATAGTTGTTCCCACAGACGGCGCCAAACTGTTGCGTGCGAGAATATACGCGGCGGTAGAGTTTGTAAATTCGAGTCCTAGCGTTGCACGAGTATTTCACACACAAACAGAAAAGAGAAAGTGAACACCAAGGGTTTTTACGTGGAAAACCCAAAAATGGGAAAAACCACGGGGCCTCGCCCAGTTGCAAATTTCTACTAGTGTTTTTGTAGATTACAAATGACGGATTTCGTCCCACAAGTTGGGATAATCCAAGTACAATTTGTTTCTTCCAAGAAGTTTACAAAATTCTGCGAATTCCTGGCGTTTCCCGAAAATCCGGCAGAGTTCCGGCGTCTTCAGGCGGCAGGAAGAGTTCCGGCGGTGGTCGAGGAGGTGAGGAATCTCCTTTTCCCCTTTCTCCTCTTCTTCTTCTTTCTTCTGCGAATTCCTGGCGTTTCCCGAAAATCCGGCAGAGTTCCGGCGTCTTCAGGCGGCAGGAAAAGCTCCGGCGGCGGTGGTCGAGGAGGTGAGGAATCTCCTTTTCCCCTTTCTCCTTCTCCTTCTCTTCTTCTTCTCTCTCTTCACTTGAGTCCCCTTGGTGTAGAATGAGGGCTCTATTTATAGTTTTTCTGGAGTGGCATAGCCCGTAAATAGGCCTGAGATCAAGGGCGAACAGGGAGTGGTTTGAATGGACGGCCGATATCGAATCCTTTGATCATGCACCGTTCGTTGGACATTTGAAGGCCTTAATGATGTCCGAATTCGATGATCCTGGGCTCGTTGGATTCGTCTCGTCGAGCCGTTCGATTCGAGTATAAGCTCGTCAAAATCGAAGACCGTTTGGTAACTCAAATTGCGGTTTGAACCTTCCAACAGCGCTTTGAACCCTTGATTCAGACTCATTTGGGCTCGGATTGGGTTGATCTTGGTGTCGTTGGGTTCGTATTTCCGAGACGCTCAGTTTGACTATAAGCTCGCTGAAATCGGAGTTCATACGTTCCCGAAATTAATTTTGGAAGTTTCCAATTTGATTTTGCATCGAGATTCGTGCCCGATCAAGATAATTTTTTGAGGATGTATCAAGTATATAATCCCAAACTTTTATAATTTTAAAATATATTTATATTTATTTATGTTTTATCAAAAAATGAATTTGAAAAAATAAATATCTTTATATAAAATATATGCTTAAAAGTCATTAGATTTGATTTGAAATTTGTGTAATAGAAATTAGTCATAGACAACATTAATCTCAAAATAAATCTAATGAGCTTCAAGTTCTTTCTTATATAACTTACAACATGATATATTGACATAATTTTTTTCATTTTTATAAAAGATATCATTAAATTGTAAAAATACCAAATAATATATTTTAAGTTACTTAGACTTTTTTACTTTAATTATTTATAATTTCACAACCAACTTTATTAAATATTATACTTATTCAAAGTAGACTCTAAGGCCGTGCGGTCACGGACATGCAACTTTAACATTTTGCTGTGTACCAGGTGACGTGTCTCATCCTGATTCGCCTCCAGACGGTCTGATGACCACACACAATAATTTCTCCACAATATCACCAATTAAGATAAACAAATCTTTCCCGAACTTCAATAAACATGACATTAAACTCTTTAAAAGGACTCCATAAGTAAACTAAACTGCTTGAGAAAGCCATATTCTCAAAGATCTCAACTCCACACCCAAGGTACTGTACCACTAAGTAGTTTCTTGGTAACAAAGCTCACCAATTAAGAATACTCACCATCTACTTAGAACTTGTTCATAATTTTAGCCTATCGGTTATAGATGGAAGCCCATCTCATTATGACGAACACAAATAATTAAGGGTTTTTCTAACATGCATGGTTCTATGAGATTATAATCATGTTGTCCAGAGTTTTGCCAATTGGTGAGGACAGTGATCATATCTTGATTAATTATCCATTTGTAGCTGATGAGCATTCTGTTGGAAAATTGGGAGAATTCTTAAGAGTTTGTGGAGCTTCTTGAGAGAGAGAGAGAGAGAGAGAGCTTTTAGTTGATTCAATATTTTTGGGTTTATCTATATATAAATCACAGTACTACAATCTCTTTTACTTGTTTTATTTTGAGAGAACTCTTATCAGCTGGGTTAATATCAAGATTTCGATTTCGTTTGGGACAGCTTTTATAATGTTTCTTAAAACATCTTTAATTAAATAATAATAATTTTTATACTAAAAAATTGATTTAAGAAACAGTAAAAAAGTCATCCCAAACGAAGCCTTTATTTGAGACAGCTTTCTTATTTGTTTGCTTTTGAGACAACGACCACAATTTCATTTGTCAATTACTTTCTTGTTGCTTTCTTGTTGGTTTTCAAAAAAAAAATTCTAGTGAAAAACTACTTTTTGTAATTAAAATAACTAAGGCTTTGTTTGTGACCGTTTTTTAATTGCATCTTAAAGTAGCTTTCTTGTAAAAAATTTTAATTTTTTACTAGAAAGCGAATTTAAGGAGTTGGGGTTGGAATTTTTGGGCTGTGGTTGTGGTCCCTTTGCTTTATTTTTTTGATTTGGTTCTTGCTGGAAGATTCTTTATGCTGAATCAAGGGAGCTCCAATTTTGATTTTCTGTTGGTTGTGGGTTTTGTCGGGCAATGATGTGGCTGTGGCTCGTTCCTCTGTCGTTGGCTCGTGGCAACCTTTGGTGTGGGTCTTTTGCTCGGTTGGATGGCTGGTCGTTTGGGTTGGTTGCTACGCTGTTCTCTTCACCAAATTGGATGGTCTGAGCGTAGCTTCGGGGGTGCTGGAAGCCTCGGCCAGTTACTGAGCCCTTCAAATTGATGTACCATGTATTCTCTTTGTTTTTCTGTCATTTTGTTTCTTTCCTTCTTGTTATCTTTAAGAAATAATAATAATAATAACATATAACATATGACAAATAGAAATATGATATATCACTAATTTAATAATTAAAAAAAATGAACTTTGACTTGAACATCATAATATAGTTATTATTAAAGTGTTATTGAAAAAATAGATGATATGATAGAAATAAAGAGGACAAAATTTATAGAAAATCAAATGACATGATAGCAAAATTAACATCTTAATTTCGATTTATTAAGCTTTAATTACTTCATCAAAATCTGAAAACCATATTTCTGTCTTTGCTAGTTGATATTTAAACAAGAAATCCTCTTCATATTTATAGAGTAATATTAATTTTCCTTAACCATCTCAGAACCTTCTTAGATCTTATACACCACCGAGCTATGCGAAAATGTATAACTATACGAAAAAAAAGAATGAAGTCAAGATGTTTGGTTCATTTCTTATCGATATTAAAAAATTTATTCACAATAATTTTAAAATAAATAAAAAAATTTAAGATATTTAAAGATTATTATTTTTTGGATGCATTCGATTAAAATTTTTTCATATAAGTATATAATATGAATTATCTATCATATCTTATTTGATGATTTAATATACTGAAGCAACTAAGCAGGATGCTATTCCACGCTTTGGTGCAAGAATTTTTTTTTTTTTTTTTTTTCTTACTGCTTTGTTTTCAGATTGCAACCATTTGATTACCGTTTTCTGTTTCTTTCAAAAAAAATTTGTACTTAAAAGCTGTTTTCTATAACAGCTTTAAAAATTTACTTTCTCAATAGCAACTTTTTTATTTTTTTTTATTTTTTTTAATATATTACTTTCTCTATAGTGATGCAGAACATCTTAGCTAAATTGTTCCTTATGCATATGTTAATTAGTTTGTTATAAATCTTCTAGAATCTTCTAGGATTCTTTAGGTTGTCTCTATTTGAGTATTATATATACATAGAATGTGTAAGAGGAAAGGATAATATGATAAATATATGATAAATATTATCTCTTTTGTGAGGCTTTAAGCTTGGTGTTGCCCTTGTTCCCTGAATTGGGATTAAATCCTTTAAGCATGTTCGATTCTTAAGCATGTTCGATTCTTCCGACGATCCAACTACATCATATAGCAACTTTATAAAGTATTTAGAATGATGTACCAACATAGCTCACCTTGGCCCGTTGGTTGAGAGTTTAGGTTTCCAACTAAGGCTTCGTTTGGGACGGCTTTTTTACTGTTTTTTAAGACGGAGTTCTAGTTCAAATTTTTGAGTTTTTGTACTAGAACTCCGTTTTAAGAAGAACTAAAAAAGCCGCCCCAAACGAAGCCTAAGAGATCTTAGGTTTGAGTCTTTATGTATGTGTTGTATGTATGAATTTGTTGTAAATGACTCAAAAAAAAAAGAATGATGTACCAAATGAGGCCTAAATTTATTAAAAAGTTGTATCTCATAATAAGAGGCGGCTCTCAATGTGGAAATTTAGGCTCAAATGGCCTCAAGAAACATGTGTTAGTTTAATTTAAGCTCATTCAACTCAGAATTCAAAGATAATTTGTATCATTGGGCTCGTCTTATTAAACTATCTTGACTATAAATTGTTTGTATCATATTAGTTGCTCTCTATTTTCAAATGTTAAAATAGGTCTAAAAATACTTTGGGCCTCATAAGTTTCTGATATAAAATCACTATTAAGTATTGGTTTCAAGTCTTGACCACTCCTAAGTTATTCTTCAAGATATGAACTAAGTTACTCACTCTTAGGCTTTGTTTGGGACGGCTTTTTTATTGCTTTCTAAAACGGAGTTTTAATACAAATTTTTTTTATTTTTGTACTAAAACTCCGTTTTAGAAAGCAATAAAAAAATCGTCCCAAACGAAGCCTTTAATCATAATTTCTCTTTTCAGCAAAATCATTAAACATCTCCGGCTAAAAATTGCAAAAAACATTTTGAGTCAAACTCCTCAAAACTGCAGAAATTAAATCCAAAATATTAAAAAAAGATATATTTGTTAAATCTCTAAATAAATCAAAATTAGTAGCTCTTGCAATCTCTTCCAAATCTTTTGATAAATTCTTCAAGGGATAATCGCTCGTAAAATGATAAAAAGCACATGCAGGAGTCCAAAAAAGATCATGAATTTACTATCTCGACTCCAAAAGTCTTAAAGATTACACAGCTCATTTCGGTCTGTTAGATGAAAGCATATCAATCAAAGAGGTATTGGGTTTGTAAAGGGGTGTCAATTTCGGGTCACGAGTCGGATTCGGGTCGAACCCGAATTGACCCGGGTGCAAACGGGTCGACCCTAACCAGACCAGGGTAGATAGAAATTTGAACCTGGACCCGACCTGGCGGGTTGCCGGGTTGATCCGACCCGACACGGGAACAGCGGGGTGCGTAGGCGAAGCAGGTGCGCGCGGGGGCGAGCGCGGGTGCAGCGGTTGTGAGACCTCGTTCCCTTACTTTTTCTCTCTGATTTGGATTTTCCTCCCAGGATCGTCCAGGACGATTTTGGACATCGTCCAGGCCGATATGTACTGTTCAAAATATCGTCCTAAGAATCGCCCTGAAAGCAGTCCAGACCGATGTGATTTTGTTCTGATCGGCCAGGACGATGTGGCGATCGTCCAGGCCGATCAGACTAAAGTTATAAGCAAATCAGCTCGATTCGAGGAGAGAGAAAATCATTTTAAAAAACAGATATTTTGAAGAGAGAGAAAGAGAGGAAAAGTAAAGGAAAAGCCGGATTTCGGAGGCCGCGGAGCGCTTTTCGTCCGACGCCGCTGTTGGGAAAAGTGAAGATCTCGAGGTAAGGACTCCGAATTCTATTTCTGTTTTCGAAGATATTGAGTTTTGACCGAGTTGTGCACTGTTTTGTGTTTTCGTAGTCGAACTTTTGACCCGATTTTGTATTGACACAACTTTCACCGCACAACTTTTGGAATGTTATAGATATGACTATTGTACACGATTTGAGTATTTTCTGCGACGATTTTACCGGTTGGAATTGATTCTACATGATTTTAATTGAATAGAAAAATATCAGGACGTGATTTGACTTGGATTTTATAGAATAATAGTCTTGTATTGATGTCGTGAATATTCGATTGTAATTTGGAGAAATTTGGAATTTGTGTTTTTTTGCAGGATTTTTGTGTAAATTTGATAGACTGTCGTTACTCTGCCCGATTTTCGTATGATTTCTGATTTGTCTGAAATTGATAGATTGAATTGATATGCATATGACTATTGATATGATTGTTCTAGATTGCTTTAATATTGATTATTGAATTGATTATTGATTGATTATTGAAATGATTCTTGAATTGACTATTGATACTGGAACACAAGTGGAACCTGGTTGAACGTTGGTTGGAGATTGAATTGACCTGTACAGGATGGTGGGCCGACGGGCTTTCCTTTAAACCATTGATCATTGATATAACGATTGGGAGTCATAAGGGGTTTATAGATATGCCGACGGGCGGCCGACGGGCAATAGAGTGACGACTCTTTTTATTGAAACCAACGTATGGATATCTACAACAGCAATATGGATTCTACAACAGCAACATAGCCAGTTGTTTGTACTTGTCCAGTATTATAGTATTGAAATGCATGTTTACTGTATTGACATACGAATTTACTGTTTTATCGATTTCTGTTTTATTGATTTGATCGGATTTACTATATTGTACGATTTCTTTGATTTCATCGATTGATTGCCGAGCATTGATACTACTGAGCATAGATATGGATATGGCTGGATATGGATATTATAGATTTATTGATATTGCTTATAGACTCATTGATACTATTGATCCTGCATTGTATTGATTGCTACATTTGAGTTATTGATAGGATATCGTATTGCTTTTCCGATTAATTTTATCGACTTGATAGTATATATTAGATTTGATTTGATTTGATTGATTGATTTAACGGATTGATTTGACGGACGGATTGACTGATTTGACGGATTGATTGATTTTCTTCTGTGTACGGATTTCTTCGAGATTGATGTGGATTGATTGAGCTTGGTTTATTGATTTGCCTGCTGCTGCATTGACTGGTTTTATTGACTATGGATTTCCGTATTGCATAGATTCATTGATCATTGACTGATATAGATTTGATTGACTGACATGCATATTGATAGCATCGCCGTACTTTGATTTCAGTTATAGGTATTATGTGACTTGCTGGGCTTTGTAAAGCTCATTATATGTGGTTGATATTTTCAGGTCAGGGCAAGGGAGCAGAGGATAGGAATTGATCCAGATCTTCAGGTTTTTGTCTTTTGATTGATAGTGATTCTTTTGTACTCAGGATAGATTTCAGTACTGGTGATCGTAGAGTAGTTCCTGAGTATTGTACATGACCTTTTGAGATATGAATCGACTTGTATATTGATGTTTTAAATTTTATAGATGTTTGATAGATTGTTAATTGAAGGTTTTAGATAGCTCTGGTAAATTGTTTGAGTAATTGATTGACATTCTTTCCAAGTTAGATCTTGGGGCGTGACAGCGGTGTACCAGCGGGCGAGCGCGGGTGCAGCGGTGCGCCAGTGGGCCGCACGCTTGGCACAGGCACGGCAGCGCGGGCAGCTTCGCGGGAAGGTTCGGGGCAGCGGGGCAACTTCGCAGGCATGTCCGGGGCAGCGTGGGATTTTTTAAATTAAACGGGTTTTCGGGTTTACCCGGCAACCCGTCGGGTCAACCCGAACCAGACCCGTTTTTTCAAACTGGTCGAATCTGCGAACCCGAACCCGACCAGTTTTTCTAATGGGTCGAGTCCAACCCGGATTTTCTGGGTCTGGTCCGGGTCGTGTCAAATATTGACAGCCCTAGTTTGTATCTTACTTATATGATGTGTGTGAATTTGACTTAATTGGCATAAATACGAAAGGGTAAATGTGGGCTAATGCGAACTGCAAAAGCGCGGTCGAAGATGAAAATTTCAGTGGGCCAAGGCAGCCAATTATGGACGCGTAGCCGGGGACGAAGGCGAACCGCGGAAGGCACACAAGCTTGTTTTCAATTGCATGAGTTGAGCTTGGGCTCGCCTTTTGAGCTCGACTTCGAGCTCGGAATTTTGCTCACTTCGAGCTCGATTTAGGCCTGACTTGACTTGACTCGACTCATTTGCACTCCTACAAATGAGCCAAGTGCTAACCAACATTATCGCGAGGGTTATCGTCGTCTTTTTTAGATAAAGCGATTGTAATGTTATATTGAATATTGATGGAGGAGCATACTCTTTAGTCTTTAGGATTACATATATCCAAAAAGGTTTTAAATCATATTTGATTGAGCTTATTCAAATTATGATTTCATGATGTTTAATTTTTAAACTTGTTAAAATAACATTTTTTTATTCCCTCATAAATTAAATAAAACTATTATTTTTATAAGAATACTTGCTTATATAATATCTAAATTTAATTTATTTATAAAACTAATATCTTTTTATTTTTATTTCAATATCACAACTGAATTTAGTAAAGCTTAACATAATCAAAATTGCATTTCTTTTTGATACGTCATAAAAAAAAAATCTACATCGGGCAAGAATCTCGAAGCAAATTCAAGTTGGAAACTTCCGAAATTAAAATTGGGATCATCTGAATTCTGATTTCAACAAACTTATAGTCGAACTGAACGTCTCGAAAATACGAATCCAACGACACTAAAATCGACTCAATCCAAGACCAAATATGTAAAAATCAAGGGTCCAAAGCGCTATTGGAGGGTTCGAACCACAATTTGGATTACCAATCGATTTTAAAACATGACGTGCTTATGGTTGAATTGAACGGCTCGACGAGACGAATCCAACGAGCCCAAGATCACCAAATTCCAACATCACTAAGGCATTCAAATGTCCATCAAATAGTCCTTAATCAAGGGATATTCAATATTGGCCGTCCATCCAACCACTCCCCATTTACCCTTGATCTCTCACATATTTACGGGCCAATGACACTTCATAAATCTATATATAGACCCCTCCTTTCTCTTGAAAAGGAAGACTCCAAGCAAGAAGAGAAGAAGAGAAAAGAAGGAAGAAGAGAAGGAAGAAGCTCCTCCTCGACCACCGCCTGAATTCTGCCAAACCACCGTCTGACGTCGTTGCTCCGTCGGACCACCACTTGAGGACCTGAGCTCCGCTGGACCACCACTTGAGGCCCTGAACTCCACTGGACCACCACTAGAGGCCCTGAGCTCCGTCAAACCACCACTTGAGGCCCTGGGTTCTGCCGGACCACAACCTAACGCCCGGACTTCCGCCGGACCACCACCTGAGGCCCTCACCCTCGTCAAACCACCACCTGAGGCCCTCACCCTCGTCAAACCACCACCTGAGGCCCTCACCCTCGTCAAACCACCACCTGAGGCCCTCACCCTCGTCAAACCACCACCTGAGGCCCTCACCCTTGTCATACCACCACCTGAGGCCCTCACCCTCGCCGGACCACCACCTGAGGCCCTCACTTTTACCGGACCACCACCTTAGGCCCGGAATTCCGCCGGACCACCGCCTAACATCATTGCTCCGCCAGACCACCACTTGAGGCCCTCACCTCCACCAGACTTCCACTTGAGGCCCAAACTTCTACTGAACCACCACTGACGCCAAGACTTCTACCAGACCACCACCTGACGCCTAGATTTGTGCCGAACCACCACATGTGGCCCGGACTTCCCTCGGACCATTGCCTGATGTTGTTGCTCCGCCGGACCACCACTTGAGGCCCTCACCTCCACTGGACCACCACTTGAGGTCTGAACATCTGCCGGACCACCACCTGAGACCCGACTTCCGTCGGACCACCTCCTCACGTCGGACCACTACTTGAGGCCCTCACCTTCACCAGACCACCACTTGAGGCCAGGACTTCTGCCGGACCACCACCTAATGCCCGGACTTCTACCGGATCACCACCTAAGGCCGGGACTTCTGTTGGGCCATCATCTGATGCCTAGAGTTCTACCAAAATACTGCCCTACTATAATGGTCTTTCTGACCCCAATCTCCAGCCAACTACAATCATTTGGACTCTTGTCTCATGCCGACTATGGTCCTGCTGACCTCTGTCACCTACTACGGTCCTTCCGACTTATATTGCCAAACAACGGTCTTTCTGACCTAGATCTCCTGCATACTCTAGTCCTTCCGACTTACACCGCCGGACAATAGTCTATCTGTCCCCGATCTCCTGCCTACTACGGTCTTTCTGACCTCTATCCTATCAACCATGGTTCTGCCGACCAAGCAAACATGTATATGTTTATTATTGTAACTCCCACCATGTAATGTGCTCTATATGATGTACATTTATGACATCAAGCCAATGTCTTCTCCCATGGAAGGACCTCATTTGTAATCGACTACAAATACTAGTGGATTCAATATTAAAACTGGGTCAGACCCCGTAGTTTTTCCCCCTTTTTCAGGGGTTTCCAGGTAAAAACTCTGATGCCTCTTATAAACGGTACACCCTCTATCTAATCTACTTGTGTGCTGGATCTTTGTATAATACTAAGACGTTAAACTATATATTTCTCGACCGCCGCAAATACTCCATGACTCAACACTTTTATTTTTTAAAATATTTAATCAATATATCATGATACACATAAATACTGAGGTTTTATTTGTGACGGTTTTCTTACTGCTTCTTAAAGAAGTTTTTTAGTTCAATAAATTTAATTATTTACCAAAAAAACTACTTTAAAAAAGTTATAAAAAAATCGTCTAAAATAAAACATGAATCTGGTATAACTCATTTTCATACGTTAAATGGTAAATTTATAAATAATAAAATTTAAATAAAATGTTTATGCGTAATTTTCCCTCTTATAATTCTATTATTAAAAAATCAATAAAATTATAATTAAAAAGTACTTTGTGATTGGGTGGCTTTACAAGGAATCAGCAAATCCAGCCTGTGAAACTTGACCACCAGTCATTGCCTTAAGTTGGAAGTCCGGAGCATCCGAAACTTCCACGAAGCTTCCTCCTACAAATTAAAATAATAATAATAATCTACGTAGAATCGCACTTTGCCATAAAAGTAAACTTAATAAAAAAAAAAGGACTACTCTTTGGCTTCGGGGCCACGGTATACGTAACTTGCTCAGTTGCTCCTCCTTTTGGTCCTCCCAGCGCGATCCGAACGACGTGGCCGATTTTTGGCTTCGTCCTTTTGATAACCGCGGGGTTGAGTGGATTGTAGGCACAACTTACCACTGAAGCATAATTAAATTACATCCTAATAAAATTATAGCTGTGCTTAATGATGCTTATTGATAAAAAAATACCATCATAATATCAATCATTAAGACAAGAATAATATTTTTATCTTTAAGAACAAATTATATTAAAAAAGAAAGAGTAAAGAGGAATGGAGAAAGAAAGCTTTTCTTTGAACCTTACATTAATAGATAGAAAATTATCCATACAAATGAAGCAATGATGAAGCTCATTTTGATTACAAATAAGGGAACTTTTATTTGGTCCGGTGAACGTACGCTCCTCTACGTTCGGCCACCAATATTTTAGCGCCACGTAGCATGAAGAAAAGTCGCCGACCCGACCCGCCGTTTTTTGGGTTCTCGCACATGCGTTTTTTAATTCCTTTACAAACCGAACAACATCCCATCACTTTTTGGATATATTTCAAATATCTAGTTTTTTCTATCAATACCGAGCAAATACTTAGCAATACCGAGCAAATCCTGAGCAAATACTGAGTTGTACCTAGTTTTTTCTAGCAAATCCTGAGCAAAAAAATAAAGCATTCCTAGATTCCGCTCCGGGTCAAGTCGTCGGGCCGCGCGGTAAAGAGTAAGAGCACGTGGCGATATGTTATTGGCGGCCGAATGTACCTCTACGTCAGGTCAGAGGACGTAATAATTGTTCCAAATAAGGAGATATTGGGTTTGAATCTAACGTATAATGTGTGTGTGAGTTTACTTAATTGATATAAATATTCCCAAAAAAATTGAAAAAACAAAATTAGATAGCAACCAAAAATTGATTTAATATTCCATTGAAAAACATGCTTGATATAGCATACAAAGTGACATGATTAAAATTATTTATATGTGACATCTAAAAAAAATTTGCATTATCAACATGAATCTCAAAGTAATATTTGAATTAAAAATTTTAATAATTAAATTCAAGATCATCAGAACTCTAATTTGAAGAAACTTGCAACCAAACTAAATATCCCAACATGGTGAACATATCAATGCTATAAATGATTAGATCTGACTCCTAATGAGCTTAAAGCAATCACTTGAATTATATTTGCAAATATTTGAACATAAATTACTAGAATATGTTTATATTCAAATAGAGCAAACGACCTCCAATTAGAACATGTTTATAGTCAAATTGAGCAACTTGAAAACATGAATTTAATGAGTCAGATATCACTTTATTCTTACATCATTAATATATTGAAATGTTTGATAAATAATCTACAATCAAGAGAATCAATATGAACAATACAATAAAGTGTTGTGAATTCTAGTCAAATTATCAAAATGTTCATCTCAAAAAGCCTATAGATAGAAATTCATTCTCTACATAAGGAGATGATTCAGAGCCGAGAGAACTAAAGAATTCTCTTGCATTTTCCGACTATCACTCTCAACGACCACCACAAGCAACTAACATCACCATTTTTTACTTCTATCAAACATTTAAATTTATTATTAAGTTTTATTTAATTGACTGATTGTGGCTATCAATTGATGTAATTCCTACTAGTACTAGAGAACTCTAATGATAATTTTCAATTGCAAATAATCATATTTCTTCAATTGTAAGGAATATATGTAACTCAAAATATGAGTTATAAACACAAGCTTCATGCTCTACTGAAAATTCTTGGCCTGCTCGAATTCTTCTTCAAAATACTTTTAGTAAGATTAGGAGCTCAATCATTAGTAATATTAGCTATCGATGAAAGCCTAAATTACTTGGTAGCCTCCAAACCTCTCAACCGAAAGAAATGCCTAGATAAGTCTCTTAGCCACTTTGTCAAGCATCAAATAAATGGGTCCAATATTTTATGGAGTTATAAAGAATTATTTGACCATATCTAATATTTCATTTGTTTGGATATGTCGGCACAAATGAATTTCCTATAACCATTAGACGTTCGTTTTACAAACCGATTTCACTATAACATTCTAAACATGCTAGGCTATTTTATGAATATTTTTTTTATAATTTTTATAGCTCCATATTTGAGGATATAAAAGAATTTATATAAATTTTATTCTAAAAATTAAACAATAGACATAATTACAAATACGTCATTATCATATTTTATCATAAATATTGTTGCAGCTTGGAATATTCTCTATGGTAAAGAAATACATAGTTGGATAACAACATGACAACTGTTTTTAAGAGAGTGTTGGCATATTTGTTCTGTTAGTAGAATTGTAGTCGACGGAAGATGGTGGTCGGAGGACAGTAGCAGGCAGGCAACATAGTTCAGAGAGAGTGTTATCTTCAGGTGATAGTGGTTTTACGGATCATAGTTGGCAGATAATGGTGGTCAGAGGGGTCATAGTGGCAGGTGATGGTGGTCGGAAGGATCGTAGTTGATGGACCATAGTAGTCAAAGGAAAACTCGTTAGTGGCTTTCATATGGAGGTCCAACAGCGATGGTCCCCACCCCCGTGTGAAGGTTGGGAGGGGTTGTTTATATATATAGATATATTTTTAGTGGCATCCATAGTTAATATGAATTCAGGTTAGCTAACTAGAAATGATTGACTTATTCAGATTGATTAGAGACATGTTAGCCTATATAGGAGGGTGGTCAACGGATTTTTCTTTAAAATAAGGTATGTGGAATTTTAAGGAATGAATATTGTTTTATATTTTGATGCATTTAATTTTTGTTGCTTCTGATTTTGTCTATAAATTAATAGAAGCTCTTGTTGATTAATTAAGAGATTAATTAAAATATAAAATTCTTCCAAAATTTGATATTGGGATATATATTACATAATGATCATGTCAATTGTCATTTATTATCCATGCCAAAATTCATCACTAAAGACTAGTTGATACTTGTTATCAATTTATGTCAGTAATTTTTCATCAATTGATGCTTAATTTTGATGCAATATTAAAATTAGAATTTTAAAAATTAAATTCAAGATCATTCAAACTTTGACCCCAACAAGCTTTTAGTTGAATTGAATGTCTTGATGAGATAAAGATGTCAAAAGCGTCTCAATTTGAGTCCAAATGATCTCAAATCAAGTAATTTGTAGCACGATTGAAATCATCTTGACATTAATTAATCAACTAAAACATATTTAATAATTAGCAAAAAAAATTCAAATCTTATATGTTTATAATCAAGACAAGCACGTCAATGATCAAAGTTTATTAAGATCAAGATCAATCATTCTATGGTCATTAATAGACTTTAATGTTAAAAAAATAATTTATATTCAAACAAATCAATATGACCTAAGTGTTTTGAGATATTGGAAGAGATGTGATAGTCAAACGACATTAGGTTAGTTATGGTCTGTTGAACGAGCTATGGAGGTCAAGTGATGTTAATTGAGATTCTACGATTTAGCTCTATTGATCAGATGAAGGTGGATGAGTTATGACGGTTAGGTGACGATTGACATATGATTACAACCAAGCGACAATGATTGGGCGATAATGGCTGTTGGCGATGGTCATCTATGTTGAGTGTTGAACAAGGCTCATGTGCTCTTTATAATCCCATCATCATTCGAACACAGTTGTTCGATCTTCATAGCTCGCTCATCATCATCCGAACACCGCCTCTTGACCATCGTCATCATTTTTCCCTACTCTTTGAATATTCTCTGCTATAATCATAACAAATTAAATAAGTATTTTTTAATTTTATATAATCTCATATTCTTCAATTTTTTAAAAAAAATACAATTCTATAATTACTGCATCAGGCCGCATTACTTTTCTGTTCTAAATTCTTATAAAATTTGATTTTTCTTAAACTGAATCTTTAGGCATCACAGTGGCTTTCTCTGTTTATGCGAAGAATATTCCGAGCCCCGCGACAAATATTGTTTTCTTCTACAGGGTGCTTTCAAATCGTCATCTAATTCTGTGTGCGATCATCGTCAACATACTAATGGAATCATTGTTGCTGCATCGAACGAGTGCTGTTTCTCCATCTTCCTCCAACTCCATTTGGACCGTTGATTTCACTGTAATAAGAACATCCGAAGCCTTTTTTATTTTGGTAAAATCATCATAAGTTTATGATAAAATCTTTATGAACAAATGCTTAAATGATTTTACTTAATTTTCTACATAAACAGACAAAATAGAATGATTGGATTTTTATTTTTTATTCCCGTTGTTGGAACGACTTTCACTATTAAATCATACAACTGCTACAGTGGCTTTTTCTCAGCTGCAGTGTGATTTGAATTACTGATATTTTAATGTGAAAAATAATAATTAACAAGACTTAGGCTTCGTTTGAGACGATTTTTTTATTGCTTTTTAAAACGAAGTTTTAGTAAAAAATAAAAAATTTTGTTTTAAAACTCCGTTTTAGAAAGCAGTAAAAAAGTCATCCCAAACGAAGCCTGAATAACGATTTCTCCTACCTAATTTTCTATAATCGATAGTCAATTTCAACTATCTGAGAAATAATCGCCTATATCTAAAGCAGGACAAGAACCAATGGAGAGGACTCCATATGTTTCAGTCGTTCAAAGTTTGATGTATGCTATGATATGTACGAGATTAGATATAACATATGAAAACAATAATCTTATTATTTAGTTTCAATTACATAAAAAATTAATATTGTAGGCACAAATTATTTTTTTAGGACTGTTATGTGTCCGTTTTATAAATCTATTTCACTAGAGTTTTTTAGACATGTTAGTCTATTTTATGAATTTTTTATATAATTTTTTAGTTCAGATATAAAAAGAATTATAAAAATTTATAATTAAAACTAATCAGTTTATATAATTGTAATTGTACCCTTTGCTTTATTGTTAAATATCCTATCCCACTGCACCTAACTTTATAAATGGCCATTTCTTTTCATTTCATTTTAACCAGATAAAAAAAGCAGAAATAGATAAGAGACAAAAAAAGTAAAAATAGAATAAAAATAGAGGAGAGAGGAGTTGCAATTTGAAGTTCTTAGGGTCATTTTTGTCAGTCAGCCCAGTTTAAAAATCTGCTCGTCTCAAGATAGACTACAACTATCCTACCTCTCAGTGCTGCGGTACTCTAGACCCCGGCGTCGTTGTGTTGCCAGACAGACTGTAGACAAATAGTTGAGATCCAAAGCGCTCCATTTTGGCGTCGCAGTGCTGTGAGGCTGGCTGGACAATTTTTTTTTCTAGTTTTTTTATTAAAAGTTGCATCATTTTGTAGTTGTATTATATCTCTTGGTTAGTTCTAAGTTGAGAATGTTGCAATAGAGCACAAAAGTAATGAGAGAGTGATAAACAATAGAGATCTATATTATTTATCCCAAAATTTATAATGAATTTCTTGGTGTGGTGCTACTCCATATTTTTTTTCCCAATTTTGAGATTTTTCACATTAAATCTTGGTGTTCTTGATTTTCGCAGCATTATCTATTTCTTATTTGTTTATGTGCATGATTTCACTTCCCACAACATTGGCAATAATATTTAGATGACTGTGGTGGCTAGTAATGATGTCAGTGCCAAATGTTAGATAACATTCTAAGTTCATAAGATCTTCAAGCTCTCTCCAATCTCATACCTAATTCCCCTTTATGTAGAATAGAGGTTTATTTATAATACTTTGGGAACATAATTTTGAAAATTTAGACAAATTTTCTTAATACTTCATCAAATTGCTTATATTGAACTAATTATTCAAAATGTAGTTTTCTTAATGATCTCATAATTGAGTATCTTGTTGAATTAGTCTAGTAAATCCACTTGATTAGACTATAATCATGTTAGAATTCATATCTATTGGTCCTTGAATTAATGTCTTGAAACTTTCAATCGTACTTAGTATGCATGATGTGGGCTTATTTGGACTCGGGTCGAACACTTTTTGTTCTATTGGGTTTGTCTTGTCAAATTAAAGCATACTAAAATTAAATTTTGGATAGGGGCGCCAATTTGGTTTAGTGGGTTAGGTTTGGGGTTGACCCAAAATTGATGCGACTCTGATATGCTTGACCAAAACCTAATTTGTTTATCAAATAGGTCAAATACTTTGACCGGAAAACCCATAGTTTTTTGTTTCTTTTTACTGTGGCTTGGGGTTGGTTTGTTCTCTTTGGTTATGGGTTTTCTGTTTCACTGTGGTTTGGGTTGTTTTGTTGGGAGGTCTTGTTGTGGTACTGGTTGTGGAGGTGGTGCTTAACTTTTGTTTGGATGGGGTGTTGTGTTGATGGTTTATTGTTATGGTTTTTTTTTTATTATTCTCTCTTTTATTATGTTCTGTTTCTTACCTCTTCTTCTGCATTATTATGGTGTTCTTTTTTTGCAGGTTCCCTTTTGAAGGTTTGTTACTATTGTGGTTCTAGTGATGTCTGCCTGATTGTGTTAATTGGGTAGCTGCTCTTTTTGGGTTCCTCGGCTTTCTTTGATCATTATTGTCCTTTCTACTCCTTTGTTGTTCAATGTTTCTTTTCTTTTATTTAGCTTTTTGTCTTTGTTTATCTTGTAATATATTGGATCGATAGCTAGTAGGTTTTATTTCATATGATGTATTTTTAGAGGGATACTGATTCACTAAGGATTTGTAATCTTTACTTTAACTAATATGTAGGCCCCATAGTGAGGATTTTAATTAAAAAAAAACTCTTATAGGAATTTGACTTGAAGCCTCATTACTCATAGCCCGAATCCAACCAATTTATTACATGAATGTTGCAATTTTTTTATCAATATTACTTGTATAGCTCCAAATAATGCCAGTCTATTTCATACCCGAATGATTATCACTTGAGTTTCGACTTAGTTTTAAATTTTTGGGTCAAACCAAACCTAGCTCAAAAATTAATTGGGCGAACATTTCAAACCCAAAATCAACTCAAATAAAACCGTATCAATCCGAACTGCAAACCTATATTTTCTTATTCAACCTTCGATCAGATTGTCGGATCGGATCACTCATAGACATCACCAAATATATATCATTCAAAGTTTAATTTAAAAAAATATTTAAATATAAAATATTTCATCCAAAATTTTGTATGTCAATCAATTTTTTTGAGGGCACATCAATCATACTTCTAAAAAAATGATTAATGAGGATCATTTTAGATCATTCTAAGTCTCAATATTGACAAGACAATGACATAGAGCGCTGACTCACCATCGCACAAAATCTTAAATATACTCAGCATTCCCTGTACGCCTTCCCTTGTCACTTCTATCAATAGTACATTATTTTATTCAATTTAATTTAATATTACAACCCACAATATTAATAATTTATAATTTTACGAGAAATTATTACCAGCGGAATCTGAACCTGAACGTAACTCTACATTCAAATTCTTAACTAAATTAAGATAAAAAATTTTTTTTCTAGTATGACCCGACGACCCGACCAAGCCTAAAGTGTGTATAAATTCTTCTTGTTTTGTGTACAACTTATACATAGTGTATGTACATGGGTGTACAAGCGGATCGGGCCGTTGGAGCTTGCTAGAGCTATGTATCTTCATTTAATTAAAATCTGGATAGAGAGCTACTTCAGGACTCCGCTCGTAATTGTTTCTCCAATTTTAGACATTTACAAAAAAACTTCCAACAATTATTTAGCCTATTTTTTATCCGAAAATATTCAATTTTGTTGACCAAACACTTGTTATAAATAATTTTTTTAACAATTAAAAAAAACCGTTTTCTTATAACAAATGCCATAGTTAATTTCATTATCTTATTATTAAAATATTCATATATGCACCATTCATTCACTAATCATACAGATAGCCATCTTACAAATATTTTAATTGCAAAACAAAAAGAATTTTAAATTTTGGATATTAAAATTCAGTAGAAAATATTATTATTGCTGAAGTTAGGAGTGTAAGAGAGTTAAGCCTATTTATGAGCCTGCTCGGTATCGCCTCAATAAATGGCTCAGGAGCGAGTTCATTGAGTTGACAAGCCTCAACTCATTCGCTGTGAGCCGATACATTTAAAAAATACTAATATAAAATACACTTAAAATATATAAGCATTCTGGATTTTAAGTACAAAATTATTTAAATTTTTTTGAAATTATGTCTTACTTTTTATATTAATTAATTCTTTATTATAATTATTGCTCGAATCATAATCATTTTCTCGTTTTCAAAATAAGGGAACCGGCTTGTTAGTCTGTACAAACTCGTAAACTGAAGCTCGAGCTTGAACTTGATTAATTAATCAAGCTCAAGCTCAAATTTGAGGTGACTAGAGCTCGGCTCGACTCTGACTCGTTTACTCCCTTAGATAAAGTCATGAACTGTTCATTTCTAAAATTAATAAAATCAAATTAAAATTACGATATGAACACAGATCAACTGCCTCAACTCTTCGGATTTATTAATTTTCCTTTTTTCTGACTATCCAATAAACTAATCTAAAGGAATTTTCCAGGAAACTTCGAACCAACTTAATTTGTTAATTAATTAAATTCTACTGTTAATATTCTAATACGTTATTCAAAGCATGACTTCTTGCTTAACACGGCGTCAATGCCAAATAATATCTACGTTTTTTTTAATAATCTATATAGATTAGGGCTATCAAAATCAGGCCACGAGTCAGATTCCGGTCGAATTCAAAATTGACCCGATCTGAACCCGACTCATTTTTACAAACAAATCCGATATTTCAACCCACACCCGATCCACGCGGGTTACCGGGTTGACTCGACCCGTGGACACCGCAATGACACGATAGCAACAACGGCTCGACAACGCCACCAGCGACGGCAGACACAACGCTGGAGACGAGATGCCACTCACACCACGACAACGTGACCGATGACTCACGCGAAGAGATGCAACTCGATGCGACGAGCACTTGATGTAGGGCGGCGCGGGCACTTGTCACGAGTAGATGTGATCAAAGGGTTTCGATGTCATTCTAGGTCATTTTCGGATTTCTAGGTCAACCAGAACCCGATCCCTATCAGATTTTTGAAACAGGTCAGTTTGTTGAACTCAAACCCAACCCATTTCACAAACGGGTTGACCCTAATCTAAAATTTTCAATTCTATTAATATGATCATCTAAATTGAGGTATGAATGCCCTTTCACAACTTATGATGTGTTATTCTTGATTGAGGGGTTTCAAGTTAGCCATTAAAAAAAATATTTATAATATGTTGGAAGTGGTTTCTATAGACGATGCTATACTAGAACGTCTAGAAAATTTACAACAACAGCATATTTAATATCTTAGTTTTATATAAATATCTACTATTTACATAGAAAATTTACAAGAGACCAAAATATTTTATGCAAAAAATTCAAAGAAGGAAAACAAAGGGTTTGGCCCAATCTTAATAGTATATTATATAGTTATATATACAAGGATCCATTATTCTTCATAATTGGAAAAGACTATTATTCAAATAAGAATAGTTGTTTGATTCTCAGTTTAGGGATTACAAAAGTCCTGTGTTCATAGTTAGACATTTGAAGTCCAATAATGATGTTGGATTTAAGTAGTCAGACAATATCAGTCAGATGATGAAAGTTAGTTGATGGTGGCAATATCTGTTGATCATTGCCGATGATAGTAAGAAAATTTCATAATGATTTTTAGCTCTCTCAACTTTCAAACCTCTTCCCACGAAGAAAATGAAGCCATCTTGATAGCCTTGTCGAGAGATACTAGTAAATTTGACAAAAATCCACAGTATTCTATTAAACAACCCACGTTGATCCTGCTGATCCTACATTATTTATCTAATATTTGAGTTCTTTAATGATACTATAATTAAATGATAATGAGCTCATTGGATTTGTCTCATTTTGCTACTCGGTTTGACCATATACATGCAGTATTGGAGATCATTTATCTTTTAATTGATGTCCCAAAGTTTATAAATACATTTAAGGATTTGATTTAGGTTTATTTGGACTCACATCTAATCACTTAGAAAATTAATGATTTTATCTGATCAAAATATTCAATTCAACTATAAACTCATTAAAATTAGTGTTTGGATGATCATAAATTTAATTTTAAATATTTTTAATTTAAATAATATCTCAATATTCAAGTTGATCAAGTAAATTTTAATTAATACTAATATTTATTTACCACATCTCAATTTTTTATTAAAATTCACTTTAGGTTGTTCTCTTATATTTTTCATGAGTACTTATTTGGAATTGGGCTCAAGATATTTAAAAGTTCAAATCATATATTTGATAAATATTTTTATAATAAAAAAGAATATAAAAATATTTTAATTAGTTTAAAATTTAAATATTAAATTTAAAGACATCAATATTTAAATTTAAGATATTTATGCAAAAAAATTATATTTTGATATAAAATAGGTAAAAACAAAAAAATATTATATGAGTTATGAAGACTTAGAATAAATATATAAAGATACAAAGATGTGTTCTTTTACGAAATATATGATTAATAGCATATATCATATTTTTTTATGTAAAAATATTAATTGATAAACTATATAACTCAAATTTATAATTTAAAAAATAGTATTTTTCTCCAATCATCGCCTCACGGTCACGAATCCCTTTTCACATAATTTTAAGAAAATCTGTTGAAAAACGACATTGCAAAATCGTTTTTTTATTTGACTTTAATGGAAAATCGACTAATTATAGGAAAAGTACAATTTATTGAAAGATGCGGATTAAACTGCAAATGTTGGTTCCTTGCTCATCCGCCACTGCACCTCCCTAAACAAGGGATCACTTTTTTTCTCTCTCATCTTTCTCTCTCTTCCGGTTCTTTAAAGGTCTTCACCACAATTTTTCTCAAAGAACCGGGCCAAACAGGTGCGACCCATCTTGGTCTCTGGAACGGTTGTGATAGATCGAACATAACCTCTCTTTCTTTTCTCCTGTCATCGCTAGCTAATTCTAACAAGCAACCCTAATCCCTTGCGTCTCTCCTTCTCCAAGCGCTCGTGCTCGCTCCAAGCTCAGATCCCGACGAGTTTTTGTTCCTTACTTTCCCCGTGCATTTGAATCATTTCAGCTTGGGTTTCCGCTTTCCTATTTTGGGATTTATTTTTGGATCGATCGATAGACGGCAGAACGCTGTGTTGGGCATCCGTAGAGATAGTACTGGTGGATTTTTTTTCGCCGTATTATCTCTGGAACGGTGTGATTTCTTGTTTCTCACGAGCGATCTAGGCTTGATGGGGAAAGGCGGGCAGGATCGGGGGCGTGGAGCCGGTCCGATGCCTCATCCGCCGCCTTCCTCGTCTTTTCCAGCGTGGGCGAGGACGGTTGCTGAGTGTCAGGCCGAATTTGGAGTTTCTGCGGACGTCGGACTAACCTCGGCTGAGGTTTCCCGGCGGCTGGAGATATACGGCTTGAACGATCTCGAGAATCACTCTGGGCCATCGATCTGGCAATTGGTGCTCGAGCAGTTCAACGACACGCTTGTCCGGATACTTCTTGTGGCCGCGGTCGTTTCCTTCGTTCTCGCGTGGTATGATGGCGACGAGGGCGGCGAGATGGGGATCACGGCATTTGTGGAGCCGCTGGTGATCTTCTTGATTCTAATCGTCAACGCAATAGTAGGGGTTTGGCAGGAGAATAACGCTGAGAAGGCGCTTGAGGCGCTGAAGGAAATACAGTCCGAGCATGCTGCTGTGAAAAGGGACGGGAAGCTCATACCTAGCTTGCCTGCTAAAGAGCTTGTCCCAGGTGATATAGTTGAACTGAGGGTTGGGGATAAGGTTCCTGCCGATATGAGAGTGCTGTATTTGATAAGCTCAACTCTTAGAATGGAACAGGGGTCTCTTACTGGGGAGAGCGCAGCTGTGAATAAGACCAATCACAAGATCGATTTGGAAGATACTGATATTCAAAGCAAAGTGTGCATGGTCTTTGCTGGAACCACTGTAGTTAATGGGAGCTGTGTGTGTTTGGTCACGCAGACTGGTATGAACACGGAAATTGGTAAAATCCACTCCCAAATCCACGAGGCTTCTCAAAGTGAAGAAGATACACCCTTGAAGAAAAAATTGAACGAGTTTGGAGAGGTCCTTACCGCTTTAATTGGCGTGATCTGTGCGCTTGTGTGGCTCATTAATGTAAAGTATTTCTTGACCTGGGAATATGTCAATGGCTGGCCGAGAAATTTCAAGTTTTCGTTTGAGAAGTGTACCTATTACTTTGAGATTGCAGTCGCTTTAGCTGTGGCTGCAATTCCTGAGGGTCTACCAGCAGTGATTACAACTTGTTTGGCACTGGGTACAAGGAAAATGGCAGCAAAGAATGCGCTTGTGAGGAAGCTTCCTAGTGTGGAGACATTGGGGTGCACGACTGTGATTTGTTCTGATAAAACTGGCACACTGACAACGAACCAAATGTCAGCGGCAAAACTTGTGGCTATCGGGCGGTGGACTGATAATTTGAGAAGCTTTAAGGTAGATGGAACTACATATGATCCTAATGATGGGAAGATACATAATTGGCCAGCTGGTAAGTTGGATGAAAATCTGCAGATGATTGCAAAGATTGCTGCAGTTTGTAATGATGCCAGCATCAGTCGTTCTGGGCAACATTTTGTTGCTACCGGTGGGCCTACTGAAGCAGCCTTAAAGGTACTTAGCCTGAGTTGGTATCTTTAACGATATCTGTGATATTTTTATGATAATCTTTAAGGATTGTTTCATCCGATGTAGGAAGTCCCTTTTTTGTAGCAAAGCGGATACTCTGCTTTGATAATTCTGTTAGGCTCTTAAACATCTTAGACTATTATTTGATCTGCTATTTCTATTGTTGCATATTATGATAATGCGTGTTTGAATAATCATCCTTAACATCGTTCTTGTCAATTGTGTATGGTAATGAAACACCAAACAAATTATTCGTTTTCATGTTTTTGGCTCTGCTTGTTCGTATGCTTCTTCTTTTGCTGAAATAGCCTAAATATTTGCAGATTCATAATTTCTGAATATGCTCACTCATGTAGGTTTTAGTTGAGAAAATGGGATTTCCTGCTGCGTCTGATGCTGCATCTATAGGTTCCACAGATACATTGAGTATGTTCGCTTATTTTATTTTACTTTCTTCATTGAATATATAATTATATATGAATTTTTAATGTTTCTTTGTTGCTTGTAATTGAAGGATGTTGCCGATGGTGGAATGATGTTGCCCCTAGGGTTGCAACACTTGAGTTTGATCGTACTAGAAAGTCCATGGGAGTCATTGTGAGATCAAAGACTGGAAAAAATACCTTACTTGTGAAGGTGACATCTTTTCTCACATCCTTAATGAGCTTTTATTGCAAGATTTTTCTGTCAATTTACACCTTCTATTTGAACTGATGTTTTGGAAGGCATAGGTTCAGACTGAATTTTTACTAATTATCACATAAGTGATGTGTTTAATCTTTGCCTAGAAAGGTAATTATTGCACGTGTCATTACAAGCTATCTTTGACTGCTGGAAGTGTAACGTTTGGGTGATGGAACTTATATACTGTTCTGTTTATGCCTTTGTTCTCTATACTAAATATCATGCACGCAGTACCGATATTATGACTAGCTGATTCCATTAAAGCATATAGCTCTCTCTTATGCCTGCCATACAATGATTTCTTTTTTTTTAAAGGAAAATTGAGGGCTAGAAGTCAAATTTTAATGTATTGCCTAATGAAAGCGTGAATGACTTTTTGATTCATTTGATTGAGTGTTGTCAAAGGGAGGCCCATGAACTTATTTAAGGTGATGAATCTGATGGAAATCATTTATCCTAGTTACTTGATAATGATTTTTAGGCAAAAATTTTGGAAATGCAAGATGTCTTCAGATCTAGAGTTCCTAATATAATTAAATGGTGCAATGAATGAAAATCACATTAGAAATTTGTATATTAATAATTTGTTAATTAAAATGAGAACTTGTTCTCATTTGATTTAAACCCAAAAATTCGAAAAAGTTTATATCAATAATTATCACCTAAATTAAATTTATCAAGAAATTTGAAATAATCTAAATCCGAAGTCGTTGAATATTTTTTTGACCACAAAAAGCATTTAGTTGTAACAAATTTGACTAAAGTCAATCCCAATTGCACTCAAAAAACAATGATGAATTTTGTGGTAGAAATAGAATAAAGTAAGAGATCACCAAACATAAAAGTTTTAGTGCACTCAAAGAATCCTGCATTCAACAAGCACATGCAAAATAGGAGGGAATTCAAAATTTTTAGTAGGAAAAATGTTGTTCTAATGCAGGCCTTAATATTTGATCATTATAATCATCTGAATTTCCTGAGTAGTTGCAAAAAAATTATCTAGTCACTGAAAAAAAAAAATCTCACTGTGAACTAGTAGGATCGATGGATAAGCATGGGGTGTAAATGCATAGAAATAGTGATACATTATAACTCGATGATAAAAAAATAAGGATAATCGTAAAACTGGAAATGCCAATCCTGCCTTCCCCTCAAAATTTCACTTGAAGAGTTCGCTTTGCTTCATCAACAACAAAGCAGTACATTTCAATTTTGTTATAGTATCCAATTCTTGTAGCAAACAGTTGCAAGTGTTGGGTTAGAAGTTCAATATCAATCTACTTGGCTTGAATGCCATTTAGCTTTATCATGTGCTCTATCAATGTGCTATAATGACGATTTAATTTATATCTAGATAATATAATTTAAGTGCACGCTATTTTGATTTGGATATGTCATGACCCATATGTTTTATCTTCCAAAGTTCAACACTCCAACAATTGTTCTTTGATGTGTCCTGCATAATTTTAATCACTAACTAATTGATATTTTTGCAAGTGTAAATCAGGTGCTGCTAACTTGTTTGATTGATCATCATAACTTTGTTTTGTCTTTGAATAAGTAAATCACTCAGCCATTCTGATACGTCCTATAAAGTTTAATAATCAAAGACCATTTTGACAGGGGGCTGTGGAGAATTTATTGGAGAGAAGTGTATCCGTGCAATTGCTTGATGGCTCTATTGTAAGGCTGGATGAGAGCACCAAACGTCGAATTTTGGAATACCTGCATGAAATGACATCTACTGCTTTGCGATGCCTCGGTTTTGCATACAAGGAAGAGCTTTCAGAATTCAACACCTATGATGGTGAAGATCATCCTGCTCATAAGCTTCTACTTGATCCATCTAATTATTCATCCATTGAGAGTGATTTGGTTTTTGCTGGATTAGTTGGGCTTAGGGTGAGTTTAGATGCATTTTTTAATATTCCATTTACTGGCATACCTATTTATCATCCACTTATTTCCTCCTGTTATTTTCAACTTTTTATCATTTTGTTTCTCTACTTTAAAATGGCTATAGGACCCACCCCGTGCTGAAGTACACAAAGCAATTGAAGATTGCAGAGCCGCTGGAATTCGTGTGATGGTAATAACTGGAGATAACAAGGAAACAGCAGAAGCAATTTGCCGAGAAATTGGTGTATTTGGTCCACATGAAGACATCAAATCGAAAAGCTTTACAGGAAAAGAATTCATGCATTTACCTGATAAAAAGAAAACATTAAGACAGAGAGGTGGGCTTCTTGTCTCTAGGGCGGAACCAAAAGACAAGCAGGAAATTGTTAGATTGCTTAAAGAAGATGGAGAGGTGGTTGCAATGACTGGTGATGGTGTCAATGATGCTCCAGCTTTGAAAATGGCTGATATTGGTATTGCTATGGGTATTGCAGGGACAGAGGTACTTGTTCTTATTTCAAATTTATTTTGTTTGGATCACCAAATCTAACAAATATTTGACTCCTAGTGTTTTGGAATTGGAGATCTGAAAATTTCAGCATATTTTTTAGTTAATTTTCAGGGGTCAAATTTGAAGTTGATAGCCATTCTACACTCATCAACTGGATACTTAGTTTTAAATTATGACTAGCTTTATGTCTTTATACTTTACACAACCATACTTAGTTCCCTATTAATTTGTCTACCAACAATTCTTAATAGCTTAATTTTGGACTTGATATCCCTGCAGTTGTAAGCTTCACCTCCTCATTCAACCCATTCACCATGAAATACATCTCACTCCGTACACTTACACATAGGCATCATCCCCTTTAAATATTGGCATCCTCAACTTCCTCACCCTAGGATCGTCACAGCCCCAACAGCTTCTTCCTCCTCCAGTGTAGCAGCTGTCTTGATCCCTCCATATTTCACCTGTGTATCAAGGGTGGGACTGATGTGAAACAATATGAGATGAACAAGAATTGCTTTGGTGAAATTAATAAAGGTGATGAAATTGATCTTGCTAATAAATAAATCTTTGCTTGCTCAAGATTAGGTAAAGAAAAATTTAATGTGAGATTTAGCAAGGGCAAGAGATCACATGTAGAGAGTACGTTGACTTGCAAAATAACAATTAAACATTTAAATAATGCAAATGGCGAAAGATAACAAAGCCCCAAATTTAAAGTCTAGATCCTTCACCTTGAGATCCATCACTCATATTGAAAGTGGTGGCTAGCGGAAGAGGACCGTAAGTAGACTTAGCGATGCCACTAATAGGCAAGTGATCTTGAGAGGACTTGTCGCCGGGGAAGGAGCCGGATTCGGAGGAGCGGGTGGACGGCCTTCAATGATCCACGTGTAGATGGAAAAGTGGTCGTCGATGGAATCCACTAATGTTGGTAGAATCCGGTCCAAATATTCTTCGATGGTGTCGTCGAAATCAAATCCGACGTCGAAGAAGGGCGATCTGAGGATGTTAACTCTTCCTTGGTTGTCGTACTCAAACCCGAAGTTCCACTCGGGTTCCTCCATGCATTCTTGAAGATGCGAAGGGGTGGTCGCCGCAAGAAACTCTCAAATGAGGGGGGGGGGAAGAAATGTGGTGGCGGCTTGGAGGGGAAACAGCTTAATCCGGCGTGAGGGCTTGGGAGGGACGGCTATGGTGGAGAGGCTAGGAAAGAATTTCAGATTATTTTCAGGAAATCTGAAATTATTTCAGGTTTAGGTGAATGGGAGGGAATAAATTTGAGAGTTTCAAATTAATTCCAAAGGGGGAAGGATGGGACGGTAATGGGAGAGAATTTTGGGGCTGATTTTGTGGAGATTTAGAATTAATTGGGAGAGAGACGGCCAAAGAAGGGGGCCGACCAAGCATAGAGAGGGAGAGAAGAATTAGAATTAAGTAGATGGGGCCCTCATGATTAAACAATGATTTGAATGGAATCTGAAATATATTTCAGATTTTTGATAACAGGGAAGTTTCCAAAATAGGGCTCTTAATTAGGATTAATTTGAATTTCAAATTCAAATTTAAAACTAATTAATATGAAGGCCTAAAATTAAGGAATTATTTTAGGCAAGTAGTAAAGGACTCAAAGGAATTTGAAATTTGAATCCCGGACCCAAGAGGGGTCGGCGGCAAGCCTGGATGGCTGCAAGGGGTTTGGCGGCGGGGCCTCTTGGCCGGCGGTGGGGTGCAGCCAGCGGGCTGTTTGCCGGCAGGTGGGGAGGGGCGGCGGGATGGAGGTTTGGGGAGAGGATTGTGAGGGGAAAATCAAAGGAGAGAAGGTCACAGGTCTTGGGAAGAGGAGGGAAGAAATTCAAGCACGCAAACCACAAATCTTTCTCCTCTTAGAACTCACGAAGAGATCTAAGACGCTATCTCCTCAAGAACTCACCAAGAGATCAAGAGGAGTTTGGGAACTCACAAAGAGATCAAAGAAGTAAAAATTTTCATTCATCAATAATCTCCAATACAATGACAAAGCCTTTTATATAGGCTAACTAGAAATACAACACATAAAGAAGACAACGCCCTTGGGCTACAATAAGCACTAATTCCCTCATAGGGGTACAAAAGAAAAAACATGAACTAGAAATGACATGAATAAAATAAAACGTCAAAAATAAAGGCTCTGAATCATGGCCGTCGATCGGCGTCTCCGGCGATGGTACACGTGTCGAAATCTGATGTCCCCATCAGGGACTCCCATCTTTCTTCCATATGTTCTTATATGACCTGATCTCATTGTTTAGCTTGATCCCCTCCATCTCCAGTTGCCCACTCCCCTTGCCCGAATTGCCTTCCATAATGGTCGACCACCACACCACCTCCACCACAAAATTACCTCCTTGTTGTCCCCCTTCTGAAAACTCTAATCCACCCTTTATCGAAACCCTAGGAGGTGGATCTTGATGCAAGAAACTCTCCTCATCAAACCCCTTCTATCCGATCTTCTTTCCCTTACATTCGGCCAAGGGAATCCCAGTCAATCTTGATTAGGATTAGCAATTGGAACCGTCAGTGTGGTTTTGGATCGCATCTCCATGAGCTTCTCATCATCTCCTTCATAATTTCTTTTCTCGTTGGTTCAGCCATAGGAATCGTCGGTGAAACTTTCGATTGCATCTCAATCATATCTTCTATGTTTTCAAAGCGGTTCTCTATGGATGATAGTCTTCCTTCCATGGATGAAAGCCTTCTTTCGATGGTTGAGAACTTCTCTACCACTTGGGATTTGATTTGCTCCAATTTGCCTTCCTGCACATCCATCTTTTTTGCCGTCATAGGTCCTAAAAAAGTGCTCTAATATCAAATTGATGCACCATGGAAGTAAAATCAGCAAAAGAACAAGTTGAAACTACATGATTACAAAGATAGTGGCTGATTTTGTATTATTTCTTCTACACGAAAGCAAGATACAGATGATCTACAATTCGAGAGGTAGATTGTCTCCCACAAATCCTAGTCATTGCTAGGAACTCTCTGCGAAAGAAACTACAACAAAAACAAATCAAAACATAGTGAAAATAAAACAACCTAATTACTTTTAAATAAACTATCATATTGCTTATCTAGAAATATATAACTTTTATGGGATGAAAAGCTTCATAAATTGCTAGTAACTATCATCTGTAGAGGTTGGTAATAAAAAACCATGAAGAAGATTTCATCTGTTTTAAGATGTGGACGCATTAAGTTTAGTACTTGGTTAAGACAGCATTTTCCTAATTATGTGTAATTTATTGTTCGGTATCTCCAGGTTGCTAAGGAAGCCTCTGATATGGTTTTAGCTGATGACAATTTCAGCACCATAGTTGCTGCAGTTGGCGAGGGAAGATCTATATACAACAATATGAAGGCCTTCATAAGGTTTCCCCTTCCTGGATAGCCTTCATTTGAACTTGTTAACCACATGTCTCTCACACTTATGCTTATTGTTATGAACCATTTTAATAGTAATTGCATTGCACCAGTTCATTAATTTATTATTTCATCCATGGCATATGATATTTACTTTAATTGTATTTTTACAATTGCCCTAACATCAAATTTCTGATATTTATAGTATGATCATTGCTGGAGCTTTGATTGCTATTGATTGGTATTACAAATGAATTAATAGAAGTGTACATTCTTCACATTTTTTAAAACTATTTTTAGTTTTTCATAATTGTTTAGCAATTTTTCTTTGAAAGCTTTCCAAGAAGCATTCTAAGTAGTAAAGCATTATATTTCCCTGCCTAACCTTCAAAGTGCTTTATTTCAATAGTCTTAAGAGGTACAACCCTATTAGAATTCCGTCTCAGCTTTGTGCCGTGTACGTTTATGACTGCCTAACTTTCAAGTGTTGTTTAGCTGTTATATACCATTGTAACACTTCATTTTTTCTCGCTTTGTGTGGAACTTTCTTTTTGAGGCCATCTTTGTGTTGATTTTGGATTTTTCTCTTGTTACATGCATTACTCTATACTACTATGCTACAGTTTTAGGGAATCTGATTTCTTTTCTAATTTGCCTCGATGTTTCTATTTGAAGGTACATGATCTCCTCCAACATAGGTGAAGTTGCATCTATCTTTCTAACGGCAGCCTTAGGTATTCCTGAAGGGCTGATACCAGTTCAGCTTCTGTGGGTCAACCTAGTCACAGATGGTCCTCCAGCAACTGCTTTGGGATTTAATCCTCCAGATAAAGATATCATGAAGAAACCACCTAGGAAAAGTGACGACTCGTTGATCAGTGCCTGGATCTTGTTTCGTTATCTGGTAATTCTCTTATTAGTTTTGTGGTCTATTCACTTAGCAGTGTGTTGAACAATATATTTGTTCTAATATAGTTTCTAGCTATTTCTCCAGACATTTTGAAATATTTATGAAATCTTTTGTTAACATATGGCCAAAAACATTTTTCATTTTGAGCCTTATCTAATCTACACATGATGATTTAGCTTACTGACAGTTCTTTATTATAAAATGCCACTTGTCTAGGACTCGAAAACATGTTTTGTTGGAATTTCTAGAACATATTAGGGCCTCGTTTGGGGCGGCTTTCTTAATGCTTCATAAAGCAGCTTCTTATTACAAAAATTTTTAATTCAATAAAATTTTATACTAAAAAGTTGCTTTAGAAAGCAGTAATAAACCTGTCCCAAATGAAGCCTAAATCAAGTCTCTTTCATTGAAATGGTTGTATTGATAATTTTTCTTAGCAAGCACACGGGAGATTTTTCTGTTGGTTCACAAGTAATCTCAAGCAATTAAATCAAAGTATTTGCTCTCTTGCAGGTTATTGGGTTTTATGTTGGGATTGCTACTGTCGGAGTTTTCATTATATGGTACACTCATGGATCCTTCTTAGGCATTGATTTGAGCGGTGATGGGCACACCTTAGTTACCTATTCCCAACTATCTGACTGGGGCCACTGCCCCTCCTGGGAGGGCTTCAAAGTTACCCCATTCACCGCTGGAAATCGCATATTCTCTTTCGATTCCAATCCTTGCGATTATTTTCAGACCGGCAAAGTTAAAGCCATGACTCTCTCTCTCTCCGTCTTGGTCGCTATCGAAATGTTCAATTCACTCAACGCCCTATCCGAAGACGGAAGCCTGGTTAGGATGCCTCCATGGGTCAATCCATGGCTTCTGGTGGCCATGTCAGTGTCCTTTGCTTTGCACTTTTTGATCTTATATGTACCCTTTCTAGCCCAAGTTTTTGGGATTGTTCCCCTCAGCTTCAATGAATGGCTTCTAGTTCTAGCAGTAGCTTTCCCAGTTATTCTGATTGATGAGGTGCTCAAATTTGTGGGTCGGTGCAGTAGCAGCAGCCCTTCAGCTGCTGAGAGAACCTCAAAGAAACATAAGGGCGATTAGCTGATTAAAGCAGGCGGTAGTTCTACCCAAATGTTCTTTCATTATCGACCTGCTACTCTTGTTCTATTCTTTTCTGAATCAGAAGCAGGTTTCAGACTTCCATTTCACAGTAGAACATCAGGAAGGGCTGAAAATTGAACTGGGCTTTCTCTTCAAAATTGAGATTTCCCGAATGAATTCCACTATTGTTTAACGTTTATTCATAAATTCTAAGACGACTTTAATAATTCTTCTAAGTAAATTTTGATCTAATTGATAGTTTAGGCTTGCAGCTTGTGGGAGATGTCAGAGCTTCTTGTGTACTCCAGTAATCGATCTTTTCTACTTTTAAAGCTGGTCATCTCTGAACTATTTATCCACGTTGACAGTAGCTTCATTGTCGGTAATAAGTTCTTTTTTTTTTCTTTTTTGATACAGTATTATTTACTATGTCTTTTGATCTTAAATCGATTTACGAAAGCACTTCTTTAAGTTTCCTGTCATTGCTGTCAGCTTTAGCTTTATCAATTTTATGGTATGTTTTGTAAACTTTTCTCTGCGTATCGAGTGCTGTTACAATTCGAGTTAATTCTTCTATCTTTTTGCTTCTTGTTTAATTAGTTTAGGCTGCATCTTATTGTGCGAATTTTATTTTTTTTGCTATGCATACTTTTGAATTTGTAATTTTATTTCTTTTTAGTGAAACTGATTCGTTATCTAAAACTGAATATATGGAGTGTAATTTTAATAATAATAGATCTAGTAAGGGGATTGTGACTTTGAGCGATCAAGTCATTAATAAGAGTACACATTTTATATATCTTATATCTATTGTTCATAGTGATTTTGAAATAGATGAGGATATTATCAGCAGAAATCAAGTTGGATGGTTGAAGTGGAGGAATACATCGGACTTGTTGTGTGATAGAAAAGTACCCTCAAACTTGAGGAAAAATTTTATAAGATAGTGGTGGACCTTCAATGCTTTATGGTGCCAAATGTTTGTCATTAAAAGAGAAGCATAATACTAAGTTAAGTATTGCATAGATGAGGATGCTCATGTAGATGAGTGGCTTTATTCTTAGAGATAGGATATGAAATGAGAATATTTGTGAAAAGGTTGAAATAGCACCAGTGGAAAATAAGATTAGAGAGAGTCGCCTTGGATAGTTTGGTCATATAAAATGACAGCCTTTCAATGACCCGGTTAAGCAATTGGAGGTATTATATTTGACTTATGTTAATAAGGTAGACGTAGATCTAAAAAAAGTTTGATTAGAGAATATTAAAAATGATCTTTCTTCATTAGATTTAAATGAGGATTGAACTTTTAACATGACACAATAGAGAAAAAAAATTCATGAAGTTAATCCCATTACGTGGGACAAAGGCTTGATGTTATTATTGTTGTTATAGTGAAACAGATTCGTTTTAAGATAAATTTTATTTCTATTCTTCTAAAATTTATATAATGTATTGTAATAATCTTTCTTATGATTATCAATCTGGATTATCCAATGACAAACATTCAAAATTTCGTAATTCATTATCTTATGAATTCTTTGAATGTGATACTTCTGTTGCGAAAGAAAAGTTAATTTTATTCTAGTTTATTTTATCATGAGCTTAGTTATATATGTTTTTAATAAATTTTTTTTATTTTAATTTTATAAAGATTTATATAAGTTCTCATTGTCCTAATACAAACTAATTTTTATCATAACGTACCTCATGTTTCATGCCAACTATACAAAAATTAACTTGATCTAAAATTAAATTATGCTCAAATCAAGCAATTAGAAATATGATTAAATTTTTTTAGACTAATTATTGGGCAAATATCTTTCAAATTTTGTATGATTATATAGTCTAAATGAATGTCTTAATGAGACAAATCTAATGAACTCATAACCGCCCAATTCCAAGTATATTAAGGCACACTGAGTTATTAAAAAAAAATTCAAATAGTAAAAGAGAATCAATTAAAATTGTTCAATTGAGTGTCCTAATTTATGATAGAAACTTCTAAAATGCAATAACCAATAATGTATAAACAAATCATACTTTTATACCTCAATGATGCATCACCAATAGCAATCATTAACTAGCACAAACGGTCGTCATCGCCTGCCCACTATCGCTCATCATTGATTATTGCTAAGTTAAAATCATCCGTCCTCCTACAATCGCTATCATATTTTTCATGATGATCATCCTTACCCAATAATCAGCACTCATTGTTGCACATTCTCTGAAAATAGTGCCCTTCCCGTTCATCGAACAACACGAGCATTAATCACTATACATCATTTATCCATCAACCCCAACATCCTCTACCATCATCACTAGATACAACACATACAATCCAAGCCTTATAATCTTACCTTCTCTAACAATGGAGGTATCATTGTAACCTTTAATTGAGAGAGTGGAATTATTTCAACAAGGCTAAACTCCTTTTTTTTTTTTCATTTTTTAATTTTTCTTGTACAATATTGTGTTGCATGCATGATATAGATTATTCTTTTTTGTGTGTAGGATTAACATAAAATACTTAAAAGATAAACTCTTCGCTAATATAAAATTTTTGTCACACAATAGAGTTTAGCACTATGTATTAATAAACAAAACAAAACCATCCACTCTTAACTCTCATCACTCAGTGAACCTATCGATACTAGACCTCTACTCCTTTCATTGCACCCTCACACCCCTTCAAATAGTTCAATCATTCAATCAGGGGCAATAGAACTCTTTTATAACTCAGAGCTCTTAGCTTATAAATAGTTCAATTATTACATGGTCAGCAGCCATTATTATCAAGTATGAACATAAATATAACATTTGAATAAAATATTTATATAAAAGTTATGAAAAACTCATATTGTATGAAGTATTACAATTTTTATAATAATCTTATTATGTTGTTGTGTCAACTCAGCAACCTCAAAGAATTCTAATCCTAGAGAATTGACTATTGATGGTAGAAAAATGCCTGCCTTAATGACATCTAAGTGATCATTGAAAATGAAATGTAAACAAACAGTAATATGAAGCAAATATACAAACTAAGGCTTTGTTTGAGACAACTTTCTTGCTGCTTTTTAAAACAAATTTTTAGTACAAAAATTACTAGAAAGCTGCTTTAAGAAGCAGTGAGAAAACCGTTCCAAACGAAGCCTAAGGCTTTGTTTGAGATGGCTTTCTTACTGTTTTTTAAAACAAATTTTTAATACAAAAATTAAAAATTTTGTACTAGAAAGCTGCTTCAAGAAACAATAAGAAAGTTGTTCCAAACAAAACCTAAGAATTCATTTGGGACAGTTTTCTTACTACTTTAAGAAGCATTCAGAAAGCCGTCTCAAACAAAGCCTAAAATATTCCTACAAGATTTTAAACTAGAGTTATAATATAATAGTAACCATCCTACATAATAATAATAATAATCAACCTTTCATAAAGGATTAATCTTATCAAACCGAGCAACAAAAGTGAACATTAAGCCCTTACCTTGATCCTTATTGAAGTAGTGACTGCAAAAGAAAACTTCAACATTTTATTAATGAAGGAGAAGTCAAATAATGGACATTTAGGTAAACATTTATTGAATTTTGATGACCCAAAATTTTAATAGAATTTCACAATCCATTGAGTATACTAATTCCTTGGTTTGAGAGAATTGGACATGATAAGTACAATGATAAACCTTCCACCATCATTATTTCAAAGAGTCTTATCTTCTATTGTTGAAGTAATTAAACCATATCATAGAGGGCAAATCATTATATCCAAGGGTTACCTTTCATAAGAAGTCTCATAAATTAAAGTATTTGGACGCCCCTAAATTGTTGGCATAGAAGTATTTCTTCTAAAGATGATAATTGATTTATTTAATCAGAGCCATCCATTGAGGATAATATTTTAGTAAGACTAACCTAACTTATTAATGATAAACTCCAACTAGGTTCTTCAAAGATTATTGCGCTCTTCCAGTATTAGTTGGGTACTCTTCGTCATGATTCAACTAAGGGAAACTCATAATAAAGAAAGCTCTATATCAAGTAGTGGAATAGCTTATATAGTGCAAGAGCAATTGGTGTAGAAAACATTGTAGTAAGATAAGTAGTCCAATAGGCCCTTCAAATTTCTATCAATTTTTCACGCCACTATCCGACTATCGCTTATGATTTATGAGGAGCTTCTAATCAATTGGACAAATATGTTATTAAAAGCCTCAGCCAAAATCAATTGCTCGAGAATAATAAATGGATAAATATAATCAATTGATATTACAACGGGCATACAGAATAATTGATTTTTGTACTTTGGAAGGTGATGCCATCATCAAATATAATTCAAGATGGGTTCCCAAGTCTATATATGACATTGTTTCTAAAAAAATTCAGCACATTTTGTAACCTTCAATTGAAGGAACTATTAGCTTTGTGTGAAATCTTATTGTGTCGATCAATCGAATTATACTATTGTCTTTAACCTAAATACTGCTAGCCAAGCTCGTACGGTACGTTCACCAAATAAATACATTATTGCTCACTTGTAAGTAGCAATAACAATCTTTATTAGATTTAAATGAGAATTTGACTTTTAACAGGACATAATGGAGAAAAAAGATTCATGTAACAGATCCCACACAATGGGACAAAGGCTTGATGTTGTTGTGGGGCACTATGTGCTCAAAACTCAGTGGTTCCAGCATTCACTATTTTGCATCGGTGGGGAAAGTAATATCTATTATTTTTAATCAAAAACATATCATATAATATGTAAAATCTTATGTAAACAATTCCATGACTCTAATGAAATAAGAATTAAAAACAAATTCATTAAGCATAATACAATTACTTCATTAATCATAATCATTACATATTTATCATGAATTTTTAAATATAGTAATTGAACTATATAAAATTTTGTTTGTGTTTAAAAACATTGATGAGTTACTAAGGTATCCTAAAATTTTCCAAAAAAAAGAAAAACTAAACTATTAAAATATTCATAAGATAATGTGCATAGGCTCTTTGGTTTTATAAACCTGAGCTATCAAATCTGTAACTACTCTGCCAGCTGTAATATCTAGATCCTTCAAAATTCATATCTTAGACTTAAATAAAAAAAAAAATTTATAAAATTCTAGCACCCTTCCAGAGTGAAATTGCTCTCTTTCTACCACCAAAATCACATTAATGAAAGCAAGGGAGAGCAGAAAAAGGTGCCATCCTCTCTCTCAGATAAATCAATCAAATGGGTTGTTAGTTTCTTATTTTTACTGATGTAGTGTTAAATTATCTTATAAAAAGGTTTTAAAACTACTATCACTGACGTAATCTGTGCTCGAATTGAAAATGAATAAATAAAATATTAATCACTCTAGGTTATTCTAAATAATATTGGCTAGTTTGAATAACATGAAATTGAATCAAATACACTGCTGATTGAATCACATTGTTATCTAGAAAATACTAAACCAAACAGAACCAAAATTGATTTAATTTTAAGAAGCAGGAATTTTGATTTCACTAACTAATAATTCAAGGCTTCCAAAACTTTCGGTCTAGAATATATAATCATTTTTACTTCTTTGCATGTCCAAATTATAAAAAAAATTATATCAAAGCCTCTTTAATTAAGTAAAAAAAATGAGATGGCTAATTAACATATCTCAAGTTTAAGACTGCAAATAATCACCAAGAACTCTCCTAAAAAAAAAGTTATTAGTCCGGTGCCTGCAATTGCACACCGTTTGTTCCAGATGGATCAGTGTTTGAACAACATGCCACAGAAATACAAGCTTATCAGAAAGAATTAAAAACAACGGTTTGTGGCATGGGCATGAAGATGCTGAATTGAAACTCTAATTAGCTCACGAGTACAAGGAATAATATCATTTTCAAAATTTTTTAAAAAATACATAATTGTCAAACAAACTAATATTTAAGCATCCCTACACAATTATAAAAAAAAAACATAAAACCCTCACAACTATCAGAAGATCTAAGACGTCCAAATAGGTTGGCAAAACCAGATAAATTTGCACTGCAAACGAAAAAGTAGCTTTCACTCCGCAAAGAAGATTTTTCCCCTCTTTTGGCAGCATATGTAGTCAAGTTGATCTTTATACCACCTCAAAAAATTAGAACGAAATATCAATTGAAATGAGTTCAGAGAAAAATAGAAACAAAAAATTGCATCATAATTAGTTAAATGTTACAAAAAATTATCCATTTATATATACGGTAATAAAAAATATAGTTTAAATGGGCTCTTAGAGATATGAAATGGGACTTGTTCTAAAGTTTTCCTATGCCCAAATTCAAGCAAATAACAAAACTCACATGGAAGGCAGTGTTTTAAAACAATAGGCTAGTTAAAGAAGATATATAACAAACCTGCAAGTCAGGCAACGTCCAAACTCCACCGTACATGAACTCAAAGCTCAAACTCGTCATCTCTCAAAGCTGCCTGAGCTGCTTCCTCCTCCTCTTCGTTGATCACAAAATACTTGTTTTTCTCCACCGGCCTAAACATATAGAACATGAAGATATAGAAGGCAAGGCTGGCAATCTCCTCAGCTGCCACGCTCACCCATTTGTACCTATACGAGGCAATTGTCTTAAGCGCATATACCACAATCCTGGTAAAGTACAAGTACCCGATCAAAACAATGTAGAACTGCCGGAAAAGAGTAAGCTTGGCAAGATTTCTCGCAGCCTTTCCATCAGTCTTTGAAGTCTCTCTGAGAGATCGGATAGACCACACAATCGGGAATATGATTGCAAAACAACAGATAATGTCAATGAGGAGGAAAGCCTGGTTCCAGGTGATCCAACCCTGGATGAACGGACCAGTCTCGCCAATCACAACAGATGCGATGTTGGCAACGACCTGTAGTGGGATCACGATCATGAGGACTTTCTTTTCCCGGTCCTGGAGAAAGGGTTTAAGAAAAGACCAGCCGGTGCCGATAAGAATGATGACTGTAAAAAGTAGAACCCCCTTTAGAAACTGGAAGAGGTAGAACAGGACATCCCATCCATGGGGCGTGCCGGAAAGGCGGATAAAGTGCTGGTCCTCGGCGGCGAAAATAAGGTTGAGGGCCTTTACGAGGAGAAGGGCAGCCATGATCTGGTGGATCCGGTGGGCGGAGAGGTGGTTCTTAAAAAGGGAAAAATAGATCCAGACGGCGAGGAAGACGGCGTAGAAAAGAGCGAATAAGAAATAGATCGACGGGACCGGGGCTTGACCAACCGAGAGAAAGTCGCGGGAGCCATCGGGACGAACATTGTACATCTCCGTACGAACGGACATGGAGACCTGGCTTTCGGGTGCACAGTTGGCGAAGTAGAGACTGTATTCATCTGGGCGGGTGATTGGGAACGAGTTGTTGTAGTTATTCAGCGAGGGTTTGTAAAGATCACGGAAGGTGAAGAGCAAGTGGATGAATGGCTTGGAGAGAACGCAAGTGCTGTCTCCATTGGAATTAGGGTTAGAATTGGGGGTTTGCTGCTGGGATTCGTAGATGGCCTGGATCAGTTCCTCCTCGGATAGAAGGAAGAAGCCGAATAGGGAGGGATCGGGAGTGGATAGGGAAGAGGATAAGGAGACGTCGGAGACGGCGATTGCGACGAATCCACGCTGCGTGTATCCAAACTTCTCGAATAGGATCATAGGGCGTGAGTCGCTCTTGATCTTTAGTTTTTTTATCTCTGCATTAGAAAAGACGATGAGATTAAGGAAGAAAAATAAATGAAGAACCCAAGCCCTATCCATGGAGGAGAGGCTTCTCTTCTCTTTACTCCGGCGCTCGTTCTCTTTCGAGGTGGAACAGAACTTAAGAGAGATCGCTGGAACAGTGGCTCTTTGATTCGAGGAAGGCTGAGTCGGATAAACTGTCTCGCGGTGTCGCGGTGGGAGTCTTGTGTGCGATAATAGCCGTTGGTTGTCGTGAATGATGACGACTTCGGCGGTGGATCATATATTTATTAATCCGTAATTGGATGTCTCTGGGGTGTGTGGGATTTCTGCCGGTGCAACTGACACGAAGACCGGCTGAGTCGTTGGGGTCACCGGTCACGTGGACTTTTATTCGAAGAGTTTGTTGAATGAAAGTTAATCGGGAAGAAGATGGACCTTCTCGGCAGGTTTTTTTTTACTGCTTTTAAAGCAATTTTTTAAATAAATATTAATTTGTTTTACTAAAAAAAATAGTTTAAGAAATAACAGAAAGAGCGTTTCAAATAAAATCTTAATTTATATATTATAATTCTTGTTCTGAGAAAATTTTTTGCATTAAGCTATTGATGACTTTCTCACCTGATTTAAGAATTTATATATTTTTAACTTAATTTATATATTTGTAACAATTTCTTCTTAGAACTATAAATTTATAAATTTGATAAAATTAATATGGATATTAATTTCATATTTTATTAATGAGCATGAAAATAAATTATTCTTTGATGAGTTCATGAATGATGCTTGATAGATATTTATAAATTGGGAAGTAGTTGTTTAGATCATCACTGATATATTTTTTTTATTAATATGTTATATTATAGAGGCATATATGATCACTAAGCAAAAAAAAAAAAAATTTATTTCATTAAAAATAAATTTATTGATTAGCACTAAAGAGCAATGCTAAGAGGTTACTTACATAATACTTCATATGTAATTAAGCTAAAATTACAAATTAAATATATAATAAACTCATCTTCTCATGTTTTTTTGCAGGCATTGGGTATCTTTTTATGGATTTTTTTAATATTAACTTATTTTTTGCTTTGTTATAATACCAATGATGCCTCATATGTTGCTAAGATCTTTTTCTAAGGAGATAATTAGATTGCATTATATATCTTCTACAATAATTTTTAATAGGGATATTTGATTTAATATTTATTTTGGAAGTCATTTTTAAAATAATTTTGTATCAAATTTATTTTTTCTTTAATTTTCATTAGCAAATTGATGAGCAAATTGAAGTAATCAAAGCAAAATGCTTTAATAACAGTAGTACTAAAAGCAATAATTGGATATGAAAAATTGATAAGTGCAAGCTCAACCTCTTCAATTAGATTGCTCAATAATCTTTGTCTTGATGTTTGAACCTAACATGTCATTGGTTCTTGTTTAAATTTAGGGTTGGGATATCCAATGATCTTGATCTCAACATCCCATCCTAGGTTGAGGCACTGCCAATGCATTTGAACACCTAATAGTCTTCTTGGCCTTAATGACCAACTCTAAACTGGTGGATTGTCCAAGGACCTCAATCATAACATATGACCCAAACTAACTATCAACACCAAACTTATAGCTTGTCTCTCACACAAACTAAATTATAATTTTGTGCATAAAGTAGCTTATAGCTCAACCGCAAACCAAGCTCTAATACAATCACTGCCACCTGTACAGTTTCATCACCCTTCAAATATCACCCCCAAATCAGCCAGTCATACTAACTCACAAATCTTAGACTCTAAAATCAATTACATATATTACTATCCCATTAAGGAGGCAACCTCCTCATCTAGTGTCAAGGAGGAGAGAGCAAATAATCATTTCCTAAAATGAGCTCCCTATATATCACAACTTAACTCAATATTATGCCATCATAATAGCCAACCATATCAATTAGAATATATCAAAATCATATTTAAAATTTATTTTTGTTAGTGCTATATATCTTTATCACCTCATACAAAATCCTCAAATAATCATAAGATATATTCAATATGAATTAAAATTGATGCATATTTATTATAAGAAATTGGAAGTTTCAATGAAATAGTACAAATCTTATAATCAATTGATGCTTCATATGAGCATTTTTAAATGGTGCCAATAAAAATTAATAAAAAAAAAAATGCATAAAGCATTATTAAATGCACTTTAATATAGTAAAGATTGTTCGTAAAATAAATGTAAAATAAATTTAAAAAGCCAAATTATATTTAATGGAGTGTGTCATCGCCTTTAGTTAACTATGAGTATGATTATCCTTATAAAAAAATATTATGATATACATAATAGAGTGTTCTATTGAAAAAAATGCATATATGCAAAATCAGTTTCAAATAAGAAGTTGAAAATATACTATGAATTGTTCAATTTACATCAATATTTTATATGTATTGTGCTCGATTGCCATAATGGATTAAACAAGGACTATAAGAAAACTCTAATTTTTTAATGGGAAAATTCATCAAAAGGTCAACATCCATAAATTTGGATTTTTGATGAAATTTTCAAATATTTATGTATGCGGTGAAATCCTCACCAAAAATGCATTCAATTAGGCAAGGAAACCACTTTTAAATATTTTTGGATGATATTTTGCTAAAAAAAAGGCAGATTTTTCACCATCAAACAAAATAACAACTAAAAGCTATTCCAAAAATTGGATTTCACATATATTGGCTTAAATCTTAACATGAAAGCTGAAAGAGACCTTAAGTGATATGTCTTTTGAAAATTCATTTGAATAAGAATGAATCATATTGCAATCTTTGTATTGAAAAGTTATGAAATTAGATTAAGAATCCTTCGAAGTATGGTTTCAAAAGTGTACTGATATGATTTAGCACTTAAAATATAGCTAAAAACTTCATGATATTAGTTAAGAAAAACAAATAATCTCTAAATCTTAGATGTTTATGGTCAAAATGACCATCTCTGAAAGAAATCCAGTAAATCTAAAATCACTATATTTTGAGGTCATTAATGCATTTAATTAAATGCTAAAAAAAGATATATAATTGCGGGAATCAACTTGAGTCAACCGATTAAATAGTTTAAGATTTAAGCTAATATTACTAAAATGTCACTCAAGAATATTATAAATATACCCCAATTCCCCATGTGAAATAAGGTTTAAACTTGGACCTAGACTTAGATTTGGACTTGGACAGAGTTCTACTCAACAATCTCATAGATGATTGTTGCCAATAGCCGTTGTTACTCAACCACAGGTCCACAGCCTCCTAACCACTTACGCTTAACTATGATTTCCCAATCATCGTTACCCAACTATAGTTGTTTAACTGCTATCTCTCACCAACTTTTTCTTTAACAAAGTTGATGCATATTATTGTTTATAAGGCCGATATACAATTTCAACATAAATATCATCATCCACCAACTTTATCACCCCTATCATAATAATGTTGACATGTGTCATCGCCTATAAGGCTAATCGACCCAATCGCTAAGGCCATCGCCTATAATTTTGGTGCACACCATCAATATTAAGGCCAACATCTACAGACTTTCTCATATGTCTCCACTCAAAACTTCAATACACGCAATTGGCAATAAGTTCGATGCATACTATTGAAACTAATTATAATTCTAGACATCTATATCAAAATTCATACCAAACTTCTTGGCCAATCTTCTGATCTCCCCAAAGAAAAAGGATCAAACATACAATAATTAATCTCTTAAAGATAACTCTCACATCTCAAGGCTCCTCTAACATCTACCATAAAATTCATCATCCATAGGCCATATCAACAATATTATAAGAGAAAACTAAGTCATCAACTGGAAAGATCCTAAAAATGTTAATCTTTCACTTTACTGTCATGAATATTCTAGCACATAACATTAAAAAAATTTAAGTACTCAACTATAAAGATCCTAAGCTAAAATAAACATAGGCATAGCTTCAAAGAGGGTCGAGATAAAGACAAATTGAGATATATTCATGTTGCTAATGAGCACATTTATAATAATTCATTTTCAAGTGATCCATATAGAAGTTGAAGTAACCATTCATATGGTGTTTCATTTTCATAAAGGAATGAAGGTACAAATGATCAATCAGCAGACCAATCATACAAAATCTCATTTTCAAGACCGTCCATATGGTTCCATATTTGATAATGTCAAATGGCTCGCTCATAGACAACCTCCAACGATTATATTACATCCAACAACTATAAATGGTCTAAGAAGAAAAGTAGGTTAGCTTAATAAAATGATTACAATTTTTTTAGCATTAACTGTACATGCTGCCTAGATCTCAAAGACTGGACTGCACGTATTATCAATATCGTTAGGAATATATGGACTATAAACATATTACCCATACATTGCAATCAATTCATAGCCATGTTCATGATTAGAACATAAGTCATATTTTTGTAAAGTATTTTGCTTTAGGGTTGTTTAGTTTGTTAAAAAAGAAATGCTCTGTAACAAAATATCGTGTATTTGAATAAGTGTAAAAGCAATATAATTTTTTTTTTAAAGTAAAATGAATGCAATAGAAAGTCAAATGATGGTGGTGGCCGGCAGTGACGACCAGCGGTTGCACCAACTGCCGACGACTAGCAGTGGTGACCTTTGGTAGGTGGCAACGGTGGTTGGCGACAGCCAACAACTATTTTGGTGGTCGAAGGTGGCGGTAAAGGCAGAAAGCAGGAGGTGGGCGGTGGTGGCGAGCGAGACAATGCAATCAGCTTTTGGTGAAAAAGAATTCAGTAGAAAGTGAACAATGATGATAATTTTGTATTGATAAAACTTTCACCGTTTAATTTTTTATATGTTATAGAGAGTGAGATTATGAACGATTTGAATATTTATTTGAGATTTTTTACCAAGTGATTTTAAAAATACAATGATTTTTTACTACATAGAAATTTATTTTGACATCTAAAAATAGTAATCTAGTTCAACTAAAGATTAAGAAAGTTGTTTTATGTAATATTTGATAATTTGATTAAAATTTGAAAAATGTGAATTTTTGCTCAGTATAATTTTTGTTGTATACCATTAGGACATTTTGACTTTTTTTAAAATTAATCTCAATTGTGCATTATGTGCTGCAATATATTTAAAATACATATAAATACATGATTGATATTACTGTTATAGTATTATGATAATAATGTGTGTGTAAAATATAAGTAAAGACTGCTGACCGTTTGTTGAGAATTAATTGATCTATAAAGGATGGTGGGCTGATGAGCTTTTGTTTAAATACTGTGATTTTGTATTATCTTCTATTGATTAACGTGATACTGATTGAGAGTTATAAAGAGATGTTTACTATATCGACGGGCAAAGAGTGACGACTCTGTTTACTGAACTAATGTTTTATTAATATTGATACAATACTAAAAAATATCGTGATAGTCAGGTCTTCTTACTTATTTAATATGACTAATAAAATGAATGTTATTGAAGTATTGTTCATATTATTGTATGAATTTATTATTAACAATGTTACTAATTTATTGATACATAAAGTATGATATATTCATTGAACATGCATGTGATTCACATAGGGCTGTCAATTTTTGACACGACACGAAAACCCGACCCGGATCCGACCCGGACCCGCCGGGTTGGACCCGACCCGATTTCAAAACGGGTCGGGTTCGGGTTCCAGAAATCGACCCGTTTCAAAAACGGGTCGGGTTCGGGTTGACCCGACGGGTTGGCGGTTGACCCGGCAACCCGTTTTAATTCAAAAAAATTTGAAATCCCGCCCTCTGCCCGCTGCCCCTGCCCCCTGCCCGCTGCCCCGCTGCCCAGCTGCCACGCGCCGCTGCCCGCCGCCGCTGCCCCCCGCTGCCCGCCCCGCTGCCCCCGCTGCCCGCCCCGCTGCCCGCTGCCACGCGTGACGCGTGCTGCCCGCTGCCCCGCCGCGTGCCCCCGCCGCGTGCCGCGCACTGCCGCGTGCCGCTCGCGCTGCCGCGTGCCGCTCGCGCTGCCGCGCGCTGCCCCGCGCTACCCGCGCTACCGCCGGCCCGCCGTCGCCTGCTGCTGCGCGTCGCGGTGCCGGGTCGTGTCGGGTCAACCCGGCAACCCGCCGGGTCGGGTCCGGGTTCGGATTTTCGACCCGTTTCTCTACCCGGGTCGGGTTAGGGTTGACCCGTTTTCCACCCGGATCAGTTCGGGTTCGACCCGAACCCGACCCGTGACCCGAAATTGACACCCCTAATGTGATATATATGATATATTAAGCATGTGATTAAGATATTAATTTAATGCTAATATAGAATAATTAGATAGGGTGTGTATATTCCTATATGATTTTACTACATTGATTTAATTTTAGCAGTCTTTCCTAATATTTTGTTTTGATATTTTATCTGATTGATATTACAGATAAAAAGATTGCTTCATAAATTTGACACTCATACTGATTTACTGTTTTATGTGCTGCCGTACATTGGTGGATTATACTACCACTTCATATGAATTTTACTATTTATGCACTTTTTTAATGATCATATGAATGTTATTGCTATAATTTGATTGTTGACATGCATGTTACTCATTTACCATGCTTTAAATTTAGTTATAGATTTTGAAGACCTACTGGGCTTTTGAGTTCATTATATGTGATTAAATGATTTCATGTCAGGGTAAAGGATCAGAATTATGAGGATGGTATGGAATTTTTAGGTTTTGTTTCTTTTTTATTTTAGCTATTATTTTGTACTCAAGACAGAATAGTTGTGATATGATTGTGTAGATCCTGAGTAGTGTATAGAATTTTTTGGAAATCAATATAAATGTGTATATTGATGTTTTGAATTATAGAATATATTTTTTTATTTATTACTGATTAATGATATTATATTGTTCTGATTGTTGTTATTAAAAGATAAATGAATAATTCTTTCAAATTAGATTATGAGATATCACATATACGATCCAAACATCCAATTGATTTTGACCCTTCATTTTGTAATCAACAACTGACATTACAAAACATGAAGGATCTTTCAAATTCGGCCTGTTTGCTGGTTTCATGGTTCAAATGATGGTTTGATAGATTTTTCCTGGTCAGCAGCTACTCCGGTTTTCAAATTTAAATGAACCAGTTAGCAGGCCGATTCCTAATTCATCGGTTGAACCGGATGGTCCCATTATGTGTTTAATAACCATGGATTTGGAAGTCTTTTTTTAATAAAAATAATTAAATTTCAGAAATTATGCCGTGATAAACGTGCTTCGTACGATCACCAAAAGTTCATTCAGGCACGCCAGCTAATTTGGTCTGGTACTGCCTACGGCCGGTAGGAAATACATACCCTTCTGCGTCGGTGACCCTACTCGCAAACAAGCAACTTTTCCACCAAAAATTTGTCTCTCCGGCTTAGCTCTAAATTCCGAAAACACCCTTATTTATAAAAATTAATAAAAATTGAACTTAGTCCAATGAGGGCTGTTTAGTAAATATACTAATTAAAAAGTGTGTTCTTCATCATTTTATTGCGATGGACGAATAACTATAAAATGATGTTCGCCTGGCGTCTTTACTCGGAACTTGCGTTTCGCAATTTTTTCGTCGCCGGCGGTGGTGGCAGGCATCGGCATCAGTCCAGAGAAGGTAGAAAGACGGGCAATCTCCCTCTGCCTCCCGGTTTTCTACTTCTCCGTGATCTAGATTTCTTCGGCTGTTAGGTGTGAGCTCCTCTGCTTCTGTCCATCCATTCCATGTTCGTCGTGTTATTTTGAAGGAATTTGGAGAAGGGGCTTTCGATTCTTTGCGGAAGTTCTGAAAATTTATGCTTTTTGTTATTTCTTGTTGTTTTTAAAGAGATTTTCGTGGTTTTCGGCGTTTCATTCCGTTTTCTCTAGTATTTGATGTGATCGGTTGCAGGCGTTTTGCTAGGGTTTCCATTTATGTTTCTTGTTGGTTCACCCTGGGCTTGCGGTGAATCTGTCTTTGTTTTTCTTTCCCTGCACCCCATAGAATGAGCAAGGTCACCAAATCGCGGGGGCGAGAAAGCCAAGAAGTCTATCTAGATGTTATTCTTTCCCTGTTTGGTGCTATTTGAAAGGCACACTTCTTCGTAATTTAAAATATATTTTAATGTCGCTAGTCAGCATGGTTTGTGCTTTGTGCCCCAGGGGGCAAATATTCAGAACTAGGTCTTTGAAAATTATCAAAATAAATTTCTCATTGCTTTGGCAGAATAACCGGTGAAATGGAACTCGAATTAGTACTCATTCGCTGGGAAGAAGTTTGTGAAATCATGTTTTCGGTAGCTATTTGATTATGCTGTAGTCAGAGTTCATTAATCGAACTGAAAAATTGATGAAAAACTGATCTGACACTTGGAAAGGGGAACATTACAGCTGTGGTTCTTGTAGGATTCTTGGCTTTTCTTTAAAGATGAATGTGGTAGGTAGAGTGGGGAGTATAATCTCTCAGGGTGTATATTCTGTGGCAACCCCTTTCCACCCTTTTGGTGGTGCAGTGGATATTATTGTGGTTGAGCAAGAGGATGGAACCTATCGCAGTACACCATGGTATGTGCGGTTTGGGAAATTTCAGGGTGTTCTCAAAGGTGCTGAGAAGGTTGTTACTATTGCAGTAAATGGAGATGAGGCAAATTTTCACATGTATCTTGACTCTTCAGGAGAGGCCTATTTCCTGAAAGAAGTTGTGTCTGGAACTAATGATGAAGAATCAAGCGATCAAGCATTAAATGAGTCTAGTCATCAGGAGAATAAGCCGATGCATCCAAAATCTAGCCACGGTGAGAATTTTGAGGATTATATGGGTGATCTAAATGAAAATAGGGAGCAAGTTCAGGAAGATATACAGTTACGTGAAGATGAGCAAGCCACCATTGGGACTACTTCCATATCAAACAGGTTCAACAGCTACAATTACGGTAATTTAGAAGAAGTGGAGGATGTAGTGGAATCATCCAATGATGCTAATTCTGAGATGGTTCTTATCAGTGTGGATGGACATGTTCTAACCGCACCTATTTCAGCCAGTGATGAGAATATGGAAAATCTTCCATTGGATAACCCACAATTCCACCTAGGTCCTGGGGAAGGACCTGGAGAGGAATTTGGTTCCGAAGGTGATATGTGGGAAAATGGTTTGTATGTCGATATGGAATCACGATGTAAGGAGAATGATGCTTCGGAGAATCCTATAGAGGTTCCTAAAGGTTGCAAAGGAGTTTCATTTCATGGTGAACACATTCAAAGTATTGTTAACCTTGAGTTGAGCAACAATTCAGAAGATATTGCTGCCAAAATTGATAAAGAAGAAATGTTCAAAAGCTGCCTTGATCTGACTTTACACGTCCAGGACAGTGAGTTACAAGACATTGGCACTGATTCCCAGGATTCAGAAACAAAAGATAACTCAAAAAACTCACCTGTTTCCTCTTCTTTCAATACCATAACGGTCAAAGATGCGTCAACTAGGGACAATGGAATTGATTTATCATCTTCTTCAAATGTGGAGTTGAGTGATCTAGAAAACAATACGAATTATGGTTCCAAGCAGAATGCAGATCAAATAGTCTCAGATGTAGCTCCATGTAACGTGGATATGCCATGTGACCAGACATTGACATCGGGAGAGGCATCTGAAAAGAGCCTGGCTACTGATGATATGACACAAGAAAGTTCAGTTCAAGCTCCAGTTAATAACTTGAGAATTGGTCTAGAATGTGTGAGTGAAAGGCGCGTGATATCAGAAGTTGACATAAATAAAACTGATGATCAAGGACTTCAGAGCAACATATCAGGCTTAGGTAACTAAATGTATTTTTATATTTAGTTAGGGGTACACATTTTTTCATTGTTTGGCGTATGAATACTATTTTGTGGTTCAATCCTTTATAATTCATAGGTTTTGAGATTTCACTTTGTGGAAACTTAATACGGCCTGGAATGGGCCGTGTTGCTGCAGAAGAAACCTTTGATGCCCATCGTATCTCAGAGGATGATTTTAAGACTTCAGGACAATCCATTGTTAACAATGGAAACCTCATAGTCCGATACAAAGAGATGTACTTGCCTTGGGCTAAAGCTGCTAATTTAGTTGTTGGCAAGGCTGTATATGGTTCAGGTTTCTCATGCGACATAAAGGATCAAATTCTTGTCGATCTTAAGGAACTGACAAGTACTAGAGAAGACTTGCAAGGAGCTTCACTTTCTTCCAGTTCTAGTCGGAGATGGAGATTGTGGCCAATACCATTTAGGAGGAGCAGAACACTTCAACTCACCAATAGTGATTCTTCAAATGAAGATCTTTTTGTTGATACAGAACCTAGCTGGCAGAATCCGCATGTGGAACAAAGCCCCATTTCTGATAGTCATCCGTCACCCCGCAAGCAACACCTCCGCACATACATCCCAATGACCGGGCAGATTGCATCTTTGAATTTGAAGGATGGACAAAACATGGTAGCCTTTAGTTTCTCCACCAGAGTTCTAGGGAAACAGCAGGTTATGGTCTATTTATGTAGAAGAATAGTTTTTATCATTCAAATCATCTTTTCTTATTCAACTTCTAAAACAGGTTGATGCGCATATTTACTTGTGGAAGTGGAATGCACGGATAGTTATTTCTGATGTTGATGGTACCATTACAAAGTAAGTTATTTCCATCATTTTTGCACTGTTACTAGATTATTGAAGAAGTTTGCGTTTTTGTTTTATGTGATACTTTCATTTGACAATATAGGGCAAAAAAAAAAAAAAAACTTTGATATCTATTTGAAAGAGATTTACCAATTTCTTAATACATCTTCTTGAACGTGAAATGCATACTAATAGACTTATCATTTTCATGTTAGCCTTACCCAATTTTTTGTTGAAAGATTTATAAATCTTCATCACCATTCATTCATGTTTAGTTCTACAAGTTGCTAACTCAATTTTGGGCATCTTTAGCTCTACTTTTATCCATGTATTGTTTGGTCTATCCCTTTTCTTATTTAATCATTTCACATTAATAAAATCCACTTAACTTATTGTTGTATCTTCTATTGACACATCCTTTTCATTTTAATTTATATTATCTTTTAAAAATGTTACTTCTAGCATTCCTTTTATATAATTATTTGTTTCTATATCCTCAATTATTTTGTCATTCATCCATCTCAAATTCTCATCTCAAGTCGTACTTGATTTGATTATCAAAACACTTTTTTTTTCTGTGATAGTCTTGTTGTTTTTTATTTCACAATATTTATTTCGTCTCCCGAATATTCTCTCATCCCTTTGTTCTAAAGTACTTATACATTTTAACCATTCATCATTTTTGTCAAAAGTTTGTCATCATTTAATTATATCCTACTGTATGACATTCTTTATTTATGAAAGATTCAAGATACTTAAAGTCTTAAACCCATCACACTTAGGTATATATTCTGATAATATTTATCGATAATTATCAATTTGTAGGCGCTACACTTTCCTTCTAATAATATTTAGTGATAATGATCTATTTTACATCCATTAAAATTACATATCAAATTTTTATTCCACTAACCTCGAGTGCTCTAGCTTGTGAAAAATTCCTTAATTGTTTTTTCTTTCCCTTCAAAAGAGTTCTTACTTATTAAACTATATCATTTGCAAATCACCAACATGAAACCACTTACCTTGTTTCAAATATTCATATAAATACTTCAAAACGTTATGGATCTTTGATGTAATTTTATAGTAATTGAAAACTTTTTAGTCTATCAATCCACTTCAAATACTAGTTGACATTTCTTCATGTTTTGTCTACCAAACCACCTTTTTTATCACGTATTGAATTTATTCTTGTGGTATGATCATTCTTGTGGTATTTGATCATACGGCTCTTTAAGATCAATGCACACCATATAAGGATCATTTTATTATTATATTTATAATTACCTTATTAAACTATGGAAGCCATACATTTATTAAGAGGTTTGATGGAGAAATATAGAGAAAATAAGGAGGTTCTACATATGATATTTATTGATTTAGAAAAAGCATATGATAAAGTTCCAAGAGAAGTGCTATGGAGAGTTCTTGAAAAGAAAGGAGTCAATAATGCTTATATTCAAATCATTAAAGATATGTATGCAGGAGCTATTACTTGTGTTCAAACACAAGTTGGTTTGACCAAGTATTTCCCTATTTCGGTTGGGTTACATCAAGGATCAGCCTTAAGCCCATATCTTTTTGCTTTAGTCATGGATGTTCTCACTAGACATTTGCAAGAGGATGTACCTTGGTGTATGCTTTTTGCTGATGATATTCTTCTTGTTGATAAGACTAGAGAGGGAGTTGAAGGTAAACTTGAATTATGGAGGTCAACCTTAGAGTCTAAAGGTTTTCACTTGAGTAGATCTAAAACGGAATATATGGAGTGTAATTTTAGTAGTAATAGACCTAGTGAGGGGATTGTGACTTTGGGCGATCAAGTCATTAATAAGAGTACACATTTTAGATATCTTGGATCTATTGTTCAGAGTGATGGTGAAATAGATGGGGATATTATCATCAGAATTCAAGTTGGATGGTTGAAGTGGAGGAATGCACCGGGCTTGTTATGTGATAGAAATGTACCCTCAAACTTAAGGGAAAATTCTATAAGATGGTAGTGAGGCCTGCAATGCTTTATGGTGCCGAATGTTGGCCATTAAAAGAGAAGCATAATACTAAGTTAAGTGTGACAGAGATGAGGATGCTCAGGTGGATGAGTGGCTTTACCCTTAGAGATAGGATACGAAATGAGAATATACGTGAAAAGGTTGGAGTAGCTCCAATAGAAGATAAGATTAGAGAGAGTCACCTTAGATGGTTTGGTCACATAAAAAGGCGGCCTTCTGATGACCCGGTTAGGAGAGTAGAGGTATTAGATTTGACTTGTGTTAAGAAAGGTAGGGGTAGACCTAAAAAGACTTGGTTAGAAAATATTAGGAATGACCTTTCTTTATTAGATTTAAACGAGAATTTGACTTTTAATAGGACACAATGGAGAAAAAGGATTTATGTAGCCGACCCCACGTAGTGGGATAAAGGCTTGATGTTGTATTTATAATTACCTTATCACAAGAATCGCCTTGTTAGTTAAATTGCAAGCATAAAATCAAATTGATTCATTGATAATGATGTATTTTTATATGCCCACGTTCTAATTTCTTTGCTTTATTCATTGTAAATAGAGTTTAGAAAAGAAAGAGAAATATATGGATAAATATTAGGCTCGTTAACAATTATACTTAATTAAAATTTTAGCATAGAATTTGCTAAACTTTGAATATGATGTCATAGTCTCTCTGTTATATTTGATTATACTTACACTTTTAAAGTTATTTTCTAAGTACTCATCTATAAGTCAGAGAGTAAAACATGATCAGATAAGAATAGGCAATGTTTTTTAGTTTGAGGGAAAGCTTTGGGTGATTATTAAATATTTATATGGCTCATAAAAAAGATATAGTAAAATATACAGGGAAGATATCTATTGTATAAATAAAGATTATATGGAAAAGTGCATTTACTCTTTTATTGATTAAAAAAAGAGAAAAATTAGAAACGGATATAATAAGTTAAGCTTAAGGGTAGAGACATCTCTAATTAGTGTATCACAACAATATATAGCCTTTCACATCATCAAAAAATAATAAAGATAATTGTGTAGTTATTTTGTTAGCTTCGCCTGATAGATTGTCATATAAGGCTTAAACATTATTGGCTAAAACCCTACATATAAAGGAAGATAAAAGATTTTTACTTCTTATAAATATGTCATCGCTTTAATCAAATAGTAGAACAAGTACACTTTCTTGAGAGTTGAACTTAGAAACAAAAACACTCATTATATTATGTCCAAGCTCTAACAAAGTTTATTTTTTTGTGAAAGTTATTAAATTAAAAAAATCAACCAAAAAGAACAAAAAAAAAGGAAATTAAATAGCGCACCATGTGTAATATGTTCTATATTGAATATAGCTAATTCTATATTTATTATTATGCTTGATTTTAATGTGAAAAATCGGGTAAATTAAATTTGGGACTTTTACTCTTTTTAAAAATTGGAAATTTTACAAAAAAACATGCCTAAAGAGTGAAGCAAAGTGATATTGGCCCTGTTTGGCTCTTGCTTGAAGCAAAAGCTCATAATAAAGCATGCTTATCGCACTTCTTTTCCCCATTAGGTGGTAGAATTATGCACTCTGCTCCTGTTTAGAGCGAAATCCAAGTTCAAATTTTATAGTTATGTTCAATAATTGCCAATAATTAATAATATGCTCGTGTGCTTCTCCTCACTATTTCTCATAGTCGTTGAGTCATTGATCATTGGTTCTTCCTTTTTTTTCACGCTAGAACTAGTCCCTTCTTAGTGGTTTGTCTCTTCAAGCTCGCTTCTATGCTAGTTTTTATAAGCTTTTCATTAGTTTTTTTCTTCAGCATCAGTAATTTCTTGCACACAAACTTTTTGAGAATACTTCTCATTGTCTCATTTTTCACCCTTTCTACTTCACGCTGCCATTGCCTTGTTATCTATAGGTTGTCACTCAATCTAATGTGTATATTCTTGATTTTTAAGTATTCTTACATTAGTTCATTATTATCATTTATTCTTTTTAGTCCTTTTGTTGTCTTCGAATAGCTAGAAATTACTATTATTAAATTTATTATTATATTTGCTGAAAAACTATTACTGATGTGAAACATAAATGCCATATACTTGCCTAGGTGGCAAGATTAATTAAAGCCCAAATCAATTTGGGGAGAGAGAATGGAAATCTGAAATTAAGGAGTAATTAAAGCTAATTCAAATTTTGAATTTGAATTGTCATTAATTGGGAGGATTAAATGATTAATTGATTTAAATCTGAAATTAAATTTCAGTTTTAAATTAATGGTTATTGGCTTAATTAGAGGGACGAATTTAAGGAGTAATTAATGCTAATTCAAATTCAAATTTTGAATTTGAATTGTCATTAATTATGAGGATTAAATGATTAATTGATTTAAATCTGAAATTAAATTTCAGATTTAAATTAATGGTTATTGGCTTAATTGGAGGGACGAATTTAAAGAGTAATTAATGCTAATTCAAATTCAAATTTGAATTTGAATTGTCATTAATTGTGAGCCTCTCCTAATTAAGAAATTTCTTTATTCCAAGGAGGAAGAGAGGGGGAGGTGGGGGTTGGTGGGCGTCGGCCTAAGGGATGACCGGCGGGTGAATTTCTGGACGGGCCAACAGGGCCGGCGGCAAGGAGAACTTGGGGAGGAAAAGCCCGAGCTTCGTAGAGGATGAGAAGTTTGGGGAAATCTAGGAACTTCTAACCTCACACTCTTAAACTTCAAGATCTCAAAGGAGATTGTAGGGATGTCAGAACTCACACAGAGATCCACGAAACTCTCCTCAAGAACTCACAAAGAGATCTTGAGAATCTCGGAACTCACAAAGAGATCCGCGAAACTCTCCTCAAGAACTCACAAAGAGATCTCGGGAAAGTCGGAACTCACAAAGAGATCCTTTTGAACTCACTAAGAGATCAACACGAAAATAAAATTTTCCATTATCAATAATCCATCCTCCAAATACAAGAGAAGGGGCCTCTATATATAGGCCTCAAGAGAAATTAAAAGACACATTCGCCCCTTGGGCTTACATAAAACAAGTGGGTAAAATGGGAAATTGCAAAACTAAATTAAAATACACTTAATAAACGAAAATAAAGCAAAGTGATCTCGGTCGTCGATCTTCAGCTCCTCGGATTGGCATGGACGGTTGGATGTCCGCATCAATTACCTTATGTGGTTTAAATTTAGTTCATTAATTAATTATTTTATATGCATAATACATAAATATATGATATAAAACGCATGAACGCTTTAATTAGTAAAATCACTATTTTTCTTTGCTCTTTGTGCATTGAAGCATAAAGGGACTTTTGCGCATCACTTTGTTCTTAGTACCTTAAGAACTTTGATATGCATCAATTCACCTAGACTCAATCCTCAAAAAGGGAGAAAGCAAAGTCAACAATGTCTATATTCTAACAAACTTCTAAGCCCCTGGTCCTATGCAAGCAAGTAGTAGAGTCTATAAGGTTCATGACAATAATTTTAATCCCAATGTTGTGCTCAAATATAAAAAAAATTATAACAAGAGAGGTTCATTTTAAAATTCAAGCTATTGATAAAAAAAGACGACTACTTCGAGATATATCCCTTATGATGGTTATAGTTATCGAAAATCATAAGTATATGAGATCCTTTTTAATAGAAATGGCCTTTCATATCTCTCATGTTATTATTTTCATTTTTCATGTTTATTATATATCTATCTATAGGTTCCCTAGAATCTTTATTGAAGATTTGTAACCTAGAAGAAGAAGATTTTTTGCGACTATGCCCACTACCATATTAGGAATCATCATCAACTCTCATCAAATTGCCTTTAAGCTAATTGCGTTGACATTGTCACTTTATTCATGCAAGTATGAATCTTTTCTTTTATTTTTTTTTGAGTATTTTGATGCATGGTGCTACACTTCATCAAAAAGCCTTAAAGCACACCTCATTCAATTGAGGTATATGCCTAAAAGCTTTTTTTGCTTGCCTCAGATTGTGCAGTTTTAATTCATGCAACTCGGCAAGCACAACATGATCAAACCATTGTCATTTTGAAAATTTGACATTTTTAGTGTTATTTGGAATAGTTGTATCAAGAATTCAATATAATTGAGTTTGTTGTGAGAACCAATAAGGAAGAGACAGGCTCTTGACTATAGGAGATAATTGGTATTAATTGTGAAGGGTTTTGATTCATTGACAGAAGAGTAAGAGTCATGATACCATGTGAGAGAGAGAGAGAGAGAACATTGATAGTTAACATATCATCGAAACAATTTGATTAATGAAGTGTTTATGCCTTAGGGTAATGGGAGAATGGTAACGAGGGCAATAAATGGTTGCGACAGTGTTGTGGTAGCAATTCACGGGTATAGTAGTCAGATGGTAAGAGAGAAAGGTGGCATTTTTATTGGATTTTGTGAATCCAATGGGATTTCTCCTTGTGGGTATGTTGGGATTAGCATTTCTACTTATAAGAATGTTTTGTTTCATTAGAAATGACGATGGAAGTAGAAGATACGAAAGACATATCAAGAAGCCAAAAACAAAGAGGATGATGATCAAGATTGAAGATATCGATGTTTGCTAGTGAGCGTGATTCATGTGAGGGGGAGCATTTCAGGATTGGGTTTGTGATGTAGGACTAAAACATTTTAATTGTATGCGATAAGAATTTGCACGATTCCTTGAATAAAACAATTAAGATTAAAACCATTAGCAGTTAAAACGACAAAAAAAAAAAGAGGGGTGTCTACGTTTAGGCTAAGCCCAAACGCTTGAATTATCAAATAACTTAGAATCTCAATAGTAAGCAAATGTAGTAGCTTTCAACAAAAATCCCTAATCTAACAATAAGATAGTAACATAGAAGGTGCACTCAATCCTACGTTTACTAAGCTTAAGTAGAAGACAAAACACGGCTCCTTGTGACTTGTCACCACCTACAAGATTAGGGGATTAGAAAAATAAATGAAAAGGGGAAGAAGTTTACCCATGGGTACGTTCGGAGACGATTTGCCACTAGGCGCCGGCAAGTTGCTCGTCGATGGCCTCCGATAGCGTGAAAATAATACGGTCCACGTACCCTTCAATGGAACGATCAACTTCCGGATTGAAGTCGAAGAAGGTGGAGTAGAGGATATTAACGTATCCTTGCTCGTTGTAAGCAAATTCGTAGTCAAGCTCCGGATCGGTCATTCATTGGCTTTAGAAGGAGGATGTGTAGTCGAAGATCAATGTCAATCCTTTGAAGCTCCGCTAGAGAGAAAGAACTTTCTCTCAAAATTAAAGTGGAGAGGGTGGGGTGGCCGGCCAAGGTAGGAGGGAGAGAGATTTAATTTGGTTCCGATTTGGTGGAGGGAAAGGGTTTCCAAATAATGCTCTAATTAATCCCCATGTTTGGGAATAATTAAAGAAGAGAGAGAGGGTAGGGGCGACAACAAGAGAGAGAGGGGATGAGGGATTTGTTTCCAAAACTTAATATTAGGTTTTGGAAAGTAATTAGGAGGTGTGGGGCTTTGGAAATTTCGGCGAACAGGTGGATAGGATTTAGGAAAGGTTTTCAAGATAGGGCTTAGGAGAATTGGAAATAAATCCCAATTGATTTATTTATGGGGCCGGCGGCATCATGGGTTTAGGAGGGATTGAGGGGAGAGATTTGGGGTTTCTTAATTTGGGTTTAGGAATTAGGAAAGGTTTAATTAAATCCAAATCAAATTTGAATTCAAAAGGATTTAATTTAGGAACTTCCCTAAAATAGATTTCTCAAATTAGGAAAGAATTTTCAAATTTAAATTGTTTTGAAATTTGAAATTAAGCCTTCCCAAATTAAGAATAATCATTTATGGAATGTATTCAAGAGGGGGATTTGAATTTTGGAGGGAGGGAGGGAGAGGGAGAGGGAGATGGGGCTGGCGACTTGGTGGGCTTTGTGGGGGAATTTCTGTGGGGTGATGGTGGAGTTAGGTTGGCCGGTGGATTGGGTGGTGGGAGGAGTTTAGGCAGCAGGTGGTGGTGGGAATTTAGGTGGCCGGAGGCTAAAGGCTTGGGAAAGGCTTGGCTGGCGGCTAGTGTGGACCTCCGAAAGAGCACCGTGCGAACGGGTCAGATTAGAAGGGACATATTGGATCGTGCATACGACTAACCATTGAGGATAGAGGCTGTCGCCAGCGCACCCCGATGGGTAGTAATATACATGACTTAATCACGGGTTTCCCTCATCCGATATAACAGTTCGAATGAGGTTTAGTAGATGTGGGGCCAAGTTTCCCACGGGCGCAAGCCCCCGTGGTTAATTATATCCTAGGCCGAAGCCCGAGAAAACTCTCGATTAAGGATCATATATTATCCCATCCTAAAATGGGATTAGCACAGGGGTATAGACTAAGAGGTCCTACTCAAAAGGGAAGAATGGTCTCAAAAAGCTGAATCAACATGCGTGGCTCATACCAGCATTCGGAGGCAGAGAAAATAAAAGTCAATAACTCGATCACATGCGCGAGGGAAAAGATGGAGGTGGCGTCATTCTGTGACGCAGATAAGTAGGATTTAGAGTCCCTAAAAAGAAGGGATCTACCTACTATTTTAGGCATACTACGAGACCGAGTATAGTAGCCTCGAACCCTAAATCTAGATTGAGCTTAGTGTTCTTCGAGCAACACTAAGATTTGTGTCCTTGCTAATGCAATGTAAAGATATGGGCTTATCCCAGCCTGGATTGGGGAGCCAGCTAACCCCCTAATCGATTCAAAACCATGCTATCAAGTCAATTATGAAAGATGGGTGGGAAGTACAGTTTCTGGAAGTAGGACCGACATCTAGAGAGTTTCCTAAGTGGTCCTAGACTTATGTGGGTCAGATGCTCCTAGCTAATGCAATTAAATTTTATTTAGTTGGTTACTAATGCAATGCATGCTAGTTGAAAAGTCAGCTCATGAATGCTATAGAGTTTTAAAACAGGCTTATAGAAAATAATTTTTTGAAAAGACTGGGTCTCCCTAGGTCCGGCACTTCATCCTCATATGCCAAATTATCCGGACTTTACCCGCAGGCAGGAGATGTCTTATAACAAGGAAAGAAAGATGCAGTAATATGCACACGACCCCGGACGATTCCGACAGTTTCCTAGATTCGTTAGATTTAAATCTTAAAATTTTCAGTATTAATTATGAGTAGAAAATATTTTATCATCCTTAGAAGAGCCTAACGAAATCTAGGCAAAAACAAAATCGGCATGGCAGAAAAGAAACCTAAAAAAAGAAGGTAATTTCTACTGCGCAATCAAAATAAACACATCAATATAAATCCAACAAATCAATTAAATGTCCATAGACAAACTGTCCTTATTACAACCCAGATATGCAGAAAGTAAAGTGGCCGGGCACCACTGCCAACAACCCGAATTTCTAAGCCTATGGCAGATGCAAATGACTTTGAATGGTATATTGGTCTTCAGGTCTTCAATCTTCTTTGGATCACTTCTCCTTGGACTCCTTGGATCCCTCCTTGGACTCCTTAGATCTCTGCTCTTTGGACTCCTTGGAAATCTCCTCCTTGGACTCCTTGGATCCGTCGTGGCTTGAATATCCAAACGAAGAGAAAATTCCCCTTTGGTAGGGGGCATTGCATTTTCTCTTTGGATATCTAAAGCCATCCAACTCGATCTTCCAAATGGAATAAGACTCTCCCCTTTAGGGATGCCTCCTTCTCTTGGAATTCGAGTTGGATAAGAATATCCACACTCAAAAACCATTTTCATAACTCTTTACAAATTATTACAAATTTTACATCAATTGAAAAACAGAAAAATTCTAAAATCCATGCAAGGTTATCCTAATAAAAATCTCACGCAGTTATAATCTCAAGCAGTTATAAATTCATCCCATTGACGCTGTGCCAAGCCATGCTCTTAATTATGAGGGCTAAGCCTGTAGCACCTGTAACAGTTATAATTATTTTTTTTATTTAGCCCTCATTTATTTAGGGGGGTTGAGCAAGCACCTACATAAAACAATGTCAGAAATCATGATGGTGCCCCCCTTTTTATTAGCTTGAGCATGGCCACCTACACGGAAGAACAATATATATATATATATATATATATATATATAGCGCTTCTAACCTAGGGGTAGATCTAGCGCTCAATGCAGGAAAAGTAATCACACACAACAATTCAATTTCATACAACATGCACTGAAAACCACAAAAAGCTCCGGCACACAGCAGAAAAATAAACCACCGGCCTAGCCTAGATCTAGAAGTGGTGCCCTAGCAATCAATTCTATTTGTGTATGGCTGGTGTGGCTTGGGTATGTCCTAATCTGGGTAGTTAGTTAAAATTACCTAAAGTTCAGGTTTGTTATAGGCCAGAAAAAGAAACTTTAATTAGAGTTTAAATATTAATGAATTAGGATCTGATTTAGTTAATTTAGTTGGTTGATCAGTTTTAAAAGCTTAGGGTAATGATATTTGAAGTTTAAATTGCATTAGCCAATTTTGGAAAGTACCGGGTCCTTCTAGGTATTAGGTTGAGGGGGTCCAAAAAGTCACTATGAGAAATAGGCTAGGTTTGGGTCTCCTAATATTTTAGGAAAATACTATACCTTAAGATGAGTAGTTAGCCAGGTAGTACACTGAAATTGGAGTTCTCTAGGCAAAGTTATGAATTTTTTAAGTTTTGAGCCCTAGATTATAGGCTGATGTTGACCAAAAAGTTGACTTTCTAATCTAGGTCAGTTTCTGGAAACCAAATATTTTTAATAAATACTAGACTCTAATAGGAGTCTAATGCAAGTGAGTTTGCCTAATTTAGAATTTTTTACAATTAGTTATGAATTTTTTAAGTTCAGGGTATTTATGAAATTATCTATATTATTTAATAAAGGGCTGATTTTAAAGTTTTGATCCAAATCAGCTCCAAATAGATTGGAATCACTCCCAAAGGTCAGGGATGACCTGAGGAAATGATCCTAAGTGTTTGGGGAAAATTTGGGATTTTTAATAATTTGAATGAATTATTAGGGGCAAAAATGTAATTTCCACCTAAGGTCAAATTGAGGGTCAACCTAGAGTCAAACTAAGGAGCCTTATTTATCTAAGGTCAAGGATCAATTTTTGAACAAATCAAGGTATTATGGGTATTTTTCTGACCTAAAATGGATTTACTGTAATTTTTAGAAGGTCTCGGGGCCTTATTTAACAAGTTAATTAGGGTTAGTCAATTAAGGGGTCTAACAAGCCCTAAAAATTTATAGAAAATTCTGGGATGTTCAAGATGTCTCTAAGTTTAAATGTTAAGGTTTTCGTGTCAATTAGTGATCTACCATAGCCCCTATAAAATTTATAAGTTCGCTTGACGGGTCATTAATTATTGTCCTTAGGGTGTCGTTACATTATAGAGGTTCAAATTGAAGTTCACACTAACCTTCAAGGTAATAAATGCATGGAACACTTGAAAAACAGTAAACACACCATGTCCTTAGATCTAGGAGAGCCTAAACTAAGTGCTCGTGGTGCAACCTACACATGCAATCTACGACAAACAAAAAGTAAGTACAAATAATGAAGGAATTAGTGAATGATTAGAATTCAACCATCCACTAATCCACTCCCTCATGATTGCTCCTCACATATGGAATATATGTTTAAAATTTCATGCGTAGTGGATCTTCCCAAAATTATGATTTAATTATAAGTAATTTAAAAATAATTTAAAATACTTATTAATATATATATATATATATATATATATATATATATATATATATATATATATTGTTAAAAATAATATGTTTGAAAGATAGATCGATTCATAGTACATATGAGTATAGGGAAGATCTACTGGTCACTCTAACGGGGTTTCAAAAAAAAGATTTTTGAAAATAATCTTTAATTTTAAATAATTATGAATATAAATAATACTAAAAATACTCAAAATAATAGCATAAAGCAGAAGTGATGTAGACAAGGGATATAGGGAACCTATATCTTTTGATCACAAAAGACACACAAGAAGAAAACTGACACAATGAGTAGAACTTAAAACAAATTTTATTAAATAAACGCAAACGACCCAAAACTTGACAAACACAACAAAAGATACTAGGAGATTTTAAAGAAATAAAAAAAAAAACGCTATCCTCAGACAACCGTCAGAGCGGGTTCCTCACATGCATCGAATTTATAGGATAAATAAGTAAAGTGCATAGAACTAGCAAACCGATGGTCCACCACTGCAAGACTGTCCCAAATGCTTCCAAATCAACCAAGACACGACACCCTAAAGTTGCTTCACTGTTGAGAAGAAGGATACAGATGGAGTGGCACTTGCGGAGAGAACGAAGAGATTAGAAGCCCGAGAAGAAAGGGTGGAAAGAGCCCGCAGGATTTCCGGAGGGGATGAGAAAAGAAGGTTGGAAAGAGCCCGCAGGATTTCCGAATAAACCCGCAGGTTAATAGCAAATATGCTCACAAATATCAACTAACTTCCTTCACAACATTTTCTCATATTTATAGGCAAGAGAGAGGAATACCAAGAGTCACATGTCTTTAATTTCCATTAGAACCAAAGCATAATAGGCATAGAAAACTTCCCCCAAAGCTCACGGATAAACTCCCAAACCAGGAACCAAGGAGACAGCCACGGGAGACGAGGGAACCACACGGACCGAGAGCCACAGCCATGGGAAACGAGGGGCGGACACGGAACAAGGAGTCAGCCGTGAGATCCCAAGAGGTAAAGCACAAAAATCAGCACCCCATAATGAATTCAAAGCATAGAATTCAACCCCCATTAAATACAAGCCACGTAATCCCAAGAGATAAGAAGAAAAGGGGAAGGGGAAGGGACAAGGCCACTCCAAAAGTAAACTTCATAATGAGGTACCTTTTGAGAATTAAAGAGCTACTAAACTTCAGCTCAAGCAACTTATAGAACAAGCTCAAAACCGAATGCTCCAAAATAGCCAACCCGTTAACCACCAGCAGCTAGGGACCAATCGAGCCAGCAAACCAAAGGTCTACCAAGCCATATGCACTACCTACCATGATCATTGGATAGCTAAAAAAGAAAAGAAAATAAAATAGAAAACAAAATATACTATTGTTCAAATAAAATAAAAAGTATATAAATTCTTGATAGCATCAAGAAGTCTGTCCAAACAGTCAGAATCAGTCTATGCAAGTAATTTTAAAATAAAGTTTATAATTTTCTGAAAAGATCGAGAGGTCGCACTCCGAAATCCGATTTAAAATGAAATAATTATGATTTATTGAAGCTTAAATGATTAAAAGCTATTTTAAAATAATTTTAAAGTAAATAATATAGAAAAAATAATTATTATTAAAGAAAATTAACTTAAAATAGTAAAGCTTCTAAAATTTAATTTTTTTTAATTTAATAAAGTAATAATAATGATAATAGTTTTAAAATAATAATAATAATAATACTAGTTTTAAAATAGGACTAATAATATTAATAATAATAACAATAATAATAATAAAGATAATAAAAAATAAAAAGAATAATAGTAATAATAATAAACAAATAATTTTTAAAATAATAATAATAGTTATTATGATAATTATAATAATAAAAAAATAGTTTTTTAAAGTAATAATAAAAGAAAAGAATAATAATAATAATAATAATAATAATAATAATAATGAAAATAATAATAAAATAGTTAAAATAATAGTGATTATAAATAATTATAATTAAAATAATGATAATAATAATATAATACTAATTTTTATTAAAAATAAAATAATAATATAATTAAAAAATGGGTTTTTTACTATTTTAATAATAATTTAAAATATACAGAATATTTTTAACTGAAAATAATTTTAAATTAAAGAGGACGAAAATACGAATGATTCGATATATTATACGCGAAAAGCGGATCAAAAATGAATTTTTGGTGAATTAATGAAGTTTTAATATCAAAAATAGATTTTTAAATACTGGAGGGACACGTGGCCTTCTCGGATTGGCTCTGCGGTTCGCGCCAATCATTGGCGCCACTGCCAATGATTGCGGCAATCATGAGCCACTTATCCACGTAGGCAGAGAGTTGGATCTGCTGTTTGGCCCAAACATAGAACAACGAGATCACAGCCGTTGATCTAACGGCTGCGATTTCGTGCAGTTCAAAAGGAACGAACCAAAATCCTAGAATGGTTTTTTGCCTCGTTCTCCCAAAATACTCAACGAAACACGATAAAATTTGAAACGTAGGCTCTATACATGAAGATCATTCATGGGGAAGTATTTGTTTGGCTTAAATGCAGCTTTTTAGAAAGCTATTTTACCCTATGTGTTGTGACCTATTCTAAGGGTTTTTGAGAGATCTAACCATTGGATTTTTGCGTTCTTGGGCTTGTTGAACTCGTGGGATCCGCACGAACAATTCTCCTCTTGAAACCACGATTGAACGAGCTCCTGATTGGACGGATTAAAGCCTTGAACGTCCTAGGCCTCGGGTTCGTCGGGATCTTGCCGCCGGCGGCCTGACCTCGTCGGTTTTGAGTGGGGGAAGGTCGGGAAACACTCCAAGGACTCTCACATGAAATTTCAGAGCTTGAGGGGGCTTGGAGAAGGAGAAAGAGCAAAAAAGTCCTAAATTAGACAAAATTTTTCATATTTAAAGCCCATAACCCTATCATCAACGGCTTGGATCGAATCTAAGAGTAATTAGGAGGGAAAATAGAGTTATTTGGCCGTGGTTTTGAATTTTGAAATGTTTTGGAGGCTTTAATTGCATTAATGGGCTCTTTATTCCCCTCAAATAGGTGATTATGACCTATTTAAGATCCGGGTTGACCAAGTCAAGCATTGACCTGGTCAACCCAGTCAAATAGGTCAAGAGGGAAGTGGGATCAAGCCATGCAATGGGTTTGAATGCATTTTAAATCGATTTGGGCTCAAGGGCCTAATGGGTCAATTTTGACCCATTAAGACTTGGGTTGACCAAGTCAAAGGTTGACTTGGTCAACTCAGTCCACCATGCCCAGGGGCTTGGCAAATCAAGGTCAACAGCTAGGAGATGAAAGAGGGAGGAAAAAGAGATAATTAAGAGGAACCACAAACCCGACCGTCTCGAAGGTTGGTGGGTGATCCGAATTCCTTCTTTTAGGGATCTCTCTCGCCAAGCACTCTCAAGATTTCTCAAAAAACTCAAGCAATGTCAAAATTTTTATCATTCAATCATTAACATGAAAAGAGAACAAGAGGGCTATATATAGCTTCGTACAAATGACTCAAGAAAATAAAAAGACGACGATGCCCTCTGGGCTTACATATGACCTCCCTCATGTAAGGGATAAAAATGGAAACACTAATAAAATAAATACATACGACCACGTCTTTAATAGACTTTCCAAGCTCCGATGTCCCTATTAGTTTGGTTGTGATGTCAAGGAGCGGGATTGTGAGTGCATCACAGGGGAGGAGCTTGGTTTAGCTTGACTCTACGATCACGTTAGAGGAAAAATTTTGTTTTTCTTATTCACTTGTGATCCTCCATATTTGTAATGGGAGAACGAGCACAGTTCTAGGAACACCCAAATAACACGTGCAACAGGATCCAATGAACCAATATTCTTTTTCAACACATATAGCATAAAATATAAATTATTTTAAAAATTAATAACGGTATCCTTTTCTCACTAGTTAAAATTATTTTTAGATAGGCTTAGGATATAATTTAGTCGTTCATTTTACATTACTAATAATAATATAATATTGAATAGTTCAAATTACTTGATATTGCTAAATTCATCATTGTAAATTGTAATTTTTACAAATAACATGTTCAAATTTTAGAACATCATCCAATATGTCAATTGTCAAGTATACATCTTCCTCAAATTTAAATTAATTTATTAAAATAGTGATAAATTCATGTTATTAACCAGAGTTTTTTTAATTTTTTTGTACTACATAATAAAAACTTACTTAAACTACAATTGAAACTAGAAACAGGCCTACAGACCGTGTCTACCAAACCATTGAAAATGCTGAGACTTAAACTTCTAAAACTCTTAAACTGTATTTGAGAACCTTTGTTCAAAGACCATCTATTATATTTGAGGTGAATTTATCTTTCTTATTTGGGATTTTAATCCTTGCAGGTATTAGAATTTAATGCTTTTCCAACTCCATCTTTTCTGTTTTAGGTCTGATGTCCTCGGCCAGGTCATGCCTTTGGTCGGAAAAGATTGGACACAGTCTGGGGTTGCACGACTTTTTTCTGCCATAAAGGTATAGTAAAGTTGAATATGTAGTGACCATGCAGAAAGCAAGTTGCATGTTAATCCATACTTCAATTTGTGACATTTAGCTTTGCAATTTGGTGCATTTTGAAACCCTTGTTTTTGCCATGTGATACTTTGATTTGAATTGATGAAATTTTTTTTCAGAAGGTGGATTAGACTCATTAGAGCATAAACACAATTTTTCTGAAGGTGTGATTAGAGCATAAATCCTTTGAAAAATGTTACAAACCTTCATCACCTTATGCTTTCAATGATTGTGGTTATTCTAGAAGGAACTATAAAGTAGAAGTATAATTCATTGAAAGCATTGCGCTGATAACGGGTAGTTTTATGTATTTAACAAGTTCAAATAATTGATCAGATATTATCCAGTGGTGATGGTAATTATAATGAAAAAATTCATCATATGAATACTTTGCCGACCCCACGTAGTGGGACAAAGGCTTGATTTTGTTGTTGTTGTTGTTGTATGTATACTAGAACTTGTTGCTTTTCACATATTTACCATTTTTTATTTCTTCTCTTTCTCTCTTTAGTTGAAAACATCCGTCCAATATCTATCTACAATTCATTCATTGCATGTTTCATTCTTAAAACTTATTTTTTCATTTCTTTGTCAATTCACTCTTCACTATTCTTTGAGAATAACTGGATTTTGAGCAAATGCTGTTTGCTTACATTACTCAACTCATGTTGAATCTGTACGTCCACAAGTACTGTTATAATTAACTTTTACTGTCATAGATGGCCTGCTGATGTCGGTGCTTTCTAATTACAACCTATTTGGTAGGTTTGCTTTCTTCTCTTTTTTTGGGTGTCCAACATGCTTGACTTGCAAAGAACAATGTAAATCACTTTATTTAAAGGTGCAAATCACTACATCGATAAAATTTTACCCTTTTTCAGTAATATTTGAAATTGAGAATAAAAAGTTGCCTTCTTTCTCAAAATAGTATTTCTTAAACTTACTTGTTTTGGTAAGATATCAACAAGCTTGTCTTTTAACTGTTAATCTGATCTGCAGTTCTTTGTGTTTTTAATAAGATCAGATATCTCGTAGAAGAGTGTAGAAGCTTAGGCATGTAAATATTTGTTTATTTAATTATTATTTCTAATTCGTGGATATTCAGTCTACATTTTTTGTTATAGTAACTAGCTTATTTCTTCTGTTTAGGAAAACGGCTACCAGCTCCTTTTCCTTAGTGCTCGAGCCATTGTGCAGGCATATCTTACCAGAAGCTTTCTTCTGAATCTAAAACAGGTGGAGATGCGTTTTTGGTTTTTCTCCTTCATGATGTCTTCGTGATAATAAGAGTTTTCTAATTTTTGACAATTCTTATGACTGAAACTGTATATTTTCCATTTGTTTTGTGGAAATCTATGGTAGAAAATACTCTACAAAAAGTTCAGCTTTTTAGCCTTTCTGCACCCTTGAACAAGTTTCAATCTACTGCTCTTGATGACCAGATATATCGATGGTTATTATTTGAAAAGTCCTATTAATATTATCCATAATTTGATCGGTTAATGTGATGTAGACCGGGAATAAAAAAAGGGACATTTGAAATTTGAATTTCTTGCTTTAATTGAGATCAAAATATTATGAATAATTAAATCAAATCAAATCCAATTAGAAACCTAATTAGATTTAATTTAAGTAACTTTCCTAAAATAGGCTATCTTAAATTAGGAAAGTATTTCAAATTCAAAATTACTTAGAATTTGAAATCAAATATTTTCCTAACTTGCACATCATTTGATAAAAGGAAAGTAATCAAAGCGGAATTCAAATTTTGGGGGCAAGGCAAAAGGAAGAAAGGGATTAATTTACTTCCAATTGAAGAGGTTCCCTATTGGAAATAAATTAATTAGAAAGGACTATGGATAAATTCGGTCAAAGGAGGTGGAGAGATTTGAATTGTTTCCAAAGTGGAGAGGAGAGTTTTAGGAAACAATTTCTAATCTCATTCATGAGGGGGGCCGGTGGCTATAGAGAGGGAGTGAGGAATTAATGAGGCATTTAATGCCTACTTAAATTAATAAACTAAGTTTGGAAAGAAATATTTCCTCCCTTCTTAATTTAAAATTTAAATAGGAATCGTTTTAGTAAGTTTCCTAAAATAGGATTTTGTAAATTAAGCAACTCTTTCAAATTCAAATTAATTTGATCATGAAGAGAGTTACCAAAATTATGAAATCTAATTTAGGAAGGTTATGGATCACGTGAAGAAGGGGGAGGAGCCAAGGGTGGCCGGCGGTGAAAGGGTGTTCGTGGATGAAGTAAGAGGTTGGGGAAACTATGTGGCCGACGGTCAAGGGTGGATGAGAAAAGGATTTAGTGAAAGAAAGATAGAACCGCCAGCCCTGACACATCCTGTAGCTGATGGGTACTACGTTGCCCTTCACTAAGGGACTTCAGGCCACGAGCCCGGACACATCCTGCGGCTGGTGGAAGCTACAAATTCCTCCCATAGGAATTTCACCCAAGGTTCTTCCCAAAGAACACAAGTGCAAACACAAAATTTTATTAATCATCCAACATTACATTAAACAAGCAATGGCCTCTATATATAGGCATAATAAACTAAAACAAGACACATATGCCCCTAGGGCTTACATAGGATGACTCTCTTAAGTAAGGGTAAAAATGAAAAATTCATAAAAAAATAAAAAATACAAATAAAATTTTAAGATAACGTAGGACGATCACGACCGCCGATCTTCAGCTCCTCAAATAGGCATGGACGGTTGGATGTCAGCATCATTCTCCCGGGGTGGAAAAGAGCTCGACTCTGTCGAGTTCGCGTCCCGGGTGAGCAACCATGTTCTGATACCAAACTGATGTTGAACATATATGGGGGGAGGGGTTATTTGAAAAATTAAAATATGAATTTAATTTCAGATTAAAATAAAAAGGGAAGTGGAGGGAAAATTTGAATTTCAAATCACCTTAATTGGGGAATGGGGAGGGTTTAATTGGGATTTGATGAGGGATGGGGGCCGGCGATTACTAGGGGTGATTGGAGTTGATTGAGGGCATTAATTAGAGAGGAGGTGAGAGACGGGGCTGACCATATGGAGAGGGAGGAGAAGTGTCCACATGCAATGTATGTGGATCAAACATTAAATGGAATTGGGAGAGTTAAATCTAAAATTAATTTCAGATTGAGAGGAATTGAAGGAGGCTCCATAATGTAGAATTTGTTAAATTGGAAACGTTTTGAAATTCAAATTTATTTGAATTCAAAATTGAATGAATTTCTAAATTAACAAAATCTAATTTAGGAAGGTAATCAATAGGGGGGAATTGGGATGCTAGGTTCAATGTATTTGGGCTAGGGATTAATTAACAAATCAATTTCAGAATTGATTAATTAATTGAATGAATGAAGTTTTCAAAATTAATGTAATTAATAAGGATGGATTTGAAATTCAAATTAGATTAATTTGAATTTAAAATCTTTCCAAATTAATGACAACATAAATAAGGAAAGAGAGAATTTCTAAGAGATGTGGGGCTAAGGAAGGAGGTGGACGGCGGGTGGGTGGAGCCATGGTGGATTTCGGTTAAGGGGAGGGAGGAGGAAGGGAGGGGCTGGTGTAGGCCGAAAGTGTGGATGTGATGGGGGTGAGAGGATCGGCGCTTTGGTGGAGGGCTTGAGGAGGTGGCAGTTTAGGGAAATAAGGAAAAACAAAACAAAGAAAAAAAAATAGAACCATGAGCCTTGAACTCTTCCGAAGACTGACGGGTGATACTATGCCCTTCACCTAGGGACTTCAAGCCACGAGCCCGGACCCATCCTGCGGCTGGTTGAAACTACGATTCCCTCCATAGGGATTCTCACTAACGTTCTCCCAAAGAACAAGAGTGCAGAAACAATTTTTTTTTATTAATAATCCATCATTCTATTACAAGAGCAAGAGCCTCTATATATAGGCTTTAAAATAAAAGAAACTAAAAAGACAATTTTGCCCCTTGGGCTTACATAAGACAAGACTCTTTCATAAGGGTAAAAATGGAAAATGCATAATTAAAATAAAAAATACAAATAAAATTTTAAGATAACGTAGGACGATCACGGCCGTCGATCTTCAGCTCCTCGGATAGGCATGGATGGTTGGATGTCCGCATCATAATGTTTTATTGAATTTTGATAGATTGATGTATGCTGTTTCACTTATTGTTCTGTACTTCAGCAGGATGGGAAAGCACTACCTACTGGCCCTGTTGTGATTTCACCTGATGGCTTGTTCCCTTCTCTTTTCCGGGAAGGTAATGTTGTAAATTAAACATCTCTAAAGTCTTGCACGCATCATTTGAGTCAGACTTCGGTACCAATTCTTCTCTTTGTAGTTGGTACCAAGACAAGGCTTGTTTGATCTGACCTCTGAGATTTTATGATGGATCTGGTGATGTCCATGCTGATTAATTTTTGACTGGTCTTAGAATTCTGCTGATAGTTAATATTTTGCATATGGATGATTTTTTTTGATATTGACAAAGAGGTCTTCCTTGAAAAAGATTCCGAGATGGAATCAGCTAAACAACTTACAGGTGTGAGTGATACTGATGGATGCTTTTTCCTCTTTTTGGTTTTTTTTGCTGGTTCAGTTATACGTCGTGCACCCCACGAGTTCAAGATTGCATGCTTGGAGGTAAAATTTTTATTGTATAATTTCCTTCAGTTATTGTTTTCTTTTCCTTCTATGATACTTAATTTGCTTTACCATGCAATTTAGTGCAAAATATAAGGATGCTATTTGCGTTTATTAATAATTATGTTTGACTGTGCTGCTTTTGCTCTTTTGAAGTACCTGAGTGTTCACAGCCAATGCCCCACAGAATGGATGAAGCGTTCATAGCTGTTTTAAGGAAATTGATATGGATTTTACTGAGATTCATAAGGTAGACAGATTGTTCATAAAAGAGAGAAAAAAATACTACTTTTTGGATTATAAAACTTTTTTGGCCATATTATTTGCCATGTAATGCCAAGGTTAGATGATTATAGTTGATTTGTGGAGCTTCTTGAATTTTAGGCTTTTAATAGTCTGAGATGCTTCTTCATCAAACTTTTGGTATGTTGTGAATTTCAAAAGTTAGTAGCATAAACTATATTTGCATTTGTTGGGATCATAAAAATTCCGGTTTTATCAAGCATAAATTTTGATGCAATGCTTGAATTTCGAGGTGGATCAAAAGTATTGAACTGATGCTCAATTTTACTTGAAAAAATTAAATAAGTGTTAAATTCAGAGAATTGGATAGTGAAAACACTTCATTTTTATTACTCAAACATGTCTTTATTTATAGATCTATACAAGATATCTTAATAAAAAAATAAATAATTACAGAATAATGCATAATTGCTGTAATATAATCCTTCCTAAATCAGTCATCTAAACATGGAAGGAGATCAGCATGATCCAAGTGAGCCTCCCATGAATTCCCATCTTAGACGTGAGATCAAAATGCTGAGGGACGGCTAGGATTTAATAGGTGAGCCTCCCACGGATCCCATCCTAACTGTGGGATCAAAATGCCATGGGACGGTTAGGATTTAATAGGTGAGCCTCCCACGGATTCCCATCCTAGCTGTGGGATCATAATGCCAAGGGACAACTGGGATTTAACACTCCCGCTCAAGATGGAGAGTACAAACCTGTCATTCCCAGCTTAATCATTCCCAGAAAGATAGAGTTATCGAGTCCCTTGGTAAGAATATATGCAAGTTAGTCTTTTGATGAGACATGGTCGATACATATAAGACCACTGTCTAATTTCTACTTCATGAAATGTCTATCAACTTCTATGTGTTGTGTCATGTCATGTTGAATCGGCTTGTGAGTTATACTGATTGTTGATTTGTTGTCACAGTTTAGCTTCATGGGTCCTTCCCACTTGATCCTTATGTCTTCTAGAATTATCTTGATCCACAGTAGCTCACATATTCCTAAGGCCATAGTTCTGTATTCTGCTTCTGCACTAGATCTTGCCATCACATTCTATTTTTTTGCTTCTCCATATAACAACGTTTCCTCCAAGGAATGTGCAGTATCTTGAGGTAGATCGTCTATCTACTGGTGATCCTGTATAATCTGCTTCAATATATGCTTCTGGGGTTATTCTACAGTCTATTATAAAGAGAGAATCCATTTATTTAGGTTTCCTTTAAGATAGTGCAATATTCTATCTACAGCTTGCATGTGAGTTTGCTTTGAATTTTGATCATGTTTATATCAAATGCTATATCTGGTATGGTGAGGAAAATGTAGATCAATTTTCCCACTAGTTTCTGATAAGCTCATTTATCTATATTTGGATCTTCTTAGCTTCCCCTAATTTGAGATTTGGTTTAATTAGTGTTGATGCTGGTTTACAAGCTAGTTTACCTATTTCTTTAAGAAGATCATTAATGTATTTTTGTTATGAAATGAAGATTCTTTTGTTGGAGCTAGCCACTTTAATTCCAAGAAAATATTTTAATCTACCAAGATCTTTGATTTTAAGTTCTTTTGTAAGACATTTCTTTAGAATTACTTTCTTCTTTTCATCATTCTCAGTCAAGATGATATCATCCACATAAACTAATAAAATTATGAGTTCCCCTTAGTCTAAGTGCTTGAAGAATAATGTATGGTCTCCTTGGCTCTGCTGATAATGATTAAGTAGCATGACTTTTGAGAATATTCTAAACCAAGCTCTAGGTGGTTGCTTTAGCCCATATAGAGCTTTTTTTAACCTACACACTTTGTTACCCCCAGATTGTTCCTTGAATCATGGTGGAATCTTCATAAAAATTTCTTCCTCCAAGTCCCTATATAGGAATGTCTTTTTGACATCCAACTGTTCCAGATGCCAATTATAATTAGTTGCTAGTGAGAGCAGGATCCTCACGATGTTCATCTTAGGAAGATGAGCAGAAGTTTCCTACTAGTCAATCCCATATGTTTGAGTGTACCCTTTCACCACCAGTTTTGTCTTATACATTTCCAGTGTACCATCAGCTTTGTATTTCACATAGAACATCGATTTGTAGCCAACTGATTTTTTACCTACTGGTAGGTCAGTGAACTCCCATGTATTGTTTTTTTTCAAGGCTTGCATTTCATCTTTCATGACACTTTTCCAATTTTCATCAGATAAAGTTTCAGAAATGTCATTAGAAATATATATATCATTTAGTGTAATCAGAAACTTTTTGTGTAAATGTGAGAAGTTATGGAAGGATACAAAGTTGGTAATGGGGTACAAGAGATTTTTTTTGGTGAACTTGTATTTACCTCAATTTCAGGAGACGGTTCAGATTCATGGATATGCTCTAGAGCATAATTTGGATTTGTATGTCTTGAATACACTTTCCCAAATCTCGTATTATCCATAATAGTTATGTTCTCAGTTTCACTGGCTTTGATTTTAAGTTTAGGTGGATTGGTTTGAGGTGGAGGTGCAAGCTCACTTTCCTCATCTTCTTTAGTTTCAGTCTCCTTCTAAAGATGAGGTTTGGTAAAATATGATTTTTGTTCATAAAAAGTAATGTCAACAGATACAAGACTTTCTTGGTAGAGGGATGATAACACTTATAGTATTTCTCAGTGGATGACTATCCAAAAAATATTCATTTGAGTGCTATTGGATCTAATTTTCCTCTATTTTGACTGTGAATGTGAACATACGCAGTGCACCCAAAGATTCTGGGTATGATGTTGTCATGGGTTCTAAATTCAGGATAAAAAGAGGATAAAATATCCATTGGTGTTTTTAGTCCCATGGTTGTTGATGGTAGTCGATTTATGATATATATAGTAGTCAGAAGCGCTCCCCCCAGTAGGATTTGGGTACATTATAGTCTAATAGAAGTGCACGGGTGGAGGCCATAAGATGGCCATTTTTTCTTTCTGCAACTTCATTTTGTTATGGGGTATGAATGCAGGAAGACTCATGAATAATACCTTCCTTTTGAACATAAGAGGAGAGTGTTTGGTTAAATTAATCTTTGGCATTGTCGGAACTAAATTTTCTTATTTTTTTTATCTCGAATTGATTTTGGATCATGGTGTGAAAAATGGGAAGGATAGTGCTCACATCAGATTTATTTTTGAGGAAAAAGATCTAAGAGACTCGAGTGTAGTCATCAATGAAGGATATAAACTATCAGGCCCTTGAGATGTTAGGAATTATTTGGGGTCCCCAAATATCACTATGAATAAGGTAGAAAGGGTTATGAAATCTCTCAATTTTGTTTGGAAAAGAAACTCATTTATGCTTGGATAAATCACAAGTTTCACAGTGAAAATATTCATTTTATAACTTGTAAAAAAGTTTCAGGTATATTTTTTAAGACATGAAAAGATGGATGTTCTAATATAAAATGATGAAGTCAAATAGTATACGTGCCATTATTGATAATAGTGGATTTGTTCAAAATTTTCAGGTAGTATAGTCCATCTTTCTCCTTCGCAAGTCCAATATTCTTCCCCGATTCGTGGTCCTGAAACAAGCAACAAGTAGGGTTAAATAGGACTTGATAATAGTAAATTTATTCAGATTTTCCAGGTAGTACAGTCAATCTCTCTCCTTAGCAAGTCCAATCTTCTTCCCTGATATGTGGTCCTGAAATAAGTTGTAAAACCCTTAAAAAGCTGATTTTTTTTAGTGCAGTTCGTCTGTACGAACTGGATTTAGTACTGGACGAACTGAATAAATTTGTGAAGAAATCTGTCATTTTCGTCTGTATGAACCTGGAGCGTCGGGACGATCCGTCTGTACGAAATCTGTCCAGAGAGCAAGTCGCCCGGGACGAATTTTAATTTCGTCTGTACGAAATTTGTCCAGAGGACACATCGTACCGGGACGAATTGTAGATCGTCCGGGACGATCAGTGTTGATAAATATCGGATTCGAGATATTTTGAATCATTTGAAGAGAGAGAAAGAGAAGGCAGGAGAGAGAAAGAGAAGGAAGAGAAGGAAAAGCCGGATTTTGGAGGCCGCGGAGCGCTTTTCGTCCGACGCCGCTGTTGGGAAAAGTGAAGATCTCGTGATAAGGACTCCGAATCCTATTTCTGTTTTCGAAGATATTGAGTTTTGACCGAGTTGTGTACTGTTTTGTGTTTTTGTAGTCGAACTTTTGACCTAATTTTGTATTGACACAACTTTCACCGCACAACTTTTGGTATGTTATAGATATGACTATTGTACACGATTTGAGTATTTTCTGCGATGATTTTACCGGTCAGAGTTGATTCTACGCGATTTTAATTGAATAGAAAAATATCAGGACGTGATTTGTTTTGGATTCTATAGAACAATAGTCTTGTATTGATGTCGTGGATATTCTACTGTAATTTGGAGAAATTTGGAATTTGTGCCTTTTTGCAGGATTTTTGTGTAAATTTGACAGACTGCCGTTACTCTGCCCGATTTTCGTATGATTTCTGATTTGTCTGAAATTGATAGATTGCATTGTTATGTATATGAATATTGATATGATTGTTCTAGATTGCTTTAATATTGATTATTGAATTGATTATTGAATTGAATATTGATTGACTATTGATACTGGAACACAAGTGGAACCTGGTTGAACGTTGGTTGGAGATTGAATTGACCTGTACAGGATGGTGGGCCGACGGGCTTTCCTTTAAACATTGATTATGGATATCTACAACAGCACTATTGATGGGAGTCATAAGGGGTTTATAGATATGCCGACGGGCGGCCGACGGGCAATAGAGTGACGACTCTTTTTATTGAAACCAACGTATGGATATCTACAACAGCAATATGGATTCTACAATAGCAACATAGCCAGTTGTTTGTACTTGTTCAGTATTATTGTATTGAATGCATGTTTACTGTATTGACATACAGATTTATTGCTTTATCGATTTCTGCTTTATTGATTTGATCGGATTTACTGTATTGTACGATTTCATCGATTTCATTGATTGTTCATTGAGCATGGATACTATTGATTATTGACATTGATATGGATATGATGGATATAGATATTGTATAGATTCCTTGATGCTATGGATATGAATATTATAGATTTATTGATATTGCTTATAGACTCATTGATACTATTGATTTTGCATTGTATTGACTTGCTACAATTGATTTATTGATAGGATAGATTGAGATTTATCGCGTCGCTTTTCCGATTGATTTTATCGACTTGATAGTATAGATTTGATTTGATTTGATTAATTGATTTGACGGATTGATTTGACGGACGGATTGACTGATTTGACGGATTTATTGATTTTCGTCTGTGTACGGATTTCTTCGAGATTGACGTGTATTGATTGAACTTGATTTATCGATTTGCCTGCTGCTGCATCGACTGGTTTCATTGACTATGGATTTCCGTATTGCATAGACTCATTGACCATTGACTGATATGAATTTGATTGACTGACATGCATATTGATAGCATCGCCGTGCTTTGATTTCAGTTATAGGTATTAGGTGACCTGCTGGGCTTTGTAAAGCTCATTATATGTGGTTAACATTTTCAGGTCCGAGCAAGGGAGCAGGAATGGAGATTGATCAAGTCTGTCGACGAATCCTTTAACTATGGATGCCTGGGGCGTCACATAAGTAGGGTTAAATAGGACTTGACAATTATGATCACTGGTAAGTTTTTGTATAGAGATTATGTTTGTGAATAATTGAGGTACGTGGAGCATATTTTTTTATAGTGAGGGAGGGAGATAAGGGTATATCTTCTTGGCTTGCTACTTTGGTAAGAGAATCATCAGTAGTGATGATTTTATTATCACTCGGGCAAGGAGTGTAGTTGATGAATTGTGTAATGGAATGTGTCATGTGATCTGTGTCCTCTGAGTCAATGATCCATACTCCTTTTAAATGATTCATAGAGGCACTTAATCTAATGGATATATGAAATTTACCTGAAAGTGAAAAAGAAGAAGATGCAGGTGATTTTTCAAGTGATACCAGGAGTTGTTTTAGCTTATCAATATCTTCTTTATTGAGCTCTCTAAAATTAGACTGTTTTTGGTTTGGGCTGACTTGTTGTAATGTTTGCTTGTGATGTTCCATTTTGTCTACTTCTTAGATTCCATTCATTACTTGGGAGCTTTCCATGTAACGTCCAACATGTCTCCTTTGTGTGTCTTGATTTCTTGCAATAACTGCACCAAAGGGAATCTTTGTCTTGAGGTTTTTAGAAAATCTTACCTCTTTCCTTCCATAATGCCTCTTTGCCTATCATCATTGTTGAACCTTCAATAATCTTTGGTTCCAGCATTACGCCTCGCTAGTTTTCCTCAACACAAATAAGAGAAATTCTCTCATTTAGTGAGTGTCTCCTCTTTGCCAAGGATCTGAACTCTAATTTTGTCAAACTTTGTGTTTAATAATGCAAGAAAGTCATACACTCTATCTTTCTCAATAAAGCTTTTTTGGATAACCACATCTTCTGGACACTTGATCTCTATGCATATGTAGTGATCAAGTTCTTGCCACAAGTTTTGAAGGAGAGTAGCATATTCAGTGACGTTCTTGCTTCCTTTTTTGTGCTTCTCACCTTGACTTTAATTTCAAAGATTTGTGCAGCATCCCGAGCTTTTGAGAAGGTTTGTTTGGAAGCATCCCATATGTCTTTTGTAGTAGATAGGAACATGAAAGTATCGGTAATTTTTGGAGTCATGAAATTACACAACCATGACATGATCATGGAGTCTGCTTCATGCTTTCATCCCATGCCCAAAAATTAGGTTCTTCTTCTTTTGGTACTACCCCAAGGAGGTGATTCATCTTTCCTTTTCATTTCAAATAGGCCTTCACAAATTGAGACAACTTCCAAGTTAAGCTATAGAAAGGTTGCATATTTTGAAGATTTCATCTTTCTTGGTGCACCATAAAGTCCTCCATTTGGTTAAAGCTTTGCGAGGAATTTGCTTCAGACATCGCAGTAGCAAAGGGCAATGATGAAGGCTATATCAAGCGTAGCAATGAAGCTTGTGTTGGTTATAGATAAGATAACAACAACAAGGAAAGGCCGGTAATGAAGGCACAATAATAAAAAAAATTCAGAATTCCGGCAACGACAATGAAGGCTCTGATACCATGTTAAATTCAAAGAATTGTAGAGGGAAAAGGCTTCATTTTTATTGCACAAACATGTCCCTATTTATAGATCTATACAAGATATCTTAATAAAGAAACAAATAATTACAGAATAATGCGTAATTGCTCTAATATATACCTCCTAAATCAGGCATCTAAATATGGAGGGAGATCAGCATGATCAAGGTGAGCCTCCCATAGATTCTCATGTTAGCTGTGGGATAAAAATGCCAAGGGACGGCTAGGATTTAATAGGCGAGCCTCCCACGGATTCCCATCCTAACTGTGGGATCAAAATGCCAAGGGATGATTGAGATTTAACAATAAGAAACTAGAAAGGCTCAAAACAATGTAAGGGCCCTGCATTATGGTTTGGTTCATCTTATCCCTCACATTATGGTCTGGTTCATCTTATCAAGTTTACAAGCAATTGACGCTTTGATCCATCTTTTTTAGTGCGGCACTACATCCTTGTTAGATTGCACCAACACACTTTATCATTGTACAAATTGTACTTAGAGTTTTTGACTCTATGGAGCCATTAAGAAATCCACGAACTTTGATTTGGTAGTTAATTATGGCAAAACACTCATTTAGAAAAGAATACATCCATCCACAGAGTGGGTGGGTGGATTATTGTTTTTGTTTATTGATGAAGCCACCTTAGAGATGGTGAATCTTCTTGAAATTATTTTCATTAATTTGACTGGTGAAACTTTGATTCATCGCCGCTGATGCAATTGTGACATCAAAATCACTTCAATAAAATACTTTGTTTACTCAAAATAATTCTAACTGTTGAAAAATGACTTTTTTGTGGAATAAATCGCAGTTAAAATTCCAAATGGAAATTTGAGTGGTCAAATTCTGCTAGAAAATTCTGCCACTACAAACATTCTTGCTATCAATTATCACTAATGCCATAATTTGAAATCTTAATTTATGCTAACATAGTTTACTCCATATGTTTTTGATTGCGTACAAATTATTTACCATTCATTCAATCTTGACGGGGAGTTAGATTTCTCCATTAAATTTTTATAGAAAACATTTTGTTCATTTAAATATATGATTTATCGGTATGAGCATCAATGACAATCAAACCAAGAAATTTTGCACTATTTTTCTATGTGAGCGGCTTCAATAACTCCATGCAATATGTAAGAGCTAGTTTCCTAGAATACCTTATCCTAATAACATATCATATAATGGAAAATCATCAATTATACACTTGATTGGTCTTTTCATTTAGGGGCCATTTAGTTTGCTGAAAAATGAATGTTATATAGAAAATATTGCAATGTATTTAAAATATTTTAAGTTGTTTGAATGAGTGTAAAATAAATGTAGGTGATTACTTTTTTTGTTTGGTTTGAAGTAAAAAAAATGCAGCGTAAAACTAAACGATGGTGGTGATTAGAGGTGTAAATAAGCCGAGCCGGCTCGAGCTCGACTCATTTATGGGCTCACAAGCCGAGCTTATCGAACTCACGAGTCGAGCTCGAGCTCGAACTCGAGCTTGTTTAGTAAAAAGCTCGAGTTCAAGTTTGATGAGGCTCGGCTCATGAGTTCGCGAGCCATCTCGAATAATTAGTAATATTTTTAAAACAATTTATTTTATTTATTAAATTTAAATTAAAAAAATTAATAAATGTTTAAAATATTTAATAATATAAAAATAAATTAATATTTAATGTTTAAAATTAATAATAATTGTTTAAAATATTTAATAAAAATTTAAAAATTTAGAATTATTTATAATATTTAAAAAGTACCGTTGAGACTCGCGAGTCGGGTCGAGCTCGTTGTCAGTGGGATGAGCTCAAGTTCGAGCTTGCCTTTTGAGCTTGACTCGAGCTCGAGTTTGACTCGACTTTCTAACTGACGAGCCGAGCTTGATAAGGCCACTACTTGACTCGACTCAACTCGTTTACACCTTTAGTGGTGATCATTGGTCGACAGTAGGCGGCGGTTGGCATTAACGATGGCGGAGATTGCTGGTAGCAATGGTAGAGAATTTATAATGTATTTGAAATAGGTCGATTTTCATATACACCAAAATTGAACTAGATGATGAATTATAAATAATTCAAAATTTTACTCTACATTCCTTTTAATTCAAACTATTCATCAATATTCAAAATCCTTGTAGTAGGAGTACTTTACACCCCTTATTCTTCAATCCAAACAACCCCTTGGAAATTATATTTTTGAGATATACCATGTAATCACTCCTTTTTAGAAGTTTTTTTAATTCATCAACCCAAGGTTGCAGGTAGGCCTTTTTTTAACTCTTTGGATTGTGTGAATGAGAAATACTCATCATAAGAAACTTGCATGTTGTAATGCATATCTAATGCTGGAAATTGTATAGTATAATTATGACTTGTTAACATGAGTAGGATAAAGCAGGTTGGTTATATGGAGTAAAACTATCAATGGGTAAGTCAAGTCTAATATTTCATGATTTTGAAACAAACTTATGATATATACGATTAAAGTACCTCCATAATTTAGCCTATGATAGAGGATATAAGTGCTTGGTTCTCGCTTTTTTTATGTTGCCATCTCATTTGCTTAATTAAGCTTTTAGAAGCTTATAACTCTTAAATTATTCTGCTTTTGTTTACATCATCTTCCTATTTGTGATTTATATTTAGGTGGTTCAAAATATCTATATTCATTCTTGGCAATATCTTTTTTATAATATAACACGCCTTCATTAATGCATTTTTTTTTTCATGCTTTTAGAACTAATTTGGATATAATGATTTTCCCCTTTAGAAGTCAATCCGTTGGATTGGTATTCTTTAGCACCTCAAGGAAATGATTGAAATATTTTCGAGTGACATTTTATTATGCTTTATTGCTTAGTATTTTAACTATAGTAGATAACTATAAGTGATTGGTGTATCTATAGGACAACCATGTTGACCAGCACATGTCGTAAACTTATTAAAAGAAAAAATGTTGTAAACGTATTGGGCTTCATTATTATAAGGCTCCTTAATACTTTGTTTAACAAAAGTTATTTCAATTTGCAGACTAGTGGAGTTGAATATCATATCTTGATATCTATGAGTTTGTTAATCATTTAACCATGTATTACTTGTCGAAGCACCACCATGGATGTTTGCACTTTCATATTGTTTTGAATACTCCCCAATTGATTTCAAAACCTAATAATTGAGTTGAAAATCTCTTAGATATAAATCTACGTTTATTTCATCAAGCGTTTAAAATACTTGATTATTGTTCTTAGAATAAGGGAACCCAAGCTTTCTTGTTGTAATAAATGTGATGTTGACTCTCCATTGAAATAAACAACTCAATTCCACTAAGAAATTCAGTTGTTGATATTTCTTGTCTGAGAAGAAATCTACTACACCTCCAAGAACATTAAATTATGATATATATACTTTGGAATTAAAAGAATATTAATAACTAATTTTACTATGACAATAGCTTTTGTGTTAAGTAAGTTTATAGGCTAGGGAATTTAATAAGGTACATGTGAATAATAAATAGTTTTTGATTACCAACGGTGGTCGAGTCAATTGGATTAGCCCTTTTGTAGCATCATTCGATCACATTGTGATTATGTGAGGGCACAATTTGCAGTGACCTTTTTTTAATAATTATGAGGTATAATCCAGATATGGATCGAAATGCCCTTTTGTGAAAACTATATTTAGCCTCTCATTCAGTTCATTTAGGCTATCTTGATCCTTTGAGAATTTCTATGAGTTGCCATTTGCACATCAAAACTTAAGCATCACATCCTTCAATTGTGTCATAAAAGTCATCGCAACCATTGTTGTACTAAGGCCTAGACCACAATGAAGCATGTGGTAATGATGTTGCCTCCTATGTTGAAACCTTCAATTCCCCGCAGTCACTCTCTTAAGACTTATAGCACAACTATCTCCTTTGAGGCTTTGCATCACAGCTATCTCAAGTTATGTTGATCACTATCCTTCATTGCCAATGGTAACCACACTAGCAACTTATTCTTTTAGATTGTATATATGTACCTTTGCTAATTAAAAAAATTTTCTCTTTACCCTATAAGATTTATTTGATGGTTCGTTTGTGAATCGAAAGAAGCTAAGATACTTGAAATTGATTCTCAGTCTATCTAGAGGACGTTCATGTTGATGTTTATGAAGTGGTTGCACCTAATAATTTCTCTCTTGTTATAATTATGCAAACAAAGAATGTCGGAAACCTAAAATATTTTGATTTGCAACTTAAGGTGCCCAAAATAGGGGCAATTGTTGAAGTCATAAAAAGCCTTTTGTTTGATGAAGCATAAATTTTGACATTGTACAAATTTTGAGGTGGATTAAAAGGATTAAATCAATGATCAATTTCACTCATAAAATAAATCAAACACGAGGCAAGCTTAGTTCGATGAAGCGGCTCCACTATATGAGTTGACTTGCATTGTATTTGTTGACCCAACAATTATATGAATTGAAATAAAGAAATGGCTATAAATCGATTGATTTAGGGTCAAACCAATTTTGTTTAGTCTTCCTTGTCATTTGTAACCTTTGGCTGCACTTGACATGGGTGTGGGGATGAAGACAACCATGTTGTTGCCATCATCATCATCAATAAGTGATTAACTCGTTTGGTTCATCACTAAGAGCGGCACTTTGATCATGTTTGATCACACTTGCATATGCTTGTTTCTATGCAAGCCGTCTGTCTTGGAAATGCGGTTTCACAAGCCATTGATGTAAGACTCATTTGTAGGGAAACACTCCCCTTGAAGAGAGCATATAAATGTGAAAATAGTGAGATATTATTGTCATTTTCAATAACTTTAAATTAAAATTGATAATTTTTTCATAATTATTCTCATCAATTCGTTTGTCAAAATTTTGATTTATCACCTTTTTTCACTCATGGCATCGATAGCTATAATTTGGTATATTCATTTGGTGTATTTGCATTTACCATTGTACACCACTGTCCAACCAAGTTTGTTTAGGGGTTTTATCGGCCGATCATATCTTGAGTATAGGAGGGCATGATTTGCATCATGTTTAAGAATGGGTGAAACCTAATTGAAACACCAAGATCGATAAAGTAGAAAATAGAGAAGAAGATCAATGCACAAATACACAAATTTTTGTATACGTTCATCTATTTGATGGCTATATCTTTTTATTATCGCTACATATTTCATCAGGATTTGATTATGGAGAAAATGCAATCTTAATTTCATTGATACAACATAAAGATGATCCCCCTTTTATAAAGTAAACATAAGGCAACAAAAAATATAACACAATTCCTAGAATACCCTTGTGAAACAACCCTCAAATATAATAAAATTCTCAAAATCTAATTGAAACACCAGCTTACCACTAAGTTTGGGTTGCGCATTTTCTTCTTATGGCAAAAATTAGGCTCCATAACTTAACTCATCATTCATTGTTGATAACTATGAGGAATATGTTAAATGAAGATCAAAATTTTCTTGCCAAAAATAAAAATAGACTATCATTCAATTCATTTGGAAAAATATTTTTAAGCCTTGAAGATCACTTGGATCATCTAAGATTTCTATGCTACATCATCATCAAATAGAGCTTATGTCTCATCCTTCAATTGCGTTGTAAGATTCATCGCATCGTGACCTCTATCACAATTGTTCATCAAGTTCGACAGTCCAATGAGGTGCATGTTGACATTGTCATTTGCAAGGCCTAAACGACAACAATTGAATGTACCTCAGTTGCCTCCTCCAAGATTTTCAACACAATCATCCTTGTGAGACTTGCATTTCTGGTACCTCATGTTATGCTAATCACTATCCTTTGTCGCTATTGTTGATTTAACCAATAACTTATTCTTTTATATTTTTTTGAAGCCTTCTCTAATTTTGTGGAGGGGCGATATTTTGTGATCCTATTTTATACTAGTGAAAGCTACTCAATTATGCTTTATGGTGCAGAAATGTTGGCCATTAAAAGAGAAGCATAATATTAAGTTAAGTGTTGTAGAGATGAGGATGCTCAAGTGGATGAGTGTCTTTACGCTCAAGTGGATGAGTGTCTTTACTCTTAGAGAAAGGATTCAAAATGAGCATATACGTGAAAAGGTTGGAGTAGCTCCGGTGGAAGATTAGATTAGAGAGAGTCGCCTTAGATGGTTTGGTCACATAAAACGACGGACTTCTGATGACCCGTTTAAGAGAGTAGATGTTTTAAATTTGACTTACATTAAAAAAGGAAGAGGTATACCTAAAAAGACTTGGTTAGAAAATATAGAAATGACCTTTCTTTATTAGATTTAAAGGAGAATTTAACTTTTAACACAACACAATGGAGAAAATGAGTTATGTAGCCGAACCCACACAGTGGGATAAAGGTTTGATGTTGTTGAAAGCTATTCATTTAGGCATAGCCTTATGATTTTTTTTTTCCTTTTTTTTCCCCGAGTTTTGATGTAAAATATTTTTTTGTTTACTCGGTTTATTTGAATGGTTGTTTGTGTTAATCGAAAGAGACTAAGATACCCGAGATCAGTTCTTACTCTACATGCTCGGTTTTCCTTCTAGTATCGTATTGTGTGGTGGTATTTTAAGAATATGAGCCCAGCTTCACCCTGCCTACCTAATTATGTAGCTGATATAAAATAAGAAATGACAAGAAATCTTTATATTGTTGATTCTTTCAATGAGTATTTATATATAAAGCTGCATAGAAGAAAATAAAAAATAAATAATTACAATAAAAAAAGCCCCTCACAAATCGCCTTTAACAGATTCACCCGCCATTTGATCCGTTAACCGATTGATTCCAAGAGAGCTATTCATGGATTATCTCTTTATTTTCTTGTATATGAATTTGTGGGAGAGGTATTTCCTTGTAAGCAATGAATCTATGACCTCTAATTTTCTTATCTAGTGCTCCCACTGTCTTCTCTTAATTTAATGACTCTTCAACACTCCCTTGTAAACTGGATGGTTGAAATCTACTATTTTAAGTTTGCTTATTACATTTTTGAATGTAAGGTTGTTAAGCTCTTTGGTGAATATATTAGTAAGTTGTCTTCCTGTTGGGACATATGGATTGTAGATCAATCCACTTTCTAATTTTTATTTCATGAAATGTCTATCCACTTTCACACATTTGGTACGACCATGTTGTACAGGATTGTAAGCAATGTTATGGCAATTTATTTGCGCAGTATATCTTTATAGGCTCTTCCCATCAGATTTTTAAATCACCCAGAACAATTTTAATCTATTGGAGTTCGTTGATATCTTGAGCAAGTGCTTTGAATTTGGATTTGGCTCTAGATCTTGAAATGACAAATTATTTCTTACTTCTCCATGTTATAAGGTTTTTGTTCTTGTTTTTTTTTTGAAAGAAATAGCGGCAATAAATCTTCAGATTGAGGTTCAGTGGTTTTTATATGGGATAAGTGTTATGCATTACATTATTCTTTCTTCTTCGTCTTGTATGATTGAGAAGGCTTCATTTATAGATGGTAGTTTTTTTTTTGCGTCGGATCTGAATATGAATTTGATCGAATTCATTATTAAATTCTTCAAGAAATTAAAAAATCCTTTCGCTTTCCACAAACTGTTTGAGATCATGATAATAGCCTAGTTCAAACCAATAAACCTTTATTGCATTAAAAATATTCAATGTGATGGGGACATCAGCAGCGATTTCGACACATGTACCTACAGGAGATGCCGGAGATCGACGGCCACGATCATGATTTGTATTTTCATCATTTTATGTAGTAGTTTAATTTTATTTTATGTTTTTCCATTTTTACCCTTATGGGTATTTGGTAGCTATTGTAGCCCAAGGGGCATTTTAGTACTTTACTTTCTTTGTCATTTTGAGGCCTATTTATATGGCACATTTCTCATGTAAGAGTTAGTTTTGATGAATGAAAATTTTGACATTTCATGTTCTCTTTGTGAGTGCAAAACCTCCACGATCTCTTAGTGAGTTCGTAGGAGAAGCTAGATCTCTTTGTGAGTTCTAGGGTCTTCCTTGTTCTACTAACTTTTGTCCTAGTTTATTGTGCGGAAATCCGGATTGAAGACAATTGAGGTTAGTGAATTCATCGCCACTTGATTCCTTGGACCCCTCCCCACCTTCCCAGCCACCAAGCCGGCAGCCTCTCCTCCACCATTCCTCAACCCCAGCACAGCCAAGCCGTGAACCTGATTTCCCCTCCTCAGCTCACCATTTTCCTTGGCAGCCCTCACAGCCGTTACTTGCTGTGTTGCCAAGCCGTGGGAATCAAGCATTTAAGGCTTGATTGATTGCTCTCTCAATCAGCCTTAAAACAAATAATCCCCAGCCTTTATTATAATTTGAAATTCAAAGTTGCTTATTACATACACCCTGGAAAAGGAAACTTTCCTTTTTTTTTTTTGAAATCTGAATTACTACAGATTTAAATTAAAATCTGTCACTTAATCATGTGGGCCCCATTTGATTAATTACTTGAATCTCCTCATCTCTCTCTCTCCATGTGGCCGGCCACCTCACCCCATTGCTTCTCTCTCTAATTGCCACCTCACCACCACTTAAATACCTCTTTAATGTCTCCTCTCAAATGGTTAATTCCAGATTTCCTAAATGGTAATTTCAGATTTCAAAAATCTGAAATGTGAAACTGCTCTTCTCCCCTTTTTTCCCCACGTCTTGCCTATCTGTCAATGCTGGAATTTATTTCCCATTGGAAATTCTTCCTTGCTGCTGGCTGAAACCTCCCTGGACTCATGCATTGGCTTCTTCCCCCCATTTAATCCTTCCCAACTCCTGAAAATAGTGGGTTACCTACCTCCTAAGCCTGCAGCCAGAAAATTCCAGCAAATGTCACTGTTTTCTCAGCAACTTGGAGCTTCAAAGTCACTGTTTTACAAGACCAACCCGCTGCCCAAGGACTCCCAGCTTTCATACAATTATGGTCCAAGTTTCTGACCATCTCAAGGATCTCTGTCCACAACTGTTATGAGAGCATAAAGCTGCTGTCCCCTTTCTTTCCAGCCTTCCAACGACTATACCGGAGCTCGCATCTCTCTTGTCTTTGGGTAAACTCTTCCCCCGACTCTTTTATCTTCGAAGTTACTTCTCTATTGTGGTGATATCTGGATTCGTGGAAATCATGCTAATCTTCTCCGCTAAAGCCTAGTAACTAGAAGAGTTGAGTGAGGGATCTCTTGTAGTGACTAATCTTATTGTTAGCATAGGGATTTATTATTGAAACCATCCATGTATGCAACGTTAGATTGACTTGATTGTTATATCATCTTAACTCTTACGCGTGTGATTCAGCCTAAGCTCGTTTTACCGCTCTTAATGTTTTATCTCGTCGTTCAAATCATTATAAAGATATAATTATTTGTTCTCTCTAAAATTAAGCGTGCAAATTCATTAATTAGCTCATCTTCGCATGTACGTTTCACATCACAATGACTAAGAAGTTATCTTGCTTGCTTGTTGAGATCTTAGTTTTGATCTCATAGATGATATTAGCACCTTAACTTATGAGTATGTTTGTTTGACAGCATCTCAAACATCTTTTTCATTTGTTAAAAATATGTATGACCAATTTATTTTAGACATCATCGTGTTCCATAATCATGTGATGAATCTATTTCATCCTAAAGTGCAAACGTTTGATCTTTTGGCTCTGGAAGAGGGGATCCATAAGATGCTAGATTTTTTCCTTTCATAATAGAAAGATCTTCATAATTTGGTACCGCTTCAGGTAAGTTCTTCCATTCAAGCAATAGGATGCATGTATCCCCTAAAGCTCTCGTTTTATATAGTTTCACCATTCATGATTGTTGACTCATTTGAAGGGAAATCAAAGAAATCGGAGATAGTGAAGAGAAAAATAATATAAGAAAGGAAGACTTAAGATTGGAAAAAGGGAATCATTACCTTTTTCTAATACCATGTAGAAAGAAGTGGCTTGGATAGCTTAAATTTTTTTTCTTTGAATGAGTATTTATACACAATTTTATATATAAGAAAGAAAAAATAAATAAATAATTACAATAACTAATACAAAAAAATAAAAAAATGCCTCAAGCTATCTACCTCTAGCAGTTTTTCCCTCCATGTGATGCATTTAGGGGACGTGCCAATGGAGCAATCAGTGGGCTATTTCTTTCCTTTCTTGCATATGAATCTGTGAGAGAGATATTTCCTTGTAAGCCATGAATCTGTGGCCTCTAATTTCTCTTATCTAGCATTCCTGCCACCTCTCCTAATCTGATCGTTCTTCGACATAGCTCATTTAGTTTTAATAGTTTGTTTATTTTAATTCTTTATGTAAGCAAAAATAGGATATAGCCAGTGCATGTTGAGTCCGTGCAATGGAGGTGTTGATGTATTCACTATGAAAGTATTAAAATTTCAATTATTGCTCTTGTATATTAGGTGGTACAAAACCATGATTTATAATGAGAGAAAAAGTCAAAATGATCCCTGATCAAGTTTTATGAGACTATTTCAGTCCCAGCGTTTAATTTATAATTCAAAATAGTCCTATTCGATTATTTTTCATCAAATTTGAGAAGTCGGATTAATTTTAGATCATATTTGAAGAGTCAATAGACTAAGTTGAATTTATAGCCCCTCCGGATAATAATCCTGGGATCAATTGACTTTTTTTTCTATATAATTGGCAAAAAATAATTGGTTTTTGTCTTTTGAGTTTTTTTCTTTTCGGATTTAAGTTCTTCTATGTAAACCGTGATAGTTTCTCTCATTTATTAGTTTTGAATTACTAAATCCCTTTTCATTACTTTGACGGGCCTTTGCTTTGTTGTTTGTTACTTATTTTGAGATTCTCTTTAAATTTGACAGGACATTCGAGCACTTTTTCCATCTGATTACAACCCATTCTATGCTGGCTTTGGGAACAGAGACACTGATGAGCTTAGTTACAGAAAAATTGGAATCGCCAAAGGAAAAATATTTATTATCAATCCGAAGGTATCTCTATTCTTCTAATGTAGTTTCAATGCAAGGTTTGTATTGTGACATGCTATCCATCTAATATGTATCTCAAAAACTGACAGGGTGAAGTTGCGATCAATAATTGCATTGATGTGAAATCCTATACTTCCTTGCATACCTTAGTCAATGACATGTTCCCCCCAACCTCACTGATCGAGCAGGTTTGTAGTTCAGGGTTCATTTGGTTGTGGCAAACTGCAAACCAAATTTAGAACTGATGCTGTTTCAAGTACTAGTCGCTAATGCTTTAGCTTAATTTGGATATCATATTTTTTGATTAATGATGCATGTTTTGGGAATAGGTGAAATTTGTGCAAACACAACTGAAAAATAAAAAGGAAACAGAAAAAAAAAAATCTGCACACAAAAATACACGAGAATTTTATAAAGAGTTCAATTGAGGACTACATATTATTATGGTTGTTACAAATTTTACTAATGATTGTGGAGAATCACAAACTATAATTTCTCATGGATACATACATTAGATGGAACTCTTCTCATAACGAAAAACTTGGTGCCAATAAAATATAGTGAAAATCTCCAAAATGCACTTGATGAGAAAATTACAAATTTTGGGTATCTTTTGGGGCGGAACCTTTGAACCCCTAGGGGTATTTTATTGTGAAGTTCAATCTATGACTAAATCTACTTAGTGTGTTTTCAACTTACCCAATCGTTTCAATATGGCTTGTATGCTGATTTTACATTCAAGCAATTAACCAATTGGAATTAGAAGTTTTACTTTCTGAACTCACATAAGTATACCAAAAAAGATTAAATAAAAACTGTAAATAATAACAACCTACAAAGCTTTAAAAAAAAACATATTTGAATTTTACTATTTTGATTAAATATCTTAAATTATATCTGGTGCATCTTTATTATATTAAAATCATACATCATTGATTCTATCTCAAAACACATTAAAATATTCTTCTCAATGTATGTTATCAATGAACTTTCAAGATAATATCTCACATCTTATTTCATAAAACTGTCTTAACAATCTTCATAAGATTTATGTTAAATTACAATTATCCTTTTATGTTTGGGCTGATGAGAATATTAACGTAATTTTGAGGTTTTTTTTATCTCTTCTGCAGGAAGACTTCAACTCATGGAATTACTGGAAGATGCCATTGCCTAGCATTGATTACTGAATTTTTATGTCCTACCTATGATTCTATCAGGAAGATCTGGGTCATCATAAGGCTGTAAGCTTTTACCACTGGTATTATTCAACTCTAGGAGCCTCGAGAGCTTTTGCATGTTTATGAATTCTTCCATTCAACTAGAGAGGCGTCTTCCTATGTTATTGGTTGATTACAGCTGGGGATTTAATTGGCTGAGGTTTGTTTTCCTTCTTTATAGAGGAATTTAACTCAGAGGACAATTAATCAGCAAACTATTTTCTGGTGTTCATTCTCCGTATTAATTGTTTTTGAATAATTTTCTGCGAGTTCGTGTTGATCTGTGGCAAGAGGAATCAAGGGAACCACAATCAGGATTAGAGGAATTTGACTTCTCCATGTATCTAATCTCCTTAACGTGATTTATTTTTTCCTTTGTTTATATCTTCTGTACGTGACCATCTCTTAAAAGTGTATATGATACTCTTAAAAGTGTATATGATACAATTGCGTAGTGTAAGCTAGAGCTGCAGAGTTTTCTCCTGTATTTTTGCCAAATTTGGCATTGCGGTGGACTTGAGATTAGACCAAACTTTGTTGCAATAGATCTACTCCATATTTTTTGTTAGTTTCGGAGGATCTTCATGTGATAATTTTAGTCCCTTGGCTTGCTACTGTTTATAGACTTTCTGCTTCATGGAGCTCACAATTGGTGGTGGGCGGGTTGAGCCCTGAACTGTTTTGAGGTTGATTAAGTTGATACCATTGTGATCATTGATCTATCTTTGTGTTGATTTGGTAACTTTCCAAATCGATATTTGCCTTGATTCGGAAGGCTTAAATGCTCGTTATTGTAATTGATTATGGAGATTATTACTTTTCAAATTGGGTAATTTGATTGTGAATTAGATTAGGAATATTTTTCTTAATTCGTTTTACCTCAGATCTATTTAAGGGGATTGAGGGTTGTTTATTGTGCTGAGAGAAAGCTTGAGAGTTTTGTAATTCCTTATTGTTTATCAAATTAGTAAAATCATCCCCTCCCTATGGGTGTAGGCGTCTTTGCCAAACACATAAATCACTGTTTATTGTGTTTGTATTGTGTGTTTTTTATTTTCGCTGTGGTTATTTGCACAACAATTGATAGCAGAGAGTTTCAAGGACTTTTCGGGGACGACATGAAGAGAAGATTTCTCTGTGTTCGGGTGTTTGTGTGGTTCGTCCTCGTACGCGAAGGAAGATCTGCGGGTGCAATCAGACCAATTCCTGTTCGAGTGCAGGTGTTTGAAGGACGGGTTTTGCGTGTGCCTGAGATACGAGCAAAGAAGCCTTTTGCGCAAAGCAGAGCCACAAGCTTGTCGGTTTGGGCTATGCACAAGCGGGTCATAAGCACTGATTGTGCAATAGATCGCGTGAGCAAATACGTTCACATTCGGTCTGCTCTCGGAAGTGCTGGTCACGGTCATGTGATACGGTTGGTAAAACGCGGTTGATCGAACTTGTGCAGCACAGGCAGCGTGGAAGGCGAATCACATGCGGTCGAGCGTGCAGGCGTGGTGCGAACCAGGGAAAAATGAAGGATCGTGTATGACTTCTGAGGTACTCAAAGCAGACTAGGTTGGAGGCGCAATTTCACGTGAGATAGGGTTCGGGCGGGCGCGGGTCGCGTACACACAGAGGCTTGTGTTAGTGCCTGAAACGTATGGAGCAGAATTAGGAAACTTCGTGCGAATCTGGGTCGGTGATGTGCCTCTCGTGTGTGTAGGGAGTTGAGCTGAAGGTGCTCGTGATATGGACTGTTGTTTTTCTTCTAGATCATTAATGTAGAAAGTGATGTGAATTGTGTAATTTCGGCTATGTAAAGCGGCTATAAATTTGGTGGAGGCTACAAAATCAGGAGTTATGGGTACATCAGCTTCGATTGTGTGGAAAAAGAGTTGATCCATCAGGTGGTTATACATCCCGTTAAAATCGATGTGATGTGATGAAATTTGACAGCAAAGGAAACTATGACATGTGCCGATGTGAGGTGATGGATGTGTTTTGCTTGTTGAATCTGGAGCAAGTTCTGGAGAGTAATGAATGTGCTTAGGAGATTTTGAAAGAGATTGATTGAAGATGAACCGGAATGCTTGTGGCTTGATCAGAAATTGCATGTCTCAAAAGATAAAGTACGTGGTGATAATTGAGACATCTGATGTGAAGTTGTGGAAAACCTTGGAGAACAAGTACATGACGTAGAGTGTAGAGAATCTACTTCATATGAAGCACTGGCTCTACAGGTTAGGCATGATATTACAATTTATCAGCATTTGAATGACTTAACAAAGCTGTTGATAGATCTTTTGAATCTGGATGGAGATGAAGGGGATGAAGACAAGACACTTCTATTGAATTTGCTCCCGGATGAGTAAGAAACTTCTTGATGACGCTCATTCATGGGAAAGAGGTCTTGAATTATTGAGGTGATAATGCATTGCTGAATCACAAGTTCCGACATAGGGACAAGACATCTGCAAAAATGGATTTGGCTGAGGCTTTCAAACTTCAATGAGGAAGATCTGAACAGAAGAAGAATAGAAAGGGCAGCAACAACCAGCAGGACAAGTCTCGTGGGTGCAGTCTTGGGAAAGAATCAGTGTGCATTTTATTTGGAGACTGGTCACTAGAAGAAGGATTGTCCGAAGCTGAACGAGAAGGGAAATGGAGTTTCCATAGAGGAAAAGACAAACATTATCATGGAAGAACGTGAAGGAGACTCTGATGTATCACTATTAGTAGTTCCTCAGATCCTGTACACTGATAGTTCATGCTGGATACTAGATACTGGTGCTACCTTTCATATTTGCCCCAATAGAGAGTGACAATGAAAAACGATCAGCCTATTGTACTGTTGGTGTATGGAGCATTTTTATCAGAATGCATAATGATATTGTGAGAGAGCTGACTTATGCGAGACATGTTCCAGATGTCAAGAAGAATTTGTTGTTTGTTGGGGCTTTAGAGATTAAGGGCTATAAGGTAATCATTGAGGCCGGAGTTCTGAAGATGTATCATGGAGCATTGATGGTTTTGAAGGAAGTCCGTTACCCTAACCTTTACTATCTTCAAGGAAGAATTGTGATTGGAATGATTGTTGTTGCTGATGATTCTTCTGAGACCACTATATTGTGGCATATGCAGTTAGCTCATGCTGGAGAGATTTCTCTTACAGCATTATAGAAGAAAGGATTGATTAAAGGAGCAAGCACCTGCAAGCTTAAACTTTATGAACATTCTGTATTTGACAAGAAGACACAGATATCTGTTGGCACTGTCATCCACAATACAAAGGGTATCTTGGAGTATGTTCACACAGACGTTTGGGGCCCAACGAAGATAGCATCATTCGGCAAATGGAGGTATTTTATCTCTTTTATTGATGATTACTCTAAATATGTTTGGGTGTACACCATGAGGCGCATAAGCGAGGTACTGGATATCTTTAAAATTTGGAAGAAGTGGATTGAGAATCAGACTAGCAAAAAGACATGGTGTATCAGATCAGATAATGGGGGCAAATACACTTCGGATACATTCTTGTAGGGGTGCCAGAGATCTGAGATAGAGCACCACTTCATTGTTAGAGAAATACCGCAACTGAACGGTGTGGTAAAGAGGATGAATTTGACTTTTGTAGAGAAAGTTCGGTGTATGTTATCCAATGCTGGGTTGGATAGTCTATTGGGCTGAAGCAATATACTATGCCTGTCACTTGGTGATCTGTCTTCTATCTGTAGCCATTGGGAAGAATACACCAAATGAAATGTGATCAGGGCATCCTGTTAAAGATTATCATCATTTAAAAGTGTTCGGGTGTCCATCTTATTAGCATATTCAGAATGATAAACTGGAACCAAGAGCAAAGAAAGCAATGTTTATTGGCTTTAGGTGTGGAGTCAAGTGCTTCAAACTATATGTTCCAGTAGTGAAGAAGATTGTCATCAGTAGGGATATTACTTTTGATGAGGAGAGCATGTTGATGTCTCAGGATTTTAAGCAGGTGGAGAGTTCCATTGGGACCACATATGCACTACAGAAGCTGAAGTTTGATGCAAATCTATTTGTTGCACAGAAGCCAATCATTTCCACTCAGGTACCTAATTCAGCTGCAGATCAAGAGGTAAAAGATGATGTTGAGGATGAGATTCCTGCTTAGAAATCTATTGCGAGGAATAGGACCAAGCGTCAGAATGTCTGAAAGCCAACCTAGTTGAGGGAGTACATTACATTTACACTTTTAACTATAGAGGCTGAAATTCCTAGTTACCACAAGAAAGCATTACACCGATGGTGATCTTTGTAAGAGGCTATGAATGAAGAGATGAAGTCTCTTCAGAAAAATGCTACTTAGAGGTTAGTGAAGATTCCTCCAAGAAGAAAAGCATTTGGTGCAAATGGGTGTATACAAAGAATGAATGATATCATGGAGAGGAAGTGCAATATAGGCTAGGTTGGTGGCAAAAGGCTTTGCACAATGAGAATGGATTGATTATGATGAATTGTTCTCCATAGTGGTCAAACATCCCTCAATCCGTGGTCTCCTAGCGCTTATAGCTCACTATAGTCTGATTCTGGAATAGCTTGATGTGAAGATTTCATTCTTACACGAAGAATTGCAGGAGGATATCTATATGCTACAATTGCTTGGATATGTAGCCTCAAAAAACTTGGTTTGCATATTGGATAAGTCTTTATATGGGTTAAAGCAGTCACCACGACAGTGAGTATACCCATTTTGAGATTAAGGAGTGTGGTGAAGCTTGCAAAATCTTTGGCAAGGAGGTTCTAAGGGACAAGACAGCTGAAAATATTTGGCTTTCCCAAGAATCTTATGTTCGGAAGGTGCTAAAAAGTTGGGATTGATGACTCGAGCAAGGCAGTGAGTATACCCATTGTATCTCACTTTCAATTGAGTTATGAGCAGTGTCCTAAGGATGATCAAGAGAGGAAAGATATGCGATCAATTCCTTATGTTAGTGTAGCTAGCAATTTGATGTACATCATGGTTTGTACCAGGTCATATATATCACAAGCAGTTGATGTTGTGAACAGGTTCATACATGATCCATGAATGAGTTATTGGCAAGCTATAAAGAGTATCCTAATATATCTAAAGGGTACAATTGATGTAGGCTTGATGTTTAAGAGGCAGTCATCTGTTGTTGATTTATGTGTAGGCTATATTGATTCAAACTACGTCGTTGACATTGATAGGCGTAGGTCTACGACTTGGTACTTATTCACTATGGTAGGAGGATCAGTCTATTGGAGATCAAGACTTTAGTCTACTGTTTCTTTGTCTACTACTGAGGCTGAGTATATGACAGTCACAAGGTGATGAAGGAGGCAATATGGATGCAGGGCTTATTGGGTGATTTGGGAGTTGACCAGAAGTCTTTAATGGTGTTCTGTGATAGTCAAAGTGCTATATGTTTGGCTACAAATTCAGTCTTTCATCCTTACCAAGAATGTTGATCTGAGGTACCATTTTGTTTGAGACTTGATAGCTGAAGGTAATGTCCAGTTGAAGAAGATAGATATCAAGGAGAATCCAATAAACATGCTCACACAGGTACTATCAATTCATAAGTTCACTTATTGCAGGAGTTTGGTGAATATTATAGCTCATGACCGATTGTCCATATTTTGAAGAACTATGTTCGGCTTGATCCCTTCGGGGGTTGGGGATACGTAGGCAACCATCTGGGTGCAATTGTTCTTATATTGGAGTCTGATTTTTCATCTTCACTTTCTGAAATAAAAATGAGGTGGAGATAGTTGATTTGGTAACTTTCCATATCGATATTTGCCTTGATTTGGAAGACTTAAATGTTTATTATTGTAATTGATTATGTAGATTATTTTTTTTCCAAATTGGGTTATTTGATTGAGATTTGATTAGGAATCTTTTTCCTTAATTGTTTTACCTCAATTCTATTTAAGTGGATTGAGGGCTGTTTATTGTGCTGGGAGAAAGCTGGAGAGTTTTGTAATTCCCTATTATTCTTTAAATTAGTGAAATCATCCTCTCCCGTGGACATATGTATCTTCGCGGAACCACGTAAATCATTGTTTATTGTATTTGAGTTGTGTGATTTTTTGTTTCCGCTGTTATTGTTTGCACAACACTTTGCGAACTTCACAATGTGATCTTAATTGCGGCCTGTTTCAACCACATGCTTCTATTGAGGTATATTTTTAATTTTTAACCCGCACAAATAACTGCTTGATTCATAAAAAATTATGAATAATTCATTGGATTAAATGAATTTTTGTATGATCATTTGTCAGGCTAGTATTTAAACTAGTTTGAATTCGTTAAAGTCCTGGATCATAATCTGATTAATTCAACCAAATAGTATAACCTGATTTTTTAAAAACCTTGCAATATTGGTAATCTGGTGTCTTTCAAACTTTAGGAACAAACAAAGATGATCACTTTTGACCTCTAAACAAAAGTTTCGAGTTCTACGTTTGATTTGTTTTTGACGGTAGTTCTGAAGTTTCTGGAGTTCATGAACTGATCAGTCCAGCGTTTTATTGCACTCATATATGGGAAGTGGATCCCATCGACATGAATACTAGCAATGTTCAGGTTAGGTCTTCCTCATAATGCTCGTCCAATAAAGTTCTCCATGCTGTCATTTTTCCAATAACTTGGAATAACATGGTCTGGGGCCGGAAAAATTATTCTATGCGGAGTCCTAATCCCAATTAAATGCTCCACGTCTGATACCGAGCTTAGTACCGAGCGGTATCGCGGCTCGGTACCGCTTGGTACCTAAGCATAAGTTGGACGGTTCTCCCGTCCGGTGTTTGCACAGAATAATCTCTCTTGGGGCCGAGGGCACTCTAGTGCGAGAGCCCTTTAATGGGTGACCTATTATATGATTTAGAGAACGCTTGTGCATGTAATGTAAGGGCATCTCCAACCGAAAAATTTATTTTCCACTCTAAAATGCAGTAAAACCTCAAAATGCCGTAATTCATCCCCAATTGAATTACATTTCTTTCTTCTTTTGCACGCTTCTTGCGAAGGTAAAAATCTCTCCTCTTTCATCCTCGTATTCAACAAATTCGGCAACCCAAATTTTGATGTAGGTGAACAGTTCGACACCTATTGAATTTTGATTTGGAGTTCGAATGCATCGAATGGTGGACGGTATACAGTGGTATGCAGTTCGGTTGAAGATGATCTAAGTGAACTAGGAAGAAAACGTTGTCAAAATTCACTATTAGTTTGGTCGTTGACCTTATCTATATTTCCACGAAAGCTCAAAAACATGCTCACTTCAATCATGGAGAATTTAGTTAATAACTCAGTGGGCATAATTAATTCTTAAACTTGCATCGCTGTTATACCATTAACCATTTTGGCCATGCTCTATTTTCTTAATGGCATAATCGTAGAGTAATAGGATGTTAAGGCAAGACACTCCTCGGTTTAAGATGGTGGCGGTGCTAGGTGGGGGTTGGCTACAATCATCACTGGTGGCTACTAGCAGAGGCTGAGGGAAATGATCGGCAGTGGTGGTGTGGATTTTGGCGGTGATCATTATTGGACGGCTGGTATGGCTTGAGATGAGCAATAGGTAATTATTAATTTTAAATATATTAAACTAGAGAGAATTTTGGAGCAAGGATATCTTGACATTAATTTGATAACGATAAGTTTTTTAGTCATTAGCTTAGAAATTAATAAAATATTTGATTAGTTAATAATTATTCTGCTGCCTTCATTTTTGTTGCGTAGTGAGTTTAACAACATAGTTTCATACTAAGATCCAACACATACATAAATAAAAGAGAGGGGTGCAAGAACCATAAAGACATTAGATTTTTAATTGAAAAATTCTTGAAAAGGAAAAACCACGGAGTTTGATCCAACTGAAATGATTCAATTAGTATTAGGAATATATTGACATAATATAATACATATATATATTGCATATAGCATATTACATGATTGGAATTAGAAGAACCAAATGTAATTGTTGCATCCAGGAGTATTCGCGGCGGTAGAGAAATATAAAGTTTAACGTCTTAGCGTTATACGAAAATCCGGCACGCAATCAGATAAGATAAAGGTTCTAGCATTTATGAGACATCAAGATTTTTACGTGGAAAACCCCTGAAAAGTGGGGAAAACCATAGGGCCTAGCCCAGTTTGAATGAATCCACTAGTGTTGTAGTCGATTACAAATGAGGCCCTTCATTGGGGGAAGATCTAGGCTTGATGTACATTATATAAAGTACATTACATGATGTGAATACAATGAGTCACTATTGACGTGTTCGCTTTGTTGGAAGGATTGTAGTCGATGGGCGATGTAAGTCAGGAGGACTGTAGTCAGCTGGCGACGGAGGTCGGAAGTACTGTAATCGGCGGGCGACGTGAGTCAGAAGGACCGTAGTCAACTGGCGATGGAGGTCGAAAGAACTGTGTCTGACGATGAAGGTCAGAAGGACGGCATCAGGTAGAAGTCTAACAATGGAAAGAAATCCATCTTCAGATAGACGTCTAGCGAAAGTCTGTTAACCGGTAGAAGTCCGACGTCGGGTAGAAACTTGGCGAAGAGTGAAGGTGTCACGCCCCAAGATCTAACTTGGAAAGAACGTCGATCAATAGCCAAACAATTTACCAGAGTTATCTAAAACCTTCAATAAGCGATCTATCAAACATCTATAACATTTAAAACATCAATATAATAGTCGATTCACATCTCAAAACATCATGTACAATACTCAGGAACTAAACTATCAATACAAGTAGAGAAATCTATCCTGTCCTGAGTACAAAAGAATCATCAATCGATCAAAAGAACTAAAACCTGTAGATCTGGATCAACTCCTATCTCCTGCTCCCGAACCCTGACCTGAAAATATCAACCACATATAATGAGCTTTACAAAGCCCAGCAGGTCACCTAATACCTATGACTGAAATCAAAGCACGGCGATGCTATCAATATGCATGTCAATCTATCAATCTGAATCAGTCAATGGTCAATGAATCTATGCAATCCGGAAATCCATGAATCAATGATCATCAATACTATGCAGTGGAAATCCATAGTCAATAAAACCAGTCAATGCAGCGGCAGGCAATTCGATAAATCAATGCAATCAATCAATATCCGTCAATCAAATCAATACGGTCAAATCAATACGATCCATTTAATGAAATCAATCGAGGAAAGCAATACGATAAACTTCAATCCATTCTGACAAGAAATCTATACAACAGTCAATACGGTGTAGAACAGTAGCAACAGCGAGTCTACAAAAATCTAGGCGGCAATACAATGAATCCATACGATGTCCATGTCCATGCTATCAATGCAGTATCTATATCTATCAATATCCATATCAATGCTCAGTAATCAATGCTCGGTAATCAATCAATGAAATCAATGAAATCGTACGATACAGTAAATCCGATCAATCAATAAGGCAGAAATCGATAAAGCAATAAATCCGTAAATCAATACAGTAAACATGCAATTCAATACTATATACTGGACAAGTAAAATCAACTGGTCATGTTGCTGTTGTAGAATCCGTTGCTGTTGTAGTCCGTACGTTGGTCTATCAATAAGAGTCGTCACTCTTTTTGCCCGTCGGCCGCCCGTCGGCATATAAACTCCTTATAACTCCCAATCGTTATATCAATGATCAATGGTTTAAAGGAAAGCCCGTCGGCCCACCATCCTGTACAGGTCAATATCAATCTTCACCAACGTTCAACCAGGTTCCACTTGGGTTCCAGTATCAATAGTCAATTCAATCAATAAGCAATTCAATAGTCAATATTAAAGCAATCATATCAATAATCATATTCATATCGATTCAATCTATCAATCTCAGACAATTCGGAAATCATACGAAAATCGGGCAGCGTAACGGCAGTCGGTCAAATTTACACAAAAATCCTGCAAAAAGACACGATTTCCAAATTCTACCAAATTACAATAGAATATCTATAACATCAATGCAAGACTTTTATTCTATAGAAACCAAGTCAGAAAACATCCTGATAATTTTCTATTCGATTAAAATCACGTAGAACCAATTCCAACCGGAAGAAAATTCGTAGAATACAGTCAAATCGTGTACAATAATCATATCTATAACATACTAGAAGTTGTGCGGTGGAAGTTGTGTCAAATCAAAATCACGTCGAAAAGTCGACTACGAAAACACAAAACAGATCACAACTCGGTCAAAACACAACATCTTTGAAAACAGAAATAGGATTCGGAGTCCTTACCACGAGATCTCCACTTTTTCCAACAGCAGCGTCGGACGAAAAGCGCCCCGCGGTCTCCGAAAACCAGCTTTTCTCTTTTTCCTTTTCTCTTTCTCTCTCCTCAGATATTTTCGTTTTTATAAAATGATTTTCTCTCTCCTCAAAACGAGCTGATTTTCTTATATCTGTGAACTGATCGGCCAGGCCGATATTCACATCGTCCCGGGACGATCAGACCAAATCCTGATCGTCCTGGACCTCACCCAGGGCTATTGTCTGGCCGATAATTTCTACAGTACAGATCGGCCTGGACGATCTCACGATCGGCCCGGACGATCCTGTCCAGAAATCATCCAGAAAACACTCCAGAAATCAGCTGTTTTCCATGCACTGATCGGCCTGGACGATCTCAACTTCGTCCTGGCCGATTCTGGGAGGGAAATCCAATTCAGAGAGGAACAGTAAGGGAACGAGATACTACAGAAGGTCCGGCGTCGGGTAGAAGTCTGACGTCTGTTGGTGGCCTAGGAGAACTCTGATATCACTTGGGCGGAGTTTCGGCATCAGGAGGGAGCTTTGTCGTTAATTGGGAAGAATTTCAGCATCCCGTGGAAGTTGTGCAAAATTCGGGCGTCTAGTGGAAGTCGGGCAGAATTCCAACGTCATTTGGAGTTCGGGCGAAACTCGGGTGGTGGTCGAAGAGAGTCTCTTCCCTCTTATTATTCTCTTCTTCTTCTCCTCCTTCTTGCTTCGGTCCCCTCTCAAGAGAAATCAGGGGTCTATTTATAGATTTTTTGGAGTGGCATGGCCCATAAATATGTGTGAGATCGGGGGCAAATAGGGAGTAGTCGAATGGACGGCTCATATTGAATTCCTTGATCGTGCACCGTTCATCAGACATTTGAAGGTCTTAATGATGTTGGAATTTGACAATCTTAGGCTCGTTGGATTTGTCTCGTCGAGCCGCTCGATTCGACCATAAGCTCGTCAAGTTCGGAGACCGTTTGGTAACTCAAATTGTGGTTCGAACCTTCCGAATGTGCTTCGGGTCTTCGATTTGGACTCATTTGGGCTTGGATTGAGTCAAATTTTGTGTCGTTGGGTTCGTATTTCCGAGACGCTCAGTTCGACTATAAGTTTGTTGAAATCGGAGTTCAGATGATCCCAGATTGAAATTTTGAAGTTTCCAACTTGATTTTTGCCTCGAGATTCGTGCCCGATCAAGATAATTTTATGATGACGTATTAGTAATGATAAATATTTTTAAGATATTATTGGATTCGTTGTTTGGTCAGATGGACTGTAGTCGAATAGTGTTGATCAGAGGGATCTTAGTGGGGCAATGACGACATTGATAAAAAAAATTTCTTCTTCCGAGACAACTCATTTTGGCTTGTTGGTTGAGAGCTTAAGCTACCAACTAAGAGGTCAAAAATTGAAGTCCTTATTTATGAGATATATATATTTATTAGATATATATATGAATTTATTTTAATTGACTTAAATATCCTTAAAAAAAATTCTTCCAATTCTTTTTACATTGACATAATTTATCATAAGTGCTCGGAGGCTTAGGGCTAAACTCTAGGCCACCCCCCGCTTGTTTTCCTTTCTCCTTTATTGTAGCCTCTTGGCCATGATGATTCATCGAGTTCTGTTCTACCAGTTCAACGAACAGCGGTGGCTGTTTCATGCAACGGGAGCAGTTCATACGCGAGCCCGCCGGAATCCTCGGCCGCCTGTCACCACCATGCGGAGCCTCGCTGACTTCTTCTTTCCTCAGAAATCTCATTGTAAAAGAGAGAGAGCCCTGGCTCCCCTCGTCGCCGATCCTATTTCACCCTCATATTACCACCTATTTCTGATCCCCAAGCCACTCCCCATCCTTGTCGACGGCAATGTCGTGGCTAAAGACGGTTGTAAACCGCGCCGTCGAGGTCAGCCGTGAGAAGCGCCTCGGTCGCACCGTCCACTACTACGCTGATACCGTCGTTCAGCACGCCGGACAGGCCGTCGCCGGTGGCGCTCGGATTCTTCAAAACCGGATTGTGCGTTGATCACACATCTTCTTTGTCTGATTTATCGGTCATTGATTGATCCTTTGTGACTGTCTGTTTCCTTCCAGGGGAATAACAACCACACGAGCTTCAAGTATGCGGTGAAGCGACTGGAGGAAGCTGCGGGTTCCTGCAAGGAGAGAGACAGAGTTGAATTGTTGAAGCTGTGGCTGATTTCATTGAAAGAAGTTGAAAGGATTTGCGGAGCTTCGCTGGAGAGCATGGGTGCCGATTCACCTCAATCGGTTGAATTACCATATTCTTCTCCAACGGTTCCAAATAATTATTCTTTGGTGGGTAGTTTCATTGAATCTCTGGTTTCTTTTGTGTGTAATATTGCTGATCTTATCCACATTGCAATGATTTTTTTCCCAAATTTTCTGTGAATCTATTTCAAGCGTCCTTAACAATTTTGATCGCATAACCCGATTGACATTGGATTCTGAAACCCTATGCAGAACTTGGAATGAAGATGGCATTAGAATTCTGAAACCCTACGCAATACTTGCAATGAAGATTTTTATTTTTATTTTTATTTTTTAATTTTTAAGCGAGTAACTTCCCTTTCATAAACTAAAATGAAAATTACAAAATAGTTGAACCTTCCACAGTCTTAGGGACAATTTCTAGCTTCCTACATACCTCAGTCACAGGGATCACATCAAACATAGTTCAACAAGAGAAGTGAAAGCAGCTATAGAATTTGATACTGGTACAGACCGATAAATATGAAAGAGAAATGAAATACAATAGATGTTGAAATAGAAGCATGCTCGTTTCAGCAATTTGGACCAGTTCTCAGAGCTGCACATTTGAAAGTGGTTGCAAAGTAAGCCATCACATTTGAGGCGTCACATCAACCTACCAAACTGACCATCTTTTTCCAGACCTGAGATCAAGCTTTGAAACAATCTATAGTTGGGGGATCCAAGACCTAAGTAACAACTTACCACCAGCTGAAGTCTAAGACTGCATTCTAAATACAAAATGCCATATTCGTTGGGTGTATTCCTTTATCTAACTTGTAATTTGGTGAACCTGAGAGAGAAAGAATGACATTTTTTTGCAGATTCTCTCAAATTTAGAGAACGCAGTTTTGAATTATTTGTCAATAAGTCATCATTAATTGGATTCTTATTTTTATGAATTGAAAGAATGCGTTGAATTTGACTCTTCCTAGCCTCAACATCAGAAAGGGAGTGACTAACGTTCACTAAAGAGTGCAAAATACTGTCTGATCCATCCTCTCCTGGTTGATTAAGAAGACTGTAACTTTCAAAGCTACTAATTGATATAAGAACACCAAACTCTATTTCAGTCCAGAACATTTAAGCATGAACGACCAACCCACTTGTGAAGCCCTTCTTGTTATTGGTCGTGCCAAACTATTTTGAAAACTACTTGTTGGTTTTCTTGCTTTCAACAGTCGATGAAACTCCTTTTTTTTTTTTAAATATAAATTTTCTTTTGAGCAACTGTGAAATTTGATTTAGCTTGAATATCTGATGTTAAAAACAATGTAAAGCACTTCCACTAGTTCAGGATATTGACAGTTGATTTTCTGGGATGTTCTAAGAATCCTATGATACCATTTAAAATTAGCTGTGCTCATTTTAGTTCCTTGTATTTGAAATAGTTTTTTTTTTTTTCGAGTGATGAAAAATTGACATAAATGTGTGATCCTTATTTTAATTCTTTAAATTGAATGAAGGCATTAGGGTTTCATGAGTCCTCAACCATGTCGCTGACTGTTTTACTTTGGTGAATGCTTTTTAATTTTATAGTTATTTTGTGGCTTAAATTAAGGCGCATGCATATAGTTATGCAATGAGTCTTCTCAAATTATTTTAATTTTAAATGCTATGTCTTGTCTTCCATTTATATTTCTATTTCTTTTCTGATGCCCCATTTAATTTGAACTACTTTTGGTTTTCATCATTTTCAGGTAGAAAAATTTCATCCTATATTAGGGCAATCCATATTTTTTTTTTGCAGAAATTTGGAGTTACCTGAGAAGTTCCTACTCACTCCATATTTTTAGCAGTTGTTGTATTTAACCAATCTGTTTGTAGCGCAGATGCAGATAAAGGTTTCTTTGGAGTTCATAATATGTTACTAAACATTAATTTTAGTTAATATAATCTATCAGTTAATATAAGGTATCAGTACTGCTTTGTTTCTCCCACCAATTTGTTCTTCTTGTTGGACTATTAGTTGATGACTGTACAGTTGATGGAAACATTCTAATTTTATCTCCTTGCTTGAAATGTTCCATGTTTGTAATATATAATTTTTTGGTTCAAATGATGGCCCTTATGCATGGAATTTGAACAATTGAGTTCATTTAATTTTTCTTTCTATGTGTTCTGGTGACATGTTCTATTTTTTGATTCTGACCAGGAAGGTGAACCCATAAACTTCCATGAAATGTTTCTTCAAAGCCAGGCTCTTGAAGGCATGACTATGTCTATGGTGAGTCTGCATACTTTTTGTGGTTACATGCTCTTTCATTTCTTGCTCAATAACTTTGTAAACATTTTACTTTTGGTTTGGAGTGAATTCAATATTTTCTTTACTTTGAACAATTTAAAGCAATAGCATGGAGTGATACAAGATAGTTCTGCAGCTATGTTGCACCGATACGGATACGGCGACACAGATACGATACAATACGGATACGGGATACGTCAATTCTTAAAAATATAGGATACGGGTACGGCGCAAACACGACATTATAATTTATAAATCATACATAAAAATTAAGAGGATGTACCTTGGTGTATGCTTTTTGCTGATGATATTATTCTTGTTGATACGACTAGAGAGGGAGTTGAAGGTAAACTTGAATTATGGAGGTCAACCTTAGAGTCTAAAGGTTTTCGCTTGAGTAGATCTAAAACGGAATATATGGAGTGTAATTTTAGTAGTAATAGACCTAGTGAGGGGATTGTGACTTTGGGCGATCAAGTCATTAATAAGAGTACACGTTTTAGATATCTTGGATCTATTGTTCAGAGTGATGGTGAAATAGATGGGGATATTATCAGCAGAATTCAAGTTGGATGGTTGAAATGGAGGAATGCATCGGGCTTGTTATGTGATAGAAATGTACCCCTCAAACTTAAGGGAAAATTCTATAAGATGGTAGTGAGGCCTGCAATGATTTATGGTGCCGAATGTTGGCCATTAAAAGAGAAGCATAATACTAAGTTAAGTGTGGCAGAGATGAGGATGCTCAGGTGGATGAGTGGCTTTACCCTTAGAGATAGGATACGAAATGAGCATGTACGTGAAAATGTTGGAGTAGCTCCAGTAGAAGATAAGATTAGAGAGAGTCGCCTTAGATGGTTTGGTCACATAAAACGGCGGCCTTCCGATGACCCGGTTAGGAGAGTAGATGTATTAGATTTGACTTATGTTAAGAAAGGTAGGGGTAGACCTAAAAAGACTTGGTTAGAAAATATTAGGAATGACCTTTCTTTATTAGATTTAAACGAGAATTTGACTTTTAATAGGACACAATAGAGAAAAAGGATTCATGTAGCCGACCCCACGTAGTGGGATAAAGGCTTGATGTTGTTGTTGTTGTTGTACATAAAAATTAAGAAAACAATCAAAGCATAAAATTTGAAATTACAAAAAAAAAAATGACAACAACATCATTTGTAGCCTTGTAGCTTATAATATCAAAATATAAGTAAGCATTAAATGTCCAGTACAACAACAAAAGCATAAACATAAATTGTCTAGCACATAAAATTTCAACTATTCAATAGAAGGAATGATATGATTAATTTCTTCAGTGGTTTGTCTTTGAACTTCTATATCATCTTCAATAAATATCATAGCTTCTAATTCAGGCTTATCAAATGAAAGATTAGTAATTTCTAATATTCCCATATCATCATGAGACTCAAATCCATCTCGGAAATGAGAGAACCTTGGTCGCAGTCGCGGAAGTAAATACGACACATCTTTTTTTTTTTTAATTTCTTTTTGTTTTTCAACGGACACGCGTATTGGATACGTGTGTCATTTTGAAATTAAATAGTATTTTAATTGGATACGACTTTGGCGTATCCGACACATATCAGTGGCGTATCAGAGGCGTATCCGTGTATCAGTGTATTGGATACGACACGCCTTCATAAATAGGTGTATCGGTGCAACATAGTTCGGCAGTTATCATCCCCTAATTATGAGCACCCTTGCAATGCATCCATTTTGAGTTTTTCAATTCGTTGGCTGCTGGCCTATATTAGGGTATTTTTGGATACTTTTGTACTTAATGTTTTTGGTGATAATCAATTTGTTGCTTTAGAAAATGAAGTTTTTGTTTCCATGAGTTTTTACTTTAGTTTAGACATTTCTAGGGAGTTGTTTTGTCACGTTGGATACCATCTCATACACTTTAACGCATGGATATGATGGATATGCCATTTTACATCTTATTTCTAATTTTCTTATAATTTATAAAACTTTTTGGATGCTTCTTTGACTGTGTTCATAGAAATTGGATAAAACTTTTGCCACTCTTGATGTATCCTAAAGATCAAAATAATCCCCCAATTATTTGTACAACAATAACAACAACAGCAACAGCAGCAGCAAACTTTTATATCACTACATGAGATTGGTTACATGAATTTTTTTCTCTGCTATGTGATATTAAGAGTTAAATTCTCATGTAAATATAATAAAAGAGGTAATTTCAAGCGACTCTCTTTAATCTTATGTGCCACCGGAGCCACTCCAACCTTTTCACATTTATACTCGTTTCACATTTTATCTCTAAGTATAAAGCCACTCATTCACATGAGCGTCTTCGTCTCTGTAACACTTGATTTAATTTTATGCTTCACTTTTAATGGCCAACATTCTGACAATAAAGCATTACATGTCTCACCACAATCTTATAAAGTTTTCCATTAAGTTTGACGGGTACTTTTTATCACACAAAAGAATCGATTCATTCCTCTACTTGAGCCATCCAACTTAAATTCTACTAATAATATTTATATCTATTTCACCATTGTTTTGAACAATAGACCCTAGACATCTAAAACGTACGCTCATTTTAATGACTTGATCACCCAATGTCACAATCTCACCACTAGATCTATTTTACTAAATTTATACTCAATGTATTTTATTTTAGATCCACTCAAATGAAAATCTTTAGACTTAAGGTTGACCTCTATAATTCAAGTTTTTTATTGACAAAAAGCATATACCGAAGTACATCCTCTTGCAAATGTTTAGTAAGAAAATCCATGATTAAAGCAAAACGATATAGGCTTAAAGCTGATCCTTGATGTAATCCAACTAAAATAGGAAAACACTTGGTCAAACCACTGTGTTTGAACACAATTAATTGCTTATGTATAGATATCCTCAATGACTTGAATATAAGCATTATTAACTTATTTATTTTCTAGATTTTTTGGAGTGTTTTTTTTGGAACTTTATCATATACTTTATCTTAATCAATAATATCATATGTAGATCCTCTTTACTTTCTCTATACTTCCTTCAAATCTCTCAACAAATTTATAGCTTTCATAGTAGACCTTCCTGGCATGAATCCAAATTGATTTTGAGAAACATTAGTATCACGTCGTAATCTATGCTTAATTACTCTCCCATAATTATATTACATTATACATTAACTTAATTACTTTATAATTAGCACACTCTCATGCATCGTAACACACTCTTGTGCATCATTTTTATTCATACAAATGATAACCAATAAACTCATTCTCTACTCATCTAATATTTTTTTAGTCTTAAAAATAATATTAAAAAGTGTAGTAAGCTAAAAAATCCCTTGATCTCTTAAGCATTTTCACACTTCAATTGGAATATCATCAAGTCCAATAGTCGAACCTGGTTGACCAAATGAACACTGGAGTTGACCAAAACAGTCCTAAATGCCTCAAAAATTCAAAACTCATGATTTTGACCAAACCAATCAACCAAATTCATGAGGACACTCCATTGGGTCAACATGGGTCTCTTGAAAAATTCTAGCCCTTGGACCCAACTAATTTAGCCAGTTGGGTTGAACCGAGTGCACCAAAAGGGATTTTCCTGAACCAAATCCCAACCTTTGTCAAATTAAATTCCATAAACTGTAGTAGATGTGACATGACCTTATGTACATGATCCAACAAGCGCAACCCATGGTTTTACCTGGGTCAATCTATTGGGTTGAACAAAGCCTTCCAAAGCCCAAATTCATGGACCCAAAGCCAACCCGACCCAAATTGGCTGCTCCAGATAATTGAAATAGTTTCTAGAGGTTGCTTTTCAGCTACCCCAAGCAGCCATTGGCCCAAATTTTGTTCCATATGCAAAAAACACAAAACCCCCCCTCTTTCCACATCATGGTCCTTGCAATGTCCTTCACCTGGCCAAAAAGACTGGTCTCCAACCACTCCAGCTAGGTTTTATGAAGCAAAGGAGAATTAATCTTCAATTCCAATGGCTGAACCTCCTTTAATGTATGCCTTATATTCAAAGGTCACTTGCAATTTTCATCTATGAATCCTTGATGTTAAGTAGACTTTTGAGCGGTTTAAGAAATCTAGTTGGATCTAAAATATCAGCTTAATAGGGCCTCAACTTCAATTCTAAGATTCCTCACTCCGATAATGATTTGGTGATAAAAAAATATAGCAGGAGGGGTTTAGTATCAAAATTAAGGTCACAATTATAAATAGATATTTTGATCAATTGATTCCTGTGATGGGTGCAATGATCATCAATCATAATTGTAGGGGAACTTCGTTATAAAAAAATGCTCGCTCTTATTTCAAGACAAATGCACTTCAGATCACTTTTTAGATGAGTGTTTCTATAATAATAGCCTAACCAAAAGGAACTCCTTTTAAATCCAAGTTTGCTTTACAAAATATTAAAAAAAAGCTCAAGCAATAGCTGACTGTTTGTTCTTGGAGAAAACATTCATTCATTCTCTGCACTAATTTGCCAAGGTTGAAAAAATTTAAGTTTAACTATAGCTCATAAAAAAGCTAATGTTATATCAAGTTTTCTATACGATCACACTCAAAATCTTATATCAGTAAGGACATGACATGAGCTCTATGTTTGAGTGTCAGCATGCATGCGAGACACTATTATATTGATTGCTTATGCCCAGATGGTCCCTAATGGCTATGTCAGCAAGTTGCGAGCCAGATACTAAAATTTGGCCTCTTCAGTAAGCTGCCTCCTTAGGCACACGAGGCACCCTTAGATAAAACAACTCATAATCATGGTTTGGTTTGGTAGACTATCTTTGCTGACTAAGTAGACCAGGATCTATGATAACTGGATGCGATAAAATCATGAGATCTTGATTGGATTTCTCATCATTCATCAATATTTACTATGAGTTAATAAAGATATATTATTTCCTTTAATTCAAATTGCTGCTACTTGAACACTTTCTAGTAGGGCTGCAAGCGAACCAAACGTTCGACGAACTACTCGTTGTTCGGTTCAATTAAAGCTCGTTCGTGATCGTTTAATTAACAAACAAACAAACTTGAACAATATTTTAAATACTCGATTCTTAAATAAACAAGCTTGAACACTGATGCGTTCAGCTCGTTTATGTTCGCAAACAACATCAGTTGATGTTCATGAACAAGCTCGATAAAAAGCTCGATTCGAGTTCAATTAAATATAAAAACTTTAATTATACCATAATATAATATAATTATTTTTTATTAATAAATTTTAAAGTAATAAAATATTATAACATATGTTCATATAAATTAATCATATTTTCATTTTAAATAAACAATTGCTTTTATTTTAAAAATTTCATTTCATGAACAAGAAATATTTCATATTTGTCCATGTTTGTTAGATTGTTTATTTAGAATGTTCATGAACAAATTTAATGTTTGCTTGTTCAATAGATTGTTTACGAGATATGTTCACGAACATAGCTCGTTTAAAGCTCGATAAACACTAAACAAACGAACATGAACCAAACATGAACCAAACACGAACACCCTTAAATTAAACGAACAAAACATGAACACAAATAATAAAGCTCGAATCAAACACGAACCAAACATGAACAAGCTAATGTTAAACAAACACAAACATGAACACTCACATACTCGGCTCGGCTCGGTTCGTTTGCAGCCCTACTTTCTAGTGCCTATATATAAGCTAGCTTAATTAAAATTGTTCTATTGTAATCAAGAAGAGTAATTAATAATAGGTGCTTACGCCTGTAAAAAAATCTCGAACCATATTAAGAAGTCCTTATTTGAGGGAAAAATCTCTTGGTAATATCTTATTTGATGTCCAGTTTGTCTTCTGAAACTCAAAATCATTTAAATTTATATAAATTTAGGAATTTTTAGAGCCCATAACTTCCCACAGTTGTAATAATGAGATCTTTCTCTGGGATTAATTCTCTTTGTAGATTTGTTCTTAGTTTACGTCTAAGATTTGGTTGGTCGTCATTTTTACCATAACCATTTGTTGTTTAAGCAGTGCAACTTGGGTAGCTACGTTGCCCAAGTTTTCTTCTTTGAAGTTGATATCACAACATTCTGTCTTTTTTTCGTTAAGAGATCTATGGCAAAGAGTGGTTCTCCAATCTTCTTCTTGTTTCTTTTTATTAGTAGCATGCACCAAGGTTCCATAAAACCTCTATGATACCGGCTGATACGGAATTGCTTGTGGGACAGTGGAACAGGATCCAGCTAATACATCAAGTAGATGTTTTGAGGTCCTGAAATGAAAATGGGTGATATGGATTCTTATTTGGAGTCAAGAATACATAATATCATTAATTAAGAACTAGAGAATTATGTTGTGAGGACGAATATGACTCTCCGTTTATACAAGAGAGATATGTCGGATAGAAAAAGGCAGAACAATTTATTACAAGAAATCAGGTTTACACTTATGGTAGTTACGGGAATTTGGTGCCTAATTGGATAGTTGGGGCCATGTTGGCGTTGCAATTGATCAGCAACAATCCTTTAGGTGAATGAGTCACATGACTCTTGGTATAGAGGTCTTCTTGGGTACGTTTTGAGCATGACATGGCCTCATTGATTCTTCTCTTGATTAATTCCTCTTTACAACATCCCATGGTTTTTAGCTAGTTTTTTCTGCATTTTCTTTGTACGTCATCTGTTCTCTTGATCATTATTGTCATTGTGCCATTCTGTGCTTACTCACTATTTGTTTTCTTCTTTTTCAAAAAATTTTAATGAAGAATTCATGATTTTCATCTTGAAATTCATTTATGCGCCATTTGTATTTCTTATGAGGATTAGTATTACTAGAATTGAAATTCATTAATTATTTTTATACCAGTCCTTGACGCTGCATTGGCGGAAGCTGTATGCATTAGGTTTGCTTTTTTTTTTTCCAAACCCTTAATAATCCTTTTTAGTTTACTGCATTCACAATCTTCAACCTTTCCGTTTCAAGTTAGATCTCCTCAAAGTAAAAATGAACATAAAAAATAAAAACCCTATCCTTTTCAAATTTCATTTGGGAAAAGTTCTTTCATGTTGACATCCATAAGGTTTTTGCATTCCTATTTTCTTTCTTACTGAATATCTTTCTAAGAGACTAATTCATATTGCTATCTGGAATCCACTTTATGTATTTGCTCTACGAAAATGCTGAAGCACGGTCTCTTGATATAATAAAAATTATTAATATTTTTATCATATTCTTGTTGTAGTTTCCAGGTAAGGCAAGCATAATCAGATTGAATATTGGCATTTATCTGTATATTCTATTGAACATACTTTTGATGGTCCTATTGGTGGATTTTTGAGATTGACATTTCCGCTTTCTTGGATGTTGAGGGCCTCTCATCCCATAATCACGTAGAAAGTGTTCTTGCTGTTCATGAGGTTAACCGCAGGTTAAATTTTTCTATGATTCAGATTCTGGAAGAACCAAATGTTGAGGAAGTCTCTCTACTCATGGACATCTTTGGGTGAGTCTTTTACAAATCATTCTGAAGTACTCTACAATTTCTACTTAATAGTTATTTTTTGGATGGTTGGATTATCTAAGTTGGACAATATATGCATTATTTGATTATCTCTTTCGTCCTTTTTTTTGGTGAGATACAACTCCATTTTTCTGCTTGCTTTATGCCACTCATGCTCTGTATATGCTGTATGAGGAAATCGCTTTATTTATTAAAGGCATGTTTTTAATTGATAAGAAGTAATCAAAAGCCTTCAACTCTGCATTTTTCTGGTTTGTAGAAATTATGAAAATTAGAGTGCTGTTTAATTGGATTATAGAGAAGGGTGAGTGCACGGTTTTAAATTTGATTTTGGTTTCATTTTTTTTGGTCCTATTGCAATAGTTTCAGTTCCAGTTCTTTTGATAGTTTAATTTTGAGTGAAAGTTATTATTTTATAACTAAATTTCAAAGATAAAGGGTTATGTTAATAAACGTCTTCATAAAAAATAAATTCTACTTAATTTTATAAGATGCGAAACAATTTTTTAACCTTTATTATGTTGCTAATTTCTTACCAATAGGTGATGTGCCACTACTTAACTTGACCTCAAATATTTGAATATAGCTAATTTCTCATATTTTATATTCCATCTTTTCTTGATGTCTTTATCTTTAATTAAGATCTTATTATCTTTGCTTCTAATGCATCTAACTTGATTAGAATCTTCACCTATCTTATTTGTTGATGTATCCTAAGTTCTAAAGTCAAGTAGGAGAACACAAGAAATACAACTTGACTCTTCCTTTCAATAAAAACATAAACTAGAATAACTAAACGAAACTTAATAGAAAGTAGTTATAAGAAAATTACTAGGAAATTTGGCAAGAAACAAACTAAAACATAAACTTCACTCAGAACAACCTAGAAAGGCCACCTCACATGCAAATCTGAAAATTAGAGAATGGTGCTCAAAGGAAAATTCAAACTAGAGATTCGCTACAGAAAATTTGATCCAACACCGGTCGGCACTCCTCCGGCAAATACCAATAAACCGGCCAAACAACACACCACACTCACTATATTTGGAGAATAAGAATACAATTGGAAGGGAAACCGTGAAGAGATGAAATACATAGAAGATTAGAAGAAGAATTAGGTAGAGGAAGATGGTAGCTCTCAAGCTAGGAAGAAAAATCCTCAGGTTTAGAGAAAATTTCAGCCAATAACCACCTTCCACCAGCAGCAAAAAGCCCCCATTTATAGGGGAAAAAGAACCCAACAACCACATAATATGCCACCCCCAAGCAACCAATATGAGCTAACACAATATGGAAAACATTGTTTAAAATTGCACAATATGAGGCTCACCTTTGCGCAATTCCAATGAAAAATGCCTTGAGGCTTACGCCTCAATTTATTTTGAGGCTTACGCCTCAGCTTGGTTGAGGCCCGTCTTGCCTCACCCTATATATATATATAACTTACATAAATTCTAAAGTAAAGCCCCGAACAAATCACACTTCGTGTATCCCGAGCCTCTTTATAGCTTTTAGCTTGGTTGAGGCCCGTCTTGCCTCACCCTATATATATATATATATATATATATATATATATATATATATATATATATATATATATATATATATATATATATATATATAACTTACATAAATTCTAAAGTAAAGCCCCGAACAAATCACACTTCGTGTGCCCCGAGCCTCTTTATAGCTTTCCCAATTATCTGAATTTTTACATCTAAACCAATTTTTATAACAAATCTTCTTAAATTTTATATTTTCTTGCACATTTGGATTCTACCACCAACTAATTTTACTATTAAGAGCTTTTCCTTTAGAAACTCTAAGCACATCTTTTGCAATAATTTTAATATCACTAGCAACTTTTTCCCACATAACATTAACATTCTCATGCACAAACAAAATCTTAAGATCTAAAATCTTACTCTCAAAATTAATTTTATTAATATTCTTTAAATGCTCCCATCTAATCCTAAAACATTGTTTTACTTTATTTTTTATTTTCTGCCACTTTATCTTAAAGTCCAAAATTAATAATCAATGTTGGGTGTATAAATTTTTACTCGGAATAACTTTACAATCTTTACAATCTAAACGATCTAATTTTCTTATAAGAATATAATTAATTTGTGTTTTAATATATACATTTTTATAAGTGATAAGATGCTCATCTCTTTTCTTAAATAAGATATTAGCTATTAAAAAATCATAAGCTAAAGAAAAATCTAATATTGGCTTACCACATTCATTTGTTGTTCCAAACTCGTGGCCACATTAAATGTTTTTAAAATCATCTACCTTTCTACCAACATGTTCATTTAAATCTCCTCCAATAAAAAATCTTTTTTCAAGAGAAATCTTTTGTATTAATTCTTCTAAGTCATTCCAAAATTTTAATTTTGAATACATATACAAATCTACTTGGGGAGCATAAACACTTATAATATTAATAATTTTTGCATCAACAACAATCTTTAAAACTATAATTCTATCTCTAATTCTGTTAATTTTTATAACATTATAATTTAATTTCTTATCTATAATCACACATATCATTTCTAGTATGACTCTTATCCGAATACCATAATTTATATCCTAAACTATTAATCTCCTTAGCCTTATCTCAAACCCATTTAGTTTTCTGAATGCACAAAATATTTATCTTTATTAATCATAAATTATATTAATTCCGTTAATTTTCCTGTAAGGGAGCCTATATTTCAAGTTTCTATCCTAATTTTAGTTTTATGGACTAGCTTCTTTGCCCATATCCGTCCTTGATGTGGGAACCCTTGCCTATTTAACTCTGCACCGGTGCAACGGCCCTTGCACACTTGTGGCTGTATTTAGGCCATACAGCGCGTCACTATCAGGGGACGCCCTAGCATTAACACAATTTTTTAAATGATTCATGTCATGATTATTCGGCTAGTTTTATGCTGGCTGTCGACTACCTAATGTAACCCCCAACTTTTCTCATTCAGGACTTGGGACCTGGCAACAGTAGTGTTATTGTACAAATATAATAAGAGTACAAAATATGTTTTGCAAATGTAATGTAAAATACATCATATAAATGTTCTGAGAATGCAAATTATATTATATAAAGTGTAATGGAAGTACAAAATACAATATGCAAAGTTCCACATGTGCTTTGATCTTTAATCAAACTCCTAAACGCTAGATTTGAGAATGCTTCACGGATTTGCTAAAAGTGCTCAAACCCCCTAATAGCAATGTTGATATGAAATTTTAATCGGAGAGAGCTATTTAATTTTCAGAATGCCCTCAAAATTCTCTAAATTCAAATTCTACTAACTACTAGGAGTTTAAATTTTTAAAATGAAATCCATCACCAAATGTTTAAAACCAAAATCCATTCACACTTCGCAATTGTTTGGCGATGATGATGAATTTAAGAATAACTTCGGTTTATAAAGAGCAGATGTCTTGTTAAATGTATTATTACAATATATTTTTAATTGATTTCACGTAGGGATGTGATACGTGCCATTTGACCGTGTGGTTTTCCCGCAAAATGGCACCACTATATTAAGGTCATGACCAAAGCCCGTATGTTCCTTAATGGTTAAAAATCCCTTGAATAATGAATTATAGGGTGTGTTCGGTAAGATATAAAGCCCTATGTTAGCTAAGGTTAACTCAAATTCATCATCTTAGATAAACATCCATTATGGGTCTATAAGGTATTTTTGATCGAAGCAAACCATGGCTGCTGACAAGGTTCTTTCTGTCAGTTTGGGTTGACTATCTCCTCTAACTAAGTAGACTAGGGACTATGACAAAACGGGACAACAGAACCATGGGATCTTGATCGGGCCCATCATCATTCCTCCATCACCTGCTTTAAGTGTATGATGATAAATTTCAAAATTTTAAAAATTCAAAATCTAAACCTCAAAGATGTTGCTACTATACGCTGGGTATTTAATGCCTTTTTAATGACTTGCCTTAATTGAAAGTGCTTTCTTGTTATCAGGAGGGGTAATTACCTATAGGGGCCTACACGTATGAGAAACCTAATCTCATATCCTAGTCCTCGCAAAATGAGGACGAAATCTTTGGGTAGTGTCTTATCTAAAATCTAATTTATTTTTTGAAAATTTATACTGGAATATAATTTATTAGAACTCTCCTCATCAACAAATAGAAGCTTAAAGAGGCCGGTGCTTGAATTTTTGGAACCCACATTATATTATTTAGCTTTAATTTGTTTTATCCATAAGAGACACTTATAGCTATTTCTGTGCCATTCTAACTTTAGGGAAGTGATGAAATTAAAGTCAAGACATAAATTTATAATCAAAGCTGATGTCCACGGAGCTCAACTGATTTGTGATCAAGTTCAAATCATTGATGTGCTTAACAATAGATGCACTTTCAGACATCCTGAGATTAAAAATTTACACATAAGATTTATCTTATTAACAATAGAGGGCTTCCCATACATGTTTGATAATGTTTTCATTACGTATGTTGTAGTTCCATCCTAGAAGCCTTGGGCTAGTTTTTATGGCTTTTATGGCGGGAAATGAGAAAGATGCTTTAGGTTTAAAAAGCAGATTCATGATTCAAGGATCAATCTAAGTTTTTCTTGCTTAATCATTTGCAGATTCTGTTTGATAGGAGGTACTGAAGTTCACAGTGCCATTATAAGCAATATACAAGACCTAGCGGCAGCATTTTCAAGTTACGAAGATGAAATCTTGGTACAGCTTTTTCTTTGATGTTGAATTTGTTGTATTACTTTTGCCCTTTTTGTTTCTATTGATAAAAAGGAATGGCATAGCTGTCATACTCTAGATTCAGAAGATGGTATAGCCCGGCAACATGTACATGATGAAGGAATTGACCTCAAAAACATACAAAGTCTAGCACATCAAATCTCTCATAGAAAGTCTTTCTCTTGATTTGTAAAGTCCATTTTTTTATTTAATCTCAGAGACGTCAAAGTAGTCAAGTGAATAGCGCCAAACTAGGAGTGGAAACATCCATAGATCATGGGTTATAGGGCGATTGCAATGGTTTTGACATGCAATAAAGGTAGCAACGAGAATAGAAGGGAATAGAGGTGGCAAGCAATATGAATATTGAGTAGCAAAGGCGATTACAGTAGTAACAGTGGGTAATGAAGGCCAAAAGTAGCCGGAAGCAGTGAAGCAGAAAACTTAGGTTAAAACATTAGGAGGTAGTGGCATGTATAGGATTCAACGGGTAGGAAAAATAGCAAGAAGAAACCGATTGGTGGTAGGGTATGAGAAACCAATAACATGAAACAAGGTGCAATAGTCCATTAGAATGCATCCTTCTAATTCTCATCACGGTAATTGTTGAATACTTGAATTTACTCTGCACTCTAGATGCGTTGACATGGAATTTAACGGGCTAAGTCAAAACTTTGCCGTATGAATAATCCTAACAAAATACTATAGAATATATCTGGTTCATATAAAAGCCTTTATCATAGGCAGGTTTTACACAAAAATCCAAAACAAAGCAAAATGTAATAGAACGATTGTAATGTTTATCACTTTGTGTGTTTTTGATAAGTTTACATGTGCAGATTTCATCAACTACCATGTCCTTAAATCATTACATGAAGTAAACATGTAAATAACATGAAATTAAATAATTATAATCCTTGGTGTTCTCCATGGCCGTCAACTACTTACGATTGTCCTTCATCAAGAATGATCCTGGTCAGAATGATTCTTTCATTGTCTATTGTTTTTAGTAATTCAAAGAAGTTGCTCCTTCATTGGCATCTGTTGTTGTCGACCCTCATCACATTTACTCGTAAAAATTGTGTTTAGTAAATGTTTTTCTTTATTCTACCTTTTTCTGCAGATTTCTTCAAACATTCAAGCCTAGATATTTTGTATGTGAGATCATTTTTATTATTTCTTTGATCTCGTTTTATTTGTTAGCATATCTATAGCATGCTGGAAATCCTAGAAGAAAATCACAATATTAACTGTATGTGTCATCTTTTGGAATAAGTTAGTTTCTCATTGACTGCTTGAATGAACTAGCCTTTGATATGGTTGAAAAAAACTTATAACAGGCATCACTGTCACTACAGTTTTTCACTAATCAGCGACCAACATATTTTGTTTTTATTCATAATGCTATTTTTTTTTTCATCCTTGTCATAGAAACTTTTGCATACAGTTTAGATATTTTCAGGACTCTGTGGAAAGCCTAATCTTATTATCTGATTTACTTCTAGGTTAAACGTGAAGAGTTGCTTCAGTTTGCTCAATGCGCCATTTCTGGACTGAAATTTAATGCTTATTTAGCAAGGTTAAAAAAGTTTCATTATTGATATATTTTCCTTTCTGAATTTCTAATTCAAATAACCAAAAGTGTCATTGATATGCTTTAATCTATTGAATATGTCTAAATATGTTGAAATTCATACATAAAATTACATATATGCCATTGTGTTCCAATAGAAAAGAAAAAAGAACGACTAATCAATGATCACGACAATTATTTTCCATCAAAACCCGTCAGACAGATCACTGGTTTGAAAAGCTTATCAAAGAATTGTGATATATATATATATATATTGCTAGAACAAATGTGCAATGAAAATATGTTTCTTTGAAATATCCAATGTAGCTCTTAAACTGAAGGCCTACTATGTTCTTTTCTGGTTTTAACTTATCTAATCATATAACAATGGTTAAATTGCTTTGATAAATAGTGCTAAAGGGGAGCTGTGACTTTATATTGTTGACTAAAAAGAAAAAAAAGTTTCGAACAGATGCGAAGCAACACACCTGCCTCAGAGCCAGCCCCACCTTGCGCGATCTTATCAAACGACGCAACTCTTCGCTCCTGTAACTTCCTCACACGACATAAAGCTCCCTCGAGCCCTCTCTTTGCGAGGATTTGAACTCTTAACCATAGTTTCGTCTTCTTCTTACACTTCTGAAGCTTGCAGTCGTGCCGCCTTTGCCCATCTCTTTACTCAAGCGAGTCCGTCCTCCCGCACACAGCCGCTCACGCCGAGCCTATCGTTCACGCATGAGACCAGATTTGCATGCCTTCACTTCATGCGCGCAAACTTCTGCACGACCGAACCCCGTCTGCCCTTGTAAACCACGCCGAGCCTCCTTTGAACATCCAACCTCCCACACACAGTAGCCCATACACCCGCACGCGGAAGCCTTGTCTGACATCTCTGTTACTCGTGTGTGCCCTACCCGATCCTAGGATGAAGACTCCTTTCTCTTCCTCTTTGTCTGTTGAATTTGAGTCGACCAATCTCTTGATCTGATTGACTACAATAAAACACATGAGTATACAAGGACCTGTTTATTGGCCGAGAGCTGTACCATCTTCTATTTGATTTCTTGAGGATTTTTGTAATGAAATTTAATTAAAGTAAATATATAATTGAGCGAGGATTGAAGGTGTCGTCGACTTCCCTCTTCGAGGTTCAGCGAAGATAACGAGTTCTTCTTCCTCCTTCCCCAACTCCGATGATTTCTTGACAGCAAAGTCAGCCTTTAGAATCATCCAAACAACAAAGCAGTAGCTTGGACATCTTGGACAGCAAAAGTGCCTTTCAGAGGAGCTTGGATAGCGGTTTTCTTCATCCTTCCACCGTTTTCTCGCCTTTGCAAGGCGAGTGGAGTGTGGGCGCCGTGACAACCCGCCAGGTAAGATCCTTCAAAAACTTAGTAAAAAACCTAGGTCTCTAAGCCTCTTGGTTGGTTGACGCTCTCCAAGCCTTAGGACCCTAGACACCATGCACTTTGTTTTCTAAAATTCCAAGAAAAATCCAAATGTCTGCTGTCCTCTTAGTAGAGTTGTGGAAATCCGGTGATTTTCTACAATTTGTTGTCATATGAGAGCCAAAAGAGGGTGGCGGTGAGGCGCCGGGTTGTTGGACTTGTGTTCAAAGCCCATACCTTGCATGTAACTCATTCATATTATGTCCAATCCATCTCCTACAATTATTCCCTAGGGTAGATGCCATCATTTGATCTCAAATTCAATGATGATGCATAGGTTTTGGATTGCTATTAGTTGTATGCACTTCTCACTTAAATGTATTGTCATGACAAAATTGACATACCGATTTAGGAGTGCTCACATGTATTGAAATTAATTTCCTCTAGAGTTTTATTTAATTGCATGCTTTAAATTTAATTGATTTAGGTTCTCTAGAAGAAGCTAATGTTATGTGGAAAAAAAATAGCTAGTGATATTAAGAATGTTGCAAAAGATTTGCTTGGAGTATTAAAGAGAAAAACTACTAATAGTAACAATTGTTGGTGGTTGAATCAAAATGTGCAAGAAAAGATAAAAATAAGAAGATTTGTTATAAAAATTGATTTAGTTGTAAAAATTATGATAATTGGGTAAAAATGTCAGCAAGCAGTCTAGGAAATCAATTTGCAATGCAAAAATTTTAGCTTTTAATGATTTATATAATAGATCAGATACTAAGGAAAACGAAAGATATATGTACAAGTTAGCTAAACAAAGAGATAGGAGTAGTAAAGATTTAGTTCAAGTGAAGTGTATTATAGATGAAGATCAAAAAATACTTTTATTAGAAGAGGATATTCAACAAAGATGGATGAGATATTTTGCTAAACTTTTTAATGAAGATTATGAGAATTCGTTTGACTTTAGTGACCTTAGCACCCTAAATGAAAATAAAGATTTTGTTTTTTCGGCGTATTAGTAAAACCAAAGTTAAAGATGATTTAAAGAAAATGAAGTGTGGAAAAGCTGTTCGACCTAATGATATTCCAATAGAGGTGTGAAAATGCTTAGAAGATGAAGGAATTTTGTGGCTTACTAAACTTTTTAATATTATTTTGAAGACTAAAAAGATGCTAGAGTGGAGAATGAGTGTGTTGATTCATATTTTCAAGAATAAAGGTGATACACAAGATTGTGCAAATTATAGAGGAATTAAGTTTATGTGTCATACTTTAAAAGTGTGGGAGAGAGTTATGGAGCATAGGTAGCGCCGTGACACTAATGTTTCATAAAATCAATTTGGATTTATACAGGTAGGTCTACTTTGGAAGCTATACATTTATTGAGAGATTTGATGGAGAAGTATAGAGAGAATAAGGAGGGTATATGTATGTATGTATGTATGTATTTATGTATGTATATATATATATATATATATATATATATATATATATATATATATAATTTTTATTGATTTAGAGAAAGCATATGATAAATTTTCAAAAGAAGTGTTATGGAGAGTTCTACATAAGAAAGGGGTTAATAATGCTTATATGCAAGTCATTAAAGATATGTATGCAGGAGCTGTTACTTGTGTTCAAACACAAGGTGGTTTGACTAAGTATTTTCCTATTTCAGTTAGATTACATTAAGGATCAACCTTAAACCCATATCTTTTTGCTTTATTCATGGGTGTTCGTGTAATATTCCATTTTTTTAAATGATTTTTTTAAATTAAAAATTTGAATTTCCACGTCGTGCCTTGTTGAATAGGAGAGATGAACGAGAGAAAAGGTTGTTCGGGCCTTTTTCATCTATCAACAAGTAACTCAAATCTCATTTTATTTTTCAATGATTTTGATTGTTATATAGATTTTCTTGTAATGAACATAATTGATTATTTCTTGTTGCATTTTGATTGTGGCATTTTGCATAAACAAGAAATGTTGGTTGTTAACATTATAAAATAGGTTGGGTGTTAAAATATAATACCCTGTGCAGGAGGTGGGCCGATGAGCTTTTTTTTAAAGATGGTTTGTGGTGCTATCCTGATTGTAGCCTATAACAGATGACCGATTATGCTGATGGGCTGAGAGTTCGACTCTTTATTAATTCAATGAAGCTGCCCGTAATTATAATTAATTAATTGAATATGATAATTGATTAATTAGGTTAGTGATAATTGATATGACTGATGACAAATTGAGAATCAGTTGATGTAAAAGATGTTGAAAACACCACATTAAAACTGGATGTCCTATCTTGCTAATTTATACATTGATGTATGCATATATTGATAGCACTGATGACATTGATAGATACATTAATATCATTAACAGTATTTAATGCATTGATAATACATAAATAGATGATGCACGTGAATAGATACGATAGATTGTTTTAGTAATTTGAGAATGATTTTTGGACCGTTGTTTTACCGATTTATTAAATTTTATATAAATTATTGATTATATTAGACTGAGCATATCATATTGATTATATTAGAGGGAGTTGAAGGTAACTTGAATTATGGAGGTCAACCTTAGAGTCTAAAGGCTTTCATTTGAGTAGATCTAAAACTGAATATATGGAGTGTAATTTCATTAATAATAGATCTAGTGGAGGATTGTGACTTTGGGTGATCAAGTCATTAATAAGAGTACACATTTTAGATATCTTAGGTCTATTGTTCAGAGTGATGATTAAATAGATGGGGATATTATTAATAGACTTCAAGTTGGATGGTTGAAGTGGAGGAATGCAGCGAGCTTGTTGTGTGTTAAAAAAGTACCATTCAAACTTATTGGAAAATTCTATAAGATGGTAGTGAGACCTGCAATGCTTTATGGTGCAGTGGTGGCCATTAAAAGAGAGCATAATATTAAGTGAGGATGCTTAGGTGGATTAGTGGCTTTACTTTTAGAGACATGATACGAAATTAGCATATATGTGAAAAGGTTGGAGTAGTTCCAGTCGAAGATAAGATTAGAGTGTTGACCCCTAATACTAGTGTCGGGTCGAGTCGACCGCGCAAGGTGAGTTTCAAAATCAAAAGAGCTCGAAATCGTGCAAAAACTCACCCGACGCGTGTCGACCGAAAACCCAAAATCGCCAAGATGACCTCCGTTCGCGAAACGGACAGCGCCGATGCGTTCGGAGCAACGGAAACAGCTAAGATCGACACCCATATTGGTGGGGGTAGTCGGTCGGCGAAAAATTAAATTTTGGGCGCGCGAATCGAGACGACGACGTGTGCGAGCGGCGACGGGACGACTGACTCGATGCAAGATTAAAAATTTATTTTTATTTTTTTTGTGCAATCTAATTAAAAAAATTTGAAAAAAAAAAGAGGGAGAGAGCTTTTTAAATTAAAAAATGAATTTTCTTTTAATAAAAAAACCCAAAAAATACCTAAATACCTCACTTAAACCCCTCATCCCAACCCCACTCTCACTCTCACTCTCACGCCAAACTCACGCTCCAAGCCGCCCCTCTTGCGATTCCAAGCTCTCCAACCGCCGGCCTCCTCCCTCCAAGCTTCTCCAAGGTAAATTTCTTCCTCCATTCTTCTTCTCCTTCTTCTTCCTCCATTATTCTTCTTCTCCATCTTCTTCTTCTTCCTTCCTTCTTCTTCTTCTCTCCCATTTTTCATCTTCCCTCATCTTCTCTCCAAGTTTCTCACCATTTTCTTCTATTTTCTTCCTCTACTCCCTTCTCCTTCCTCTCCTTCATCTTCTTCTTCCTCCTCCAACTCTCTTTCTCAAACCTACACCAAACCCTAACCCTAATCATTTTTTTTTCTTCACTTTCACTCACCAAACCACATACATTCCTTCACAAAAAACACTTCCCTACACTTCCTACACCCTTCCAACAAAGAAAAATTTTCGTCCTTCATTTTCTCTCTCTAACCTAGAGAGAGAAAATTTTCTCTCTCTAGAAATCTCTTCATGAATAGCTCCATCTCCATCCCAAACATCTTCCCTCTCCACCATACCTCCAAATTCCTTCCCTAGAGGGAGAAAACAATTACACACTCTCTCTTTCTCTCTCCAAAATTGAGAAGAGAGGGATTTTCTCTCTCTAAATCTCTCCTCTCACTTCCTTACACCTCCTAAACCCACTCTACACAAATTCCCTTCAAATTCCATCTTTCCCCTCTCTTTCTCTCTCTAGAAAGAGAGTTTCCTTCTCTCTTTCTCTCTCTAAAAATTAGAGAAAGAGAGATTTTCTCTCTCTAACTCCACTCCCCTAATTTCCTACACACCCTAAACCCCTTCCACCAAAAATCCCTTCTTTCCCTCTCTTTCCCTCTCTTTCTCTCTCTAGAAAGAGAGCTCTCTTCCTTTTCTTTCTCTCTCTAGCTTCTTTTTTTTTAAATAAAAATATGATTAATTAAATTGCACAAGTAAATTTTCTTTTAATTATGCATCGCAGGTTCCTTCGTCGCCGTCATCCGCCGTCGCCGCCTCGATTGCTGTACACCCCAAGGCGGGGAAAATGTCATATTTTAAACCTGTGCTCAAAGACCCCGTGACCGTTTTTTTTAGCGAGCGGGGATTGGAACTGCGGCCGCGGTGTCACCCGACACCTACCGTGACTGCCTTTCTTAGCAGGCGGGAAGGTCTTACACACTCCGAGGCAGCCCCCTACGCGGGGACGACGCCGGAGTGCTGCCAAAAAATTCAACAAAACCCGTGACTTAGAAAATTCAAGGAAAATCATAATTCACCTAAAGGTTTTAAGTCAACAAAGAAAAATAAAATACACGACACCCTAGGCCCCCAACACTGGAAAAACAACTGCAAATGAAAAATAAATCAATGTGAAATACAACATACAGTGAGCCTTCAAGGGAATTAGTTATTCTCCAATAGGTAGGAATCAAGCCTCTTCCTCCTAGCACCTGACTCGTACACCCCTAAGTCCCTCACCAAAATCTCCTCACAGAAATGGGATGGGAAGAAATGAGTTGAAATCCTCTCCTATTTATAACATGGAGTTTGAATTATTCGTGGGCCCCACTAGCTTAGGATCCCTTGCTACAAGACAGGAAAAGTACACATGTGGGCCCCACCAGCCTAGGATCCTTGCTAAAGGACGGAGAAGGTACATCTGCGGGCCCCATCCACTTAGGATCCTAAGATGCCATTTCGAGGCTCTAGCATCGGATTCCTACAGTATTCACTAGCAGGTGAAATACGTACGTAAATACGAATGTAAATACGAACGTAAATACACCCCGATACGGCTAGTAATTATCTTAAAAGAGGGGGGGGGGGCGGTAAAAGTAAAAAGTGAAAGTAAAAAAAAAATTATCTTTCCTACAAAATACTTTTGTGCTCATTGTAAACACGTAGGAATTCTCGCACATCCCCGGTAATTTTCTAATGGAACCCTCGTAATAAATGTACCCGTCGTATTGCAAGTCACGGGCGCTCTAAGTGGTGTGCGCACCAGCTGTTAAAGTTAGGCAGCTCGTACAGCCCGTGATCATATGTATTCAAAATGAAACAAAATAACGCACTTTTATGTGTCGCGGGTCATACGACCCTTAATTAAAGTAGGCACATCACCACTGGAAAGTTTGTCCCCTACGACCCAAAACAGGAGATTAGTTGGTACACTACGATCCATCCGTAAAATGCAACGAGTAGTGTACAACAGTCTACCTGTACAAAGCAGCAAACAATTCAATCCATAAGCTGCTACGCCCCGCCACCGGATCCGCAACTTCTATACAAGCGGACATAAGGCGTTCCATGAATATTCTAAAATACCCTCGCACATACACTGTAGTTTGTACACACTTAGGTACACTAAAAGAGGGTATACAATCTCGACCCGCATGGGCCCCGGCGAGCGTGTTATTGGTATACACGTGACGCCTAGGGATGCTGCGCGGGTCAGCAAGTGAATTCAAGTCCGAACCCAATCCTTCTATACGGATCAATAGAAGTCGACAGGGTTCGAACATTTAAACGAATATACGGCTGTGGCGACCAGTGTATTTGTTTCAATACATTCGTATTAGGCATTCCATGCCTACAATCAAAAGAATTCACTAAACAAAAGTCATGAAGCCTACGAAACCCGATCCTCCTAAATAAAAAAAATAGGAGTAGACAGGGTTCGAGATATTGAATAAATATACGGTCACGAATATGATCGGAATATTTATTTTAATGTATTCATATTCGGACTTCAAGGCTTTCAACGAAGAAAATTCATGAACAAAAGGCACAAAGCCTACGAGAAACCCGATCCTCTGTCGACATCCAAACAGAGTTGACAAGGTTCAAACTACAAATGAAAATGACCCCACCCCGATGATGGCCGCGTTGAACAAAAAATCTCAGCCGGTGGGGTCCATTCCAAATAATTTCCAATGTCGTTCCAAATATCTAAAAACCAAAAAAAAAAAATCTCAAAATCCCAAAAATAAAAAAATATTTAAAATTTGAAATCTAATTATCAAACACTTAAAGCAAACTTCATCCACCCTCCGCAACAGTTTGTCGGGGTGGATAAATTTAAATATAACTTCAGCTCACAAAGAGCCGAATGCCTAGTCGAAAATAGCACTAGGATTCATCCTCAAACAATCTCCTGCCAATAAGGACGTGGTACGTGTCCTCTGACCGGCAGTTTGCCGCCAAATGGCATCGCAGGATAAACGGTTATGATCCGGGGCCCTCTGAACCGAGTGGTTTTTCCCGCCAAATGGCACCACGAAATACCGGTTATGGCCAGAGCCAATACGTTCCTTGTTGGCATCAAATCTTTGAGATATGAATCAATAGGATATGATCGATAGGGCACAAAGCCCTTTGTTAGCTAAGGTGGATTCAAATTTGTCCCCTTAGACAAACATTCAACCCCGGTCTACAAGGTCCCCTTGGACGAAGCAACCCATGGCTGCCGACAAGGATCCTTCTGTCAGGTTGGGTCGATTACCTCCTCTGACTAAGTAGACCAGGGACCACGATGGCCCGGGACGACGGAACCATGGGATCTTGATCGGGTCCATCATCCATTCCCCCACCATCCGCTTTAAGTGCAAGATGGTGAAATTTCTAATTTTAAATATCAAACCATTTCAACTCAAACATCCAAATATTTCAAAATCCATATACATTGCTGCTACTATATGCCAGATACCACGTATCTTTACGTATCTGATCAACGACTAGCCTTAATCGAAAGTTCTCTCTCGTGATTGGGAGGGGTAATTAACTATAGGGGCTTGCGCCTATAGGAAACCAGAACTCAGATCATAAAGTCCTCATAAAATGAGGGCGAAATCTCTGGGTAGTGTCTTATCTACAAATCCATCTGTCTTCCAAAATTTACCCCGGAACTTAATTCCGTTAAAACTCCCTCGCCAAATAAAGAGAAAAGCGCGGCGGGGAGGCCGGGGCCGAATTTTCGGAGCCCACATAGAGAGAGTCGCCTTAGATAGTTTGGTCACATAAAAGTATAAAATGGCGGCCTTCCTATGGCCCGATTAGGAAGGTCGATGTATTAGATTTGACTTATGTTAAGAATGGTAGAGGTAGACTTAAGAAGACTTGGTTAGAAAATATTAGAAATGATCTTTCTTTATTAGATTTAGATGAGAATTTGACTTTTAACATTTCACAATGGAGAAAAAGGATTCATGTGGTTGACCCAACAATGGGATAAAGGCTTGTTGCTATTGTTGTTGTAGGCTCTCTAGCCATTATGAGACATAGGCCTTCAAAGGTCAATTTAGCAATCTCACAACTTGAATGATCGATGAAATTTATATTTCGCATCACATGAAACTTAGATTGTGGAATGACAATCTTGAATTGACTGAATGGCAAGCAATCTAAGCATATGAGCTCTTAAACTTGAAACATTGTTCAATTGTATGCTCTCTTCTTTCATGCATAGATCATGGCAAAAAATGATCTTTAAGCATATAAATGTGCATATGTTGAAGTTTATAGACTTGCATGAAATTTTGTGAGGGTTTGAATATGAATTTAATCAACCCGGATGCACCAAATTATTGTGAGATCTCCCATAGACTTTCTAGAGTCTATGTTGTAAATCCCACAAGATGCATTGTTAATTAAGTTTATGTACGAAATTTTGCAAAATAAAAACTTGATTGCTCTCAATTGTCAAAATCCTTAAAAATTAGAGAATCACCTACACATGCATACTCTTCTAAGTTCTTTAAATCACATCAAATTTGATCTTTAGAACCCCTTAGAAGTTGTAGGAATGAACCTCTCCTACCCAAGTCTCCTAATCATGCCAAAATTGATTTTGGAGTCCTTTTCGAAGCCTTAGGTGTATATTTCCCTTCTCCAAATGAATCCAAAACATTCATAAAAGAATAGGGGAATTCTCTTTCACATTCACACCTCCTTCATGCATGATGCTTGGAGCCATCCTCAAAGCTCCAATTGTTAAATTACATGAATCCTAGTATACATTAGGGGCTCTTTTCAATGCTCCCCTCCTCTCATGTGTGATATTTTGCTGCATTCCCAAAGCTCTAAATGTTCTATTACATGAATTTTCAAGACTTTAAGACCAAATCTGATGTAGACAAAGGGGGGGTCCACTCATGTCCAAAATAAATCAATTTTGGCTTCCCCCGAGTTTACAAGCTCAATTAATTTGAGCTGAAATTTTAGCTCATTTATGAGCTGGTCTTTAGTTCATTTATTGAACTAAGGGTTAGCTCATTATTAGCTAACATTTTAGTTTATATTTATCTTTTATTAAATGTTATAGTTTTTATTATTATATGTTTTTAATTATGTTAGTCTCTTGGAATTCCAAAGCGGCTTTTGGAATTCCAAGATGTTGTTTCATTTTCCCATTCGGTGGCTCTTTGGATTCCACCATGGGTTTTGTTTTTTGTGCATTTGTCCCTTGGAATTCTGATCAACGACTAGCCTTAATCGAAAGTTTTCTCTCGTGATTGGGAGGGGTAATTAACTATAGGGGCTTGCGCCTATAGGAAACCAGAACTCAGATCATAAAGTCCTCATAAAATGAGGGCGAAATCTCTGGGTAGTGTCTTATCTACAAATCCATCTGCCTTCCAAAATTTTCCCCGAAACTTAATTTCGTTAAAACTCTCTCGCCAAATAAAGAGAAAAGCGCGGCGGGGAGGCCGGGGCCGAATTTTCAGAGCCCACAGATTTCTGGCGACTCCGCTGGGGATTGGTTTCTCTTTCCATCTTTGGCTAGTCGTATATTTAAGCTATGGTAGCAGAAGAGGGAAGTCACATTGTCGGATAATGTGTTGGCACACCCCAGAAAAGAGTCGACTCGAATGGTTACGTCCTCTTCCGTACCCCCGACTAAAGAAGAAAGAAACAAAAGAGAATCAGCTCAAGAAGGGAAGTGGGAGACTGCGGTCTCCAAAAAGACTGTAAAAATGTTAAAACAACTTGAAGGAGTTCCAGGTGTGAAGTGGAAATCTCCTACCCACCCGGTGTTGGATTTGAAAGGGATGCCTGTGTCACGAGCATCAACTTCTAAGCAATATTCCAACCAAGCCGATTATTTAAAATCCGAAAAAGTACAGTCTTCCAAAAGAAGGACCAAACTGAAGAAGCTTAATGAGAAGAAAACAACAACTCAAAGGGTCATTGACAGTTTGGATGAATATTACCAAACTGTTAGACATCCCATTAAGCTCGTTGACTTTATGTCAAAGCTTAAAGTGGCTGAAGCAGAAGAAACGGGTGAAGATTCTCTTCCTGTGGAAACTTGCCGGGTTATTTCAGTAACACCAGTGGCTCCAACAAAAGAAAAATACGTCGAAGAAGCAGCTTCTGAAACTTGTCTTGTGGCATCATCAATGGACTATAGTTCAGAAGAAGATCTATTTTTTTCAAATGAGAATGAGTCCGAGCAAGATATAACGTCGCAAATGGGGCATGTGAGATTGGAGGGTGATTCTGAACTAGAAAATGAGTCTTTGGATGTTATGATGACCAACTCTGAGGAAGATGCTCCATCAAATGAGCTTGTGCCAGATGAAATAGCGCAAGTACAATTAAGAAGCGGTAAGGTGCTGCCAACTCCGTCAAAAAAGGAAATTTCTAATAAAGACAAAGGGAAAGAAATAGTTGTCAATGAAGATATCATCCCCAAGGACTCTAGGAAGAAGGACACTCCGGTCAATAGGATAGATTACAATATCTTGTCTCATCTGAGGAAAATCCCGGCACAGCTTAGCGTATACGATGCTTTGATAATGTCTAAGGATCTTCGGGAGACTTTGATTCAGGCTCTCAAAGACCCCGAAAGGTACGAGGCATATTTTGCTGAACGTAATATGACGGAAGTCCTGCAAGCCCGTAACGAGCCGTTCATTACCTTCTCCGAAGAAGACATGATGCTTGGGACGGCGGATCATAACCGCCCTCTGTACGTTACTGTAGAGAGCGACGAAATGATAATCAGCCGAATTCTAATCGACCTTGGGTCCTCCATCAACCTTATAAGCTTGAAAGCGCTGAGATCGTTATGCCTCAACGTGCAGCATCTCGGGTCAGATAAGCTAATGGTGCATGGTTTCAACGAGAAAGGGCAGAAGACCCTAGGATCATTCATGCTCTCCCTAACATTTGGGGAGCTTCATACAGAAGCGAAATTTCATGTGATTGATGCAGATACTTCATTCAAGGCGCTCCTGGGTCGCCCTTGGTTGCATGAGTATGGTATTGTCCCATCAACACTACATCAGTGCATGAAGTACCTTAAGGATGGAGAAGAGTTCAGGATCTCTGGTGACATCCAACCTTTTGCAGTGCACGAAGCTACAATCTATGAAGATGCCAAGTATTTCATTCCAAAGAAGCTGAAGCCATCGAGCTCTCTTGAGGTCCAGTTGTCGAGTACTAAAACTACAAAGCGACCAAAACAAGAAGGTGAAAAGAAGCATGTTGGGAGAAAGAAGGCAACGCCAACTTTTTCTAAAGTAGCGATCGGTACTAAAGAAAGAAAACATATACCTCACCTAGGGAGCGACACAGATGAAGATGAGGTCACCCCTACAAAATCTTGGAAGGCATGTCAGTCAATTGCCAAAGAGAAAAAGAAGGCTGAATACTCAGATTCTGACTATGATTATGAGTCTACCTACATGAGCAATGTGCAGTGTGTATTCTCAAGAAGAATAGATAATCTGTCAATCTCAGATAGCATATTCGTAGTCACGCGCATTCCACTGCAACATTTCAAGAAAATTACTTCTCGAGAGGTACATAATATTGAAGAACTCGTAACATTCTACGTGCCACCTCATAGAAAAAGGGGCGGGCCAGGAAGTTTATTCTATAAAGGTGGAGAGCGTGAAGAAGAAGCAAATCGCGAGTGGTTTTGTAGGCTCGTTGATTCTGGAGAGCTAATACCTACGAGAATGCCCAGGTTCATTACCAAAAATATCCGTAAAATGTTGCGAAAGCAAATTAATATTCCTACCTCCAAACAATAACTCCGCTTTTGCCTGAGCATTTGGTATGGAAGACATCCACGTCCATTACGAAAGAAAGATATTGTTGCAGGGAGAGGTCTCGGATTCATCGTGCAAAAACATCCCCAAAATGAGACTTGCCAAGCAATCACATGCGGGGAAGTCAAGTTAGATGATAGCGATGATGAGGAAATATATGAAGTTGATACTTATGATGATCAGCCCGTAGAGGCCAAGCCCGCACCTGAAGAATTAGAAGATGGTGGACAGACGGCTACTATGGATGAGCTAAAAGAAGTCAATTTAGGGACTGAAGAAGACCCTCGCCCAACCTTCATTAGCTCCCTTTTATCAGAAGACCAAGCGGAAGAAATGAAAGTGCTTCTCTGTGAATTCAGGGATTGCTTTGCCTGGACATATGCCGAGATGCCCGGCTTATCCCCTGATGTGGCAGTTCACAGGTTAGCCATCAAGCACGATGCAGTGCCTGTAAAGCAAGCTCCAAGGAGAATGAGATTGGAGATCGAAGAATAGGTGATTGCAGAGACAAAAAAGCTTATAGAAGCAGGCTTTATCCGCGAAGAAAAATATGCTGATTGGATTGCCAACATTGTCCCTGTCAAGAAGAAGAACAGTCAGATTCGTATCTGTATCGATTTTCGGGACCTCAATAAGGCGTGCCCAAAAGATGACTTTCCGCTCCCAATATCAGAGCTTCTAGTTGACAATACATCCAATTACGATATGTTCTTCTTTATGGATGGATCGTCGGGCTACAATCAAATTAAGATGGCAACTGAGGATGAAAAACATACATCATTTAGAACGCCCATCGGTATTTTCTGTTACACAGTTATGCCCTTTGACCTTAAGAACGCTGGTGCCACTTATCAACGGGCAATGACGTGTATATTTGATGAGTTAATACATCAAAAGGTCGAGTGCTATGTGGACGATCTTGTTGTCAAGAGCGTGGACCGAAGAGACCACTTGGATGACTTAAGGATTATATTTGAAAGAATCAGGAAGTATGATCTGAAGATGAATCCTCTCAAGTGTGCTTTTGGAGTCTCTTCCGGCAAATTTTTGGGGTACGTTGTTCGACACCGAGGCATCGAGGTCGACCCCAATAAGATCAAGGCGATTATGGAGATGCCACCTCCCAGAAACCTTCGTCAACTTCGCTCGTTGCAAGGGCAACTAGCTTTCATTCGACGGTTCATATCGAATCTGTTGGGTAGGTGCCAGCCATTTTCAAAGTTGATGAAGAAAGATGTCCGCTTTAAATGGGATGATGAATGCCAAGAAGCATTTGATAGTATCAAGAGATACTTATTGAACCCTCCTATTCTTGCGGCACCAATTCCGGGGAAGCCTCTTATATTGTATACAGCGGCATTAGAAGAGTCCCTCGGAGCACTGTTGGCCCAGCATAACGAAGAAGGCAAGGAAAATGCGTTATACTACATCAGTCGGAGGTTGATTGGAGCAGAAATCCGCTATTCCCCAATTTAGAAGCATTGTTTGGCATTAATCTTTGCAGTTCAGAAGCTCCGCCACTATATGCTTTCTCACAAGATTACCTTGATATCAAAGATCGATCCGCTGAAGTTCTTGATGACGAGACCAGCGTTGACAGGTCGTTTAGCCAGGTGGACAGTGATATTACTACAATTTGATATCACGTATATGCCACAGAAAGCGGTAAAGGGACAAGCCTTGGCAGATTTTCTCGCCACGCATCCTATCCCGGCAGACTCCCCGCTTAATGATGATTTGCCCGACGAGCAAATCATGCAGGTTGAGGAGGACGAAAAGTTACCATTCTGGGAGATGTACTTTGACGGGGCATCATCTATTAGACCTGTCCGACCTCCAAATATTGCAAGAGCCCGAGCCGGCATCGGTCTCCTTTTCGTAGCACCTGAGGGAGGTATAATGAGATTTTCATTCAGTTTGACTGAACCTCGGACCAATAATGAAGCCGAGTACGAAGCTCTAATAGCAGGGTTGGAGATTGCAATCGATATCAGAATTCAAAATCTTCAAATCTTCGGCGACTCTCAACTTGTGATAAATCAAGTCTTGGGCATTTACAAGATTTGTAAAGTTGAGCTGGCTCATTATCACCGGCGGACCCTTGAGCTCCTGAAACAGGTGCCAAATGTTAAAATAGTTCAAGTTCCCCGAGGACAAAATGCCAAAGCAGATTGCTTGGCCAAATTGGCCAAGGAAATGGCGAATACCAACGAGGAGAGACCTATATATATCGGAGTTTATAACCGTCGGGTGTTGGAACCCGCCCTGTTGCAATTCCCGCGGGCAGAAGAAGTATCAGATTCAAGCAAACGAGATACGACTCCGAGTGACCCTCAACCTCTTCACCAGATTATTATGAAAAATTATCCAGAAGGATATCATGTAGCCAAGAGACGTAAAGCTAGTCAAGCTTCAGAATCATGGCTGCATTGCTTAGATGTTGAAGTAGAAGATGATTGGAGGCAACCCTTCATCGAGTATTTCAAAGAAAGAAAACTCCCAACAGATAAATCTCTTGCCGCGCAAATTAGGAAGAGAGCATTGCGGTATGCATTTGTTAACGACACATTGTACCGACGAGCTTTTGATCAAATGTGGCTAAGATGCCTAGAGACCAAGGAAGCTGATAGAGTGGTAATAGAAGTTCCCGAAGGACTTTGCGGTGCACATCAGTCAGGCCCTAAGATGGCGGCTAAAATTAAAAGAATGAGTTATTATTGGCCAACAATGGTGAGGGACAGTATCGACCACGCTAAGAGGTGTCACGAGTGTCAAATCCACGGTGATGTTATACATCAACCTCCAAATCCTCTGCACCCAACAATAGCATCCTGGCCATTCGAATGCTGGGGCACAGATATAATCGGACCGATAGATCCGCCATCATCAGCCGGGCACCGCTTTATTTTGGCAGCTACAGACTACTTCTCTAAGTGGGCAGAAGCAGCTCCATTCAGAGAGGTCACATCTGAGCATGTGATCAACTTCTTTACCCACAACATTGTTTACAGATTTGGTGTACCACGCCGTATAATTTCAGACAACGGTACTGCATTCAAGAGTACAAAAATATACAAGTTCGTTGATCGACATAAAATCGATTGGCGGTATTCATCAATATACAATCCAAGAGCGAATGGCTTGGCAGAAGCCTTCAACAAGACGCTGGTGAAATTGTTGAAGAAGATCCTTACCAAGAATAAAAGGGAGTGGCACACGAAGATGGCAGAAGCGCTATGGGCCTATCGTACAACCTGCAAAACGCCAACCAAAGCCACTCCTTATTCACTCGTATTCGGAGTTGAAGCAGTGTTGCCACTAGAGATTGAACTGCCGTCACTTCGAGTGGCAATTCAGCACGATCTAACCCAGGAACAAAATGCTCGCCTAAGAATGGAGGAACTTGATGCACTTGATGAGATTAGACTGCAAGCTCAACAGAACTTGGAGATCTATCAAGCAAGGATGGTGAAATCATTTGATCGGATGGTGCGCCATCGAGCATTTCAAGAAGGAGAATTGGTTCTGGTGCTGAGAAGACCAATCATCCCACATCGAAAAATCGGTGGCAAATTCGTATCCAATTGGGAAGGCCCCTTCGTCATCGAAAAGGTGTACTAAGGAGGAGCCTATCAACTTATCGATCTGCACGGTCAAAGGCCCATGCCGCCGATCAATGGTCGATACCTAAAGAAGTATTACGCATAAAATTGCCCAAGAAAATATTTTGTTTAATGCACTATGTATTTTATACATGCTTACTAGCGTATGTGCTTTACATTTTGAAATTCTCTTGTGTCACAAGAATGCATTTTAAATAATTCATAAAAATCCCCCATAAGACTGGGGGCATTTTAAATATTTATTCGGGTTGACATCGTGCCACATGCCGAAATCCCCGAATAAATATTTAAAATCTCAAAATACAAGATTTATATGAAATCTCCCTGCGAGATAGGGGGCATTTTAAATATTTATTTGGGTTGACATCGTGCTATACGCCGAGATCCCCAAATAAATATTTAAAATTTCAAATTCCAAATTTATTCTGTTCTAGAATGACCATTTGAAGCAGGGGGCATTTTAAATATTTATTCGGGTCGACATCGCGCTGCATGCCGAGATCCCCGAATAAATATTTAAAATTATCAATGCAAATATTCTCTTAAGGAAGATACAATAAATTCTCTTCGAAGTATGTACATGTCATCTTCAAGAAGCTTAGGACTCCATCTTCTCCAATGTACCAATGTTCAAAAGTCAGAAAAGAGATTTTTGTAACTACACACTATAACAAATTGAGTCAGAAAAACTTGAAGTCTTTCGACAGCCTAAAGCTTAAGGTTCGAATGGGTGTAAAAGGTTGGATCCAACACGCCCAAATATGGCCGGATCGCTGGCAGTTCAGTCTACTCAATACGCCATAAGAACGGCCGTAGTAGCGGAACCCTCACTTCGTCAACCCGTTAGTAAGGACTGTAGGAAGAACGAAGGCCAATTTGATTCAACAAGTTCAAGTGGTTGTAGTCCACTAAATTCTCCTAATTGACCGGAGAATCAAAGTTCCAATGGAAAGCTGAGTCTTGAGCAACTATCATATATTCGTAGACTCCAAAATCCTCAAACACAAAGGAGAACTCTAAATCTACCAACTCCAGTGAAATCAGCATTGGGAAGCACATTTCTCATGGCTCAAGTCTGAAGCCCGAATGGGTGTGAAAGGTCGGATCCAACACGTCCAAATATGACCGGATCGCTGACAGCTCCATCTACTCAACAAGCTATAAGAAAGGCCGTAGTAGAGGAACCCCCAACTCAGCAACCAGAGGACAAAGGGCTATCAAATTCTAGCTCTCCTAATCTGATGAACTCAAGTGATTCAGATTAAAGTCTCCTCAAATGGTTGAGGATTAAGATACTACCTACATTTGATAGTATCGACCAAATTTAAAACTTACAAATCCTTCAACAAATCCGTAAAGCACAAAGCGAGGATCGAAGGAATTCTTCTTCAACAAGTCCGCCAAAGCACAAAGCAGAGGACCAAGGAAAGCTATCTTAAAGTTCATCAAAAGCCTATGGCTGAACTAAGAGGATTTTGTCATCAACAAGTTCGTTATCCACAAAGCTCTGGACCGATGACTCTCTAATCATTAACCTAATGCAAGCCCCGAGGGCTGGGTTATCAACATGCACTCCTTCATCAAGCCCGTCAAAGCATAATGCAAAGGGCAGATGGAATGCAAATTTCCTGAGTAGTCAATGAGGACAAATCAGGTAACCCTTCATCAAGTCCGCCGCAGAAAGCACAGGACAGAATGAAGCAAACTCTTAAATGTTAAATGGGATTCGTCATCATTAAGTCAATTAGCACAAAGCGTCGGACTGATAACAATTCCAACTGGTTCAATAAGCTATTATAGCCGAGCCAAAAGCAATTGCAAACTTGACACTTAGGTCAATATACAAACATATATGCGGAGAGAGTACAAGAAAGAGAATAAAAATACATAAAGATGGCTGCATAGTCTTCAACAAAGAGCAATATGAAATTACAATTAGAGTAATCGATTTTGTAGATCTTGAAGCTATGACATCACTTCGGCAAGGGTCTGATGTTCGGTCTCAGCGACATGCAATTCTTCTACAGCCCGAGTAAGTGCAGCCTCAGCATCTTGCACAGCGCGGTGAAAAATCTGATAACGATCACGCTCCCTCTCGATTACTCGTGCTTGCACTTTTTGTTTTTCCTGGAGGTCAACCTTGCGGGACATTGAATCTTTGATTTCCCTCCAGAGATTCTTTATCTTTGAAGAAAGTTTGTCCACGTCAGTTGAAGTACTGCCAGATCTCTCGTTATATCGTCTCATAGCATCAGCAGTCCTTGTGAAGTTATCATGGGCAGTATCAGCAATTTCTCGGCAAATTCTAACCTTCTCGCGAAGATCATGTAATGAGACCCTGGTTTGTATGATTGACAGAGACTTCAATCGTCGGACATAAAACTCAGCCTCACGGCACAACCCTTCCCAGAACATCATTTCATCTTCTTCCATTCCAATCTGTGATAAAACATTTAAGGTAGCATTGGCAGTGTTCGTAAATTGATCCAATGATTCAGGCGAGCCTGGGTTCAGTCTGGCAATTACTTCACGTAGGAACTGCATGCTTTGATCGCGCATATCCATATTCCTTATATCAGGGAATCGTGGAATGTGACGGAATATTTCTGATTGATAATCTGCTCCTTCTGGCACTATAAAAGGGTGATGGAAGAAATTCATAAAAAAAAAAAGAGAAGAAAAAAAAGAGTAGGCGAAGGATAGATGACATAACAAAAAAATGAATGTTCATGCCTGTGCTATATTCCACAAAGTGTGCTGGTGGGTTGTCAATAAAAGGGGCTTCAACCACTGGAGCCAGCTCGAAAAAAGTCGGAGTGTACTCTGGCGCACTAGACCCTCCAGCAGGTGGTGACTCCCTTGCTGCAGATGTTTCCCCTGGCCAATATGACGAGAAGGGGGCTGTTGGAAAGAGTGTCTCCACGAAAGAAGACCCCGCTTCAGGTATGGGAGAGGGTATGCGCATGCTGGAAAAGCCCCCTTCATAATCATCAGAAGGAATGTGTCTGGCGTCCACAGACATTCGATAAGAGTCAAAAGGTACTTCATCATGGGGGAACAATTGTTGTGGTAAAGGGCTCGCTGTCCAATCAGCTGAAGCACGCGGAGGATCCATAGGACGAGAACGTACACGACGACGTCCCGATGAAGGGACATTGGCATAGCTTGGAGAGGGTTCCCTTGCTCGCACTCGTGATGGGGAAGATGTAATTCCCTCGGTGGTATGTTGATCACCTTGCCCGCCTGCACTCAAATTAAAAGGGGAAAGATGTGTAAAAAAAATGAAGATGATAAAAAGTACATATACCTTCATTAGTTCCTTCATGTGCTGAGCCTCTTCGAGACCTTTGACCCCGAGGAGCTCCTAATGATCGCACCCGTCGTTCGTATTTACGGGCTCCGTGCTCCATAAAGGGTGCATATGATAATTTCACCCAAGTCAATCGAGTGTAGCTGACTCCGGTAAGGCTGCCGGGGGGTGCTATACGAAATTTGCTACCTGTGCCAAGCCTAAGCAAATGAATCCACATCAGTGAAGCGACGTACATGCGGGTTTCCGCGGGTACTGTATTCAACCCGCTAACATCCGTAACACCAGGAAGATGCGGCAAACCATCATATGGTGTAGCTTGTGAAAGGCCGAATTGTCTGGCAGTTCTATTGGGTTGATATCTTTCCAAGATCACTGATTGCCCGTAACGATAGCACAACCATCCAGGTCGCATGCTAATGAAATATTCAGCAACCAATAAAGAGCGCCCTTTAAAAAGTAAGGTATACCTGCCGTGGCGATCAGTGTCATCGACGATGTCTGCTCCTATCAAATTACTGGGTAGACTGCCAAGCTCTGGCTGATGTACTAAGCGAAAACGGTCTGCAACAAGATGTGGTGCGAAAAAGAATAATCGTACGCGCTCCTGCTCCAGTGTGGACGAAGCCCTCAAAAGTTGCATGATGATTGGGTACCCCTTATATGAGAAGTAGGAGGGATATTCCAGACAGCTAAATGCTCCCTGGATGTGAATGTGAACCCAAGAGTAAATATATTGCCAAGGGAGGGTTGTATCATGCCCATCGAGTGTAGGGTTCTCTGAGATAGCTCTGAATGTTCTGAAAATTTTATTGAGAACTACGGGGGCAAGAGAAATACGCTCTCCATGTGACAAGAGACTGGCCGCCAGTAAAGCATTGCATTGAATAGCGCCTCCCTTAGCAGGGAGGACAAATGTGCACAGCCAGCAAACTAAAAATCCGACAAGAAATAACTCTTCGCTCATACCTGAAAGAGCGGGAGACATGTACCCTACGTCAGTGGAGGGTTCGGCAAGGTCCTCTGATAAAGCGTCGACGTACTCTACGCCTAGTTCAAAAGGATCTTGTATATGAGCGGTGATTTGATTGAGTTCCTCCTCCCTAATGAAACTGCGAATCCATATGTCTAAAGGGATAGTGGCTCGGGAACGCCTCGATAGCTTGGCCTCTTTACAAACCCGCCGATAATGGCTCAATGCAGCATGAAGGATTGTTGGCAAGATCAGTTCTCCCCTCCTATTCCTGTTGGGGGAAAGTCGCCGACGGAATAGCTCCTCATTCGGGGGAATGCATTCTTCATATCGATGTCCGAAGATTGGCAGACCAGAGACAGCTTGCAGCTCCCACAATGTCATTGTCAACTCCTCGGAGCCCATCCAACAAGTGTTAGTTGTCGGGTCCCAAAATTCTATCACCCCCTTTATCCAGGAGGGGGGGATATTCTCGAAGCTGAACATGGAAGCATATATAGCTTCGTATATACCCGTCTTTTTCAAAATAGTTTTATGGGCTCTTAAGACGTACCTTGCCCAAGATACATAACCACGTGCAGGTCTAGAAAGTTGTCCCACTGGAGAATCTCTAGGCCATTCATGTGTAGCAGGTTGTAATTGTCGGTGGCTCAATAATTTTGATTGCCCAACTTTCTCAATGACGTCGGCAGCTGGCTCCAGGATGTCGCACATACCAGAGCTCACCTGAGCAATGGTACTCTCCAAGGGGTTGTAGTCTCCGCATTTCAACCTGGTAGTGGTCACCCACTCAGCAGGATCTTCGTATACCGAGGGAGCAAGCTCAGAGCGTGGTAGAAGAGGCGAACGTACGAAGAATTCGCCAAAAATACTGCGGCCCCTCAGCATCTCCTCATGTTGCTCCAGCCTATCAGCCATATTAGCTGTCCCGCGAGGATCGTGCTTATCAATCAATTCCCAAATGGCCTCCTCACTAGGTTCATTTCGCGGCATTCCCTCCCGTCTACTCCAGTTGAACATTTTTTCCTGACAAAAGACAAAAGAATCATAAGAAAGCATGCAAGCTGATAGGAGGAAAGAAGCATAAAAATACTTTATATATTTCGCTCCTATCTTGCGTTGACATCCAAAGAAAAAAAAGGGGAAGAAAATTCTTGGAGATCCGCAATGTCAACTGTTTACAACAAACATGGTCCGCTTTAGGCGCGCACCATATTTGTTGGGGGGCATTTGTTGACCCCTAATACTAGTGTCGGGTCGAGTCGACCGCGCAAGGTGAGTTTCAAAAGCAAAAGAGCTCGAAATCGTGCAAAAACTCACCCGACGCGTGTCGACCGAAAACCCAAAATTGCCAAGATGACCTCCGTTCGCGAAACGGACAGCGCCGATGCGTCCGGAGCAACGGAAACAGCTAAGATCGACACCCATATTGGTGGGGGTCGCCGGTCGGCGAAAAATTAAATTTTGGGCGCGCGAATCGAGACGACGACGTGTGCAAGCAACGACGGGACGACTGACTCGATGCAAGATTAAAAATTTATTTTTATTTTTTTTGTGCAATCTAATTAAAAAATTTTGAAAAAAAAAGAGGGAGAGAGCTTTTTAAATTAAAAAATGAATTTTCTTTTAATAAAAAAACCCAAAAAATACCTAAATACCTCACTTAAACCCCTCATCCCAACCCCACTCTCACTCTCACACCAAACTCACGCTCCAAGCCGCCCCTCTTGCGATTCCAAGCTCTCCAACCGCCGGCCTCCTCCCTCCAAGCTTCTCCAAGGTAAATTTCTTCCTCCATTCTTCTTCTCCATCTTCTTCTTCTTCCTTCCTTCTTCTTCTTCTCTCCCATTTTTCATCTTCCCTCATCTTCTCTCCAAGTTTCTCATCATTTTCTTCTATTTTCTTCCTCTACTCCCTTGTCCTTCCTCTCCTTCATATTCTTCTTCCTCCAACTCTCTTTCTCAAACCTACACCAAACCCTAACCCTAATCATTTTTTTTTCTTCACTTTCACTCACCAAACCACATACATTCCTTCACAAAAAACACTTCCCTACACTTCCTACACCCTTCCAACAAAGAAAAATTTTCGTCCTTCATTTTCTCTCTCTAACCTAGAGAGAGAAAATTTTCTCTCTCTAGAAATCTCTTCATGAATAGCTCCATCTCCACCCCAAACATCTTCCCTCTCCACCATACCTCCAAATTCCTTCCCTAGAGGGAGAAAACAATTACACACTCTCTCTTTCTCTCTCCAAAATTGAGAAGAGAGGGATTTTCTCTCTCTAAATCTCTCCTCTCACTTCCTTACACCTCCTAAACCCACTCTACACAAATTCCCTTCAAATTCCATCTTTCCCCTCTCTTTCTCTCTCTAGAAAGAGAGTTTCCTTCTCTCTTTCTCTCTCTAAAAATTAGAGAAAGAGAGATTTTCTCTCTCTAACTCCACTCCCCTAATTTCCTACACACCCTAAACCCCTTCCACCAAAAATCCCTTCTTTCCCTCTCTTTCCCTCTCTTTCTCTCTCTAGAAAGAGAGCTCTCTTCCTTTTCTTTCTCTCTCTAGCTTCTTTTTTTTTAAATAAAAATATGATTAATTAAATTGCACAAGTAAATTTTCTTTTAATTATGCATCGCAGGTTCCTTCGTCGCCGTCATCCGCCGTCGCCGCCTCGATTGCTGAACACCCCAAGGCGGGGAAAATGTCATATTTTAAACCTGTGCTCAAAGACCCCGTGACCGTTTTTTTAGCGAGCGGGGATTGGAACTACGGCCGCGGTGTCACCCAACACCTACCGTGACTGCCTTTCTTAGCAGGCGGGAAGGTCTTACACACTCCGAGGCAGCCCCCTACGCGGGGACGACGCCGGAGTGCTGCCAAAAAATTCAACAAAACCCGTGACTTAGAAAATTCAAGGAAAATCATAATTCACCTAAAGGTTTTAAGTCAACAAAGAAAAATAAAATACACGACACCCTAGGCCCCCAACACTGGAAAAATAACTGCAAATGAAAAATAAATCAATGTGAAATACAACATACAGTGAGCCTTCAAGGGAATTAGTTATTCTCCAATAGGTAGGAATCAAGCCTCTTCCTCCTAGCACCTGACTTGTACACCCCTAAGTCCCTCACCAAAATCTCCTCACATAAATGGGATGGGAAGAAATGAGTTGAAATCCTCTCCTATTTATAACATGGAGTTTGAATTATTCGTGGGCCCCACTAGCTTAGGATCCCTTGCTACAAGACAGGAAAAGTACACATGTGGGCCCCACCAGCCTAGGATCCTTGCTAAAGGACGGAGAAGGTACACCTGCGGGCCCCATCCACTTAGGATCCTAAGATGCCATTTCGAGGCTCTGGCATCGGATTCCTACAGTATTCACTAGCAGGTGAAATACGTACGTAAATACGAATGTAAATACAAACGTAAATATACCCCGATACGGCTAGTAATTATCTTAAAAGAGAGGGGCGGTAAAAGTAAAAAGTGAAAGTAAAAAAAAAATTATCTTTCCTACAAAATACTTTTCTGCTCATTGTAAACACGTATGAATTCTCGCACATCCCCGGTAATTTTCTAATGGAACCCCTCGTAATAAATGTACCCGTCGTATTGCAAGTCACGGGCGCTCTAAGTGGTGTGCGCACCAGCTGTTAAAGTTAGGCAGCTCGTACAGCCCGTGATCATATGTCTTCAAAAGGAAACAAAATAACGCACTTTTATGTGTCGCGGGTCATACGACCCTTAATTAAAGTAGGCACATCACCACTGGAAAGTTTGTCCCCTACGACCCAAAACAGGAGATTAGTTGGTACACTACGATCCATCCGTAAAATGCAACGAGTAGTGTACAACAGTCTACCTGTACAAAGCAGCAAACAATTCAATCCATAAGCTGCTACGCCCCGCCACCGGATCCGCAACTTCTATACAAGCGGGCATAAGGCGTTCCATGAATATTCTAAAATACCCTCGCACATACACTGTAGTTTGTACACACTTAGGTACACTAAAAGAGGGTATACAATCTCGACCCGCATGGGCCCCGGCGAGCGTGTTATTGGTATACACGTGACGCCTAGGGATGCTGCGCGGGTCAACAAGTGAATTCAAGTCCGAACCCAATCCTTCTATACGGATCAATAGAAGTCGACATAGTTCGAACATTTAAACGAATATACGGCTGTGGCGACCAGTGTATTTGTTTCAAAACATTCGTATTAGGCATTCCAGGCCTACAATCAAAAGAATTCACTAAACAAAAGGCATGAAGCCTACGAAACCCGATCCTCCTAAATAAAAAAAATAGGAGTAGACAGGGTTCGAGATATTGAATAAATATACGGTCACGAATATGATCGGAATATTTATTTTAATGTATTCATATTCGGACTTCAAGGCTTTCAACGAAGAAAATTCATGAACAAAAGGCACAAAGCCTACGAGAAACCCGATCCTCTGTCGACATCCAGACAGAGTTGACAAGGTTCAAACTACAAATGAAAATGACCCCACCCCAATGATGGCCGCGTTGAACAAAAAATCTCAACCGGAGGGGTCCATTCCAAATAATTTCCAATGTCGTTCCAAATATCCAAAAACCAAAAAAAAAAAAAAATCTCAAAATCCCAAAAATAAAAAAATATTTAAAATTTGAAATCTAATTATCAAACACTTAAAGCAAACTTCATCCACCCTCCGCAACAGTTTGTCGGGGTGGATAAATTTAAATATAACTTCAGCTCACAAAGAGCCGAATGCATAGTCGAAAATAGCACTAGGATTCATCCTCAAACAATCTCCTGCCAATAAGGACGTGGTACGTGTCCTCTGACCGGCAGTTTGCCGCCAAATGGCACCGCAGGATAAACGGTTATGATCCGGGGCCCTCTGAACCGAGTGGTTTTTGCCGCCAAATGGCACCACGAAATACCGGTTATGGCCAGAGCCAATACGTTCCTTGTTGGCATCAAATCTTTGAGATATGAATCAATAGGATATGATCGATAGGGCACAAAGCCCTTTGTTAGCTAAGGTGGATTCAAATTTGTCCCCTTAGACAAACATTCAACCCCGGTCTACAAGGTCCCCTTGGACGAAGCAACCCATGGCTGCCGACAAGGATCCTTCTGTCAGGTTGGGTCGATTACCTCCTCTGACTAAGTAGACCAGGGACCACGATGGCCCGGGACGACGGAACCATGGGATCTTGATCGGGTCCATCATCCATTCCCCCACCATCCGCTTTAAGTGCAAGATGGTGAAATTTCTAATTTTAAATATCAAACCATTTCAACTCAAACATCCAAATATTTCAAAATCCATATACTTTGCTGCTACTATATGCCAGATACCACGTATCTTTACGTATCTGATCAACGACTAGCCTTAATCGAAAGTTCTCTCTCGTGATTGGGAGGGGTAATTAACTATAGGGGCTTGCGCCTATAGGAAACCAGAACTCAGATCATAAAGTCCTCATAAAATGAGGGCGAAATCTCTGGGTAGTGTCTTATCTACAAATCCATCTGTCTTCCAAAATTTACCCCGGAACTTAATTCCGTTAAAACTCCCTCGCCAAATAAAGAGAAAAGCGCGGCGGGGAGGCCGGGGCCGAATTTTCGGAGCCCACATAGAGAGAGTCGCCTTAGATAGTTTGGTCACATAAAAGTATAAAATGGCGGCCTTCCTATGGCCCGATTAGGAAGGTCGATGTATTAGATTTGACTTATGTTAAGAATGGTAGAGGTAGACTTAAGAAGACTTGGTTAGAAAATATTAGAAATGATCTTTCTTTATTAGATTTAGATGAGAATTTGACTTTTAACATTTCACAATGGAGAAAAAGGATTCATGTGGTTGACCCAACAATGGGATAAAGGCTTGTTGCTATTGTTGTTGTAGGCTCTCTAGCCATTATGAGACATAGGCCTTCAAAGGTCAATTTAGCAATCTCACAACTTGAATGATCGATGAAATTTATATTTCGCATCACATGAAACTTAGATTGTGGAATGACAATCTTGAATTGACTGAATGGCAAGCAATCTAAGCATATGAGCTCTTAAACTTGAAACATTGTTCAATTGTATGCTCTCTTCTTTCATGCATAGATCATGGCAAAAAATGATCTTTAAGCATATAACTGTGCATATGTTGAAGTTTATAGACTTGCATGAAATTTTGTGAGGGTTTGAATATGAATTTAATCAACCCGGATGCACCAAATTATTGTGAGATCTCCCATAGACTTTCTAGAGTCTATGTTGTAAATCCCACAAGATGCATTGTTAATTAAGTTTATGTACGAAATTTTGCAAAATAAAAACTTGATTGCTCTCAATTGTCAAAATCCTTAAAAATTAGAGAATCACCTACACATGCATACTCTTCTAAGTTCTTTAAATCACATCAAATTTGATCTTTAGAACCCCTTAGAAGTTGTAGGAATGAACCTCTCCTACCCAAGTCTCCTAATCATGCCAAAATTGATTTTGGAGTCCTTTTCGAAGCCTTAGGTGTATATTTCCCTTCTCCAAATGAATCCAAAACATTCATAAAAGAATAGGGGAATTCTCTTTCACATTCACACCTCCTTCATGCATGATGCTTGGAGCCATCCTCAAAGCTCCAATTGTTAAATTACATGAATCCTAGTATACATTAGGGGCTCTTTTCAATGCTCCCCTCCTCTCATGTGTGATATTTTGCTGCATTCCCAAAGCTCTAAATGTTCTATTACATGAATTTTCAAGACTTTAAGACCAAATCTGATGTAGACAAAGGGGGGGTCCACTCATGTCCAAAATAAATCAATTTTGGCTTCCCCCGAGTTTACAAGCTCAATTAATTTGAGCTGAAATTTTAGCTCATTTATGAGCTGGTCTTTAGTTCATTTATTGAACTAAGGGTTAGCTCATTATTAGCTAACATTTTAGTTTATATTTATCTTTTATTAAATGTTATAGTTTTTATTATTATATGTTTTTAATTATGTTAGTCTCTTGGAATTCCAAAGCGGCTTTTGGAATTCCAAGATGTTGTTTCATTTTCCCATTCGGTGGCTCTTTGGATTCCACCATGGGTTTTGTTTTTTGTGCCTTTGTCCCTTGGAATTCTGGCCGGCTGCTGGTTTTCTGCGCCTGGGATGATTCCCGCGGCTGTGGCTCCTTGGTTCCGTGTGGCCTCCTTGTCTCCCGCAGCTGCTGCTTCGGTTCCTGGGTTTGGGCTGTTTTCCGTGATGCATGGGGGGGATTTCCGTGCTCATGATGCTTAGGTTCTTGTGCAAATTAATGTTATGTGTCTTTTGATATTCCCTTTCATACCTATATATATGGGGGACTTGTAATGTTTGAAATAGTTGAATGATATGTGATTTTTGGAAATTTGAACCTGCGGGTTTCATTGGAAAAGCTTGCGAGCTTTGTCCGTCTTCTTTCTCATCCCCTCCGGAAATCTTGCGAGCTCTTTCCAACCTTTCATCTTGTTTTCTAACCTCTTTCGTCTCTCCGCAAGTGCCACTCCACCTGTATTCCTCTTCTCTAAGTGAAGCAACTTTAGGGTGTCTTTGATTTTCGATTGGGGTTTGTTAGATCGTCGTTTGTAGTCTTTTAATTTCTTCTTTTTAGTTTAATTTGTAATGTTAGAGTTTGTTCTTCCTCATCTTAGTCATCTTTGTTTCGTGAATTAGTGAGTCGTCGTCCGGTTTAATCACTCGTGTGGGCGAGGGGTATAGGCTCCCTATATTTCTTGCCCCCACCAAAATCCTAAGTCATTCTTTCATTTGTTGAGACACAAAATCAACAAACGAACATTATTTCCCTTTCATGTATAGTAACTTGAAGTCCTCCAAAGCTTCAATATTTATTGCATGAGGCTCTTGGACTTAGAACACAATCTTAGGTTCTTTCATTTCATTTGTTTGAACACAAAGTCCACAAATGAACATAACCTCCTAGACCTAGGATCCAAATCTTAGTCTTCCTTCCCAATTCACTTAGCCTAAATTAAGTGAGTGTATATCTCCTTCTTTGAACAACAAATGCTCAAAGAAATTCCTCCAATTTGCAACTTATAAGTTGCACATTGTCTTCCCCTATTTACCTAACATAAATTTGGTAAATAATCATGCTTCTTTGAAGGCAAAAGTCAATGATCCATCCTCCAACTTGCAATCCATTAGTTGCACTTCACTTCTCCCTTTCTACTAAGCAAAAGTTGTAGAAAATCTTCTCATTCTCTTAAACCCAAAGTTAGGAGAGTTTTTATCTCTTTTTGAACATCAAATGCTCAAGGGACATCCATGAATTTGCTACTCATAAGTTGCATATTCCTATATCTCTTTCTACAACTCAAAGGTTGTAGAGAATTCTTCTCATTCTTCTAACCTAAGTTTGGAGAGTGTGTATCTTTGAACATCAAATGTTCAAAGAATATTCAAGAATTTGCAACTCATAGGCTGTATTTTCCTCATTTTCATCCTTCCGATCCAAGTTAGAAGTATGAACCCCCCTCTTTGAATCCCTGAAGGTTCAAAGAAATTCATGATGGCTTGTAATCTAAATATACATGTCACCTTCTTGTATTTGCCCAACACAAATTGGTTAGATAATCACCCTTTCTTGAACATGAAATGTTCAAAGAACTTCCTCTAAGTTGTAACATCCAAATTGCATCTTCTTCCTTATTTCCTATAAGCCAGGATTGTAGGAAAACCACCAAATACTCCTTCATTTGCATGGCACTGAATATGACAAATGAATGGTTTTCTTTGAACATCACTTGCTTAAAGAATACTCATGAATTTGCAACTCATAAGTTGCGTTTTCTCCTCCTCTCCTCTCTCCAAACCCAAGTTGGAAGAATGAATCTTCCTCTTCGAACATCAAAAGTTCAAAGACCTTCCTCTAACTTGTAACCTACAAGTTGCACACTTCTTCCCTTCCTTTATAGCTCAAAAGTCGTAAGAGATTCTTGCATTTACTTTGCCCACATTAAGTAAATCAAATATACACCAAACCAATTATTTGTTGATCCAAAATCAAGAAGTAATCCTCTCTCAAATCTTGGATACAAACATCCTAGCTCCTTCATTTACTTGGCCCAAATTTAAGTAAATGAACCTTCTTCTCTTTGAATTCAAAAATTTAAAGAGAAACTCTTTGATTTGTTGACCCAAAATTATAAATCTGTTCCCACTTCTATGGGCTCTAAAAGCCTTGGAAAATTTCTTATCTTAACCCAAAAGCTACAGGATTCCTCTCTTGCCCTCCAACTTCAAAGTTGTTGGAGATTTTTCCTCTACATAGCTCCAAAGCTAAAGAGAACTATCCAACCCTTAGCACAAAAGCTATCGGTTGGACATTTTCTTTAGCCTCAAAGCTAAAGGAAAACCAAATTTCCTTAGCTTCAAAGCTACAAGCCTCATTCCATCTCCTCCGACCTCCAAGTTGTAGGAGATTTCCGTTCTCTTTAGCTCCAAAAGCTAAGGAGAATTCTAATATTTGGCCCAAAAGCTACATATTGCATTCCTACATTCCCCCTCCTTAACCCCAAAAACTAAGGAGAATCCTCCAACATCTAGCCCAAAAACTATATGTTGGACATCTCTCTCTTAGATCCAAAATCTAAGTAATCATTTTCACTTAACATAACTAATGACCTCTCATGACATTTAAAAAACATAAACTTTAGATGTTCTTTCGGAGCCACCCATCTATTGAAATTCATCTTACCAAATTAGCTGAATTTCACAAAGTCCTAAGTCAAATCCTTAGGCATGCCTAACTTACTCTATTAGCTAGACACTTATCTTATTTAACACTAAGAGAACTCTAAAAAGTCTCTAAAATTGGTCAAATGATCAATCATTCCACCCTAAAAGGTGAGATGTTTGTATCATTGTATCTTAGGACTTCATAAGTATAAGAATGAGATATAATTGTCAGATGTCCAATAATTCAATGAACAACAATAGTCAACTGCTAGTTTCAAAATAACCTTATGGCAAAAGATCTTTAACATGGAAAGAGAAAAAATTTCTGCAGATAAAGATTTGCTAAAAACAATCGTGGAAAGTGCTTTTTGCTAGTAATCAAAATAACATCAAATAATAATTTACTCGAGAATAATTATTGCTCATATGTCTAGTTGTCTATCAAACTTAAATGAAACTTGATTCATTAGTGAAAAATGTGAAAAGTCAAAATGTTTTCACAAAATCTAAAATTCCTTTCGTTTTTTCCCTTCTTCCCTTTGACCTGTGCATGGCTCTCTATTTGTGGCTCTTGCTGCTGGTTGTTGCAAATAATGAAATGGAATTGTGTAAGTGCTTATTAATATTTATTAATCTCTCTCTCTCTCTCTCATTATATATATATATAATAGAGTGCATCAATATTTTCGTAGGCAAAAAATTTGCTTTTTTTTTTTTTGGTAGTGCAAATTAATTTATTCTTCCATATGTGATTCTTTTAAATCGTTGCTTTCAGAATAGATGCAGAATCATCAACCTTATGGAAAAAGATCTTTAACATGGAAAGAGTAAAAAATTTTGCAGATAAAGATTCACAGAAAACATATGTGGAAAGTGCTTCTACTACTATAGAGGTAGTAATAATATAAATTCTTAAGTTTTACTTTGGTTAACATGTTCATGTTGATTTGTGTTTTGTGACATATTTGCATGAGTAATGCAGTGCATTATTTGTTTCAACATCAAATATAGAATTTTGTTATGACTATTTTTTTTGTTCGTTTATAATTTTATTGAATTTGTTTATAATCCTTTGATTTTTTCCTTTAATTTTTGTTGTATAACTTGTTTATGAAAATTTCGAAGTCTGAGGTGTTTCAAATACACTTTGAAGAAGTTATGCCCTTTAGTTTTTGTTGTAGGGTTGTTTGGTTGCAAGTATTTGAAAATCACATGTATTCAAAATGCAATGTAAAGTAAAATTACCATATTTGAAATACTTAATGCCATTTTGTTGTAGGGCTGTCAAAATCGGATTACGGGTCAGGTTCGGGTCCAACCTGGAACTGACCCGGCATTGTTCAACCTAACCCGAACTCGACCCATTTTTGTAGACGAGTCGATTTTTTAGATCTGAACCCGACCCGCCTTGGGCCCAAGTCAACCTGAACCCGACCCGCTTCGGGTATGTTTTACTAAAATTTTTTATTTAATTCAATTTATTTAAACCTAGATCAAATGAAGGTAAAATTTACTTCAATCAATTTAAAATAAACCAAGCTTAATTCAGTTTGGACAATATAATTTATTATTTTTTGGAAATAGCATTTACTTATTTCATATCAATCTTTTAAAACTCTCCTAAATCAATTAAAAACATGTCAAACCAGGTTGATTTGGAGTTTCTTGGTCAACCCGAACCCGACCCGATTTTACAAACGGATCAAAATCTCTAACTCGAACCTGAAATTTTCGGGTCGAGTTTTTGGGTCGTGTCAAATATTGACACCCCTATTTGGTTGCTTGTAAAATAAATTCAAGCGTTTAATTTTTAATTTTTTTTTCTTGTAAAGTGAAGTAAATGTTTTTTTAGGTTAGGGCATGTTTCAAGTCATTGCCGAGCATGAATGTTGCAAGCATTGTGAGGGTTTGTGTCACGATCCAACTCTATCGGAACGAATCCCATCGCGTTGAGTCGCAACGGATGAATCCAGAAAACACAGAGCTACTATAAACCTCCAAATATACAAAAAATCTCATCATTGATTTTTTCTTCTTCTCATTCTTCAAAATAATCATATACATTACAGTACATGGCTTCAGACAAAAGATGCAGAACAGAAAGTAAACCAGCCATGACTGTACAAAAAGCAAAAGTACAAAAATACCTATACTTCAGATCTGATCATGAACGGCTAATCCAAAACTTCATTCCCTTTCCCAGAAATTGAAAACTACGAAGATAACCACAGTGAGCTAATAGCTCAGCAATAGTACACTAGCCGATCTAAATTTCCAGATTCTCACATTCAAATTACATCATAAAAGCTTTAAAACAGTTTATTCAAATAGCCGTATGGATTTTAGATAATCGTACAAAAATCAGACAATCAGACATAATTCAAACATTCATACAGAACATAAATCAAACAGAATTCAGATAACAGATACAGAAGAATTGAATCAAATTCATATCACGGAATCATTCAAATCAAATTTCAAATTAGAGTTCAGATCAGATTTCAAATCACATATCCCTGACCCAGACAGAATCTCAAAGGATTCTGGCTCCTTATGCCACCCTTCCCTGACACAGACAAAATCTCAAAGGATTCTGGCCCCTTATGCCTCCCTTTGTGTTTACAGCACCAGAAAATATCAGATATACAGAATTATCAGATCAGATTTCATTTTCATATTCTCGGACCCAGACAGAATCCTTTCAAAGGATTTTGGCCCCCTTATGCCTCTCTTTCCTAACAGACAAAATCTCAAAGGATTTCAACCCCTTATAACTCCCTTCTGAGATCATTCAAATCACATCAAACATCAAATCATATCAGATTCAGAACAAATCACATTCGTATCAGAATATCGTTAGAGAGTATAACGGCAGACCACAGAAATTCAACGGTTCAGAAATTCACAGTTTCAAAAATTTTCCAAATTACCAGAGATCGTGTAAAACATCATTTCAAAACTTTAATTATACTGAATTAACATTTTTTAACATCCAGATGATTTTCTATTCGATAAAAACCCCACAGAATTCAAAATACCTGGTGAAAATTCTCCAGAAAATTTCCAAAAAAAAAAAAAAATTCTCCAGAAAATACTCAAAACGTGTAAAATCATTATCTCAAAAACATACCAAAAGTTACGAGGTAAAAGGTTTACCGGTGCAAAGATATACCCGTTTTTCGCTAACGGAAAACAAATTTGAAACAGAAAATCCGTCAAAACTCATATTTTTGAAAATTGAGAAAAGCATAACGTGCCTTACCTCGAGCCGATCAACTTTCCCAACTGCGGCGACGGACGAAAACGGACCAAAGTCGCCCAAAACTTGACTTTTCTTCCTCTTTCCTTCGTTTTCTCTCTCCTCTGGTTTCTCTCTCTTCAAAAATATCTCAAATCCTCTATTTAATGAACTCGATCGTCCCGACGATGTTCCTGGTTCGTCCCGGGACGATCTCATTGGTTGGTTCACAAATACTATTAGTACGAACGAAAATTACTCTTCGTACAGGGACGATCTCCTCGGGTTGCCATCGTACAAACGATGATCAATTTCGTCCCTGGACGAAACTCTCTGCCTAAAAGCTTTCAACTGTTCGTCCCGGACGAACCCAACTTCGTACGGACGAACCTGGAAGGAAAATCCAAAACACGCTGAACACGAAAGAAAAAGGGTTTTCATAGTTTGTAAGGGCGAGGGGTCGTTGGTGAGTGCAAAATGGTGAGCAAGAGGGTTATTGGTGATTTCAAAATCATGAGCATCATGAATGTTGGCGAGTTCAAGGGGTTGTAGGCGAGTGTGAGGGATGTTGATAAGCGTGAAGGTTTGCGAGAGTGTGTGGAGTGCTAGTAATGGTGTACTTTTAAATTGCTTGAACTAAACGATTTTGGAATACACAAAAAATGAAATAAGATATGAGTTATAAATTCCTCAAACTTTCACTTTTGGTGATTTTGGAATATATAAAATAAAAAACTAAGGGATGAGTTTCAAGTTCCTCAAACTTTTACTTTGTATTCATAATGCCTAATTTTCTAAAATGCTTCCAAACAAAAATTGTTCTTAAGTGGAGCTGTAATATATTAGCTTGGCATGATTACTCTGATGACAACTAGTGTAGAAGCAAAGATTATGATGGAGTTTGATACCTTGAATTGTTGAGAAGAGAATAATTTAGTGTAAATGAACTTGTAATGTATGACTACTTAATGCAAACTAAATACTACGGAAGCCCAGATTGATGAAGTAGGCACAACTAAAGCCTTATAGCTATTTGTCCAATCATCCCATATCCATGGATGTCCTGCAATGACTATGACCTTATAATCCATTATAATTGAATGCTGTTCTATGACTCAATCATTCACTATGGACTTTTTGGAGACATGTTTGTTGATATCCTATTATATTGACTCAATCATTCACTAATAGTCATTTCAACAATGGCTGAAATCAATAAGGCGATGATAGAGATGAAAATTACAATTTCCATTCTCTTGGGTATTTTTATTACTCAATATATTTTGCATGTGCTCCAATCTCTTTATGTCAAGCTCCTAAATGCAAGATCTGAGGATGCTTCGCATATTCACTAAAAGTAAAAGTGTTTAAACATATAATAGCTCTAATCTATATGCTAAAATATGATCCGCATGTGCTCCGATATTTACTTCAAGCTCCTAAATGAGAGATCTGATAATGCTTTGCGAATTTGCTAAAAGTGCTTAACCACTCCGATGATGACCATGTTGACAGAAAATCTCAACCGAAGGGGATCCTATACTTTTAAGATGCCTCCCAAATTCCTATTAAAATATAAATATTTTAAAAGTGGCTTTAATGTTACCCTGATGATGGTTGTATTGATAGCAAATCTCAACCGAAGCGGATCCCAAACTTTTAAGATGTCTCCCAAATTCCTACGAAAATACAAATATTTTAAAAATGACTTTAACGTTATCATGATGATGGCCGTGTTGATAGAAAATCTCAAGCGGAGGGGATCTCAAACTTTTAAAATACTCAAACCCCAATGCAAAATATAAATATATTTAAAATGACTATATAAATATCTCGATGATGACCACATTAAAAATTGATCTCAACCGAAGGGGACTCTATCTTTTCAAATGCCTCCAAATTCCTATAAAATACAAACATTTTCAAATGACTACATTGTCACCCCGATGATAGCCATGTTGAAAGTGAATCTCAACTGGAGGGGTCAATTCTCAAAGCCTATTAAAATTTCAAAATTTAATATTTATAAATATTTAAATGGAAATTCCATCATCAACATCTTAAAATTAAATCCATCAACACTTCGTAACGGTTTGGCAAAGATGATGAATTGAAGAATAACTTCAGCTTACAAAGAGCATATGTCTTGTGGAATGTTTTAGTACAATTCATTCTCAGTTGATTCACTGCTAGTAGAGACATGACACGTGCCCTCTAACCGGGTAGTTTTACTGCAAAATGGCCCAACTATATTATGGTCACGGTCAAAACTCGTATGCGCTCATTGAGTAATGAATTATAGGGTGCACTCTACAAGATATGAAGCAGTTTGTTAAGTAAGGTTAACTTAAATTCATCACCTTAGACAAACATTCACCCAATGTCTATGAGGTATTCTTGGACGAAGCAATCCATGACTGCTAATAAGATTTCTTCTGTCAGGTGGGTCGACTACCTCCTCTGATTAAAGTAGTCCAGGGACCATGATGACCGGGGATGACGGAACCATGGGATTGAGATCGAGCCTATCATTTTTCTTTCACCCTCTTGTAAGTGTACGGTGATAAATTTGAAGTCGTAAAAATTCCAAAAATCCAATTTTAAATTCTCTAAAGTTGTTGCTACCATACACTGGGTACTCAGTGCCTATCTCACGACTAGCCTTAATCGAAAGTTATCTCTCATTATCAGGAGGGATAATTAACTGCAGGGGCTTGCGCCTATGAGAAATTAGAACTCGGATTATAAAGTCCTCGCAAAATGAGGGCAAAATCTTTTGGTAGTGTTTTATCTAAAGCCCAATCTGCCTTCTAAAAATCTATTCAGGAACCTAAGCTTGTTAAAACTTTTCCCGTCAATAAAAGAGGTGCGAAGAGGCAAAGACGCGAATTTTCGGAGCCCGCAACATCTTAAAATCATCTTTATCACTATCCTATTTCACAATTTTCTTTCCCCTGCCTCTTACTAAGTATCTTAAAGGCATCTTAGTCCATTCAAAATTTGTTGCCCTTGTTTTCTTAACACTTGCATCAGTTTATACTGTAATTTAAATGTGTGCTTCTGTTGTGATGTTCTTATCTGAATATTGGTTACAATTTGCCTCATAATTTGAGTTGCTATGGGCATAATTTGTCTATCTGTTAAAGAAACTAATCTTCTGCAAAAAGTTCTGCTTTCACTATATATTGTCAAATCTTGTGACAAACTTGTGCCACACGATGGGAACTGTGGAAACTATTTGTAAACATGCTATGGTAGTGTTTGATCCGATGAAGTAGGCTGCTACATCTATTGAGGCGATAAAATTAGGTGCATGGATCTTTTTGGCAGATGTTTTGGGAATTATACATTAGGAAAGCAGAGTGCAAACTAATTACTGGTCACTTCCAGTTAGTGAAGTTGCTGTACATTTAATAAGTTCTTTAAACTTTAATGGCTATTAACTGTTGCATGATGACATGTTTTTGTGATAATGTAGTATTCAAAGCTCTCAAATCCAATCGCTATTTATTCACTAGTACAAAATGGTATTTATTTTAATGACTTGTTGAAAAGAATAGATGTGTGGATTACGTCAGTATGGAATCTTAATGGAACACACAAGGTGGGGACAAAAATAAGGAAACATGCATTGATTATCTTGAATAATCAATTCAATGTTGCTACTGAGTTAATGTTTAAACTAATTTTCTTATCTGAAGAACAGATTTTCCAATGCTATTGTTTTAACTAATTTTCTTAACAATTCAAAGGAAAAACTTCTAACTATGGATTGCTATTGAATTCAACCAGTACGATTCTGTTTCATGGGCTCCTCTTAGATTCATCTTTATAATAGCATTTAGCTTAATTTATTGAAAAAGTCACTTTTTTTTTTTTTGAGGTTTTTATTTGATTATCTAGGCTTTAGAAGAAGCTCTTGAAGAAGTTCAACTATGCTCAAGATTGAATGAATTGTTATTAAAGAAAAAGACTTTTAAAAATAGGGACACTTTGGCGACACATAATGAGAAGGTGTAAGCTTTTATTTTCGTTCTTGTTGATTTTTGAGTAGCAAAATTTTTTTTCATTATTAAGAATTCAATTATCTTTACTGTTACATCTTACATTTGTTATTGGGATGATTATTACTGGATCCAAATTTATTCGGTAAAAATTAAATGAACCATGCTTGGGCATGCAGGGCAAACAAAGCTTAAAAGAAGGAGAAGAAGAATGGATTAAGTCTTTGTATTCTCTTAAGTGGAGAACTTGTTAGGACTTCTTCGTAAAGGAGAATTGAATTGTAAGAGTTCTCGAATTAGTGAAAGAGAGGGAGAGAAAACATTCTTGCCTAAAATTGTGTAAAGCTCGTGAACCTCTTTTGTTACACTTGCACCCTATTTATAAGGGAGAGCCAAGTTTGTATTGCTACGAATGATTCAAGCTACTGCAATATTTTTAGACATTTGTTTTGGTCAGCTATGTTGTAGCCGAGAAGGAGAGCCCCTCTTCTTGGATGAGTGCTTAGGGTGAGTTTTTCAAGGGAAGGAAAACAAGTATTGCTAGATAGTTGGCTGGGAAATACTCCTTGTTGGAATCAACTCCTAAGTATCAACCGACTAGGTATGTGTGTCAAGTAACATAGATCGATTGGTCGAGTACTGCTAAAGATAGGAACTATCTGCGTAACTTGCCATGCCTGATTAAGAACCTCTCTATGTTCCGACTCATTATTCAAGCAACCTTTTCATGGGTGATTTTTAATGGACAACTTTTCAAAGCGGAGACAGTTTAGTTATCTTGGCCCAAGTGACAACTTTCAAATATTGACTCATTTGCCATTCTAAGTAGAATTGACTTGGTGCACTTGACCCAGGTGAGTACATTTGTACATTAGTTCCCCAATTTTTTTAACTCTTTTGAAAAATTGAGAATATTAGAATAATGACATAATCGAACCACTATTTACCCTCAGGTGTTTTAAAAACATGTTATGCAATCATTTGATTTAAGATTGTGAATTTCATAAGTTGCCATATGACGATGATGTGTAATTCTCTTATAGGAAAAGGTTTAATTTTGACCATTCATTTCGTATTTGTTAATATTGACTCCTTGATTTTTTGTGATTTATGTACCGCTAACCCTTGCAATCAATAGAGGTGGAAACTTGAAGGATATTTTTCAAATAACCCAATTTGATTTGTGAAAAGAACACGATAGGGTAATGATGCTCTTGAAAAGGTGTTGTCATTGGACAAAGAAACTTCGTTTAACCTTGCTTCTACAAAATAAAGAACACAATTTTTTTTTATTCAATTCGTGACGAAGAAGCTACACTTTATCTGGCATATTGGAGATTCACATGAGTTCTACTCCATGGATGGAAAATGTGTTGTGCCTTAAGACCTCTCTCCTCTAGTTGCTTTGTTCAGATGCCAATAAAGTTAGATTGATTTGAGATTCTTTATTTGATTTGAAAGTTGGAGTTGGTCGAGCATTTTATAGTCTGTTGAGTATGTTGAATTGACTTGGTCCTTGGTTTGGACAAAAAGGGGTTTATGATATGAGCTTCATGATATTCGAATTAATTTATGAATATTTAATGCCTGTGGGCCTTAAAGTATTTGGACTCATTATTATATCTATCAAAACTTCCATACCTTTGATTATCATGTAAAGGGAAATTCCTCGAGTTTGAGAATTTTTTTGTATATTTAGATAATATCTTGTTATTATTTTACTGCTTTTGTCTTATTTTTTATTTGAAGGAGCGTGGGATGACCATTACACATTAAAGTTTCAATGCCCTTCATTAGCACATAATGGATTCTACTAAATTTGATATATTTTGAATTTATTTGATAATTTTACCACATTATGGGCTTGGATATAAAGATCTAGTGATTCCCCCACAATGATGGACTACCTAAGTTTAGAGATTTTTGGATTATTATATGATTTTTAATCGAATTTAGAAGTTTTTGATTGTTTACATATATGTGGCACCTCAAAACATGTATCCACATTGCTTGGATGATCCACAGTTTATTTGATGAAACCAAAGTTCCATGGGGTTCGGTCCAATCCAATAACCACAACTATGCTGATGCAAGCAAAAATTAGGCAAAGCCCCTAATTTTTGCAAGCAAAAACAAAGACTTCCTAGGATATAGAAATTACACAAAATTCTCAAAAATAAACAAAATATGACAAAATACAACTTTTATAAGATAAAAGACTCTTACAAATTTTGACACAAACACAAACATAAACATAAACTCCTAAAGCTGATTGCCAATCGTTGAGAAGAAAGATACAGGTGGGGTGGTCACTTGCGGCGAGAAGAAAGAGATTAGAAGCCGAGACGAAATGGAGGAGAAGCTCGCAAGCTTTCCTAGAAGAAGAGGAAGAGGTGGAACAAGCTCTCAAGCTTTTCCACAAAGAAACCCACAGGTTTACATCTCCAAAAATAACATCATACCATTCTTCTTTAACATACAAAACATTTATAATTTATAGGAGAAAAGAGGGCAGCCAAACAGCCCATAAAACACCTCCAAATAAACCAATTAGGTAAGGGAAATGAAAGGCCAGCTAGCTGTCCAGAAACAGCACACAAACAACCCAAAAGGGACCAGCATTTATTCCAAATTCAGCAGCTGAAAAGGCCACACATAACCCAGGAAAAGCAGCCACGGGACAACCAACAAGCAACCAGGGGAGAAACCAAGGGGGCAAAAGGGGACTTGAACTAGCAGCCAGGGAAGAATCAGAAGGGGCACAAAGGGGAATCGGGACAACATCCAGGGAACTGGAACAACCCACAAGAAGGAGAGCCAGCAGGGGAAAAACTGAAGAGACACAGGGAGAGAGGGAAGTAACCAAGGGAAGGAAATCAAAGGGCCAAAAGCTAAGGGGAATGCACCAAATAGATCCTCAATTAATTTCAGATTTATGAGCTGAAAGAGTAGAGACTAAGCATTTATGAGCTGATTTTAGAAGCTCACCAAAACTTAAAAACCCAAAATGTTTTGACCCCCCCTTGCCTACATCATATGCATTCCAATTATTGATTCGAGGTTCAAGGAATTTGACAAATTTCATGATTTGTTAGATTGGTATATTGATTTGAGATGTCGTTTTGCAATTGAGGAGTTTTTTCCTTCGATGTATCCATAGCTCGAATTAATAAAGGGGGAATAGAAAGTCGTACATATATTTAAAATTTTTTTTTTACTTATGATAATCTATTTCTAATATATTGAAAGAGCCACTAAATTTTCATAATTGATTTTATGAAAATATAAAATTATTGAAGATAAATACCTCTCTCATGTACTGTCGCATATGTAGTACAGTTTTCTTCTTCCGCTCATTTTATTTCTCTAGATGGTACTCATGCATTTTTTTTTTTAAATGATAGGAGTGAGTTATAACACAACCCAATTAATACATCATATTTTCAAAGTGCAGTAACACCAATAAATTTTGAAATAATATATATGCTTGCCTTAAATATGAAATAATATTATTTAATAATAATTCTATTTAAAAATGATATTATAAATAACATTGAATCAAAAGTTTATGAAAGTAACATTCATATTATATCTTTTGCAATTTTTGGTAAGTAATACAAACATCACAAAAATCACTGCCTAATTAGTATCAATTTAGGTACACACTTTTTCTAATTTATGTGTGCGGGTATGTTTAGTCTCCAACTAAAACTATAAAATGGTGTACTCATTCACATTTAATTATTAAGGAAAGTTAAAATAGTTGTCAACAACTCAGAAATCATCTACACTGTCATTACTAAGGGGTTACTTATTTGATTCATCGTCATAACAAATTGGTATCTCTCTTATATGATCCTGTGAAATGCAATGCCTCTCGATTCACTTCTTCATTTATTTTAGTCATCTTCTTCTTTCATAAATGTTTGTCATAAAAAAATGATAATAGTAATACTCCAAAATTTTTAAAGGAGGTGGTGGTGGTCGTGTGAGGCTTTCAAGTGATCCCGACGATGTCTATGATAGTGGTAGCTACAGTGATGACGGCGAGTTGGAGATCGAGGCAGTCGAGAGAAAGTTGTTGTAGCTCGGGGTACATGAAGGTGTGTTTTGTTCGTGGCTTTAATTTATGATTTATGTAAGTTTTAATATATATATATATATATATATATATATATATATATATATATATATATATATATATATATATAGGGTGAGGCATACGCCTCATTTCAGTGAGGTGAGGCGCACCTTAAGGCTGAACTTAAATAAGCTGAGACGTAGGCCTCATAAAAAAAGCTCAAGGCACAAGCCTCAAGGCATTTTTATAGGTATTACGCTAAGGTGAGCCTTAAGGGGAGCTTTATATTATGCAATTTTAAACAACGGATAAATCATAAATAATATGTAATAACAATTAATGGATAATTATCAATAATGAATAATGCATCCAATTTAGAAGAATCAATATTATTCCCGTAAATTAAAATATGGGTACTTACCTCGAATTACAATAGGTAGCTTTTGCTCTTTTAGTCCTTAATTTGACTTTGATAGTTTGACTTTTTACCTGTAGTCATTAATCTAACTACGATAATTTGACACCTATAATCATGCACAAATTATCTATAAGATATCTTTATTATCTTAAATTATACATATAAGTATACAAGTTATTTAATAATATCCCTTTTTTATTTTAATTAGTCTATTAAAGCTACCTAACTAACTCTCATTATCCTATAAAAATCATCTTCAATTTGTTAGTGTGATAAAGGCTTGTTGTTGGTGTTACAACAACAACAACAAGCCTTTATCCACATACGTGGAGTCGGTCACATTAGTCTTTTTTCTCCTTTGTGTCATGTTAAGAGTCAAATTCTCATTTAAATCTAATTAAAAAGGTCAATTCTAATATTTTCAGACTGAGCCTTTTAGGTCTAGCTATACTTTTCTTAAAATAGGCCAAATCTAATATATCTATTCGCCTAACAGGGTCATCAGAAGGCCACCGTTTTACATGACCAAACCATCTATGACGACTCTCTCTAATCTTATCTATCATTGGAGCTACTCCAACCTTTTCACTGATATGCTTGTTTCATATCTTCTCTCTAAGGGTAAATCCACAAATCTACATGAGCATCCTCATCTCAGCAACTCTCAACTTAATATTTTGCTTCTCTTTTAATGATCAACATTCTGCGTCATAAAGCATTGCAGGTCTCACCACCATCTTCTAAAATTTTTCCTAAAGTTTGAGTGGTACTTTTCTATTACACAACAAACCTGAAGCATTCCTCCACTTCAACCATCCGACTTGAATTCTACTAATAATATCCCCATATATTTCACCATCTCTCTGGACAAGAGATTCATGATATTTACAACAAGTACACTTATTAATGACTTGATCGCTCATTGTCACAAAACCCCCACTAGATCTATTACTGCTAAAATTACACTCAATGTATTTTATTTAATATAACCTTAAATTTATTTACTCATATCATTTTATTTATATAATTTAATTTCTCTACTCACATTTAAAATATAAATACATCATAAATAATTATTTTTTATTTTTAAATATATAATTTATCACTCATTATTTTATTTTTTCATGATGTGAATTCACAATTTATTATTATTATTATTATTATTATTATTATTATTATTATTATTATTATTGTTGTTGTTGTTGTTGTTGTTGTTGTTGTTATTATTATTATTATTATTATTATTATTATTATTATTTTTATTATTTTCTATTTAAATGAATTCTAAAATTTAAATTAGCATTTAAATTTCAGCTTAATATTTTCTAGCTTAATTAATAATTAAATTTCATAGTATAAAATTTTCAGTTATTGGTTGGTCTTTTTTCCCCCTTAAAACCCTTATACCAATTCCTTTTAAAAAAATTAAACTAAAGTTATTTTCTTCTTATAATAAAAATAATAAATAAATTTATTATTAAAAAAACTTAGCCTTCCTTGTGCTTCTTCACTAGCTTGTCGCTGCTCGTGTATTCCCCTCCCATCACCATAGGTCTCAAGATGCTCATGTTGTTGACCTTATTCACAACTTCACTTGAAGAAAATGAATGATCCCGTTTCCATGGCTCGGTTGCTTACCGGTTCTCTCTCTTTCGATTTCACACTCATCTATTTATCGTATGCTTTGATCTTCCTCTCTATCTCTCTTCGTCCCTCTTCGTCTCCCCCTCTCTTCATGTGATTTTAAGGGGATGAAATTCTTTCCATGTTCATTGAGGCAATATAGGCACGGTTGGCTTAGTTGAACCAACTATAATCAGTTTGAATATTTTTTTTCTATTTTTTATCGATATTTTACATTTAATTTCATAGTTCCATTAATATTTTTTTTTATTTTATTTTCCATTTGATTGTTTGATTTTGATTAATCTTTATGTTCATTTAATTTCATTTGTTCGATTGAATAGTTCGGAAAGATATAATGAGGCTCGTAAAGAGTCTAAAAAAGTAATATGCGATCCAAAAAATTAGCTTTTAATGATTTATATAATAGATTAGATAATAAGGAGAGCGAAAGACATATGTATAAGTTAGCCAAGCTAAGAAATAGGAGAAGGATTTAGTTTAAGTGAAATGTATTAACGATGAATATCAAAAATAATTTTTATTAAAAGAGGATATTCAACAATGGTGGATGAGATATTTTGATAAGCTTTTCAATGAAGTTTGTTAGAATATGATTGACTTTAGTGGCCTTAATATCCTAAATGAAAATAGAGATTTTTATTTTTATCGACATAATAGTAAAATTAAAGTTCGAGGGGGCTTTGTGCTTGATAATATTCCAATAGAGGTATGGAAATGCTTAGGAGATCAAAGAATTTCTTGGATTACAAACCTTTCAATACTATTTTGAAGTCTAAAAGTACGTTAGATGAGTGGAGAGAGAGTGCTTATTCCTATTTTTAAGAATAACGATGATGCACAAGAGTGCGCAAAATTATAGAGGAATAAAGTTAATGTGTCATACTTTAAAACTATGGGAGAGTTATTGAGCATAGGTTACGACATGATACTAAGGTTTCTCAAAATCAATTTGGATTTAGGCCGGGTAGGTCTACTATGGAAGTTATACATTTATTAAGAGGTTTGATGGAGAATTATTGAGAGAATAAGGATGATCTACATATGATATTTATTGATTTGGAGAAATTTTATGATAAAGTTCCAAGAGAAGCGCTTTGGAGAGTTCTAGAAAAGAAAAGGTTAACAATGTTTATATTCAAGTTATTAAGGATATACATGCAAGAGCTATTACTTGTGTTCAAACACAAGGTAATTAGACAATGTATTTTCCTATTTTAGTTGGATTACATCATCGATTAGCTTTAAGTCTATATCATTTTACTTGTCATGGATGTTCTTACTAGACATTTGCAATAGGAAGTATCCTAGTGTATGCTTTTTGCTAATGATATTCTTCTTGTTGATAAGACTATAGAGGGAGTTGAAGATATACTTGAATTATGGAGGCCAACCTTAAAGTCTAAAGTTTTTGTTTGAATGGATATAAAACTAAATACATGGAGTATCATTTTAGTAGTAATAGATCTAGTGGTGGGTTTGTGACTTTGAGCGATCAAGTCATTAATAAGTGTACTCGTTTTAGATATCTTGGGTATATTGTTCAGAGTGATTGTGAAATAGATGAGGATAGAAGATATTATTAGTAGAATTCAAGTTGGATGGCTAAAGTGGATGAATGCTTCGGGTTTGTTGTGTGATAGAAAAGTACCACTCAAACTTTAGGGAAAATTTTATAAGATGGTTGTGAGACTTGCAATGCTTTATGGCGTACAATGTTGGTCATTAAAAGACAAACATAATATTAAGTTGATAGTTGCTGAGATGAGGATGCTCAGGAGGATGAGTGGATTTACCCTTAGAGATAAGTACGAAACGAGCAAATTCGTGAAAAGGTTGGAGTAGCTCTAGTGACATATAAGATTAGAGAGAGTCGCCATCGATGGTTTGGTTATGTAAAACGGCGGCCTTCCGATGACCCTGTTAGGGGAATAGATGTATTATATTTGGCGTATGTTAAAAAAAGTATGGGTAGACCTAGAAAGACTCAGTTAGAAAATATTAGAATTGACATTTTTTATTAAATTTAAATGAGAATTTGACTCTTAACATGACACAATGGAGAAAAAAGATTAATGTGGCCGACCCCACGTATATGGATGAAGGCTTGATGTTGTTGTTGTTCGATTGAATGATATTCTTATTTAGGTTTGGCTTATGTTAATGAATTCATTTGATTTTATTTGGTTAATGATTTATGTTTTGGGTTTTTTTTTTTAATTTGTTTAAAATTATTTATTTTTTTATTTAAATTCAAGCTGGATTTTGGTTTAAATTGGTCTTAATTTGATTAGTCAATAATTTTATTGATTCTGTTTCTTTCACTATTTTGATTAATCAACGAGATTTTGATTTCATGACTATGGTTTTGTTTGAGTAGTGACTTGATTTTGATTTCAGGATTTATTTGATTAATTTGTTGTTTTCATTTTTGTGGCGTGGTTTGTTTTATCAATTTAATTTTTGGTTTCCCTTTGTAATTTAAGTTTCATGATATCTTCATAAATTGGTTTGATTAATTGAATTTGTTTTAATATTTGGTCTAATTAATGTTTGATTTTAGTTGTTTCAATGAACAATTTTGTTTTTGATTTTATCTATTTTAATTAGTCTTTTTTTGTATTTTAATTAGTCTTGTTTGATTTATAAGTTAAGATTTAGGTTTATTTTAAAATTTTAATTGTCTCGTTTGGTCAGTTGGCTGATTGATTTAATTAATATCTGATCTATTGTACTTATTGATGTTTTAACTTTTATATAGGTTTCAATGAATTGCTTTGGTCAGATAATTCCCTGATTTCATAATATTGCACCAATCAATTGCCTATTTTGAATGAAAGGGAAGAATCCTTTTCATTTAGCTAGATCCAATTGGATGACTCTAGCATTTTCTCCTCCATTGGCAAGCTTTTGTTTGAGATGGTTTTTTACGTAAAAAAAATAAAAAATAAAAAAGTATTTATTTGGATGAAAATTTGGTATAATTTTCTTCTTTATAAATTTTATTAGAAAGTTTTGTATCGATAAATAAGACTAGACTAGCTTCTTGTTCTCTTTGACATTGATGTGACTATTGACAAGGTGCATCAGCTCAGTTTATGTCTTGTGTAGCTTCATGTCTAAGGCATAGCAAAAGGTCTTCCCATAGGCTTAAGTGAGTTAAGCCTAAGTGTCCGCTTGCTCAAGAACTTGGAAGTCATGCATTTTGCTCTAGAAGTGAGTAATAAACTACCCGAGCATCTCAGTTGCCCCTTGTCTCATGTTCAGTAGGTCCCATGAGTTCTTCGATGGCTTCTACACACATGTGAATTGTTGAATGATAAGTTTCTCCTTCAAGTTGGCGTAGGATGAGATGCTTCTTGGTCGAAGCCTCGATATCCACTTTAAGTGCCCCTTCTTGAAAGTTTTAAATAGAAGACTACGCTTCAACTCATCACTGATTGCCTAGAGTGGTTGATTCAAAGTGGAAGGTATGGTTGGTCAGGTCCAGTTATGCCGGCTTGCTTTTGCTAGAGTCCAAGACTGACATCTTGAACTTGGGATGAGGCAACTCTTCTTCAATCTTAAGAGAGAGTGTGGGTTGAGCGGCATGCTTGTATGGCCTTTTCATTGCAGCCTTTATTTTACTCTCCATCAGATCTGATGAGTTATTTCAGCCTGAGTTGACAAGTTGAGGGCTTGAGGAAGTGCATGGAAGGCTCTTTAGTGAAATTATTGATTACTAAGTAAAAGGAGAAACATGTTGGAAACAGTTCAAGGTGTTCTTAATCATATGTAGGGTGGTCCTGCACTTCCTACACTACAGGTAAATCATTTAGTTTTGGCGGCTTGTTCCGGCGGTTATCATAAGCTTTCCAGCAATTTTGTAAAAAACCGGCTGCTTTGTGGCGATTTAAAAGCCGCCGGTAAAAACCGGGTAGGAAACCTTTTCCGGCGGTTTGTTTTCGGTGGTTTTACACACGGACGCTTTACCGGCGGACCATACCGCCGGTAGTTTTCCGGCGGTCATAACGCCGGTGACCGCCGGTTATTTACCGGCGGCATACCGGCTGTTTAACCACCGGTTTGGTTGGATTTTTCCGACGGCCAAACTGCTAGAATATCGTCGGTAACGCACCGGCAGTCATAACAGAAGGAATTACCGGCGGCGCAACCGCCGGCATATCGCCGGAGAACCGCCGGAAACTACCGACGGTTATAGTGATCTTCCGGCGCAAACCTACGGGACTCGGACGACGGATTCACGCAGGAGTTAGGGCGAGATCTTCGGCCTTGCTTTAATGCCGGAGCGCGGTCGAGATCTTCGGCCGGAGGGGACGGGGTGACTGTCAGAAGGGAGAGAAAGGACGGAGGATACGGGAGAGGGTGGAGGAGACGGGGCGACTGTCAGAAGGGAGAGAGAGGACGATGCGAGCAAATGAAATGGAAGGCTGGGGATGGCTAATTTTAGGGCTTTTTCCGGCGGCATTCCCGCGGTTCTGACCACCGAAAAAAATTCACTTAACACCGGCGGTTTAAACCGCCGGTAAGAACTAATTCCGATAGACTAACCGGCGGTTATTTGACCGCCGCTAATTCCGGTGGCGGTGAATTGAATAACCGCCGATAAACACCGGCGGTCTAACCGCCGTTTAAACCACCGTTAGTACTGGAGGTTACATAACCGCTGGTCAGGACCGCCGGAAATTCATGAATTTCCTGTAGTGCTATAACTAGTTTTGTGGTGATAAAATATACTTGCATTTTACTTTGAGGCATACTCTCTTGTTCTTAATTGGCGATGATAGTCTCATTCCAGCTTCGAACCATCTCTACACTCATTAACCCTAATAAGAAAGAAGTTTGATTCAATTTTGTTCGATGGAAATTAGTTAAATTATTTTGGTCTATGTGGCAAAGAGTGCTAGATAGAAGGTCAAGAAGAGCAGTTCAAATCTATTTATTTTCTCATGTGAATTGTTACATAGAGCTTAACCCTCCATGATAGTATTTCATGCATTCAAAGAGTGGTCTTGTGCATCACATTTGACACCTCACCTTATTTATAGATGAGGGCTAAAGTTGACTCTATTGGATGGGCTACACATGATTTAACCTATCACAAAGGTAGTTGGTCATTTGTTATGGTCGACTATGTGACTACCAAGAAAACAAACTCATCTTAGTGAGTGCATTGGGCAAAATCTACAAGAGGAGGTGGACAAGTATTTTAATTAAGTGCTACTAGACTCTTGGTTGCTTAGTTTCGTTGGGCATGTACGACTTGTGAGTATGAACTATTTGGGTTTGGCTATTTAGTATCGTTGATTGAATACTATTGAAGATGAGAATTGTTTGAGCTTAGTTATTGTGCGAGTGATTTATTATGGATGATTCTTATTGAACAATTCAGGACAATTTCTTGTTGGAGAGTTGTAGTTGCAAAGTTATTCGAGCAAGTTCCGTCTTCTTGGCCCAAGTGACTTGACTCAAGTTTGCACTCGCTTGATCCACAATAGCTAGAATTGACTTGGTGCACCTAATGTTTTCAAAACTTTAAGCACAATGTGATGCACAAGAGTTTCTTTTTTGCTTTGATGCATAAATCACAACATGAAGTATCACTTTACTTTGATATGCTCATGACATGCATTTCATATATTCATATCTTATATGCATTCAGTAGTTATTTAATTGATCAAACTTAAACTACATTATATTTTAATTTTAAATAAATATGATAATCCATTAACTAAAATATTTTTTTAGCTATTTGAATGCAATAAGGGATCGAAGATATAAAAAATAAAGTGATGAATGAATATTTAAAATAAAAATTCTTGATATTGAGAGATTAGCTATAGATCAAGAGGTTGAGGCATGTGAAGAGAGTAAGAGTGTGAATATGAGACACAAGAAGCATGTAGATGATATAACAAGAAGCATTCTCAAGAAGAAGCTTGTTAGTGGGACACTATTAGCACAAACAACAACCAATACGAAACATATAAGAAAAAACATTGAGCAATAGAGCATGAACAAGAAAACCACTAACTAGTTGGAGAGAACTAAGAATTTGAGCGCAAGAGACTCAACGACTATGAGAACCATATGATAGGAACATTAAAGCGATGCCATAGCTTCACATTTGGCTTAAATGGATAGAGAAAGGCAGCCAAGGCCGGTGATTCGCACCAGGCTGTCAAATCCCATGATTCATGCAATTGGACAGAAAGTTGCGGGCTGGGGAGGTCGCTTATCCTGCTCACATGCGAAGGACGCGAAGGTTTGCCTAATTCAGCTTGTGCGAAGAGTGAGGTCGCATGCGGTTCGCCGGTCACTTGAGAAACCTTGACCGAACAGGTCCAGGTTAGGTTAAAACAATTCCAACCTGTTTAAGCTCCAACAGATGAAAAAATATATATATTTTTTCTCCTTTTTCATCTTTAATTTTCATTTGATAACCTGCAGATACAATCAAACATTGATTTTCTTTTGGATTTTCTGCGTCTTTTCTCATAAGCTTCATAGTAGTATTAAAATCTTTCTTTGTCATCACTTATTCTCATGGCAAATAATTATTTTAACTCCTGGGGTTTTGGTTGATATTGTTGCACTAAACATGCAGATTGACAAATTAAAAGTTCTAGCAGAATCTCTTGCGAACTCATCTTTGAAGGCTGAAACACGTATTTCAGATCAGAGGTGATCCCTGTTTATTTCTTTCTTAGAATATTTTGGGTCCAAATAAGCGATAATGTTATTTCTTCTCTTTTGAATGCTGATTTTGGAGAAAGATGTGGATGAATTTGGACTGCATTAGGGCTTTAGTCTTGTTTAAGTAAAACTCTTCAAACGTGATGCATCTAGTTGAAACTACAATAATGGAAATTATAATGTGACAGCGGTAACTTTATGGAGCCACTTTTATGTCTGCTAGTAATAATAAAATCTCTTGTGGGTTCTATTTGTAATAATTTTTACTATGAGAAAATGTGAGAGAACTTTTAAGGGTAGATGTGTTGATTTATTGGGAATTGAACTTAACAATCATTGTAAGTTCGAGAACAATATTTCTAGCTAATCAGGATTGGTTCCCACTTCATACTTCTGGATGGTCGTGTATGAAAAATGCACTTGGACCTTAGTATACAATTAGGTTGCTCTCCACAAATCAACGTCCATAAATTCAGCCCCATTAGCGGAGCAATAGAGCATGTGATGCTAACAGTGGCTTTTTGAACTCTTTTCCATGAAAAGCACCTTTCTTTTTGCCCATCCTCTTGGAAATTAAGGAGTTCGTCAGAGATTTTATTTAAGATGCTTTGCCCAAAATGGACTTTATTGGTGTGCAAAATCCATTTCCAGTTTCCAAGCATTGTCTTAATGAAGAAGTTAGTTCTCTATAATGTAATAATTCTTTTTCAAATTCATGAACCTTTGTTCTGCACGGTTTTTGTACTGTATGCTAGCTCTTAGCTTCCTTATCTGCATTTTTCGAAATTATGATACTCTTTTATTCTACTGATGTAAAATCACCTGAACAAATAGCCTTATTTAATGGCTTTTTGTCAACATGCTATTGTCTGACTTTTCAGGTTTCTCATATTTTCTTTGTTAGTTTATGCACTCTTTCTTTTGTTGTCCAGCTTGTGCATCATACTCTCAATACTTTTGAAGGCCTTAGTCACTTTCTTGTTGAATGTGGTTTTATTTTACTAGATATTTGTGGTTCATTTTTCTCCTTGCAATGTTTAATTTTCTTTGGGAAATTATTAGTATGCATCTTTACTATTTTTTTTTTTCATCCACATTTAAAGCAGGCATCAGCTAGAAGATGCTCTCAACTTTCGTATGGCAAAAACCAGTGAAGTTAATGAGACTGAAGAGGTAGCTTAATTAACATAAGCAAATCAACTTTTCCTTAGCGTTATGTATACGGATTCACAATTTTCCAGGTTAAAATGCTCATGTGCATGAATACATTTTCTTGTGTCATTCATGTATCAGTAAGTCTCACTTGTTCTAGTTTTAGCCATACAAAATAACTAGATAATAGTATTTTCCCCCACCTTGAGATTTTAAGAGCAAATACTTTTTGATTATCTTGTTCATATGCATGGTGGAGTCGATGGTTGCTTAGAACATGATGTGAAACCACATGCAAAAGGAGCTTGTTAAGAAATTTTAAGAATAATTGACAATGAAATCTCAATTAATAACTTATTGAAATAACAAGCAAATTCAATAAAGATTCTTGGTTTTCAACTTACTTAGGCGAAGGAGTACATGTAGATTAACTAATCCTTGTAGATAAGTAAAAATAGTAGCAAAGCTAAGAGCTATTAAACAACAATCCACAACTTAATAATGAGAGTTTTCACCTCGGGGATTATTCACTCGACTATACTAGGCTTGGCGAGAGAAGATCTTACACACTAGAATTGAGATCACCACTAGGAAGAAGATGCCGGAAGCCTTTGTCCACAGGAAAGTAGTCGGAGTTAGTGAGGATGGCGGTTGTCCGATGATAATCCAACGGCTGGGTGGAAGATGCTCCTCGATCGATAATGCTAGTTGATAGCGAATGCGGTCAATATAACATTCCACGGTCTCGTCATATCCAAGTTGCACGTCAAAGAACGGGGATGCGAGGATATTCGTCCGTCCTTGTTCGTCGAAGAGGAAGCCGTGGTCGACCTCAGGATCCGTCATTCAACATTGAAGTGGAGGTGAGAATGTGTTGTCTTCTTCGTCTCTTGGCTTCTCGATTCACAAGGGAAGGTGAGAGAGGGGAGGAGCCGGCGGGATCTCCAAGGAAAGAGGGGGTTTCGGCCAGGGTGAGAGAGAGGGGCGGATGCAATGAGGGATGGAAGCTAGGTTAGATGAGGTGGCATGAAGTTTACTCAAATCTGAAATTAATCTCAGATTTTAGTAAATTTGGAGGGAAAATTTTGAGAAGAATTTCAGATTTCAAATGTAATTAAGGGGGAATTTAATGAGCAATTAAAGGGGCTCATCAAGAGGTGGCCGGCGGCATGCTTAGAGGGAAGGAGGGGTTTGAAAACTTAAAACTGAAATTTAATTTCAGTTTTAAGTAATTCGGGAGGGAAAAAAATCTTGAAATCAAATTATGATTTCAAAACGGTCAAGGCATTAAACTAGCATTTAATGGAGAACTTCCATGGGGGGGGGGGGGGGGGCTGGCGGCATGCTTGGAGGAGGAAAAGGGAATTAGCGGGAGAGGTTTCTAATTTGGGATGATGATGTGGAATTATATCTCATGACTCTCAATTAGATTAAATCAAAATTGAAATTCATCATCAAAACTTTCTGAAATTGGAAATTCCAAATTGGGAAAGAATTTGAAAATTTGAATTTTCAAATTTCAAATTTAAAATTGATTGGGGAAAGGATCGGACGGGTGATGGGGAATTACCGGCAAGGTGGTCGGCCGGGACCAAGCTGATGGCCGACGGCAAGCTTCCAAGGCCGGCGGCAAAATGGGGTTTGGGGTGGGATTTTATGGTGGTGGTGGAGAAAATGGTGGAGGGAGATAAGAACGAGGAGATAAACTAAATTAACCACGAGTCGCGGACTCTTCCAACGACTCGTGGGCCTTGCGATTCGCTCCTCTTGAGCTCTCTTCCCTTCTCAAGCCCTCATGCAAGAAGAAGTAGAAATCAAAATCAAATTTTCATTCAAATATTCATTAACCCATTACATAAGAAATGACCATATATATAGGCCTAAAATGACAAAGGAAACAAAAGACTAAAATGCCCCTTGGGCTACAATAGCGACCAAATACTCATAAGGGTAAAAACAGAAAAATTGAGAAATAAAATAAACTACTACATAACACGACTAAAAATTAAAACTCCTGATCGTGGCCGTCGATCTCCGGTGTCTCCGATGGTACACGTGTCGAAATCGCTGACGATGTCCTCATCAGAACAGGAAACTTTTTTGCTTGCTACATAACACTATAACAGTAAACTATTTTGCTTTTCACTTTATTGCATTTGTTATCGTAGAGCTTTACCAGTTTGGAAGTGTTTAATTACTCAATATTTAGTTATTTATTCTATAATATATCCTCATACTTGAAGATATTTTCCTTTTTATTATTCTTTCTATTTTATATCCTATATTTGCCCATACCTAGGCATCCAAGGTTTAAAAAGACGAAATCGGGAATTGAAATGTTTTGCCTTAGCGAGGTGAGGCATAAACCTCGATGTTGATTAAGGCGTAAGCCTCAAAACAGAAAAAAAAATATGAACTTACAAATAATTCATAAAATGACAAAAATAAAATAAAACATCAGCATATTTATTTGATTCATCATTATAAAGATATAAACTACAAATCTCAATATTAAATGTTATTATAATAAAAAGTTTGAAATCAAGTTCAAAGTAAACACTAATTTAAAATTTTAATACGACATAAAGATCATGATCTATGACGATCTCATCCTTAGTCCTTACTTTCATATTTTTTATAAACTCGTATGTAATAATTATAACATCCTTGAACTCTGTCTCATAGTCATCTTCTAAACCTTCTTCAATTATAACATTTTTTAAATTCCTCATATTAATTAACATTGGATTCAATGTAATATAAAATAAAATAACAAGTTAATAACTTAATAATGTAATCAATTATATTTAAATTAGCATTTGATATTTTATTACTATTATTATTAAATTTTGAAGTGATACAAATGAGAACCATTCCAAAACATCTTGATTTGCATGTGACCCCAAAATTCGTGTATTTGGCTTCGTTTTGCGCTTCGATTTTATCACACAATTTTAAATGGACAAATTGATAGTGTATTAGGGTATTACCGACGTTCTGAATGCAACGACGAAGTTCATTTTTCGATCAGTCGTTGCGTGATCCGATGTCGTTTGGGCAATGTCGCACACTAATTTCCTCGATTTGTGCTTCGTTGCCTTGAGACGCGTTGATTTCGCCGTGTGATTTTAATTAAACAATTGGTAGTCAATCTTGAGTATTGATGACGTTCTGAACGCAACGACGAAGCCTGTTTTGCGATCGAAGGTCATTTGGGCAGCGTAGCGCACTATTTTTCTTGATTTAAGCGCATCACGTCTTTTATTGATCTAATTCGCTATCATTTTTTGGTATTGGGGAAAACATTTCAGACGCAACGACGAAGTCTGTTCTACTATCAAACGTCGTTTGGGCGATGTTACACGTTAATTTTGGGTGTTGGTCGTCTCTTTGGACCGATCTCGTCCGATTTGACTATGAGGAGTCTTGACTTAGGCAAATTCGATGTCTTGATTGCAACGACATAGTCTGTTTGGCAATCGGAGATCGTTTGACCTTTCAAGTGGTGTGTCGCGTCTAGGGGTGTAAGTGAGCCGAGCTGGCTCGAACTCGACTCGTTAACGAGCTCGCGAGCCGAGCTTATTGAGCTTCGAGCTTGAGCCTACAATCGAGCTCGTATGATAAACGAGCTCGAGTTCGAGCTCAACCCGACTCGACTCGAAAGCTTATCAAGCTACTCGATATAATTATATATAGTTATATATATTATATTTATAATATTATTTTTATATATAATAATATGCATCACATGCATTGGTGCTTCTCAAACGAGCTTGAGCTTTCGAGTCGAGCTTGAGCTTGATATTTTCTAAACGAGTCGATCTCAAGCCCACTAATCGAGCTCGATTTTGAGCTCGAGCTCGAGCTCATTAAGGATTAAATGAGTCAGGCTTGATAAGGCAAATACTCGACTCGACTCGTTTACACCCCTAATCGTGTCAACGCGCATTACTTGATTCGTCTATTTATCTCCTTTTGCGTTTAGTTTTGTGTATAGGGGTCAACAGGCATATAGTTTACGAAGGCTCTAGGACAACTCCGTTTCTCCAATCTTTGTAGCAATCTAGATATTCATGATATATCCTCTTGCTTGAGAAGAATGTTATCTTTAGAGATTTTAATAAATTGGAAATTATTAATAACTCAATATTTTGTTCTTTATTCTATAATGTATACTCTTAATTGACAATATTCTTTATTTTAATTTTTTTTTTCATCTACTATTTTTTCCTATATTTAGCCACCTACATTTTAGTAAAAGAGATCAAATTGTTTTCAATATCTTAACAACATATTTCCAAACTCAATTTGGTGAGGCTTACTTTTTTTTTGGAAATTACTTTAGAAAGAATGCCACTAAGATAATTTAAGCTCACAAATTATTAACAACTACTCTGATTGGTATCAAAACAATGAAATTCATACAACTTTGATAGGAATTCGATTTCCACACAGCTAAAACAATAATAATGAAGAGAGAAAGTAGTAGAAATTAGCGAGAAAGAATTAGATTATGGGCTAATTGATTTTTATGTCGGCATAGCAAACCAAGATACAAGTTGATCTACTGTTTGAGAGGTAGATCGTCTCTCCCAAACCCACCCTAGGCGCTGCTAGGAATAACTCCAAAGAGAATTACAGTAAAAACACAAATCATATAATGAAAATAAAATAATTTAATTAATCTTAAATAAGCCTTCCTATCCCAATTCTAAATTCAAATCAGCCCCCTTTCTTTAAATAAGCCTTCATAATTCCCTCACAAATCTAAATTTAATTCAGCCTCTTTTCCTAAATAAATGTTCTTAATTCTCTCCAAAATTTGAATTCAAATCAACTCTCTTTCCCTAAATAAACCTTTATAATTCCCTCCCAAATCTGAATTCAATTCAGTCCTCTTTCCCTAAATAAACCTTTATAATTCCCTCCCAATTTAAGCCCCCTCTCTACTTGCGCACCACCAACACTTATGAGGCCCATAGGGCTCTTCCGCTTGCTAGCTAGACCGGCCCCTCTTGCTTGGGCCAGGTTGATTGGCGGGACCGGCTCAGCCGGTCCATCAAAATTCTAAGCCCAATAGCTTCCTGAGACTTGTCTATTTTTATTTTTTAAACTATACCTTTGTTTTATTTTTTTTATTTTTTTTTTCAACAGAGAATTTGCTGTAATCAGAAATTTTGTTTGCAAATTGAAATCAAGCCTAGGAAGTTCATTCCTGATATCTATCTATGTTCAAAATGCTAACCATGTTAAGGTCTTCGCCCTTATGAACTTTCACTTTGGCTTCAATTGGTAATAACTTATGTGGCAAACAAAATTAAATATCTTTTATTTTTTCATACTGGAAGATCATATACTGGTTTTCACTTGATCATCTTCCCTAGCTTCCTGATAATTTTCATAAGCTTTTTTTGTATATGTATTTTGTTGAATTATGTGCTATCATGTTCTTCAAAAACAAAATAGAAGGCAATCTGATGAGGACATCAGATTTCGACACGTGTACCATCGACGGAGACGCAAATCGATGGCTACGATCCAAAGCCTCTACTTCTGATTTATTTGCATTTTATTTTATGATTGTATTTCCTGTTTCCTAGTTTGCCCCTATGGGCATCAAGTCGCTTATGTAGCCCGGAAGGGCATTTGTGTCATTTCTTGTTATTTAATTTTGGCTTATTTATATGAGGCCTCATGCATTGTAATAGTTAGTTGATGATTGATAAATGAAAATTTTATTTCGTTGTTCTCTTTGTGAGTTCCCAATCACCTCTTGATCTCTTGGTGAGTTCTTAAGGAGAGATCGGTTTAGATCTCTTCGTGAGTTCTAGTGGAGAAAAACTTGTGGTTCGCGAGCTTCAAATTCTCCCATTCTCTACCCGAGACCGTGATCTTCTTTCCCTTGGATTTCCCCTCACAATCTTCTCCCCAAACCTACATCCCGCCGCCCCTTCCCAGCTGGACGCCTGCTGCCCGCCGGCTGCACCTCTTCACCGGCCAAGAGGCCCGGCCGCCCAACCCGTGCAGCTTCTCAGGCTTGCCGCCGGCCTCCCCCATTGAATTCGGAATTCAAATGTCAGTTTTCATGAAGCCCTTTTCTACTTTCCTAATTTAGTTCCTTAATTTGAGGTCTCCAAATTAATTAGATTTCAATTTGAATTTGAATTCAAATTAGTCTTAATTAATACCCTCTTATTAGGAAACTTCCCTATTTTAAAAACCTGAAATATATTTCAGATTTTTATTTAAACCTTTGTTAGCCATGTGGGCCCCACCTATTTAAGTTAAATATTCTTCTCCCTCTCTATGCTTGGCCGGCCACTCTCCTTGGTTTTTCTTCTCTCTCCAATTACATTAATTGCCTCCCATTAACTCCCCTAATCCCTCACTAACCGCTGGCCCCCTCTATTGGAAATTAATTTGATTTTCAAATTAGTTTCCCCCCACTTCTCCTCATTAAAATTCAGACTCAGAAATTTGAAATTTTTTTCTTAAGTCTTTCTCTCCTATCCGAGCTCCTCTCTGGAATTGACTTGGTTTTTCCAACCAAGTCTCTCCTCCAATTTCAGAAATCTGACATTATTTCAGATTTGGTAATCCTTGCTTTTTCTTTTGGCCTCTCCACCCTAGCCGACCACCTCCCCTCTTGGAATTTCTTGTGGTGACCGCTCATCTTCACTTCCATATTGCATGGCGGATCCCGAACTTGAATGGGGACTTGCGTTCGACGCCTACGGTAATATCAACATTCTACGATCTCCATTCTTTGACGTGGGATTTGAACACGACGACACCATTGGAGATTACTTGGATCGAATTCTCCCCATCCTTGTGCCCGTCATCGACGGTCAAATTTCAGACTACGAGTGGACCATCGACGGCCATCCACCCGCTCCTCCAACTCTGGCTTCTTCCCCGGCGCGAGCCCTCTCGGCATCACCTGTCTACTAGTGGCATCGCTGAGTCTACTTACGATCCTCTTCCGCTAACCACCACTTTCAAGAGCGAGTGAAGGACGTCAAGGTGAAGGATCTATATTTTAAACGCGAGGCTTTTGTTTATCATAGCTATTTGCATTATTTGGTTTTCTTTTGGTTATTATTTGGCAAGGCTCTAGTAATCCTCAAGTGTAATCAATTACCATGGTTTAATCTATCATGATTTTTCTTGAACTCTCCTTGGATAAGCTAGACTTAATTGTTAACATTGCGAAGTTTATAATCTCTTATTAATCTCTAAAGTGCAATTCTTGTTTTCGTATGTTTGCATCACATCACAATCGCTTTCGAAAACTACATGGACCTTAATTACATCCATATGAGTTGCATTTTTGTGCTCGTTCATCTGGACTTGCTCGCTGTGAACATAGTATTTCATCCCTATTTACCAATATATGTTATAACTTATAACTACTACAAGTTGCAATTCTCTGCTGATCTCATTCTTTAATCTCTGAATTTATCAATTTTTATGGTTGAACATGCTTGGTCTCAAAATTGTAAATCAAATGACTAAGCTATGGATTTTTTTCATAGTATAAGGTGGTAAAGTTTTATGTTTTTGCTTTATTTTGGAATGCCTTATTCATATTAGGCTAGATATCATATATTTACCTGTCTTACTTAGGATGTGAAGTTTCTGTTCTCTCAACCTGATATCAGTGAGATATTCTTATTGGATTGTCTTTAGGGATTGATAGCGGAGATTTCCGGGCTTGAGAAACAAAAAGATGAACTTGGAGCTCAATTAAATAAGGTATATTTTCTTTCACAGTAAGATGTGCTTTTCTTTTCTTAAAAAATGATAGTAGACATAAGGATTGTGTATGAGTGGTAGATTAAATTACGAACTTAAGAAAAGAAGGCTTTATGGCTCTTTTTATTGTGAATTTTGTAGCAGAATAGTAGAAAAAATTACTTTGAAAATTATTTCTTTGGCCTATATAAGTTGTGGAAGTATTTATAAACTTCTCCAAAAAGCTTATAATAAAAATAAATCAAAGCTATTTATAAAAAGAAAAAAAAAATCTCAAGAGGGTTGATAGTTAGGACAGGAAGAGGAGGTACCTAGATTGCAATCTAAGGGTCATAAGATCGATCTGATGGTTAGAACCCTTAATCTATGCGCTTAAGGATCCTTACCAAGATTGATTCACTTGTGAGTCCCACGATCGTAGATTCTTTGAATAATGACTCTAAATTCAGATGCAATGCTAAATTTATAAACATATTTATTTCTCCTCCATGTTATGAGTTTTTTTTTTCTCAAAAATGTATAATATCCATTTGTGAATCTTTTATCCACTTGTGATCCAACATAGTTTGCATCAATATACCTTTTAAGTTGTATAGTATCTGGTTTTGTATATAGGATTTTTTTATCGGGTCCTTATTTAAGATATCTTAGTTTTCTATAAACAGCTTGAAGGTGAGACTATTTGAGTTTGTGTATGAATTGAGTGATGAAACTTATTGCAAATGTGATGTCTAGACATGTTTAAGATAGATCATTTTTTTCAACTAATATTTGATATTGTCCCATGTCTATTTTTTCTTCTTCTGCGTCTAATTTTTGACCTGATTCAGTTAAGGTTTTACATTTTGCAATTAGTTATTTTTGTTTCTTTTAGTAGATCCATGATTTTTTTTGAGAGAGGGTAATATTCATTATTTTGATTGAGCAACTTTTATTCCTTACAAAATTTTACTTGCCAAACTATTTGATCTCAAATTCCTTGGGAAGCTTGTTTCTGAGAGATTTTAATTTTTCTATTATCATCTGTTTTGACAATTATATTGTCAGTATATACTATGAGAATTAGGATATTAATATCACTGGAGTATTTTATGAAGAGAGTATGATCTCTTTGGTTTTATTTATATCCAGCTTCATTCATGACTTTTATGAATCTATCAAAACATATTGTTGGAGATTATTTAAGGTCATAAAGAGCCTTTTATAATTTGCACACTTTATTCTTTGAGAAAGAATTATCAAATTTTTTTGGTAGATTCATATAAATTTATTCTTAAACATCCTCATGTAGAAAAACATTTTTTTTACTTTATGCTGATATGTCGACCATCTACGAGTGGTTGTAGACAAAGTAAGTTGTGTATTGTATTTATTTTTGTAATTGGAATAAAAGTTACTTGCAAGTCAATTCCATAAGATTAAATATATCCTTTGGTATCAATCTTGCTTTACACCATTCCAGGCAACCATCTGCGCTGTACTTAACAAGAAAGAATTATTTGCATCCTATCATTGATTCCCTTTTGCTATTTCTGTGATCTTGTAAGTGTGATTTTTTTCAGAGGTAAGATGATAACATCTATATCTTTTTCGAGTGGAGGAATACCTAGTAAATGTATATTTGAGAGCTCTAAGATTATGTTTACCCATATGTTATTTGTGGAAGTGGACCTAGGCAATCCATTAAAAGTTTTTTTTTTATGAATTTTTCAAAAAAGTTATTCATAGGAAAAATTAAGCTAGATAAGTTGCATAACTTTTGTAGTCCATCACTCTTGAGCTTATTCTATCAATAATGTACATGATAGTTATGATTGTTTCTCGCTGGTATTCTTTTGGCATTTGTTTATGGAAGAGAAGAATCCTAATTATTTTTAGAATATCACAATTTCTGTCTTTTTGCCATCATTTTGTTGGAGCGTGTCAGGATAGGATGATTGGTGGATAATATATTCTTTTTGGAAGAAAAATGATAATGTGTGATTAAAGTAATCATACGCATTATCAATCCAAAATTCCGTTATGCTAGTATTGAATTATTTTTGTTTTATGGAGAATAATACTGACATTATTAGATTTTTATTTGATAAGACAACTCATGTTATCCGAGTGCAATCATCAATGAGGTTATAAATCCTATAACCTAAAAAATCTCAATCTTGAGATCTGGGAAGATACCAAAATATCAAAGTGAATAATTAGAAAATGAGTAAGAGGGTATAGAATAACTTTTCCAAAAAATAACATGATTATATTTGGCAATTTTATAAGTCTTACAATAAAAATTTTCATATTTACATTTAAGAAAAGTGAGAGAAACATTTTTGAAAGAGGGATGCCCTAACCTATAATGATGTTCCCAAATAGCTTTTATATTGATGGTCGGAATAAAAGAATATAGTAAGTGATTTTCGTCTTGAAGAAGTCATAGTGCATTATTTTCTTTGGCTTGAAAAAGGTTCACAAGGTTGGTCATATGGTTAATGGCTCTTAAATCTAGGATCCAAGTGTAATAGAATTTATTTAAGGCACTGAAGACAAAAGAGTTAGAACGAAGTCATATCATTTTGAGCTAAAGAATATGTTCTAGATGGCTTTTCCAAAGGGTTGATAAATTTATGAGTATATTAATTTTTTTTTGGATTGAGCCCTTTTGATTCCACAAGGCAAACCTAGACTTTTGTGTGACCTTCTTTATTTTCTCCATAACTTGGGGGCTTTCTGTAGAGTTTCTAGTATTTTTTTACTTTATATTTTCTTCTTTTCGTAGTTGCACCATATATTGCTTTTAGAAGAGGGATTTCTCCTTTCTTTAAGGAAAGAGTTTATAGCAATACTTACCTTAGGGTTTTGGATGGTTGTCATGGCAAATGTTTTGTAGACCGAAGCATTGAGCATTATCATCATTCTTCCTTCTTTGACTCATATATGAAAAGAAAAAAAATTCATTTATTGATGGTAGAGTGTTTCAGCTTAAGATTTGTACATGAACTTTGTCAAAGTCATTGTTGAGTTATACAAGGTACTCGAACATCTTTTCCCTTTCTACAAATTACTTGAGAATTCCCTTCCCACATCATCGTAGCATTTCATCTTGAGATTTGGTAGTAATCAAGTTCAAGCCAATAAACTTTATTGTATTAAGGAACTCAATATAGAAAGGATATTTTGCTTGGTTATTGAAATTTTAATTTTGATCTTGTAGATGAGGGCACATCTTTTTCTTTTGAGTATAGTTATTTGATGATATTTCAAATTTCTTTTGTGGAATTTGCTTCTTTCAAAAATATAAATTTGGGCTCTTTCTGCTTCGGATGAGGGTCTGTTAGACCGGTCTAGCCGGTCCACGCGGGACCGGCGCAGACGCGCGTAGCGGAAGAGTCCGCCTGGGCGGAGGCCGCACGAGTCGCTCGCCTTGCGGGAGCATTTTAGGAAGAAATTTCGAGAAAGATTTGGAGGGAATTTGAATGTAGGGACTGTTTAGGGATTTTCTTTTGATTTGTATGCATTAAATAGTTAATTTTCCTAGGGTTTGATCATCTTGAATTTGGCTGAAACTTGAGATCTCTTAGATTTAGGTTTCTTTGGGCTCTAGCGGCGTCTAGAGATTTGGGAGAGATCGATCCTCCTCTCGAATTGAGGATCAATTGTATCTTGCTGTTTTTATTCATCAACTAGTGAAATACAAGCTTTCCTTTGAGTTTTCTCTCAGATTTTCCCAGACAAGTGCTGTTTATCTGCTGTAAACAGCAGATTTCTGCTGTTTTCCTGCTGTGGACAGCTATTTGGCTGCTGTTTGTTCGCCGATTTTGGTTAGGTTACTTGCGAACTCAAGTATTTCCTATCAAATTGGCCAATCTGAGAGAAAACTCAAAGGAAAGCTTGTATTTTACTAATTGATGAATAAAAACAGCAAGATACAATTTATCCTCAATTCGAGAGGATGATCGATCTCTCCCAAATCTCTAGACGCCGCTAGAGCCCAAAGAAACCTAAATCTAAGAGATCTCAAATTTCAGCCAAATTCAAGATGATCAAACCCTAGGAAAATCAACTATTTAATGCATACAAATCAAAAGGAAATCCCTAAACAGTCCCTACATTCAAATTCCCTCCAAATCTTTCTCGAAATTTCTTCTTAAAATGCTCCCGCAAGGTGAGCGACTCGTGCGGCCTCCGCCCAGGCGGACTCTTCCGCTGCGCGCGTCTGTGCCGGTCCCGCGTGGACCGGTCTAACATGATCCAAAAAATGATGTATCTTCTTCTTTTGTTTTAGAAAGGTCACACAATTTGCCAATGGAGATTCTCTTTTAGTCTAATTTTCACCATTCATGATTTACTCCTTGGAAGAGAAGTCAAAGGAATCAGTCATAATGAAGAGAAGAAGAATCTCAGCAAGAAGGGAAAAATAAAGAAGAACAAAGATTGAAAGACGAAAACCCTAGCCTCACTCTAATACCTTATAGAAAAATAGAAAAGTAGAAAGAAATTACTTTCTTAATGCTGTACAAATTGCAAAAGTTATGGAAGGCTTATAAAAGGCAAATCAAATCTATTTACATAAAAAAGGAAAAAAAAATCTCAAGAGGGGCCAGCAACTAAAATAGGAAAAGGATTTACACGGGTTGCTCTCTAATGACCATAAGAAGATCGATCCAATAGTTAAAACCTTAATCCGTGTGCTCAATGATTCTTATCAAAATTGGTTGACTTAAGGGTTTTACGACCCTTTAATGATTTTCATTAGTTATCATGCATGTTATATTGCTACACATGCTACTTTTTCCTCGCATATTATGGCTATTTATGTCAGATGCATTCAAACTTTTGTGCTGTTAACGCATATTATAGTTATGCCTGCCATTTTTTGGGCTATTTGTAAAAATCATCATGCCTTTTGTATTGACAAAATTCAACTCAGAAATTTGAGAGTCGTGGATATCTGATTTAGTCTACTGTATATGTTTCAAAATTTTGATTGTTGAATGAGACTTATGAATGAATATAAATTGACAGTTCTATCATCTGTTAAATGGCATAATGTTCACAACCCAGAGGGCGTTTCTTTATATTGTCCAACTTATTTAAATTTGAATTTAATAATTTATTCTATTATAGTTGAATTAAAATGAGTCAATCTAGGTAACTATCTCTTTAAAGGCTGCTCTCCTTCGCCTTCACAAGCACAGGGAAGAGAGAAACTACTTTGATGAAGCAAACAATCAGATCATTCTACACTTTAAGGCAAAGGTTTGGCATCTTCTTCCTTTGCTACACTTCATTGAATAAAGAATGATGGTGCTTCTTTAAACAAATGGTATGATGTATAGGAAGACGAGCTTTCAAGATCTGTTGCTTCATATAAATTAGAAGCGCATGTAATCCGTACATGGATTGATTTCTTAGAAGATACCTGGCATCTCCAGTCATCTTATTCGAGCCAGAAAGAGAAGCAGACAAAGTATGTGTCCTTGACATTAAAGGCTGACAACCATCAGATCCTTCTAAAATTTTCTCATTGTTACTAAGTTTTTTCTTGCCTATAAAATTCATATGAATTTGATTTTCTATTTTAAAGCCATGAGTTGGAGAAATATGGAACATTTCTTGTGAAGCTAATTAAGCATCATCTATTGGCATGCAAGGTAATGATTCTTCCAACAATTTACTGTAAAATATTTGAAACTTTGAAATTTATTGCTGCATGCATGTCATGGTTTTTATGAACTATCTTCTTCATTATCAACTTCAATTTTCGTCATGTCATAAATGTTGTACCCTTCGTATCCTACAGAATGAGCTGGGAGTCTCTGTGAATCTTATGAAGGCAGTTGTTGACAACTTAAAGAATTTCAATGAAAGGTAAACTAATTATTCTTTTCAAAATATTCATTTATTGAATTAGAAAGGCCGCAGTGAACTATCACTATGATTCTCTTGCAGGGAAGATGAGGCGTCTAGTGCGTTCACCAAGGTTTTGCTAGAATCAAATTCACGAGAAGTCCTTGAGCAGGAATATTTGCATGTTGAAAGAAAGGTACTCAGTTGCACATTATTGTTACACCTCATTATACTAGAGTTCTTCAAGTTAATGATAAAATTTTGGGTGCATGTGATAATAATCATGCTAAATCTTGGTGATGCTTATATGTTGTGAATGCCATTTAAGTTAGTTTAGACAATAAATTTTTGATTCAGGATTAATAAAATATTGTTTTATATAAAAGCAGGAATTACAACCAGAAATGAGGTTTGTATAACACGAAGCAAGTGCGAAGAAGTGTTAGAAGATGAAATATTAACAAAAGTACAAAATCAAAGATAATCTGATAGTAAAGGGGAAAGTATTCATCTTAGAGATAGAGACTAACCCCATTAACTAAACAGAAGTCAAGAATACCAAATTCATGAAATAAATTATTGCGTGTTACTTGAAGCTTAGTAAACCTTGGTGAATAAAGTGAAACTAGTTTTACTTATTCCTGAGTCTCCTGGTAAATGAGATTAAAAATATTTTATCCACTTGATTATCAATTGCCACAAGAATACCAGCAGAAGCATATGATCGAGTAGATCTTGGGTCAATAGCATCCTTAACAACTTATTATCAAGATGAGCATACGCTATCATAATTGGTAAATCTAAATTAATGTTAATATTTGAAGAGGAAGATCCTCCCATAACCTTGATACATAGGGTAGATGCATCATCACATGAGAAGGCTCACAATCCATGGCAAGATCTAGAGTAGGTACCAAAATTTGAGTACAATCCAAATCTGAAGTTGGAGGAACTGTGACCATCATCTTTGTAGGTATGCTCTGATCATTTATATTATTCCTATTATCCTAAATGTTTGAATTTATAGAAGATGATTTTCTAAGTTCAGGGTGAATCTTGAAGCAATTTGTAACAAAAAATATTTCAAGATGAATAATATGGAGGTGTTCCCTAAAATTCAGCATTTTGTCAATTACCAGTTGAAGAGAAGTCAATTCTAAACTCCTTTTTTCAAAGGAATAGTAACATTAGTTTCAACCAGAACCCCTAATCCAGCTGAGAACCTTGTAGTAGCAAAGTCCCACTGTAAAGGTTTACCAAATTATATCCAAGTGAATATATAATGGAACGGTTAAAGTAGCGAACAAAAAGTCAAGGAAAAACACTCAAACTAGAATAATAAACTTATTAAAATAAATTAATAAGAATATGAGACGGCTTAGGTTGTCCAACAGAGAAATCACCAATTAAATGCAAGCCAAACATGACTATACGAATAATCTTAAGACTTGATGATATGAAGAACTTGCGGGATAGAAGTGGAAATGTTAGTAAAGTCCTTCATTAATTGAGCTTGAATAGATTATAAAGAGAGGGAGGGATTTGGAATAGAGGCTAGGCGAGATTTAAAGTGGGATTTTATAGAGGAAGCTACGGTAAGGTTCTCCTTGCCTGATATTATGTTGAGGGGAAAAGTTTTTTTTTTTTAATATCTGATGAATCAAATAGGTGAAAAAATGGAGAACATATCCAATAATGAGGATTTATTACAACTTTCCAACAATAACACACCCCATTGGAGTCATTGATGGAAATCTCCCCCAAGACCCATGGTCTATCCAAATCTATCAAATCTTTTATACTATACAGAGGGATCATGGCTACCTAATTAACAATTACATCATTACCTTCTATCCAAATATGTGTGACTTTGAGCAGTATGAGACCAAACCGACTTACTCTCAATGTCTGATTGTCGTTCACTCTCAAAGAGCATTCATCCCAGTACCCTTCAATCTTTTTCCATAGTTCTCCAAAATGGAGGGTAAAACCAAGGGAAAATCAGTTGAAATCAGCTGTTGCAGCTGGTTTTTTTATGAATTGTGGTCGAAAGGGAACAGTATGACCTGTTTTTGTTGGTTTGAGTGATATTACCTGTTTCATCGGAACTTGTGCCGAAGAGTTGACCAAATTTGCCTGCTACGTCAAATGCTTCGCAGAAATCACTGCAATTGACAACCAAAACTGCCCTCAACTCCTAGCTGCTAAACATATTACATGAATGCATTTAGGCTACTGGTAGGACTTCATCACTAGCCCACTACTCAGTGGCTTTCAATTTTGTTTTCCTCATTGTAGTTTACATTTAAATTTAACGCACTGGAGCATAACATGCATTAATCATTGTAATTTTACATCCTGACAACATTTACTTACCCTTTTTTTAAATTTTATTATTTAAAATTTCTGTTACGCATTCAACAGAATATTGATTTAGTGTAACTTACATATTCAAAATATTTCTTAAACTGAGAAATATAAAATTTTCTTCCTCTAAACTTAAAAATGTGTGCACCATTTTTCCAGGCTTGGTAACAGAAGGCTTATTGCATTGATTGTATAGTAAAAAACCATTTGTCATACGATGTTGGAGTTGTGCGTCGTCATTTATTTATCCTCTATTTTTTATGCTTGCTTGATATTAAATCTTCTCAGATTATCACTGCGTTCATTGTTGTTGACCACATGAAAGAGCTGTTCTATGCTGGACAAGATGGTGTCTCCAGGTTTGACAAGTTACACTTCTACTCTCTTAATTTTTGATGTTGTAATAATTAAATATCAAGTTAAAATTATATAGAATTTCATTTGATAATTTTTTTCCTTTATTTGTGCTTGCAAAAATGTCACTGTAAATTAGGAGATATGATCCTCAAATAGAAGAACTATTTAATTCCACTGAGAAAGCAAGAAAAGAATTTGGAACAATAGAAAGACCAAACTTGGAGATTGAAAATTCAAAAGAAAGGGAAACCTCATTAGAAAAGAAATTGCAGAAGAGCCCCTCTCTAGCAGCACTTTCATTCAGTACACCAAGAGCTATGGGTACTGATTCTCCAGAATCAGCTGAATCACCCATTGAACAAAAAATGTATTCAGCAGCAGATTTAGCAACAATGGATTCAGAATATGGGAGCACCACGGGAGGTTACTCAAGTGAAGATATAACTGAATGGGAATTGTGATATACCTTTCTATCTTAGGAAAAGTTATTCTGTGATGACCCGGACAACGTCTGGAGACGGACCAGAATGCACCACTTCACTTTTTTGCTCGGTCATGATTCTCGGTAGCTCGGTACCAGGTGACGTGGGTCGTTCTGGTTGGTCTATGGACTGTCTGGTGTCCGCATTAAATAATTTTTCAAAAATGAAATTGGATGGTATAGCAGGGCATTCCATTGAAGCACATAATTCTAAATTTACATGATAAACTTGGGAGTGTTTGGGATCTTTTTTTACTTTTACTTTGTATTTCTATTTATATTCTTGTATGAGGATCATGAATGTTGGTTTATCTTCAAAGTTTTTTAAGTGTTATGTAAAATAATTTGCTTTGAAAACAAAACAGAAAATGAGAAAATACATTTGTTATCATTTTAATTATTCTAAAAAAGATAGAAGAACTAAGGCCTTAGGCTCTTAGTTAAACAAGATTTCAGAAATTGTTAAGGTCTTGAGATCTTATCTTTTATATCATTTTTCTAATAAAAAAAGTAATTTTAATTGTTCGGCAAAAAATCACTAATGCAGACCGTAGTGTCGTTATTCAAAGTCTTTTGGGTTGCATCTGTGTTGCCCTTTGTAGCTTGAAATGAAATAAAATCATCTGTTAACAATTTTGAGCAATGATACACTACTTCACTACTTCACCATGTTACATGAGAAAAAATATTCTGTGCGGTCACCAAATGGCGTCCATAGTAGAATCATGATGTGGCGCATTTTAATTGGCTTTTGAATCATTCAGTGATCGTAATAAATAATTTCTCGTGACATGAAGGCTCTGTTTAATACTAATACAGGTTATTTTAGGGATAGGAATATCTTATTTCTTCTCTTTTTAAGAGTTAATTTTGTTTTTAAATTTGTGCACTACTACTCTGCTGAAGCAATATGCACAATTCAATGAGAACAACATTTTACATAAATCTGTAGAAATAGGAAAATATCATTTTGACCCACTTTTTATGTGGAATGATTGTATTAAAGGAATTGTTATAGACTTTTATTTGAGAAAACTTACATTCATTTTAACTAAATGTTTTTTGAAGCGGTAAATTGTATCTTTTGTAGTTTTAGTTTGCTGAAGAGAAGAAGTTTTTTGGAAGGAGTTTGTCAAACAAAGCTAGCTTTAAACTTCGTTTGGCATAATTTTTACTCCTATTTTTTTAATATTTTAACAAAAAATGTTTTTGGAAGTAGTAAGCAAATTGTTCTAAATGAAGCTTTAATTACATCCTATGCTACCCATAAAAATTAATAAAATTTATTTATATCAATTATTTATTTATTATATCTGAATATACCGTAAGCAACAAGACATAAGCAAACGCATAAAGAAAATCATGTATTTGAACTTAATCACAAAGGGAAATGCAAAAAAAAAAAAAAAGGTGAATCAGGTGCAGTCATGTAAGCTGTATCGAGCCGCGTTATTGAGCTGTAAAGAGCAGTACCGAGCATGATACTGAGCGAAAGGGTGATGTGATACATTCTGCTTGATCTCCGAATGATGGTTAGCCTCCGCACAAAACAATTAATCTCGAAAAAGATTGCCAAAGATGCTTGTTTCGATTCTGGTAGGTGCTGGTTCGAGGTCATTTTTACTGTATAAACAGCTTCTGTTGAATTTTTTAATTGATAATAGCAAAACCTAGGCGTTTGCGCATAGGATAGTGGTTTTCTTGTTACTTTTTGTCCTTTTGATCTACAGGAAGACATTTATTAAGTTTTCTTTGGCCTGATCTATTGGCTGTTGTGCACGTTCGATTACTTTAATTTTGTCCTAGCTTATTTTGTACAAGCGATGATTTTTATTCATGCGACAAACTCTTATGAGCTCATCTTGGAACTATTGATTGAGAGCTTATCTCTTATGTTGGAGGCTTAATACATATTATGTGTGTATTAATTTAGGGATAAATTCATTCGTGTCTTGAAAAATCATATTAATATGAAATTTTATTTTGAGACCATAACAAAATTTTAATCTGTTAAATTAGTTCATATGCATTAAATATTTCAATTTTCAACTTTTTTTATATTTGCAAATATAGTATTTCAAATTCTCATATTTCTAATTTTCACATCCAAAACTTATTTTTTATTTACATACCATCCAAAATTCTTTAATATCATCGTTGTTGTCAATTCTTAAACTGCGGCTATGTCAATCACAAGTTAATTAGAGAAATAAATTTTCATAGCTAACGTGTTATTATTTGCATATGATCCTAATGCAACAGCACTAAATGAATTTTCATTCGATTCTAAGCCCAGCCGTATATAGCATCTTTTTAAACTCGACATTATAAAAATATATTTTTTAATCTCAGAATATGCAACTGCAAGTTGTCTTTTCAAAATTTATAACAACAATTAAAAGTGAGGGAGATGATAAACACTCATCGGTACCGATGTTATTTTGAATTGGCAAGTGAGATTTTAGTTTGAAACTGAAACAGATCTGATCCAAATATAGTTGACTCAAATTAGACTCGTTGATTATACGAGTCAAAATATTTAATTAGAACTTGATTTGACCCAAACCTAACTAATCCGAATTTGATCTCTTTAACTTGTTTATCATATAGAGTGTAATTTTTTTTTTATGTTAACCCAACCCGTTTAACTCAAATATAACCCTTTTAGCCCAAACTCAAATATAGATTGGATCAATTTTTAGTCAAATTCAAACCTTCAGAGTAGTCCGAACTCAACCCGAATATTAATTCTATCAAAAAATTTTAATAGATCCTAGCCTAAGAATTTATCAGGTCAATCCGAACTCATATTTTGGAGTCATATTATTTATTAACAAATCTAGCCACACGATAGAAATAAAGATGAAAATTTTAAGCAAGAGGAAAATTTGAGGTTTTAAAAAGTTTAAATTATATATAAGTAAATTAAAAAATTTTAAATGTTAGATTTATGAATAATTAAATAAAATGATATGCATATAATTTTTCTCTCTTTTTTTTTTTATATTTTGATTTCAAAGTCCAAACCCATTATTTTCAAAATGGAAATAAAATAATAACAAAGCCGTTTTTAGCAAATGCTTCGATATCAGAGCGAGGTAGGCTTCTTGAATATTGCATTTGAGGCCTAAAGAGACAAATTAATCATCTTTCAATGTTAATTAAATCTTAAATGATTTTAATATGTTTATGTTTTGTTCGAAAGGTCCTATATTTTATGCTCCAATCCAATCCAACAACTGTAGTTTTATAATTTAAATGTTAGGCTTAAATTCACTATTTGAGGTATTGTAGGCTCGCTAACCGAAGGGTTTTTGTGTTGCATGTGATCAGTGCACTTCGGAGAAGAACAGAGAAATAAAAAAATCTTTGCCTTTAACTTTCTTTTTTTAGTTTTCTTGTTGATAGGGGAAGAGAGAAAAATCGTCTTTTGGATATACTATTGAGTATGAGGTAGATTTCTGAACTCTTATTTAATCCAGTTATTTTATAAAGGGTTATGAATAAAAAAATATGTTTTTTTTTTCAAGTTTCACTAAGTTTTCACTACATAATTTTTAATATGTTATTATAGGTTTTATTCTGAAAATTTTGACTATATAAAATTAGATTTTATAGGTTGATTTTTTCAGCACAAATTTTTTTAGTATATAAATGAATAGAGATTTTTTTTGGCAATTTCAATAGTTACGTAAAAACTTTGAAATCTTTCTATGAATATCCCTGAGAAGTTAGAAAATGAAAGAGAAAAATTCAATGAGTATAATTGAAGTCGTTCGAAATGTTTCCCAAAATTTGAGATTAGTGGGAAGATTGCTATATATCATCTCATCCTGATATCACACTCATTGTACATAACTTGAGTCAGCTCCTAGCTCAACCTAGAATGCCACATTTCAGTATCGTTTTTTGTTTGACTTGTTATGATATCTTAAATCTACACCAAGATAAGGTTTTTTTTTTTTTGGATTATGCACAGTGTTAGTTTTGTGTGAAATCTAATTGTGTTGATCAATTGGGTTGTCTTGTTGCCTCAGATCTCAAATCAGCCTATTAAGCTCGATGGAGGTCCTCCCCCTACTTGTGTTGGAGCAAAAAAAAAAATTTATGTACAACACTCTGGTGTTGTGTACTCGAGCGCTTTGTGCTGCATAATTTAGTGGAAAAGGATAGAAAAGCGGAGTGTTGCGACGCAACGAACCTTGTTGCTACGACGCTATCATGCACAATGAATAAAGAGAGTATGAGCATTACGGCGCTCCAAATTGGCCCCGCATCATTGCAAGGCCAATTAGATAGTTTTATTTCTTGTTTTTCATTAAGGGTTGTGTCCATTAGTAGTTGCATTGAATCTCTTTGTTAGTTCTAAGTTGAGAAAAGTGCAAGAGAGAAGAGAGAAGGAGAGAGTGAGAAAGAAGAGAGATTTATATTATTCTCCTAATTTTCATATTATATTTCTTAGTGTGATGTGACTCTGTGATTTTTTCTCTGTTTCTAGTTTTTCCACGTTAAATCTTAATTTCCTTTCTTTTTCGCTTCATTTTTTATTTCTTATTTGTTTCACTACGTGATTTTACTTCCCCCCAACACACGGACACTAAGAAATCTTTATAGGCTTTTTCATCTTTATGGGAGACTCACTAATTTCATGAAAAACAAAGAGACATAATACCATTTCAAAATCTTTGACTATAGAATATCCAGTGTTTGTTACAACAAAAATTGAACCAACTTGATTCACACAACCTTCAAAAGATTTTAACTTATAATAATCAACCTCATCTCTCATGATCTGTGACAATCAAGCGGCCATTCATATCCCTACATATCCTCCTTTTTATATATATACTAAATACATTGAAAATGATTATCCCTACATATCCTCCTTTTTATATATATACTAAATACATTGAAAATGATTATCATTTTCTCATGAAAAAATGTCTCAAATGAACTTACCAAAAAAATGTCTCCTTCTATCCAAGACGATGGTCAAGGATGTCTACAGCTAATCTTAAGGGGAAATATTAAAACCATCAAGATATCAGTCGATTTCATCTCCAGCGTCCCTTTATTTTGTTTTTTTACTCTTCTTATTTTCGATTGTAATGTCGATGCCACTCAAACAGTCTATTATACTTTAGGCTTTTGACTGTCTTTTTGATCTCGCCCCTATTATATATAAGAAGATGTAAGGACCATTGAATTCTTCAGTGCTTTATAATAATATTCTCTGTTCTTTCCGGTCTTTCTTCTTCCTTCTGGCTCCCTGTATTCAATAACATCCTAATCAGCCCTCTGTTTCTGCTTACAATTCTTTTAAAGAGACCAACCAGAATTCACCACGTCACCTCTGCTCGGAGGCGCAGCTCGGTACCGTGCTAAGTACTACTGACGTGGCACATTATGATTGGTCTCCGGATGATGGTGAACTCCTTTCGGTGTCCACACAGAATATTTTCTGCTTACAAGGAGTCTGAAGAGCTCACTATTTGATTCTGTTTCGTCACATGCCTGCAAAGCAGGTCTTTATGCCTGAAGATCATATTTTTCAGATAAGAAAGCTTGGCTTTTCTTTAAAAAACAAAAAATTCCTGGCTTAGGAGCAAAAGGGAGCTTCGAGCACTGCCTGGAATTCTTTAAAAATTTTATAAACCTCTATGTTTCCCACTTCATTGTGTCGGCGATACCTTTTTAGTTGAAATCAGCAGATTCAATTATTTTCAAAAATTATACCATTACCAACCAATTTCAAAAAAATTAAGCCTTCCAATGCATAAATTGAACACGTGGAGGTGAATTTAAAGTGGTTACAGGGTCCATTCTGCTAATAGAAAATTGTAATAATTAATGCAGTTGGCAAAAATAGAACTTGACCTGCAGAGTGCAGAGTTTAGGTCCAATGGTATATTGCTGATTACAGTTGGCACTTCTGCTGCACAGAACTCCATGATTTGGGGAAATGGGCTCCATTTAAATTCAAATTACTGTGCACAAGGAGATATTATTTTGTGCGGAGATCAGTCATCTAGAGATCAATTATGTCAGCGGTATCAAGCCACGAATATTGAGCTGCGATACCGAGCGAGGGGTTGATGCATGGGCGGAGGGAGGGGGGGCAAGGGGGGGCACGTGCCCCCCCCTAAAAAAATTTGTAAATTTTTTATTTTTAATCTAGGCAAAATCAAGTTGGAAACTTAAAAATTAAATCGGAGACCATTTGAACTCCGATTTCAATAAACTTACAGTCGAACTGAAGGTCTCAAAAATATGAACTAAAGACAAATTCAGCTCAATCCGAATCCAAATGACTCCAAATCAAAGACCCGAAGCATATTTGGAAGGTTGAAACCATAATTTGGATACCAAACAATTTCCAAACATGACATAATTATAGTCGAATCGAGCGCTAGACAAGACGAATCCAACGAGCCCAAGATTGCCAAATTCTGATATCACTAAGACATTTAAATGCCCATAAACAGTACACGATCAAGAAATTTAACATCGGTCATCCGTTCAAATCACTCTCAATTTAATTTTCTATTCATTACATTTTTTTCTTGATTGATATTAGCTTAATCCATTAATTCGATCTTAAAGAGATTTTATGATTTTTTTGTGCAATGAGATTTTTAATATCACGCATTTAGTTTTTTTTTACGAATAGTTAATATAATAAACATGTTCTAGCAAAATCGAGTGATTTGATGATTGAAGTTATTTTGTGAAGGAAGAACTAATTCACTATCAAAGTTTTATCATTTTTAATACTAATTATATTGGTCCTAAGCCTAGATGTAAAAAGTTGAAGGAAAAAAAATTTTAGGCCCCCCCTATATATATTTTCTGGCTCCGCCACTGGGTTGACGTAACGCATTCTGATTGATCTCTGGATGACGTTCGGAGTCCGCAAAGAATTATTAATCATGCACAAGACACCAAATACAGTAATTAAGAGGAAAAGTGTGGAGAGTGAAGAGCTTGGAAATAAGACAGTTGAAAAAAAAAATAGAGATTAATTTTGATAGGTATTGATAATTAAGTTCAGCTAACATATGGAAAAGTGGGGACTACAGAACTTCAATGCTCTTAATTTGTTCTTGAAATTCATAGGCATACTTTGGTGCTTTGTGTTGTTGTTTTCGCTTGTAGTTCTGTTTTTTATTGTAAGAAATGAGGCCATTAATTCTCTCAGAAAGATATAAATTGCTGTGCAACTTCATTGTCTTTGAACCTCGGACAATGAAAAAAAAAAAAAAATAAATATATATATATATATATATATAATATATATATATTATATATATATAATATATATAAGGGTTTTTTTTTGCAAGTTTAAATAAATTACTAAAATTAGGAGATTTTTACCTAAAATTTTATGATTGATAAAAAAACAAACTTAGTTTAAATTATGAATTTGATAACTCTTATTTTAAATATGGTTATTGTAATAAAAATGTGATTAAGACTTCGTTTAGGATGACTTTCTTACTGCATCTTAAATCTTTTTTTTAGTACAAAGTTAAAATTTAAATTTTTGTATTACAAAATTACTTTAAGAAACAGTAAGAAAGCGGTTCCAAATGAAACATAAATTTGATTGTGGCTAAAAAAGTCTAGATATTGATATTAATTTATTCTAACAATCATTATTGGCATTCAGAATTCGAAGGCTTCATTTGGTTTATTTACTATTTCGGTTTCAAAAATGTCGATAGGAGATAGAATTTTTTAAACGGAGAATCTAATACATAACGGTTCTCAAAACAGTAGAAAAATGAAGTTTCTGAAAAAATATGCCTCACATTCAAACATGTTCCCTCAACTAAGTTTTCCATTTCAAACGAAAAAAAGGAGGAATAACGTGGAACCAAACGAGCCCTAATAAGCAAATCAATTATTTTAGTAACACATTTAAAACAGCAGTAGTCCTATTTATAATTTTGGTGTTCACATTAAAAGCATCAGTAATCAATTTCATAATTTTGAATAAAAAAAAATACATTACAAAAATTGTTAATAATAAATCATAGGATTTTACACTAAGATTTTGTTTGGGATCGCTTTCTTACCGCTATTTAAAATTGCTTTATAATACCAATTTTTTTTATTGAACTAAAAAACTGCTTCATAAAACAATGAAAAAGCTCAAACAAAATCTAATTCATTCTATAAATTAAAATTTTAATACATTTATTAAAAATAAAGCAGTTAGGCAGCTTTCCCAAAATCGCCCCTCCTTCCATAGAGTTGAGCTATCTAGTTGTCTCTTCCACTGCTTTAAAGGATGCTCTCACACAAAACACCATACTCCTCAGTCATACTATCAAACAATTGAGAAATAGCAGGGAAGAGAAAGGGAGAGCAAATTCTGCTTTAGAAGAAGAGAGTGTGGCTTTTTGAATCAGAAAATTTGAGAGGGAGAGAGAAAGAGAGAGAAGAGAGAATGGCAAGAAACCTCTTTCATGACCAACTAGTACAAGAAGATTACATAGACATGGACATCAGTTCTTCCACCACTTTCCTTTGCTACTCTATTTCCACTTCCCCCACAGAGTCGAAGGAATTTGAATTCCAGAAGAGTACCCATCTAGTAGAGAAGGAGCCGATCACATCCCCTGCTGATGACCTCTTCCACAATGGAAAACTACTCCCACTTCATCTCCCACAGCTTCAAAAGTCCCAAAATCTCCTTCAAAATCCCACCACAATCTCAAAATTCAATCTTGATGACTCTTTCCATCTTATTTCCACCACCAGCACTCCATTCGAGTCCTGCAACATCTCCCCTTCCACTTCTTGCTGTGTCAGCCAAGAGCTCCACCCTGAAGACTTCTACTTCAACCAATCTCAAAACAGCAAGTCTTGGTCTAAGAAGCTGAAACTGATTAGACAGTCCTCCTTGGGACTTAAACTCAAGGCATCAAAGGCTTATCTCAAGTCTCTGTTCACCAAATCAACCTGTTCTGATGATTCCTGCACAGTCTTGAAAGCCAAAGAATGTTCAATTGCTCACAAGAAGCCATCAAGGAAAACCCCATTTGGTCTTATTCCAAGCAGAGCAAATAGAGTCATGAGAAGCTTTGACGGAGAGAAGATGGAAATGGAGGGATGTGGGCATAGGAGGTCATTTTCTGATGCTGTAAATAGGCAGCATTTGCCAAACAAATCCTCTTCAACTTCATCTTCTTCATCTTCAACTTCTTCTTCCTTCTCAAGTTTAAAGTCGAATAGTCTCAGCATTGTGGATTCAGAGGTGGAGAAGTCGATTCAAGGAGCAATAGCTTATTGCAAGAAATCTCAGCAGAGTGGTTGTGGAAGAAAAACTGTTAGTGATGTTGAATTGTGGTGATTTTCTGCTTCAAGGATTGCTGAAGAGTGTGAGAAGCAGGAGCGACCAGAAATCTGCTGAATTTGAAAAAAGAGATTTTCAAAGGCAACAATGGAATGTAAAAAATTTATTTATTTTGGTGTGCCCCGTTTTTTTTTTTTTTTATTTAGATATTATTAGTAGAGCTAATTTTGTTAAAAGCATGATGTAGAGAAAATCTGTTTGCTTGCAATTATGATGAGATTTGTTTTTGTCACTTCAATGTACTGGATTGTAAGGTGGTTTCATATTTATTAGATAAATAAAATTAGAGAACTGGGTCATATTCAGAGGTGGAAAAATTCATCAAGTGTCTTAAAAATTTTGAAAAATATATAAGGCTGTCACAGATCTCAATTGTCATGGTAATGTTTTTATTGTTTAAAATGAATTAGATCAACGTTTGAGGCTCTTATGGGCTTTGTTTGAGACGACTTTTTTACTACTTCTTAAAGCAGATTTCTAGTATGAAAATTTTAATTTTTATTATTAAAAGCTACTTTAAGAAGCAGTATGAAAGCTATCCCAAACGTAACTATAATATCTGGTTGTTTCTATTGTAATTGTGCGATGTCCAATTATAGATGATTCTCCTATAGGCTCCACACGATTGAATAAGCTCGAGATGCATTGTATTTGATGATATCCAAAAAATTTTATTTTAAAAGAAAGTAATATTCTATGGAGCAGCAATCATATAATCTGACGAAGGCTAGTGATCAATGCAAATTAAGAGCTCTTATGTGAATTATAATTTGTTAATATATCAAAGAATGTCATATTTAGTCCAAGAACAATATGATGCAGCATAAGTATCAAACAATTGACCTTCAAATATGCTTAAGCTTTTTGATTTAAAACTATTAGGATTGATCTCAAAGAGAATTAGATTTCCATGTTGAGCAAGGTCACACCAAGATTTATCACTTTGAGCTCAACCATCCTTCAGTTCCACCACTAATCACTTTTAGTTGGATTAATTATTCTGTGTGGACGACGAACGTCTTTCAGAGACCAACCAGAATGCGTCACATCACCCCTTCTCTGTGTACCGCGGCTCGGTATTGCTCGGTACCGCTGACGTGGCTGCACCTGATTTGCCTTCGGACGTAAAGCTGCGTCCAGCCTTGACACAAAATAATTTCTCCTTTAGTTGACACTCCACACATAACAATAGTTTAAAAGCTTGCAAAAATAATAAAAGTTACAGGTCCAAAAGAAAGAGAAAATAATGCTTGGTTGTAATCAACAGCTTCAAAAGAAAGTTTTAGTGCACAAAACTGTTTTAATGGTAACAGTAAACAATCATTATGGTGGAGAGATCCACTTTGATGAGAGAAATTAATCATTGAGTCTTAAATTAAATGCCAAAGGAACCTTTCAGGTGCAGACAAGTAAAGCTTAAACTATGTAACTGTGCTGACAAAAGGCTTGACAATATTAAAGCCTAAGGAAACAGGCTAACCTACCAAGTCTTGCTGTTGAGTAATTGCAGGCTAATTAGGCAGCTATTTATTACTATTATATGAATTAGATGTTCTTCTTGGTTGGTTTTAATGTTTAGACTTTAGAGTTTATCTATAAAGTAATATAAGAAAACAATAAAGGAAATAAGGTAGCAACAACACAATGGACTAAAATATCCATACTGCAATTCAGCTTTTCGATATTTTTGTATGTTACATTATTCTTTGTGCTTGCAATCGGACTGACAGATTAAAAATTTATTATGATTAAAAATTTTTCATAATCAAATTTATTAATGTATGATGTTGATAAAAAAATATTTTCCAAATCTTCTTACAATAAAATAATTATAATATTACAATAATTTTCAAGAATTTATTTTTCTTTCACAATTAAAATTATAGATAAAATTAATAAATCTGAAATTTATTTTGAGTTTTTATGATGCCCCAAAAATTTAATTTGGACTTATAATGAGTACTGAAAGAGTTTATTTACTTGGATCAAAATACTGGCTATTACAATTTTTTTGTATTTGAAAAATTGGTCTATTGGTTGGAAGCTTTGACTAACAATCAAAAGATTTTGGATTCTAATCTTGCATATCATGCTGCCTCTACTATCTCATATTTTCATAAAATAGACACCTTTGACGCTCTTTATTATTCCGAACTGGGACCTCGCCACAAAAACCCTTTTGGGACCGCAATGCATTATCTATTGGGACCTTGAATATTAATTCTCAAGTTTTCATATGACAATTAATGACATGATTGTTACATCATATGTGATATACTTGTGGTGAGAAAGCCAGCCACAAATGAAGTGCAACTAGTGTCATCAAATTAAGTGGAGGAAGTCTGTAAAAATTTTCCCATTGTATGGAAAAATCTTGTTGAGTTTCACTTGTGTTGTATTATTATTATTTTTTTCACTTATGTTGTATTAACTATTTGTATGTTAAATGAGCTTAGGTATATACAAAATAACTGAAAAGATGATCTGATTACCATCATATGTAATCCACTTGAGGTGAGTGATTTAGCTATTATAGGGAGGGCAGTAAGCATCATCGAATAAGATTGATTCTATAGAGAAGTTCTCATCAAGGATAAACAAATTATAAAGTTTGATTTGGTGTTACAGATGACAACAATAGCTATTAAATAAAAAATGGCGATTATGTCTAGCTGAAGGGATGAAGGTTGCATTGGACTTCAATGAGATTGTAACAACTCAAACTATTAACTATCGAGATATTTTCTTCTTTGGACTAAGGGCCTCATGATTTTGTCTTGTTAGTATAACTTCTCAGAAAGTCATCCATATCAGAATTTGAGCACGCTTAACTGCGGAGTTTCTTGAATGAAATTCCAACCATTACACCAAAAGGCGTCTCGATTTTCAAGAGCTTAGCTTATTTTACTTAAGAAGTTTCGCTTAAATGATAGTACAAACCTAGAGGTAAAAATAGAAATTTGATCACCTATATTAATGATTGTCACTAGCTACTCGTAATAGACTAATAGTCATATGAGCAGGTGGGGTTGTAACTTGTAAGTCGAGAAAACCAATTAACTATCGGTTTTAACTGCTGCAAATACCTATTTTTGATAGCGGTTTTTAAACCGCTCATGACAAGTGCTGCATGTGAAAAGCCACATTTTTTAGTAGTACAAGCAGAGAATATATATGATGCATGGTTTGATTATCTATGAGGAGTTTGATGAGAATGATTGCATGTGTCCATCATCACTTATAATAGTTATGGAGTTTAATATAAATCTATAGGTAATAACAGAAATATAACTAATCCCATCGATGACTGTCAATGATTGCAATGCCAAACGAGCAGGAGGGGCTACAGGTGGTGTCAACCAAGCATACAATAATAATGCATGGTTCTATTATTGATGAAAAGCTTGATGAGAATGATGGCTTTCATCGACAATGAGTGTAAAGGATCCAAGGCTATCTTCAAAACTTTATTCTTCTTTCCAAATGTAATTAAAGGGGTTTGTAAGTTGGGTAATTTTCTCAGAACTATTATATGAAGCATAGTAAGTTGGCTATTGCATCAATAAGATGATCTATCAAAGCTCCTATATAGGCACATCTGATGTGACCATCATGATAGTGGAATGATTATATGTAGGAGCTGAGCATTACCTAATCTTTTTGAGGGAATGAGCAACATGATAGTTGTGATTGTAGTGCACTTATAATGCAAATTTTGAGACAAATAAGATGCTCATCGATGGGAGCACAACAAGTATCATCGAAGAGGATAAACTCTCTTGAGAACTTTTCCTCATAAAAATGTTAATGAGTTAAATAAGGGCTATATTTATAATTTTCATAAGAGAATATTCTAAACTTTATTCCTAATATTCTTCATCTTTTTCATCAACTGATGATGATAATATCTTCTCATGATCAAATTGTGATTGGATGATGTTGCCTCTAGGAAAGCCGAACTGGTCCACTCTATTTATAATTGAATCATCAACCAAAAACATCCAATGGAAGTGGCTATAATTGATTATGTTTTAGATTTTTGTTCTAAATATAGAATATTATGATGATAATCTCACAAGTGAATTGGATGTAATAGATTTAAATTTTAATGACCATAATAGCTAAAAAAAGAAATGGAAGAAGGTTAATCATCTCTAAATTAGGTTGATGAATTTAAGAAGTCATTTCAAAATATCAAGAAATATATGACATCTATTAACAGTTAGTTTTCCAAGAGTATGCATGAATTTTTATTTATACATCAAGCAAATAGATTCATAGTATGTAATAGCTCAAACTCTTAACTATCGGGATATTAGCTGCTTTAGTCTAATAGCCTCACAATTTTATCCCATTGGTGTAACATCTAAGGAGGTCACCTATCATAAGATTTTTCCCATAAGAGTGTGTTTAATCTTGGAGTTTCTTAATGAAATTTAAGCCATAACACTAAAAGTCATTTCAATATTTAAGAGTTTAACTTCTTTTACTTAGGTGGTTTAACACAGTAAGCTATATTCAAATAATAAACAACATCTAATATTATTTTAGATAAATTCTTATGACATCCAAAACAAATTTCTCTTCAATTAGTAAACGCGCAGTTGACTTGGTGGTTATTGTTTGAAAGGTAAACTCATATTTTATATATATTCACTAATATGTTGCTTGAACATGCACTTCAAATGCCCAAACTCTTAAAGAAGCTCATAAAATTGGCTTGAGAGCTTAGAAATTTAAAAAGTGAGTATGTAATCCACACTAGCATTAAAGCTTAGATATTGATAGATAGAAGCTAGCTATCTATCGACAACTAATGTTCGTCAACCACTTATATTTGATGCAAGTTTTCTTAGTTGTTAATTTTCACTATGTTAGGATCTTTCTCGAGAGGAAGAAGCACTTCCTCTTCTTTATCTTGAGAGAGGAGGAGTGAGAGAGGGAAGGGGAAGAGGGAGCAGACAAAAAGCAAATCCTTTATTACTTGACCATTCCTGTTACAGCCTATAGAGCCTCTTTTTATAGGAACGAAAGCTATAAAATAAACTACACAAAACAACACCAATGGCAATACAAGCCATTCAAGAATTCAAAGAAAGTACAAAACTAAATCTATATCAATCTTGGACCAATATTCAACACCCTCATATTAGAAAATTGACCAAGCTAAATATTTGACATTGACATTTAATATTTCGACTATCCTCATTTGATACTTTCCAACACCAACATTTGATGTCCATTAACCACCAGCATCGGACACATATCACACATCACTGATTGATGCCCGCCAACTACCAATGTCTAACACTCATCTTCTTGGTCATCAAGAATCCCCTCTTATCAGGAGAACAACCAAGAGAACACCTATTTTTGCTTGACATCAACATCACCCTCAACCAACGAAGAAATACTATAAACAAATGTTATTTAACATTCATCAACTACCAACTTCCAAAACCCATCTTCTCGGTCACTCTCTCTTTCCTTCTTTTATGAGAATAATCAAGCTGATCATTTGCCATCATTCAATGTTTCAAATTACTATTAATCTTCACTCGACGAAAGTCAACGACTGATGCCTAATAGGTACTATCATCCAACGCTTATCCTCCTCATCACCCAATCTCCAATGCTATCAAAATAGTGACCATGCTTATCATCATCTACTCCTCAACATCCATAATCAAGTACTATTGTTTGACTCTCATCATCCAATGATAATTCTTACCATCTCAAAAATCCTCCTATATCCACCACATAAGGCATTTTCCACCATTTAATTATTACATTAATGTTTTTTTTTTGTTATGAAAAAAAAAATATTATTTATAATCATCGATTTATATTAATAAGCTATTCCAATTAGCCTAAACTCTTTAATTTTTCCCCTTATTAGATTTTATACATAAAAAGATTCGTAGTTCACATTTATATATAATTAAAAAATAATTGTTTTATTGTCATAAAATTTCATCAATCAAATAAAAAAATCTAGTAAAATATTCTAAGAGAAACGTCATTCTTCATAACAAATTCAGAAGTATTCAGTTTGATGACATCAATTCGTTGGAATATTTAAGTGTGACGAATATCATTACATCATAATCGTATTTTCTAACTCTATGAAATGGCTCAATGGAGTCCTCAATATACATCTCTCAATTTTTATTATTTTTCTTTTCCAACGTTCACATTGGTCAATTTCATCTGTATGTAAGCTAATATATTAAAAATAATAAATAAGCGGTGGAAAAAAAAATTGAATCATTCCACAAAGTTCTAACTTATTGATTTTTTTCACATAAAAATGTTATCTCTTGCATGCTATTTTAACTTGTACATATTTGTTGATATAGTCATGATATTGATTCGTGTAAAAATTTATTTGTGATGAGAGGAACAATATATCTTTTAATTAATGTTCCTTTCATCACAAATAAATTTTTAATTAAAATGGATAATCGGGTCCAGTACAGGTTGCTAGCTGATCAGGTTCGAGTTCAAAATTGTATTCACTGATTAAACGGGTCGGAATCAACTTGACTAGATTCAAATCAAGTTAATTTTGAGTCGGGCCCGAACTGGACCCATTGACCCATTTTAACACCCTTATATTCAGGTGGAAAATAACTTGTTTCTTCCAAATGAGATCACTATTTCAATCTTTGGCAAGGATCAGATACTCAAAATTCAATATGATTGGAAAACGCCTATGCAAGCTACAACTCCTTTCTTCATCCCTGTGCCCCCTTCCACCACTGCAATTCTCTCCTTTAGGTAGAAGTAGAAGTCACAAATCGAGAGTCAAAAATGCTCAATCCCTCTCTATTGAGCCTTTTACTGTCCCCACCCTCCATGCAAACCCTACCAATATAAACCAGGCCAAACTATAAAGGAAAAAAACCACCATTCCCAATATAAGATTTCATTTGTAATGACTTTCTTAGTGCTTCTTAAAACAATTTTTTCGTATAAAAATTTAATTTTAAAACTAGAAAGTTGTTTTAAGAAGCAATAAAAAACGGTACCAAACAAAGCCTTAGAATCCATACCTAACTTCGATTTCCCAACAAATGACACTCTTTACTCCTTTAACTCAAAACCGCTACAAATCAAAATTAATTCTCAATTCTCCATCATAAGGATGACTGTCCAAATAACCAAATGAATATTCCTCAAACTCTCCATACAGTAAACACCAAACCCTCTAGACACAAACACACAAAGGTTAATCATTATGTGCGGACGTCAAACGCCATCCGGAGATTAACCAGAATGCGCCACTACACCCTTCGCTCTGTATTGCGGCTCGGTACTTCTGACGTTGTGCATTTTGGTTGGTCTACAGACGACGTTCTGTATCCGGTCTCCACACAGAACAATTTCTCCTATACAAAATAAACCCAAAAAGGCTTCTAGTTCTATTCACAAAACTCAATGCTATCCACCTCCACAGCAGCTCAAAATTTGAGAAACTTTAATGGTCTTGATAAAGTCCTTAATTGTAAGGATCTTATTTGCTCTTTCAACTTTGACATCTTTTATCTCCTAAAACCAAAAATAAGCCCCTCCCTTCTTTCTGACTTGTGGTTCTCCAACTATCACAAGGTTTATGATAATGAAGACAGGCATGATAACTTCACTACTTCCCAACCTGAAAAAATCTGGATCAAATGAAATGCTTCTAGCAAGTATCTCGTTTTGGCCCATCATTGCTGATAGTTAAGTAATTCATGGCATAATGCTGTTTGGTACTTTTCCCCCTTTCCTTTATCATTAGTTTACCGCATAAAACTCTTTGGTAAAAAGGTTTCGGCTTTGCAACTGATAATTTTTGTAGGCATAACTATAAAAAATTTGGGGGAAATCCTATCCCTAAGAGCTAATTATGGGACTTTAATAACATTATTTTTGAAACTTGCATCAAAGACCTCGCTCAGCTCTCTCATACTTGATTCAACAATAGAGCTGAAAATTTTATTCATATCAAAATTGATAGAGTATTAATAAATAAATCCTAGCTTGATTTCTAATCTAACCATTATCATACTACATGATTGAAGCCTTTAAATGTTCAAATGATGTGATGCCCTATGACCCAATTTAAAAGAATTATCTTTTTCATTTTTGTAGCGGGCTGAGAGATTTGCGGAGGTAGAGTGGAAAGGTTTTATGTCTTAGAGATGTACGAAAATTCAGCACATAAATAGATAATTAAAATGATAGAGAAACATCACAATTTTTACGTGAAAGATCTTGAAAAGGGAAAAAAATCATAGGGTCATGCCTAGTTGAAATGATTTCACTTGTGTTTGAATATATTACAAAGGTTGGCATGTCTCTCAACTCAATGATTGCGAGAATATAATATATTGGAGAATTGACCAAACTTCAGATGGGTACTCATAACCTTAAATGAATGACAGATATTGGAACTCTAGTGGCAACCTGCCCCTCAACTCAATGATTGTGAGAATATAATATATTGGAGAATTGACCAAACTTCATATGGGTACTCATAATCTTAAATGAATGACAGATATTTGAACTCTAGTGGCAATAGTCGAGAGAATGTTCAGCAGAGGTTTGACGATGGTTAGAGATCTGATGATAATTAGTAGACGGGTGGAAGTCCGACATTATTTAGAGACCCAGAGGTGGCCAATGAACATAAGGAAGTCTGACAATGGTTGGTGCTCGAGAAGAGATCCGGTAGCAATCAACAAAAAGGCAAAAGTTTGGCGACAGTCGATGGTTGGGAAGAGATCCAGCCGTGAAAGTGCTGATGCAGAATGTTAGAGAGCTCATTAGTTTTCTCCTCTCTCCCTGCTTCCTTCTTTATGTGAAGAATGTGAGTCTATTTATAACTTTTTGAGAGTATCATGTCTAATAAATATGGATAGAATCTGTAGCAAGTTTAGAGTATTCCATTAGACGGCTGATATCAATTCCCTCTATCATGATATATTCTTCAATTCAAGCATTAAGTGACATAATGATGTTGAAATTAAGCAATCTTAGGCAAGTTGGATTCGTCTCGTCGAAGCGTTTGATTTGATTATAAGCATGTCATATTCATATATGAATTGGTCATCCAAATGATGCTTTGAATCTTTTAAGTATATGTTGGTCCTTTGATTTGGGGGTCATTTAGGCTGGATTGGACTGAATTTGGTGTCATTAATTGGGTTCGTCTTCATAAAATGTTCAATTTGGTTATAAGTTTGCTAAAATCAGAGTTTGGATGGTCTCAAATTAAATTTAAGAACTTTCCGACTCACTTTTGCATTGATATTCATGCCCAAAAAGATGATTTTTAGGTGACAATTTAATTAACATCTATTTTTAGACGTCGAAGCTTGCATAGTTAAAATATATATGTTTGAACCTTTAAAGTTGCTTCTTACTTTAAATTATAATTAAGATGTGTGACCACCTTCTGGATGCCAATGTAGACCTCCCTTTAGGATAAAGAGTCAAGTAAATTACCTTTAATCATAATTGAAAAGTTTATTGAAGTCAACATGCTGATTGGAGCTTTTTTTAATTTATTTTATTATTATTTAAAAAAGAATTAATTTATTGTGTCATTTGTGAACAATATTATTTCAAACATACTTCTTCAATGGCCAGCAATCAATCTCTCAATCAAGAAAAAAAAATGTCAGTGATTAATTCCCTCGTTGCTTCAGTTTAGAGGGTCGTATGCCTAGAATGGAGAAACTTCAAAGTCAAATCCTTTAATTATTGGAGGAGGTTGGACAACGTAGGGTACCATCACAATATAATGGAGCTCTCTCTTTACAGTTCCAACAACATTTTAGAGATGACATCAATCATGCAGCACCACCATTCACACAAGCTTATCAAAGAAAGGAAGATAAAAGATTTTTGTGGTTAATAGTGATGGAATTTTAAAACTGACTGATAGATGCTGTATTTCCTAATCATATGGAAATTAGAAAGGAAATTTCAGGAGAAGCTCACGTACAGCAGGCTACAACATTCACCTTTGAGGAACATTCCTAATCACTGTTACTATAGAAAGATTAAGCAAATTAAAAATCAACTTATAATAGCCCACAGTCGGCATAAAAGCTATATTTTTTGAAAAATAATGAATTTGATATTTCGTAAGGTGGAGAGGATGTAATACTCTGAAATAAATAAAATAAATTAAAATTATATATATTTGAAAAATAATGAATTTGATATTATTAATTTTTAATAACACTCATTTAGTAAATGTAATATTTTTAAAGTTTATATTGATTTCTAAGAAATTGCATATAATATTTTATGACTTTGTGAGAAAAACATAAGTAATTTATTTATTTTTAACATATTTATTATAAAATATTTTGAAATGAATATTAATATAAAAATTTTATAATTTTAATAATACTTAAGTCATATTTTAAAATTAAATCTTTTGTACATAGTATAATTGTACTTCATCTTATGATTTCACATATTTGAAATGGATAATATTTTTAAATTTTAATGAACTTATCATAACATTTGAAAAAAAAACCATCATATCATAAAAATTACATGTATGAAACACAAGGCTTCTCAAAAAAATGTCATCATGCATGAAAGTCATCTTGCAAAATTTCTTAAATCTTTAATTCATGTAAATATCTCCAAAATTTGTAGGAATTCATGCATGCTTAGTCTCCAGACTTGTTCATTTTTCTTTGTCACTTCTCATATCTCCAAACCAAGGGTGTTTCATGCATAAACTCAACTTCACCTATAAATAAGAGAAAAACATATCTTTTTTTCATGTAAAAAATAATTTTTATGAAGGAAGAATAATGTTGAGATGAGGGAAAAAAGATTACTTAGGATTAGAGTTGTTGAAAAGAAGAAAAAAGCTAGAGAGAGAAAAGAAGAGTGAGAGTAAGGATTCATAATCCATTAGAGTTGTTGTTCATGAAATTCTTCAACAATTATCAAATTTTGTTAGGCAAAATATCTATTATTATCCACATTTTGCTTATATTGATGCAAGTTTTATTTTATGATTTTAAATTTATTTACTTAGGATAAGTATTTAGTGTAATATTTTTCTCTAATTTTTTAGGGAAATAATTATAATTGAAGGAATATAAGAAAGTATATAAATGTATGTTATACCATCATATATATATTCTAAAGACATTCGAATAGTATGTTATATAGAAGAACAATTTTTAAGAAGAAGCATAGCCAAAGTTTAAATTATGTGAAGGAAAAAAAATTTATAAAAATTTAAAAAGAAGCAAATTAGCCAATTTATTTAGTATTTTTCATTGAAAACGTTAAATAGTTTGGCTAATTCAGTGCCAAACTATTTGGTGTTTTTTTATAGAATTAGCCAAAGTTTAGCTAATTCAGTTGAATACTCATATTTTCACTAAGCATCATTAGCAATGTCATTAGTTGATTAATGATGCATTAAAATTTTAAAAATAGGTTAACGAGTGATAAGCTCTCAAATTAAATAATGTTAAGGCGTTTTTAAAGAAAATACTATTTAAATCAGGTAGGTTTTATTTTTAAAGTAAAAAATATTAGGAGCTTATCTTTTTATCTTAAAAATTTATCAATTTTCATTTTTAAAATTATGTAAATTTTGTAATAAATTTGAAATAACTAATAAAGAAAAAATAATTGTCATTATTTAATGAATAATTTATTATATTTTTAACTTAATTAGTATAATCTTATTTTAATATATACTTGCTGTGGACACTGGATTCCTTTGTAAAAATCAGTTAATATGTAGTTAATCTGGGCATTAAATTCCTCTATCAAAAAATCTCATTCAGACAATAGGATCATTATATGATCTTGTTCATCGTACATTAACATGTCATCGTTAACCTAATTTTAAAAATTTTAATGCATTCTTAATTTGCTAATAACATTTCTAATGATGTTTAGTGAAAATATCAGTATTATATAGAATTAGCCAAACTATTTGGTGTATTCAGAATTAGCAAAATAGTTTGGCTAATTTTAGAATTAATCAAACTATTTAATGTTTTAATTAATGAAAGGCACTAAATAATTTGGCTAGTTTGTTTCTTTTTAATTTTTTATAAAATTTTGCTCTTTCACATAATTTAAATTTTGATCATGCTTCTTCTTAAAATTTGTTCAGTATATAATAGATAAATATAAATTTTTTAAATATTAAATACGTAATTATGTAAAAGTTATTGGCATATGTGTAAATCCCCAAAGTATAAACAAGCACCCAGAAAAAAATTTAGGAGCTTGTACTAAACGACCAGTTCACCGAACCGGACGACTCTGAACCAAGCGGTTCAACAAAAACCTGCTCGATCCGATCTCGTGAGCCGTTCGGTGAGAACCGAACCGACGCCGCCGCCGGCTCCACCATTCCACCACCGCGCGCAGCCGTCAAGCTTTCATATAATCCTTGGTACGCCGGCACAATCATTTCCTCTACCTCAGTCTTCACGTCCTCCCTCATCCTCTCATCTTCCACCAGCCTTCCCTCCTGGGCAGCCGCAGCCTCCTCAAACGCCGCCGCCGCCTTTCCCCAACCAAGCGGTCCAAGCCTCACATATCTTTCCGAGTATCGCCTCGCCGTGTCCTCATGCATCTCTGCCCACCTCGCTCCTAAAATAATCTTCAGACCACTTCTCTTCACTTCGTTTACCACATACTGGACATTGTTCGCCAAGAAGAGGTAGGAGAGAGCTACTTCCTTGTAGAACTCCGCCTTGTGATCCAGCTTGCAGAGAACGACGAGCAGCAGCCATGCGATCCTGTCCGATACTGCTGCCGGCACAATTGTCGATGGGCACGGAGCAGAGATCTCCGGCAGCGGCTCCGGCGGGCGGAAGGGGACGCCGGCGTAGACATGGATGAGTGCCGGCACGTGATCAGCGAGGGAGGCGAGGAAGTTCATCGCGTTCCGGGTGAGAGGGTGAACCCCGCCGCCGGGAATAAGGATCCTCGACGATTCCTTCTGAACGGCAACCTCGAACTCCGCGAGCGAATTGCGAGCTGCTTCGGCTAGGGCTTGGAGGGTTTCGAGCGCCTTTACCTTTACCGATGCCGTGGATTCGTAGGAGAAGGTCGATTCGATTTGTGGAAAGAGGTCGGAGAGCGCCTGGTGAAGCTCGAGGATGCGGAAGAGCTTTTCCGGGGAGGGTTTGGTTTTCGCGATGGATTCAGGGAAAGAGAGAAACTGGAGGGCGGCGGCATTTGCAACATCGGCGAAGCAGAACTCGGTCAGATCGAGATCGTCCGAGTCTGAGGAATCGAAGACCTGGCTGCACAGAAGGCGCTCCGCGGCGAAATGGGCGGGGAAGGAGATCCGAGCGGCGGCGAGCCAGGATTTGATCCTGAGGTCGAGGACCGGCCAATCGATCTTATGGAAATTGGAGTAGGGAAGGCGGATGTCAAATCCGAGGAGAAATAGGTCTTCCTCGAGAATCGACTTGCGGAGGACCTTGTAGATCCGGACGCACTCCATGCCATAGCCGTTCGCCATCATTGATTCAGCGATGGAGCGAAGGTCGGCGATGGCGTTAGATGAGAAGAGACCGATTTCATCGTCATCTGAAGATGAGGATGAGGAGGAGAGGGAAACAGAGTCAAGGCGGTGACGATTGGCTGTGAGGATGCGGTGAAACTCCTTCTCGAGGCTGCGCATGGCGGACTGCATTAGGCTTTGTGCGCGAATGAGGGATTGGACGCGGATGGACGAAGGATCGGGGCAATCTGGGGAGAAGTAAAAGAGCATGGCGCGACGGAGGTCGGCGACTGCCCGTAGGAAGCGGGCGGCATCGCCGTGGCCATCCGAGAAGAGGGAGGTGAGCATGGCGTAGTCGGACGAGTCGGAGTCCCATTTGGTAATGATAGACTCGCCAAAGGCGATGTTCTCGTCCATAAGACTTGAAGAGAGACTGTGCTGCGGCGAGGTGCTAGCGTCTCTGTTACTGTTGCTATTACCGCCACCGCCGCCGCCGCCGCCGCCAGCTATGTAGTGGGGGCTGGCGCAGGAGAAGAGTCTTGATAAAATGCCCTTCGCCATTTAGCACGATTTGATCGTATGAAATGGGGGGCATATTTATAAAAGAAGACGGAAGATATAAAACCGAAGCGTAACGAGACTTGGCCCAATCGAGAAAGAGAACAAAACATACAACCCGGCACCAGCGACTTCTTCGGTGCAGGAGGGCTCTATATCTTGTACTATTACTATTCTTTTGGAAATTGCCATTTTGATCCTATATAATATCCTCCTGTAAAATTGGATAAAAAGTACAAAATCAAAGCTTGCCAATTCAAAATCAACACATCATTCTGAATGGGGCGGATCCAGTTATGGGGGATGGGCAAAGACTCTTAGGATTAATAAAATTAAGGCAAAAATATTTTTTTGAGAGGGGGCAAAAATATCTAAAATATTTCAAAATCCTCTCTAAATTTAAAAAAAAAAATTTTGGGCATTTGCCCTGCCTCACTACTATGGGGATCCACTCATGACTATGAAGGTTTCTTACAATTAAATTCATTTAAAATAAAAAAAAGCCATCTACAAATAATATAAAAAATGTTTTATTTATTTATTTATTTTTAAATAACATAAAAAATATTTTTTTTCTAAAAAAAAAACCATTTATTCGAGTAATCAGAGCCATTGCAAAAACATAGAAAAAATACCCAACACATACAACAAGATACGAGGCAATACAATGAGAGGCAAAATAAAAATAATCAGACTCAGGAATGGAAGCCCCCTGCACCAGCCTCGCGATTAGCCACGGACTATCCACAGGTGAAAACCCTACAAAATCCAAACTACCAAGCAATCCAAGCAAAAGTCCAAATCACCTCGGTTGTTAACCAGCCAAGCCAATGAGGGGAAGTTGGGGGCTTCCTCATCATTGTCCACAATGCCGTCAAAAACCACCGCCGAATAGCAAATAGGAAAGAGCTCGTGCATATTTCTTTTTACCTTTATGTTTGCGCTTATTACCACCATTAGAACAACTAAGGTTAGTAAGCTTAATAGGCACAACCTCCTCGCATTCACTAAAATCCTCTTGATAACCCCCCCCCCCCCCCCAAGACAAAGAGAGGGAATCAATCATAATAAGCCAATCATTTTGCACCAAAACAGAGTTCTTGACAGATTTAGCTACATGAGACTTCAATTCACTATTTGACACAACAGTAAAATGCACATTAATAAAAGATGTTGATCCTCCCAGAATAACACTGGTAACAGGAGAAACAACACTACTATGTACCATAGAATTGATAAGAGAAGACATACCATAAACAACCACCACAGGCTCAGCAGGCACAAACTCTCTGAAATTAACCTCCACAGACAAATTTGTCAGGCCAGGCACAGCATCCCCACAAAGAAAAGCTAGCTTTTAGATTAGTATGACAATTCATATCTCCAACCTCACCAAACTGAGGAGCAGAATGAGAAGGTACCAAAGGAGAAACCAATTCCCTCAAAATCACCTCACTCCCCACCACAACCAGCATTCTCGATAGGAACAGATGGGGAGGGAACCAAATTACCAACAACCAAGCCCTCAGCGACCAAAGCCAAAGGACAAGCATCACAGGCAACATCCAAAGTTTTCACAGACTCAACATTCGCTATGTTATTACCTAAGTCAGCAGTCACCTGCACATTAACATCAACCTCTGCCACAGGCAAAACAGGACCCGCATTAACCATATTCACCCCAGGCAGCGCACACGGAGCATAAGTAGATTTAGTAGCAGTATTAAGATGACGATGTAAAACACGGCAATCATCTTTCAAGTGGCCTAAAGAACTACAATGCATACAAAAGTGAGGAATATCATCAAAATTCACTGATTGAATGTAGCCGGAATTAGGCAAACCCACCCAAATTTTATCAGAAAATTTTTTGGTGACATCTAATTCAACAAGGATGTGAGCAACTGAAGGACGGGAACCAGATGCAGTGGTGGTGTTCGATTTGAGCGTTCGGCCGAATAGTGAACCCAACCCAAAGAGAATTCTAGGCGAGAAAAGATGGGGCATAAGATAGGGAAATGAAATCCATATGGGGACAATCGAGGAATGAACCTCAACATCCAAATTTGGGGACCATTTAACCACTTTCATGTAACAGTTATTCAAAAATAAGATCGGTAGAGAAGATTCTACAGTAATCAAAATCATTGACAAGCTTAATCAAAATATTTCTAGGGTTAATAACAGTGACCGAACAATCGCCAATGAGTTTTAAGTTGAAGAAAAACTTACTGAATGACATCAATGGATGGTCGATTGCCAGGAAATTTATCGACCAAAGCAAATTCAAACGGAGCAGCAAGCGATAAAATTTCCTCCTTCGAAATCAACAACGTCGATAAACCACGGTGAGAAGAAATTTGCAAATCAGGAAAAGACACTGAAGAAGAAGAAGGCCCAGACAAGGCCTCTTTAAACGAAAGAGCCAGAGAAGCTTCATTAAAAAAAAAAACCCCCGAGTCACGAAGCCGGGTTGACGCCATTAATGTCGAATAAGGAAAAACTAAACACTCAAAATACCAGGAGACTAGAGAAGAGTGACTTCCCTGAGACAAATCCGGAGGCGGAGACCACCCACGCAGCGATCGTCAAAAATGGGATAAAATCCTAGCAGAGCAAACATTGCGCAGTTATTATACATAATAAATAACATAGAAATATGCCAATACTTTCAGTTAATTTTAGGTTATACTTATGTTTGTTTTTTAAATAGATTAGTAATAAATTTACCTAATTTTATTTAGGAATTATTTCATTTTATATGTTTTTGAAATTAAAATTATATAGCAGAAAATTAAACATCAATGATGTTATGTGTGAAATATTTCAAATGAAAGAAACTATAATTAATGGTTAAAGAAGTTGTCTAGTAATTAATGGTTAAATCACTTATTTATGATTTACTACTTATCATTGAAAACATTTAAAATTTTAAAACTATAAAATAAAAAGTATTGTTCACAAAATTCATGAGGGTCATTCTTTTTTTATTTCAACTATGCATGTGCACTATAAAGAACAAATTTTATAAAGGAGCACGTTAATAACTAAAATTAGTAGGAGCATTGAATCTCAAAAATTTAAATTAGAATGAGATTTGACAATTTCTAAATACATAAAATTATTTAACAATTATGTTATTCTTTTATTAGGAGTTTAGAGCACTTGACTAAATACTAAAATTTAATTATAATTAAATTAATATTTGTATTTCAGTTCTTGATCCTTACTTTTTTAAGTAATACATATCATATTATATTTTTCATTATGCTATAATTTTTATATAAAATATTAGAATTAGTTGATTTGACTTACTTTTTTATATTAATATACTTTGCTAAAAAATATTATCAATAACGCATATTGTCTTATTTCTTTTTGCTATATTGCATTCATGTCATATTCATATTTCATTTCAATATATTTTTTTCAAAAATCATCTTTATCATTGTTAATTACTTCGTTTTCTAAAATAATGACCTAAGTTTTAAATTACTTTAATTCTAAAATAAAGCCCTAAGTTTGACCTATAAATATATTTTTCTATCTACTGCCTCTCTCTGTGAAAATTTCTTCACGTTTTCTCTCATTAAAATTGTGATGAAATCAAATAGCTTGTTTGTCGTGAGTTACCCCTTCAATGTTTGATCAACATGTCGTCAAATATTGGTGTAAAAGCTTCTCCTTTCGAAAGGAAACTCTTCATAGCACTTATCTTGGAACTTTATCATATGCTTTTTCTAAATCAATAAATATTATATGTAGATCCTCCTTATTCTATCTATATTTCTCCATCAAACCTCTCAATAAATGGATGACTTCCATAGTTGACCTACACGACATGAATCCAATTTGATTTTGAGAAACATTAGTATCACACCGCAACCTAGGCTTCATAACTCGCTGCCATAGTTTTAAAGTATGGCACATTAACTTTATTCCTCTATAATTCGCACACTCTTGAGCATCATCTTTATTTTTAAAAATAGAAATTAACACACTCAATATCTACTGATCTGACATCTTTTTAGTCTTCAAAATAATATTAAAAGGTTTGTAAGGAGTAATGATTTACATAAGTGGATTTACACAAAAAAAATCCTATTTGAGCATGGACACATATTACAACGGAAGAGAAATTAGATGTCAGAAACAACTCTACGTTCATAGGCAAATTAAATGCAAACATGCCAGCTGTACCGAACCGCGGTACCGATCAGTACCGAGCCGCGATACCAGCAAAGGGCGACATGAAGCATTCTGGTTGATCTCTGGACAACATTCGGCATACGCACATAATAATTAATCACAACGAAATCACATAAAAAAACCACTACTTATTCACATGTGATTTTAGCTAGTTGTATCATTTACTTATAATGTATTTTTTTTATTTTTTTTATTGACATCCTATGGTAGACTTGAATTTCTAGAGAAAAAATGGTATGGAAAATTTTAAATTAACTTATAGGATTAATTGGCTTATAATAAATTATACTTTTTAAAAATATAATAACTTTAGATGAGTTAAAAAAAGATAAGTTTAACAACTATGGGTATAGAAATCAAGATAAAAGACAAAAGCATCGATATGAAAGCATAGAATTAGCTGTATTGTATTGTTATTTACTACTGATATTCGCGTCCAATAAAAAAATATATATAAAATGATGCTTCTTCCGTTTTCTTCTTTTTCAGGCAAATTTTATATTTACATATTTTGAATGAGCGAAGCATATCTTATAATAAAAAACATAAGAAAATAATTTATAAGCAAAGTGGTGACAACTGAACTCTTTGTATGTTTTCATAAGATATATTTATTTTCTCAAGTTCAAATATACTTTTTATATATTTATTATATATTTTTTAATATTGTGCTGCTGTCATATTTTATCAAATTAAATTAAATTATATATATATATATATATATATATATATATATATATATATATATATATATATATATAATTTATTTCTACTTCTTATTGCTTTGCTTTTCAGGTTGTAACTATCATTTAATTTTTCTTCGGGCACCTAGCCTTGAATGAAGCCTGCAACCAAAGAGTTTTGTTGATGGATGGAGGTTTAGGGTTTGTTTGGGACAGCTTTCTTAATGTCTTCTAAAGCAGTGTTTTAGTTAAGAAAATATTTATACTAAAAAGTTATTTTAGCAAGCAATGAGAAAGCTGACCCAAACGATTCATTAAGCTTTATTTGGGGTACCTTTCTTACTGCTTCTTAAAATATTTTTTAATGCAAATTCTAATTTTTATACTAAAAAACTATTTTCAGAAGCAGTAAGAATGCCGTCCTAAACAAAATTTTAGAATTTAATGAAGCAACATTTTACAATCATATATGTTAGAATATGGTAGTACTAAAGTAAACAATTATTTGTTAGAATGGGGTAGATAGAAAATTACAATTCTCTACATAAGTCCGGCGCACGTGTTTGATATTACATACCCCATTTAACATGAAGTTTCAATGCATCATAAAATTGAAGTAAGAGTTATGAGAACAAGTTGCACGAAAATTACAAAACCAATATTTTTTGGGGAGGGTCAGCAATTTAGGTAGCTCTCCTCAAAAATATTTTTAAAGATTATTAAGAACCTCTATATCTTAACTAATATATTTATTTACTAATTTATTATAATTTAATATATCTTAATTTATATATTTTATAATTAAACGAAATTCCTAATATATCAATTTAAATCATTCCATCAACTCATAGTAATATCACAACAATATTTTACCAAACAACTATGACACTTTTGGCACTATAGTCATTTGTAATATTAGACAACATAACATAACATAACACAAAACAACATTATATACTCTTTTATTGGTAGTCCATCCCACTAAGGCACTATAAGTTCCTTACTTTCTTGTTTGATCTTTTATTATCCTTCTTTTAATATTTAAAAAGTTATGCGAAGGCTAAAATTTTTATCCTTTAAAACTATAATGAAAATATTTTCCTATGTCGTTGGTGACGGGTGAGTAAGATTTCGTTTGGGATGGCTTTTATACTACTTTCTTAAGCAGTTTTTTAGAACAAAAGTTAAAATTTTCGTACTTTTGTAGGGATGGGTGGGAAATGGAAGAGATGCTTCATCTTTGAGTATTTTGATCCTCATGATGGAGGAGCTGAGAAATTAGATAATTCTTCTCCAAGTTCTATGTCAAAACGTTATGCCCCTAGAAGTGATGAACAAATAAATAAGAACTTTAAGACTTGAGTAGATATTGATTGAAACTGGTTATTGGATGGCTCCATGATTTGTGTTAGATGTGATCTATGGACAATCACATATTGGTTGATGACTCAATATTATTGCTTGATTGTTGACCCCTACACATCAAAACACAAGAAAAGAGGCAAAATTAATGAATTAAGTGGTGCGCGCGTGTTGGAGCGGTACGTCACTTGAAGGGTCAAACAACATCGGATTGCAAAACGGATAGTGTCGTTGCGATTGGAGTGTCAAATTTGCACAAGTGGGAACGCATTGCGGACAAATCGAGAGAAAGTAGTCGAAATTGATGACTAACACCTGAAATTAACACGCAACGTTGCCCAAACGACGTCCGATCATAAAACCGATTGCGGCGTTGCTTTCGAAGTATCGTTAATACAAAAAAATGACTATAAATTCATTCAATTGACGTCAAGTGAGGAGATCGGCGCAAATCCTGATGCATTGACCCATAAATCGAGGAAATTGAAGCGTGACGTTGCTCAAACGACATCTGATCTCAAAACGGACTGTGTCGTTGCGTTCGGAATGCCAACAATACCTATAATGGTTAATACAAAAAAATGACTTCACTCACCTGCTATTAGCTCTCACCCACCTACTCGTGCAATCCATCAAGCAATATCGTTTTCCTCTCGCTCTTCATCACACTGCACCTGTACCAGACATTTCTTTAACAGCCCATTACAAACTCCCACTACACCACCTACCCCAATCCGCCAAAACGGCCCATCATTCCTAACCTCACAGGCGTACTAAAAGCCCAACAACAACTTACGTAACCCAAAGCCCACCAACACCTAAGCCCATCTACATACCAATTAATCAATTATTCCCCACAACCCAACTTCAACCCATTCCTCCAAACATCCACTTCAATCATAAATCCACCAAGTCATCCCACTAAGCTCAAGCCCACTCCAAACACTTACAACTCAAATCTCTCCAAAAGCCCACACTCCTTAACCAAATCCCTCATAAAATCCCCACACAGTAAGTTATTTCATCTTATTCTATTTTATTTTTATTTTGTTTTATTTGTATTCATTTTTTTTAGCATTAGTTGTTATTAATACTTAATGTGTTAGCTAATGTTGCGTGTTTATAATTTAAAAAAAAAAAAAAGGTGAGGAGAAAAATTCAGGAAAAAAATGAAAAAATGAAAAAAAAAATGAAAAGAGAAAATTGACAAAAAAGAAGGTGAACATTTTGTAAATCTTCTTCATTGCCGTTTCGACACAACCGTCGGCATCGCCCGCAAGGTATAATGGTCCAAATCCAGCCCTCGGCACTTGTGACCTGCAAGGAAACCACTTATACATGCTCTTGGTAGCATAACGATGATAGTTTTAAGTACTCATAGAATAACTTTTCACACCAATGTAAATATTTATAAATATATGTCATATATGATGTACTAAAATGCCCCTGCAATGAACTATTGAATAAAAGAAATTGAGTTTTTTAATATAAAGTTATAAAACTAATATTAGATTTCTTAAATATTTAATAAAATTTTAAATTTAATTTCAAAAATATACTAATAACTTATATTTAAAAATAATAGTAATTGAATAATAATTTAATAAAAAAATAATAATATTTATAACTTTATATTAAAGTTTAAAAGTTCTTAATATAAAGTTATATAATAGATTTTAAAAAGTTAATACATTAATGTTCCTTTTTAATTAAGCTTCAAATTCTTAGGAAATCAAATATGGAAATAAAATTAAGAATTTATTCTTAATAGAAGCCTTAACTTTAAAATCTGGTTTCTTAAGAAACCGGTTTAAGAAGTTCCGGTTTCTTAAGAAACTGGAATTTTTTAATCTAGTTTCTTAAGTAACCGTAATTTCAAGTTCCGATTTCTATTGAAATCAAAAAATTAAGTTCCTTATTTTCATCTTCTTAAATTTTCCTTCTTTTTATAAAATGTTCACTTTCTGTGAACAATTTATACCGCAAATCTGGAAGATACTTTATTCTAAATAATCTTATATTTATTGAACCATCCACATATGTTGGGTTCAAAAGTTAATATATAAAATATTAGAAATTTCGGAATATATTTTTATAAGTTTAGAGAAAATATAATCTGTTTATTGAATTCCCTTAATTAGAGATGCAACTTTACACCACAAGCAAACTACTCAGCTGATCTTGAAGCACAGTTTTTGTATGTTCATTATTTATGTCATCATGCTTACAAAATAGAAACAAAATAAATGGTTATCGCCCATCACTGCCATCAAACCCGACTGCCACCACGGCCAGCCTCCATGGCCCACCACCACACTGGACATGGTCACCCCCGCCGACAGCCACCATCAAAACCAATTGCAACCACCGTCAACCTCCACCGTCTGCTGCCACCATCACCAGCAATTGTCGCCGGTCACCGCAGTTAGCCACCACTACTGCCCACCACCACTATTGATCACCCTATCTTTGAACTTTTCATTGCATTTCTTTTACTTTTAAGAAAAAAAAAAAAAAATTAATTTCCTACATTTCTTTACACTCATCTAAAAATTTTCAAAGTATAATACAATGCATTATTTTTACACTACTGTTCTTATCTTTTCCTTCATTCATTTTAGTTGGAGTTGCGAGCATCGTAGTTTTTTATTCTTCTTTTAATCCAGTTTAAAAGATAAATAAACTTTTTTATATGCTTATTGGTTTTCATGACAGGTGCTCTAATATGAAGCATTCAATATAGAGTTCGAAAGTTGTCTATCAAAATATTGATCAATTTATGAGTTCGGCATGAAATTTGATTGTGTTGATCAATCGGATTGTTATATTGTCTCGAATCTCAATTCAAATCATCATGCTGGTTGGGGGATGTGTGGGGTTTACCCCATGCTTGGGTCCACGTGCTTTGCACTAGATTTTTATTTGGTACAACGTCTTGACGCTATATACCCCAGCACTCCGGCTCTGTGTTCTCAAGCACCCAGTGTGATCGACAGAGAGCAGAGTGCCACAACGCTATAGATTCGATGCCGCAATGCTATGTGACGCCGCAGCGCTGTGGATTTAAGCGCCACAACATTATGATGATAAAAGCTTAAGCAACGTACATAGCGCTCCAAATTAGCACCACAGCATTGCGAGGCAAACTGGACAAATTTCTTTCTCGTTTTTCTGAAGGGTTGCGTCCCTTAATGGTATTAACTTGACTTTCTCTTGTATTTTGAGTATGAGAACGATATAAGAGCAGAGAAGCAAGAAAAGTGAGAGAGAAGAAAAATCTGTACTTATTCCTTCCAATTTTTATAGTGAATTTTTCAGTGTGGTGTAGCTTCGTGAGTTTTTTCAAATTTAGGATTTTTGCACGCTAAATCTAAATCTTAGCGTCCTTTATTTTCCGCTGCTTTTACTTTCTTATTTGTTATCATCTCGTGGTTTACTTCATCCCTAACACAATTAATTGGAAAATTGAAAATTCTAAGAGGGAAACAAATAAAGGGCGAGGATTATTGATTGATGATTAAACATTCTAAAGGAAAAAAAAAACTGTCGTTAAGTAAATGTTTTGTTCATTAAATGACAATATCGTGCCCAATAGTGATGTAAATCTAGAGTTGTCCAAGTGAGAAGAATGCCTGCATACTATGAATCTATCATATGTGCTGTAAGCCTGTAACCTGCTTCGACGGCTCTTTCCAGTAATGTCCATGTTTTTCACAAGTGTAGTAACCTCAGAGTTACAGGCAAGAAGTTTTTTATTTATCTTATACATGTGAACAGTATGTCCTATAATTGACTACTGCCTATTCAACCTTAGAAAAAAAATAGGCATATATATATATAAGGCGGCTTTATAGTGAGCTTTGCAATAAATGAACAGCATAAAATAAAATCTTGGGGATGAATTACTCTTTTTTTAATATAATCAAAAAAAAAAAAAATTCATCATTATATATTTGCAAGTTGACAATAATAATATAGAGAGTTCTCTATCTCAGTCATGCTGATAGGAGAAATTATTAGGTGCAGAGTGCGGGCGGGATCGAGAACCCAGCGGTATCGAGTGGAGGTATCGAGCTAGATACCTACCAATGAGGAGACGTGATATATTTTTATTGGTCTCCGGACGCACTCCCCAGTCCGCGCCTAATAATTTCTCTGCTGATAGGGGTGTATACTAATCAAATATTTGTCTAATTGAGCTAAGTTTTTACTGAATTTGAGCTTGACTCGAGCTTGTTTACTATGTACTCGTTATAAAATCTATAGGCTTGAGCTCGTTTGAAAAGCTCGAGTTTGACTCAATTCTTGAGCTCGATTTTTAAATTTTAAAATTAAATTTAATAATTTTTATTTTTAATATAATTTTTAAATATTAAAATATATTATGAAAATCTAATTTAAATTAATTTTAAATATATTTTAAGTTAATCCGGCGGCATAACAAGCTTTTGAGTCGAGCCATGTTAAGCTCGAGCTCGAGCTCGTTTAATAAATGAGCACAAGTATAAACTCGAGCTCAAATTTGTGGCTCAATAAACTCGACTCGCGAGCTCGTTAATGAGTTGAGTTCAACTCACTTACACCACTATGCCGAATTATCATTTATAACATTTTTATTATCAAGTAATCTCAATGTTTATCCATTTTCTTTTCCCTTCAATAGCTTGACAAAATCTTCTATATTTTATCTTATCTAATTTACTACAATTTTTATATTGTATGTTATGACAGTTCAATATTCTGAGATTTCTCAACTCCCTTGTAGCTGAAGACATATGTGTAGGGCATGAAACTCCTGATAAAAAAGGTTTGAAATTGTCATTTAGAGCCTATGTATTCATATATTTAAGATTGCACGTATGTAATACACACGTGTGCATATAGATCTGATGAGATGAATCTAGCTCTTCTTCTTGCTTGTACTTGCAAGGCTCTCTTCTCTTGTAATAGCAAGTTGTTGAAGATATTAAAGATCTTATATTCATCTGTAACAAGTTCATGAACTCATGTACAGTTATTCAACGTGTTCTATGATGTCATCTAATGACTTTTTGGCTTCATTTGAGACTGTTTTTTTATGCTTCTTAAAACAATTTTTTAGTGCAAAATTTTAAATTTTGTATGAAAAAACTACTTTATAAGAAGCAATTAAAAAGTCGTTCCAAACGAAATCTTTGAATTAAAAATACCGTTAAGATGAAGATGATCAGAGGGGATCACGCGGAGACTAAGATTTTCGATAATGACTCTCAAATTGAACAATTTGCAATAACTTCAAAGAAAGCTGCTTGAAACCAACCTCTAAGACTGAAGCAGATTGATTTAAATGTGAAGAAAAAGACTGGAAAGAGTTTGGTTATTCCATTTATGTCGAAAATAAAATAACATGTGATTGTTATGTGGTAGTTAGGAATAGCTATAAGTTGCACATTTTTTTCTACGTTATTATGTAAATAACCTTCTAAAAATGCTTTAGCATTGTCAATTTCCTAATTTGTTTGTTGCAATGATTAGGTGATTAGATTTAATGTCCAATTGTTCAATGATCTTTTTCTTCCATTTGACTTAAATTAAGGAGGATGAATACAAAAGTCCAAAAAAATCTAATATTTTTGCCAAATTATAGTAATAAAGATATTAATATTCTATATATATGGTTATAAAGGCATGAATTTCTATAATAGAGATATTTGTTATCTTATTTTACCTTACAATTCCTTCTTTTGCCTCATATATACACAACAACAAGTGAACAAAAAAGAATGAAGGTCACACACCATTTTCTTACTTCAAAGTTAATTTTGGTCCCTTATTAATGATCAAACACTTTTCTACACAAAAATTATGTCTATAAATAAAGTTTAATCTATAATTAATAAAAAAAGTTCTTACAACAACATCAAATCTTTGTCCCACTACGTGTGGTCAGCTACATGAATCCTTTTTCTCTATTGTGTCATGTTAAAAGTCAAATTCTCGTTTAAATCTAATAAAGAAAGATCATTTCTAATATTTTCTATCCAAGTTTTTTAGGTCTATATCTACCCTTCTTAACATAAGTCAAATCTAATATCTCTATTTTCCTAATCGGGTCATCGAAAGGCCTTCGTTTTATGTGACCAAACCATCTAAGACAACTCTCTCTAATATTATCTTGCACTGGAGCCACTCCAACCTTTTCACGTATAACCAAACACAAGAGTATGCTCGGTTATGTGAAGTAATCATCATTATTAGATTCAACTTATAAAATTTTCTCAATCATGATTAAATAATAACTATTTATTAAAATCACCAATCATATAAAAACTCGATACTAATAGAATAATTTTGCTTTAACAACTTAATATTCTCACAAAAACATATCGTTCATCTACTTAGCGTGAAAATAAACTTTGATTAATAAAGATTAAGATGCAATATGATCTAAGAATGACACTGCAAAATCACACTCAATATTTGAATTTAATACATATAGAAGTAGGTCATTCCTTTTAATTTTTAATCCATCAACTATGATATGAATACATAATCTTTCTTATATTGCCCTTATCTCGTACATATTGTAGCTGGCCAAACAAACATTTAATAGAATCATTGATAGACATCCAATAAATTAACACAGAAATCAACATAAAAAATTCAAATGGTATGTTTTAATATTCATGAATAATCATGAAGTAGTGAAAACAGCCTGTTTTCGAGCACTTTCTAGCTTTAATTCACTTGATTATTCATTCATCTTAAGAAAAAAACAAATATGAGAGCAGCTTTCGTCATTTGAACTGGTTTAAGAAAAAAATTCATGACCACTTGCTCGGAGGAAAGCTCCATTGATCTTTCTGTGTAGTTAAATTAACATGAAGATAAAACAAAATGAGTATGCTTGTTTGTCCAGTAGCTTATTCTTTTCTCATAAAAACTTGAAATATTATTCTATAATAACAATTAAATACTTAATTAAAATTTCTCTCTCTTTTGTCAGTCACTCTCTTGATAATGAAGGTGGGTGACCAATTAACCCTTTTGTCTTATCTATGAACATACTCTGATGATTGGAAAATCAACTTTCTTATAGAATATCTGATGTATGGATATATCTTTGATATATCATCAAAAATTTATCTTGATCATGCACGAATCTCAAAGTAAAATTAAATTGTAAGCTTTCGAAATTAAATCTTAGATCATCCGAACTTCGATTACAACAAACTTATAGTCAAACAGAACGTTTCGAAAAAATGAACCCAACGACACCAAAACCAGCAAGATCCAAGCCCAAATGAGCCCAAATCAAGTGTCCAAAGTATATTTGAATTTTTCAAAGCTTAATTTGGAATACCAAACAAACTTTAAATGTGTGAGATCTCGTTCCCTTACTGTTCCTCTCTGAATTGGATTTTCCTCCCAGGATCGGCCGGGACGATATTGAGATCGTCCAGGCCGATCAGTGCATTGAAAACGGCTGATTTTTGGAGTGTTTTCTGGAATGATTTCTGGACTGGATCGTCCAGGCCGATTTTGGATCGTCCTGGGATGATCAGATACGACAAGAATCCAGAGAGCAAAATCGAAATTATCGGCCTGAGGAATCGTCCGGGCCGATTGGATTTTGTTCTGATCGGCCAAGACGATGTGGCGATCGGCTGGGCCGATCAGACTAATGATATAAGGAAATCAGCTCGTTTTGAGGAGAGAGAAAATCATTTTATAAAACGAAAATATCTGAGGAGAGAGAAAGAGAAAGGAAAAGAGAAGAAAGCTTGGATTTCGGAGGCCGCGGAGCGCTTTTCGTCCGTCGCCACTGTTGAAAGAATTGAAGATCTCGCGGTAAGGACTCCGAATTCTATTTCTGTTTTCAGAGATATTGATTTTTGATCGAGTTGTGCAATGTTTTGTGTTTTCGTAGTCGAATTTCGAACCCGATTTTATATTGACACAACTTTCACCGCACAACTTTTAGAATGTTATAGATATGAATATTGTACACGATTTGAGTATTTTCTACAATGATTTTACCGGTCAGAATTGGTTCTACGCGATTTTAATTGAATAGAAAAATATCAGGATGTTATTTGATATGGATTCAGTAGAATAATAGCCTTATATTGTTGTCGTGAACATTCTATTGTAATTTGGTGAATTGTGATTTTGTAGGTTTTTTGTGTAAATTTGATAGACTGCCGTTACGCTGCCGAAATTTCGTACGATTTCCGATTTTTCTGAGATTGATGAATTGAATAGATATGTATATGAATGTTGATATGATTGCTCTAGATTGTTCTTATATTGCCTATTGAATTGACTATTGAATTGATTATTGATTGATTATTGATACTAGAACACAAGTGGAACCTGGTTGAACGTTGGTTGGAGATTGAATTGACTTGTACAGGATGGTGGGCCGACGGGCTTTCCTTTAAACATTGATTATGGATATATGGATGGGAGTCATAAGGAGTTCTTATAGATATGCCGACGGGCGGCCGACGGGCAATAGAGTGACGACTCTTTTTATTGAAACCAACGTATGGATATCTACAACAGCAATATGGATTCTACAACAGCAACATAGCCAGTTGATTGTACTTGTTCAGTATTATTGTATTGAATGCATGTTTACTGTATTAACATACGGATTTACTGCTTTATCGATTTCTGCTTTATTGATTTGATTGGATTGACGAATTTTCTTTTACTGTACGGTTTCATTGATTGATCGCTGAGCATTGATACTACTGAGCATAGATATTGATATGGATGGATATAGATGTTGTATAGATTCATTGCTATGGACATGGATATTATAGATTTATTGATAGTATTGCCTACAGACTCATTGATACTATTATTTCTGCACTATTTTGAATTACTGCATTGACTCATTGCTAGGATAGATTGATCGTTATTGTATCATTTTTTTTTATTGATTTCATCGAATAGACAGCATTGATTTGAGACGACTGATTTGACGGATTGATTGATTTTCTTCTGTGTACGAATTTCTTCGAGATTGACGTGTATTGATTGAGTTTGGTTTATCGATTTGCCCGCTGCTGCATTGATAGACTTGATTTCATTGACTATTGATTTCCGTATTGCATAGACTCATTGACCATTGACTGTTATGGATTTGATTGACTGACATGCATATTGATAGCAGTACCGTGCTTTGATTTCAGTTATAGGTATTAGGTGACCTGCTAGGCTTTGTAAAGCTCATTATATGTGGTTGATATTTTCAGGTCAGGGCAAGGGGGCAGGAGATAGAGATTGATCCGGATCTACAGGTTTTAGTTCTTTTGATGATTTTGATTCTTTTGTATTCAGGACAGGATAGATTTCAGTTCTGGTGTTCATAGTGTAGTTCTTGAGTATTGTATATGATCTTTTGAGATATGGATCGACTTGTATATGGATGTTTTAGATTATAGACTTTTTTTAGATCGTGATTGATTGACGTTATAGATAGCTCTGGTAAATGGTCGGGTGTATCGAAATTCTTTCCAAGTTAGATCTCGGGGCCTCACAAAATGTGACATGCTTCAGTCAAATTGAAGGGCTCGATGAGACAAATTTAACGAGCCCAAGATCACTGAATTTCGATATCATTAAGGTGTTCAAATGACAAGTAAACGGTCCACAATTAAGGGGATCAATATCGGTCATCCATTCAAGCCACTCCCATTTTGACTTTGATCATTCACATATTTACAGGTCATGCATTCTAAAAAAATATATATAAATTGCCCCCACTCTCGCAGCACATGCAGGCCGGAACAATACACTTCGCCATCTTCAAGTTCAATTTTTTTTACCATGATTGCGTCGAGACGTGCTCCGTCTCGTGGACAGTTGCCCAATCTGTCATAATTATAAAGGCGGAGCTCAAAATACAGGTCTCTATATGCCATTACCGGTTTCGCACTCGATCTGGGAGGACCTCAGCTTAGACTTTGTGTTGGGATTGCCGAGGACCAAACGGGGAAATGATTCCATTATGGTGGTCGTCGATAGATTCTCAAAGATGGTGCATTTTGTCTCATGTAAGAAGACCTCCAATGCCATGAGCATTGCTCATCTTTTTTTAAAGAAATTGTCCGTCTTCATGGGCTACCCTGAAGCCTTACGTCAGACAGCAACGTCAAGTTCATTAGCCACTTCTAGCGCGAGCTCTAGAAGAGATTGAGAATTGATATACACCTCAGCTCGGCATACCATCCACAGTCCGACGGACAGACAGGTGGTTAATCGCACTTTGGGTACTATGTTAAGGTGCTTGGTCCAGGAACATCCGCGACAATGGGAGGAGATATTGAGCAAAGCCGAATTTGCTTACAATTCTATGACGAATCGATCCACAAGTAAAACTCAGTTTAGTATTATTTATACTAAATCAGCTAACATTTCCCTCGACGTTTCTATCCTCCCAAAGTGCAAGTTGTCCGCTGCAGCCACATTTGCAGACAATTACACTGAAATGTTAACTAATATTCACCAACAAATCATCAACTCCAATCAATGCTATAACGAGGCAACGGATGCTCACCGCAGACTTCGTCTGTTCAATGTTGGAGATTTGGTTATGGTATGATTGCGTCGAGAAAGATTTACGCCCGGAACTTACTCCAAATTATCTTGTCGCAAGCTTGGACCCGTACCCATCATTGCCAAAATAAGTGATAATGCGTACACTGTCGCTTTACCTGCTGATTGCAATACTTCACCGACCTTTAATGTGTATATATTTTGGCCTATACACCACTTGATGATGGTATTGTCGCCATTAGCTCTTCAGAGTCGAGCTCTTCTGATCCTAGGGAGGACTGATGTGGAACACTATAGCAACAGAGGCCTTACCGGACAACTTTTCATTTATAATAAACTCTGGCACTAGCCACTAACTTAGTTTCTATTTTTTGTATTATATTACTGATAATTATGCATTATGGCTCAAAATACAAGTCTATATATACCGTTACAGGTTTCATACTCGATCTAGGAGGACCTCAGCTTATACTTTGTGTTGGGATTGCCGAGGACCAAACAGGGAAATGATTCCATTATGGTGGTCGTTGATAGATTCTCAAAGAAGGCGCATTTGTGTCATGTAAGAGGACCTCCAATGCCATGAACATTGCTCATCTTTTTTAAATGAAATTGTCCATCTTCATGGGCTACCCTGAAGCCTTATGTCAGACCGTGACGTTAAGTTTATTAGCCACTTCTGACGTGAGCTCTAAAAGAGATTGAGAATTGATATACGCCTCAGCTCCGCATACCATCCACAGTCCGGTAGACAGACAGAGGTGGTTAATCGCACTTTGGGTACTATGTTAAGGTGCTTGATCCAGGAACATCCGCGACAATGGAAGGAGGTATTGAGCAAAGCCGAATTTGCTTACAATTCTATGATGAATCGATCCACAAGTAAAACTCCATTTAGTATTGTTTATACTAAATAACCTAACATTGCCCTTGACATTTCTATCCTCCCAAAGTGCAAGTTATCCGCTGCAGCCACATTTGCAGACAATTACACTAAAATGTTAACTAATGTTCGCTAACAAATTATCAACTCCAATCAATGCTATAAGGAGGCAGCGGATGCTCACCGCAGACTTCGTCTGTTCAATGTTGGAGATTTGGTTATGATCCGATTGCATCGAGAAAGATTTACACTCGGAACTGACTCCAAATTATCTTGTCGCAAGCTTGGACCCGTACCCATCATTGCCAAAATAAGTGATAATGTGTACACTGTCGCTTTACCTGGTGATTGCAATGCTTCACCGACCTTTAATGTATATATATTTGGGCCTATACACCACTTGATGATGGTATTGTCGCCATTAGCTCTTCAGAGTCGAGCTCTTATGATCCTAGGGAGGACTGATGTGGAACACTATAGCACCGGAGGCCTTACCGAACAATTTTTCATTTATAACAAACTCTGGCACTATCCACCAACTTAGTTTCTATTTTCTGCATTATAGTATTTCTAATACTTTTATTTTGTTATGCTCCGTTTTAGTATACAGCAGAGGGCAAGATACATATTGTAGAATACAAACGAAATGTAGGCAGTTTTACAACTTGAGCAATATTACATAAACTTGAGCTATCTCTCCCTCTGTGTTTTTTTCTCTTGTTCTTGCTAACGATCTTCAAGGTTCCAGTCGCCGATCTTTGCTGCATCATAATAGAATAATGAATTAATGACCAACAAAAAGATATCTAATATGGAATCAACATAAAAAAGACAAAGGATATATTTAAGTTGAATAAATTATAAAAATGTTAATTTATTTTAAGATAAATATCATATATAATTATTCTATATATTAAAATTTCAGAATTTCTATTATATTTATTTTAAAGTAAATTCAATTTTGACTCTTTTTTTCTCATTTGCATTAGCAGGTCCTTTAGATATCTTTATGGGTTAGCCATAACAAAATATGAGCTTAAAGTTGTGTTAATTTTAGCGGCTCGAAAACTAAGCAATGAACCTATGTGATTTTCGTTTCCTAATCTTCGTCCGCATCTTTTTGCTCCCTATATCTTACATGGCTTTGGCTCTCTTTTTAATTAGCCCTTGCGATGTTACAATGCGACTTCAAATGGCTCTCGCCCTTGGGCTACTCGTGTGCTGGTTGAACTGGATATTTTGAAACAATATCCGGATTGTGTGCGGATTGGTCTAAAAAAATTTGGTTATATCCAAAAGGTGATTCTGGTTGATTTTCCTTCTTTTTGTAATCATTGCAAGTCTTTGGGTCATTTTAGAAGGAATATGCTGATATGCAATTGCATTTAGCTAAGGAACCAATTAATTCTCTTAAGCATGTTTCTGTGAAGATGAGAAGCCGGAGACAAGAAAGGAAGAACAGAGAAGGAAAGAGATAGAGTAAAGAATGAAAGCTGTATTCAATATGTCTATCAGCTACTACAGAGCTACTTATATAGAGAGTAAATACAAGATGATCAAGACAGTACATAACGGTAAATGGAGGAGAGCTAATAAGCTCCTAACAGGTGTCTTAACAGTTTCTACTATCGATGTGGAAACCGCTCCTACCCCTCTAGTTGCTTCCAATTCCATGGGGGAAAATGCGATGGATGTTGTTAGGGTGGGTTCCCTTTTAATCCAATCTTCTTTTACTGTTTCTAAAAATGTGGATAAGTCTACTATTTCTTTTCATGTGGGAGAAATTGTGATGGATGATGGTAATACAAGGGTGGAGGATTCTGCTATTGCTCCTGATAATGTGCACACCCCTGTGGTTGTAACTTCTCCTATGACTAATCCGATTGTAGAGCATTGTGATATTAAGTAGGTGGATTTGAATTAAACTTCTAAGGGATGCATTCCTGGTTAGTTGCCTTTGGAATCAAATAAATCGGTTGTGATACATAAGAGTTTGGATGTAAGTGATAATGTGCCTTTTATAAATGTGTCGATTTCACTTGTTTCTGATGATGCCTTAATAGCTCATTTGGGTTTAAAATTAAAGGATTCCTATGTGGATCATTCTGATCGGTTGGCCGAGTGTGATCCAACGGCTAATCGGGGTGTTGGGGAGGATAGTGATGATCCTTGATATGATTTTTCAGGATTTGTATGATTTGAATGTGGGTCGTATTGAGGATGATGATCTTAACAATGTTGTTAGTAAACAAAGCATGCGTAAATAAAAAAACAAGTTTTCTTTTCCTTGATTTGTTTGTTTCTTTCGTTTGTTGTTTGTTGGTCCTATTTGATTTAGGATCATCTTTTGGTTTTGTTTGTTTTTAACTGGTGCGAGTTTAGTGGGCTGGTTGTTTGTTGTGGCGTCTACTTGGCTGGTATGGTTGGCTCGGGGTCGGACAATGATGAGGCATGTTTCTTGCACGCCCTCCTAGATGACCTTGGCTTTATTTGGCAACCTTGGTTGTTGATTCCTTAGTTTTGCTCAACCTATAGTGGCCTTTTTTTGATAATTGAGACTTCTTGCTGCTTGATTCATTGCTTCCAATGGTTGGTCATTGCCTGACAACTAGTTGGCGAACTTTTGCTTATGATTTTGCAGGAGCCTCCTGTCATTTCCTGTGTCCGGCAGGCTTCATGGCCTTCTTCAATTTCTCTAATTTTAGATTTTTTTGGTGATTTTAGCTTTGAAACTTTTAGGTTGTTGTTTGTAATTCCTTTTTTCATTTAATGAAATTTGGGCAAGTTAAAAAAAAAAAAACACCTTCGAAAATTCCATCCGGCACGCTTAGTTGTAACTGTTCTAAAGATATTTATGTAGATATCCACACAAAAGTTTTGTAATCCACATGGTATCAAATTATTGATCTAGCCCACCTCTTTTCAATTATGTCCCCATATATACATCAATTATATTGAAAATAGGAAGATATTCAGCAGCCCATGTGTTTATTTTCCGGAAAAATCTGAGAGAGATTTTTCTCTCTTGTAGAGGAGAAATTATTTTGTGATCGTCCGGAGGCGAATAAAAATACGTCACATCATCTGGTACGCAGCGGTACATAATCGCGGTACATAGAAAACGGGTGATGTGACCCGTTCTGATTCATTTATGGACGACGTTCGTATCGGCACATAATAATTTCACCATGTAGAGGCCCACGGATTGCCATCATATTCACTTTAATAACATAGAGAGAGAGAGAGAGAGAGAGAGAGAGAGAGAGAGAGAGGATGTTTCAAGCTTCAAGTCATATGGAAGGAGAATAATAAGAGAGATAATTGGAATTAACTGGAACGAGAAGCTTATAGAGAAGTAGAAATAAAGACTGATAAAGGAAATATTTAGAAATTAGAAGAAATAAAAGTCGAAAAGTCAATCAATAATTTATCTTGGGAAGTCGTTCTTCCTCATCACTTATGAGTAGTGACTTCATAGATCAAATTAGCCTAGTTGGTACAAGTTCTTCAATCGTAATCATCTGCTTGAGAAGCATTCTCTTGTACACCGATAAATCTCTTTTGACCTAAGATAAAGTACAGTGAATTAACTTTATTTGAATCATGTCGACTTAACTTGAATGTTATGTGTAGAATCTGATTGTGTTGATCGATCGGATTGTTTTGTTACCTCAAACCTCAAGTTTCTCGTGCTCACTATTCGAAATTTTTTTCCTTACAATGCCCCGACACTGTGCACCGCAGCGCCCCGGCACTGTGTACCGTAGCCCGAGCGCCCTAGCACTAAACGACAGAGAGAAGAGCTCTGCAACGATATAGATAGGCAGTGCAGTTGATCGAGACAAAGGTTCAAGTGTCGCATCGCTTCAAACTGGCATTGTAGCACTGCGTGACGGACTTGATGATTTTCTTTCTCATTTTTCTGAAGGGTTGCTTCCCATGGGGTTATTTTACTTGGCTTTCTCTTGTATTTTGAGAGGTTAGGCATTGAGAATAGTGCATATGAGAAGAGAAGCTAGCAAGGAGAGAGTGAGAGAGAAGAGAGAATTGTACTTATTTCTCCCAATTTTTATAGTGGATTTCTTGATGTGGTATGACTCCGTGATTTTTTCCTATTTTGAATTTTTTCACATTAAATTTTGTGTCCTTTATTTTTCCGCTGCTTTTACTTTTTTGCTTGTTTCGTCATTATGATGTTTACTCCTCATCCCAACATCGAATCGACCCGGCTTAACTTAAATTCGATTTTTTGAATATTTAGAAGTACCAACAATGATAAAAATAAGCTTCCGATTAAATATATCGAGAGGCTGATCAAATAAAAGGCAAATTTTAAAAATTAACACGTTAGATTTCAATTTTTGTTGAAGTCGCTTCAAGTAAGATATTTAGAAAAGATCTAACTCATCAGAAAATTGGGCGATTTGCCAAGAATGAATGAATCATGATGGTAGCAAGCATGACTTAGCAAATCACCCTATCTACCGGCGAACTTATCCTTTTTAAATCTGCTCGGCCCGACGATCCTCCCACTAAAATAAAAGCATGACGTTCGCATCCTTAAAATTTGCCTGAACAAACATGACTCATAAACTTGTTACCTTTGGCGTGGGTTTTTCGCGGCCAATGTCATTTAATTTTTCACTAACACGTATTGCATACGTATATGATTGCATGCACTTATGAAGCAACTCTATAAAAGTAATAGAAAATTAAAAAAAAAAAAATCATTCTGTCAAAAATAATATTTTTAAAAAATTTCAGAAATATTGGCAGGTTTTTTTTAAAAATTTATTTAGTCTTTGTATTTACATATATCATATGAAGTATAATTACTTGTGGACGAATAAGGAGGATTCAATCAATGGAGAAATTATTCTGTACGGATTCCAGACGTAGAGTTATGTTCGGATTATGAGTGTACACATATTATGTACAAATATACATAATGTTTACATAATGCATACACTCACATTCCGGATGTAGAGTTTCATCCGGACTACACACAAAATAATATCTTCAATCAAGGATCATCGGATAGCGGTATTGAGCGTCTAGTGATGTGGCGCATTTTTATTGGTCTCATGACACGTTCGGTGTCCCGACACAATAATCACTCCCAACCAAGGACTTTACCCTCATATATTGACTCTATTTTAAATTTTTAATTTTATATATATATGAAAATATTTGTCTCATGTGATGGAAAGGACATTTGATTTTTTTATCATTTTTTTGGGGAAAATAATGCACTCGTTTGACTTTTATCCCCTCTATTTTGTACTCTTTATCAGAGATATTTTGATTTTAAAAATATTTTGAAAAATTATTAATAAAAAATATAAAACAAAAAATATTAATCTAATTTGATACATTAGAAGAATTAAAATTTTAAATTTCCCTGATCCAGCAAATTTTTCCTTAAATAATTGCAATACCAAAAAAAAAAAATTATCCTGCAATTTCTTCGTGTTAAAATCCATTAAAAACATCACCATTGATCTTTTTAACAAATCTGGTAAACCCTAGCGATGATTATGCAGTCTTTTTTAGGTAACTTTAGCTTTTATGTTTTTGCGTTTTAAAACTCTTTTTTCAATCATAATTAAAAAAAAAAAAATTTCCCAAAAAAAAAAATCAAAATAATATTTTAAAGATAAGAATTAAAAAATTGTAAATCATTTATCTGGTAAATGTATATTATTTTTTGCTAGATATTTTGTATAAAAAAAAAAGGTTAAAAAAGCTCTTTGAAATTTGTTTTGATACAATTATCTTAAAGCATTTAAAATTTTTTACTAAAAAAATATTTTACAAAGCAATAAAAAAAAGTTGTCAAAGGAAATTTTAATTTTTCACCTTATGTTTATTATTATTTTTTTAATGACTATTTGGCGTTATTTATTATTTTTTTAGTGACTATTTGGCTTTATGCAATGATTTCATAGACAAGCAGATTACAAAAATAATTAACTTATTTTTCCAAAAAAAAAAAAAATCAACTTTGGCGTCCTCTTGAATTCATATCTGGCCATGCATTTGAATATGACAATTCTTTATCAGGCATAATTGACGTTTTTTTAAAAGGCTAATATTTTAATATTTTTATTGTAATAAACTATTTCATTATTTTTATTATACATTCTCAAAATATCTTTTTTTAACAAAAATTTATAAACTTAATTCAAAATATAACCTAAAAATTTTAATTTTTTTAAAATGATCACAATATAAAATTTTCATGATATTAATTTCAAAATAAATTAAATAATTAAAAATTTAACCCTAATAAAAATTATATGAATATATACTGACATAATTTTTTTCTTAATTTTATACAGCCCAAAAATAATTAGAAGCTATCACGACCGAGTGGTGCACAACGTTTTCCAAGTGCCGTTACAGAACAGAACCTCGAAGCCGCGTTGACTAAGCGCGCTATGAACAGCAAACAGAACTAACATTGAGACCTCCGACGTGGCGCACCGTCACACATACACATCAGCGAACGATCTGATCGTAGACGGTCATAACTGGAGTCCTGAACTCCGGTTGAAAACTTGTGTAGTTCAAGCATTCATCTTCTTTCCATCGTCATCCTATATATAGTCTAATAGCCACCAATGAACATCATCTTCTGTTTCTCCTAATTTCTAAATATTTCCTTATCAATCTTTGTTTCTAATTCTGAATAAGCTTCTCGTTCCAGTTTCCAATTATCTTTCTTATTATTCTCCTTCCATACGGCTTGAAGCTTGAAGCATCCTCTCATGGTTCCTCTCTCTCTCTCTCTCTCTTACGATTTCTATGTTATTATATATATTATTTTCTGAATTTTGATGTTTGTGCAGGAAAAAGGAAATGAAGTTATCAAATATGAAGAGGTAATTAGTTCTTTAGTTTTCATTCTACTTCGTCTTTCTCTTTCTATTTAATTTATAGCTTTAATTTCGGTTTTTTTTGTGTTTTTAATAGGAGTTTATATCTAGTTCGCGAGGTTTAAAGCTGTTCACATGCAGATGGCTACCAGGAAAGGGGGAGTCAAAAGCTTTGATCTTTTTATGCCATGGTGAAAGTCCAATTTTAAATAATAAAATAATAATTTTTAAATCATTTTTCTTTTTTTGGGAATTGGTATTGATATTTCTGTACTTCTTTTTACCTGCTGGAAACATTTCAGGATATGCGATGGAGTGCAGCGTATCTATGAGAGGTAAAGCTTTGAAATTTATAAGCTTCAAATTAATTGTTTATTAGTACAAAATTTGATTTGAAAAAAAAAAAGAATTAATAAAATTGGATATGCAAATATTTCAGAGACTGCAACGAGATTGGTGAAGGCAGGGTTTGCAGTTTATGGGATAGATTATGAAGGACATGGAAAGTCTACAGGATTACAAGGCTATGTGCCGAGCTTCGATGGCCTTGTGGATGATTGTTTGAATCATTTCATGAGCATTTGTGGTAAGAGATTTGTCCTTATTCATGATCTTATTGTCTGTAAAGTTCTTTTGGGTTATCATTTATTGTTTGGATTTTCGGGAAGTTATCTGATTTGCTTTAAAACTTATCCTCATTCTAATTGACCAAGAATTTTAAGCTGTTTGATTGTAAGATTTCGGTTAAATTTTCCCGATTATATTTTGCAGAGGCATAAGTCTCTACCATAAGAGAGATTATTTTGTGCCGACGCCGGACGGGAGAGAACCGTCCGGTTTTTTCTCTGTCTATAGTAAAAACACAGTTACTGTAGCAGCTACGGTTTGACTGCACTTTTACCGTAGACAAAGAAAAAACCTGACGATTCTCTCCATCCGATGTCAGTACAAAATAACTTGAGTTCATATTTTGAGGCTCGAGTTCTCAAAAAATAATGAATAAAAATTTCAGGCTAATGCATCCTAACGTCCTCACCAAGTAAATTGAGTTTTTTTATTTATAAGATGTATAGCTGTTAACCTCTTAAGCACAATAAGGGTCCTACTTAGTTTTTATAAGCTTAAAATATTCCTCATTGACTATTCTGCAAACAAAGAAATTTTTTTATGCCTTATTTGCATTTGAATATTTACTTCATCATCACCCTTTTTTGTAGGTTTGTGCTTCATTTTTATTTATTTTATCTAAAATTTGAAAATCTTTTAAGAAACTTAGAAAACTATCATAAAAATTAATGAAAATATTTAATTAGATCTCAGCTTTTGATACTGAATATTATTTTTTAATTATTTTAGAAATATGTTACAATTTTCTTGCTATTGCTGATAATTTAATTGATCAGAAAAACCTGAAAATCAGAAGAAACAGAGATTTCTGATGGGAGAATCCATGGGAGGAGCTGTGGCTCTAATCCTTCACAGGAAAGCACCGGTTTACTGGAATGGTGCAGTGTTGGTGGCACCAATGTGCAAGGTTGATTATAATTTAATTAAACATTTCTTAATTACTACATAAACATGTATTAAACTATAATTACTCTTTGATTAGCCATTGATTAATTATATTTGTTTATTTATCTTTTTCAGATTGCAGAAGAAATGAAGCCTCATCCTGTGGTCATTAACGTTTTGTCAAAGCTAAGCAAAGTTATACCCACATGGAGGATTATTCCAACTCAGGATATCATTGATGTTGCATTTAAGAATCCAGAGAAAAGAAAAGAGGTGGATATTATCTATTAATTAATTATAATTATAAAAGATTTTTTATATTGCTATTATTAATTAAGTTATTAAAGTTCTAATTATTTCTACTAATCATGACAGATCCGCTCTAATTCCCTTTGTTTTAAGGGAAGACCTAGGCTAAAGACTGCTCACGAGCTTCTCCTGGTTAGCTTAGATATTGAGAAGAACCTCCACCAGGTAAATAAATTCATTTTTCCTTAAGGCTGTTTTCTGCAATTTAAGTAATTATCAAATAAAAATTACGTCAAATATTTTGATGCAAATTATATCATTTTTTTTTTTGGATAAAACCCCATGGAGGGGCATACGGGTTAAAATAGATAGAGATCACACGTCCTTAAAGACTCCAAAGCTCACTAAAATACAACAATTGAAATAAAACCTAAGAGCCTTAGAATCCATCTATAATCAAACAAAAAGACAGCAAAAGGGAGATCAGCTCAATCAGAAACAAACCGTGAAGGAGACAGAGGAAATCTATGCCCAGCAGTCAACCGTCACATTCAGAGCAAAAGTGTCATCCAAATCCGAAGTCCATAGATTCAAAAATCAGGCACCACAATAGCAACCTGCACAAAACAAAAGACTCACACAACCCAAAACCCCAAGGCACCAAAGATGCAAATTATATCATGATTGTCGAATTTATTCTGAGATTAGCATTGTGTTTATCAATTCTTCAAATATAACACAACTACTATACTAATCTTAAAGCACATCTAATAATTTTTAAATCTTATCATATATTAAAATAATTAATGTTTTTCATAATTGACCTATTTCTATAGATTCAAGCATCATTTGGGATAGCTTTAGATCCCAACTTTTCTTGTTTTTAAGAGATCTTTTAACTAAATAGTTACTTTACAAAACATTGAAAAAGCCATCCCAAACTAAGGCTTCGTTTGGGACGCCTTTTTTCTGCTTCTTAAAGCAACTTTCTAGTACAAAAATTTACTAAAAAAATTACTCTAAAAATTAAAAAACTTTACATCTATAACATAAATGACTAGTCTTCCTCTTATAAGTTATTAAAAAATATTTGAAAAAAACAATGTCAAGACATTGAGATACGTATCATATCAAGAGAAATTTTAAAATTATCAAATTGCTTTTAGATTAGTGCTATAAAAATAATTAACATTTAAACTAATTTTAAAACAAATCTAATGTTTTCAAAATAATCATGATATAATTTGAGTCAGCATATCCTAACATAAATTTTCTTCAAATTGCTCCATATATATATATATATATATATATATATATATATATATATATATATATATATATATATATATATGTATATATATATATATTTCGCAACAATTTAAAATTAATTTATGGTTTTAACCAAGCATTTAATATATTTGTGTAAATTTCAGATTTCGTTGCCCTTCTTGATTGTTCATGGCGGTGACGATATCGTCACTGATCCCGGCGTGAGTAAATTGCTCTACGAGTCGGCTTCAAGCGAAGACAAGTCCTTCAAATTGTATCCTGGCATGTGGCACGCCTTAACCTCAGCAGAGCCTCTTGAGAGCATTGATATCGTCTTTTCAGATATTATTTCATGGCTAAATGAAAGGACGATCATAAAGGGCGAAATAGCGGAAATTGAGCAAAAATCAATATATCACAAGAATTATAAAGATTTAGAAGGATATGAGATTAAAGGGTATATAGATTAGGCTGTTGCCTGTTGATCATAAGGCTATGTAGATATATGGTGGATTTTGTAATGGTGAAACAAATTTATAATTACATATCAAACAAAGGTTTATCTTTGTATAGAGGTTTTCGAAATGCCAAGTTATTTTATCAATTCGATCAATGAGATTGTACTATCGGTACTCTAATTTCTGGAGTAATTATATTGATTACGTAATTCATTTTGATTTGTTGGTTGAGAGCTTTGACTACTAATCAAGAGGTCTTGGATTTGAGTCTTGTATATGTGATGTGTGTATGTAGGGGTGTCAATTTCATGTCACAAGTTGGGTTCGGGCCGAACCCAGAACTGACCCGAGTTCAAACGAGTCGACCCTAACCCGACCCAGGTAGGAAATGGGTTGGAAATCCGAACCCGGACCTGACCCGACCGGTTGTCGGGTTGACCCGACCTGACATGGGAAGGCAAGCTCGGACGCGAACGCGGATGCAGGCTCGAACTCAGACTCGGACGCGAGCGGGCTGGCAAGGCCGCGCGGGCGGGTGCTGGTACGAACGCGAGCGGTCAGCCGCGCGGGCAGCCTCGGGTGCTCGGTACCGTGCTGGCAGGCGCGGGCAACTTCGCTGGGAGTGCAGGCAGGGCGTGGGCAAGGGGCGGGCAGCTCCGCGGGCTGCCGAGCATGAGGTGGGCAGATATGCGGGCTTCCGGGCAGACATTTTAAACGGGTTCCTGGGTTGACCCGGCAACCCATCGAGTCAACCCGAACCCGACCCGCTTTTCAAATGGGTTGAATCCGATAACCCAAACCCAACCCATTTGGACAACGGGTCGGGTCTAACCCGAAATTTTCGAGTCGGGTTCGGGTTGGATTTTCATGTCATGTCAAATATTGACACCCCTATGTGTATGAATTTATCTTATTAATCGACATAAATGTCCAAAAAAAGTAATAATATTAATTTATATTTTATTAATTTGACATAGTATCACGCATTTATAGTGTGTTATCTATTTTAAAGTGTTTATCTAAAAGAGCAATTTTTGTGGATGAAATGCCTTGGTGATTGGAATATCATATTTATTCTCACTTATTGAATACTTAATTAAATTCAACTGCAGTGGTGCATTAAAGTCGAAACACCAACTTGTGATCCATAAAAAAAATGCCTCAAAATTAATTGCAAAGACTTTTTGGATTCAGCGAGCTTATCGCAACTAAATGATTGGTTCCAAATATTTGTTATAACATAAAATCACTTTATAGCCTATTTGGGACTACTTTGTTTTTCATGCATCTTATTAATTTGTTCGCTATTACATTCTTATTAATTTCTCACAGTTTTTCTTAAATTTCTGTAGTGGAAAGCTGCTTTCTACAAGCATTTTTTTTTTCAATTAAGTATTTTTTTGTGAATATTTTTTTATTAAAAAAGGAGAAGAAAGATACACAGTAAATAAAATGTTTGTAAGAGAAAGACTACGACTTTCCTAAGACAAAAGGGAAAAGAGTTACAACTTGTAAAGCATCTCAAACCAAACAGCAAACAAATGACAAACAAACAGAAAAATAGAAAACCCCTCAAGTGAGAAGGAGGAGACCTTCATTAGTTTGTATTCCACAATAAAACCCAATATAAACAAATGATAATAGGTCACTTCTTAAATACTTGAGGGGACCGAGTCCCTACCTGTGGAATTTGTAGAAGTCTTCTTCCTCTTCCTAAGGGATGTGACAAAAGCACTTAAAGGCCCAAGTCGGAGGAGCTCTCTATCTAAGCGAGACTTGGACACTCTTGTTTGTTGTTTGCGAAAGTTCACGATTCTATTAGAAGTTTCTTCCAATTGCTGTAACTTCTCGCCCGAGAATTGAAGAGGAGGCTCAGCAGGTTGTTGAGTACCATGGTCTTTAGGAGCCGGTGTGGTAAATTGATCTTTCTTACCTATGGGTTTGCCTTTTCCTCTTCTAGTCACCACGTTCCAAGCACCAAGAGATTTCTCGTCCTCAGGGGTGGGGCAGTGCTGCTCCTTGGTGGTCACAGGAATAGGAGGGGAAGCCCTGCTGGCTGGGGTTTGTGAGGACCAGACAGTGGCATGTCCTGCTTGGGGGGCACGGGGGTTGTCTGAATGTTAGCTAGTGACTCTCGAATTGGGGCAGTTTTCTTAGCAAAGTAGCTACCTACGGTGTGGCCAATCAAGCCACAATGAAAGCAGAAATTGGAAATCACATCATATTCTACTTTTTGGAAAAACCGGCCATGCATCCCATTAATCTAAACTCCTAATTGAAGCTTCTTAGTGAGGTCAATTCTCACGAGCTCGTATGTGAATCCATCCAGAGTGGCTCTCCCAACATGTTGGTGAGGCGAGTGATGTTGTTGGTATCCCAATACAAGAGCGGGAGTTGGGGTAGTTGAATCCAGATCGAAGAATGAAACCCTTGAAGAGAGCTTGGAGAATAATTGCGAGACCACTTATCCATGCCAATAATGTTGCTCGCAATGATCCAAGGTCCACTCATTAAGATCACATCTCTTGCTTCCACGCTTTGAAATAGACAAATGAAGGAATTGGGGGTTGTGGTGAGATAATTTCGAATTCACCAAAATGATACCGCCGTCACTTGAGTTCTGCAAAGAGGTAGGGAAAAGACACTCTCCTCCCAATGATCTTCGCCACAAGGGCTTTCCCAAGCTTTACAATATTGCCTTGGACAGCTGACACCTCTTGCTCCATGGAAATGCCATCCTTGGCAAGGAAAGTCACTTCACTCATCTTGTTCAAGGTGACATATTACACCTTATTCCAAGCAAAGGGGTCATTAGGAACCTCATCCAAAGGTGAAAGAGAGGCTTGCATGGGCTGCTGCTGGTGGCAAAAGGTTTTTTGGTTTTCAGTGGCAAAAACAAAAACACCTGAAGGACATTGTTTGTAGCAACATGATGAATGGAGGAGGGATCTTGAAGATTTCCACACCTACATTTGGGGGCCTCGGGCCTCCTACTAGGGTTGCATTCCATCCCAGAATTAATAGTCCTAATTGAAGAGACATCCACATACGGGACAGACGAGTTCAACGAACACACCTGGGCGAAATCGGGCTGGACAACATAGGGAGTTTTATCCTCTGGGACGGAGCTACGGGATGCAGTTCAGGGTGTCTAGGCAATCCATTGAAGTGTCTAAACACTCTTCGACTGGTTTGTTGCTTGAGTCATGCATTGCAATGTAGTTCACCTCCAACTCGTGAGAATCTGTAAGCTGTTCACATCTAGGAGGATCTTGCGATTGATGGTCATCTTCCATCTCCAAAATCGAGTCAGACTGATCACCCGCTTCCTCCATATCGGCGTTCAAATCTATTTGGACTTCCTCCTCTTCATCATCGTGGTCCGACCCGCTATCACTACTGGAAGCTTGCGACCTATCAGTTCGATCTGGCTGGGCAATTTGACCGAGCTGTTCAAGGCTAGCACGATCAGCTAAGGGAGGTGCTGACTTTCCGATTTAAGAAGTGATCCCGCAAGCTCCCTCATTTGATACCGGACCAAACGGGCTCTGTTGCTGCATCGACTGGCTGACCATCTCCTTGCATTGCCGAATGATGGCCTGGGTTCTCGCAACGACCTCATTCCAAGTCCCTAGTGACTGTGTCTCTCAACTTAGGAGAAGGATGGGAGTTGCTCTCCGGCTTAAACACCGGAGTGTGCTTGGAAGACGCCGCCTCTGCCTCACCGACGGGGGCGATTAGGTGCAAGTAGTTACTATATTGTCGATTTCCCTTCCTGCCTCCTCCCCTACCACCATTGGGAGGAGGTGACCTAGGCCACATCCTCTAGCCATCTTAGAGCCTCTCTCTCTCTCTCTAAAAACATCTAGAGAGAGAAAAAAGGGGAGGGTGATACATACATCAATTAAGTAAAATAACCAACATATTAGGCTTCGTTTGGGACGACTTTTTTGTTGCTTCTTAAAGCCGTTTTTTTGTACAAAAATTAAAAAAATTTATATTAGAAAGCTGCTTTAAGAAGCAACAAGAAAGTCGTCCCAAACGAAACCTTAGTAAAATTAATCAACTTTTAAAAAATCACGATCATTCCAAACAGAACTTTAGTGTCCTGATGTGTAACCAGTTGCATATAATAATAGCTCCCTCTAGATCTAAATGTGACGGATTAGTAACGCTTTTTAACCTCAAAATGATCTCGAAGGCTATATATGCTGACCTTGATCGATCAACTTGCTGCTTCCATTCATGTATTTGGGTCAAACTCATGTTGAGATATCACAATCCATAGCAAAATTTCTAATAATTGCTGCCTCATAGACTCATAGGTTTCTTACATATTTTGTACACCCTAAAAAAAAGTCTGATTCCACCCTTATTCATTATTAATGAATGTTTCAAAGAGTATAATAATTTATAAAATCCTCAAAATATTAATTTTTGTTGATAATAATTGAAATAATTTTTGTCAATATGAAGATCCAAATAGTTTTTTTTTTCATATTTATTGACGGACCTATTTGTAAATATTAATAACAAAAATTCATCTAAAATACTTTGATTTTGAGTCACCTATAATTTGAATTTGACTAATTAATTAAAATAAATTGAAGACTGTCAACTGCAGTTATTTGTTTGTGCTACGAAGCTTCTCAATAAATATTCGGTTGTGCGTTGATCTCAAAAGGTCAAATTGACTACGCCTATTGTCCTCAGCACGGCATTTTTGTCGTCACTCCCAACGGTATGACCGGGTTTTCGTTTAAATTTTTAAACATCATATTTATTGACTTTTATCTATACGGAATACGGATGATCCGTTGGTGGTGCGAGGCTAAAATAGTAATTTCAAAAAAGGAAAAAAAATAAGACTAATAGAAGAGAATAATTCATCGCATAAGAAAATATGTATAAGAGAAGAGAGAAGATTCACATGCATGGGCGAAACCCAATAGGTTCCAGGGGGGGCAACTTCTATTAAAAATGCATGTGCATTTTGGTGCAATGATTAAAATTTTATTAAAAAACATAAAGTGTAGCGTGTTTGTGCATGAGCAATCTTGAGATGAGTGATTTTTTTTTTATAATTACGCCAGCGAAATAAAATCATGAGGCCATTAATACACAATAGGCAATACCTGGATAGTTAAGAATTTGGGCTATTACAAAATGGTATCAGAGCAACACATCAACGAGAAGATGATAATTAAGTGTCAAACATTACAAAGTGTTGCACCATGGAGGCCATCTCTTGAACCCTAGCTATATGGGACAAAGTGCATATGGTAGAAGCCACCACTTTTTGGTGGTTTTGGTCTTTTGTTATTGTTTTCGAGGGTAGCTTTCTGGTGGGTCTTTGTTGGATTGATTTGGTGCCCAGTGGTTTTTGTCTCCTTTCTTGTCGTGCAAGTGCTCTTGCAGTTTCTTTGGTGGCTCCTCCTCTTGTAGATTGGCTGCCTTTATTGTCTCTCTCACATTTTATGGCTTTGTTGTTGACTGCTGCTTCTGGTTCCTGTTTCATTTTCTGTTGTCTTTATTTTTCTTTCAGTTGGTTTAGTTTGTTCTCTTGGCTCTTGGGCTTTACTTTAATAATTATATTTTTTGTGAGCCTTTGGAGCTTTTAAGACTTGTAACCTCCCTTTTTATCAACACGTAAGACCCCTTTTATGGGTTTAAACCCAAAAAAAAAGGTAGGAGCCGCCACTTAATTTGTAGGGGCCACCTCTAAAATTCTATTGCATGGTGGATGATTCTAGGATCACTACAGGAAAATCGCGTTGTACTGGCGGACAAAATTCGTCGGAAAAGGTTCCAAAATTCGTCGAAAATTAAAATTTCATGCGGATTTCCGACGAATTTTTTCGCGACGGTAAAAAGCACGTCGGAAAAGTTATACCGGCGCAAAGTAGGCCGCCGGAAATATTTCCGGCGAATTTCAATTAAGAAAATTTGAGGTGCATTTTATTTCAATTAAGGAAATATTTCCGGCGAATTATCGATAATGATACTGACAATGAAGTTAGTTACTTAAGTGGAGAATATTGTAATTTTTTTTAAGTAAAAAGAAGTTAAACTCTTAAAAATTTGAGGTGCATTTTATGTAATGGTTGATATTTCAATTAAGAAACTTCAAAATTGAGAATGCTTATGCGGGAGCAATCTTAGAATGGGTGATCAAGATGTAGTCCTATTATTAAGTATTAACTATCTACCTGTGGACATTAGACTTCTATAATTGCTATAGAGAAAATCAAGCATTGTTCTTCAGTGTTAACTATTCATTTGTGGATACTTGATTTTTGTAATCCCGGCCTACAAGAAAAATTAGATATTTGTTCTCAAATAAGTTTATCATCTTCAACTACGAGGAAGAGAGAATTTTTTTATCACCTTTTATATAATGGATTTTTCACTTGGGTTAGGCCCTATAAGTTTTTCCTTTTTCAGATTTTTCACTTAAAAAAAAAAATTTGATTTTACTATTTTTATCTTTGCGTGCTGATTTTTTATATTAGATTAAGATATGAAATATACAATTAAGTGATCAAATTTTCTAACATGTAAAATAAGTGATCAAGAAATTCTTGGCCAGTCAGATATTCAATTAATTAAAAGGCATAATAATGATGCAAATTTATGAAAAAATAAAAGATGTAAGACCATGGAATATATAACATAGACATAAAATATCTTATAACATTATAAATTCTAACCCCTTATAATATTTAGGTGATTTATGCCTTCTTTTATATTCAAATTTAAAATATGGATAATCCTTTGAATTTTTTTTTTCATAAATTGATACTGTAAAATAAATTTTAGGCCTCGTTTGGTTCAACAATACCTTTTCATAATTTTCACTTAAAAAAATTTTAGTTTTACTAATTGTGTCTATGCGTGATGAATTTTTATATGTAAGATTGAGATATAAAATACACACTCTATCGACTCAAATTTTCTAACATGCAATATAAGTGATCAAGAAATTCTTGGCCAATCATATATTCAATTAATTAAATAGCATAATAATGATGCAAATTTATGGGAAAAAAAAGATACAACTCTATGAAATATATAACATAGACATGGAATATCTTATAAAATTATAAATTCTAACCCCTTATATATTTTGGTGATTTATTCCTTCTTTTATTTTCAAATTTAAAATTTAGTTAATCCTTTAAAATTTTATATTTTTTTTCATAAAATTGATACTCTAAAATAAAATTTAGATAAGAAAAAGTTACATTCAAGAAAAAAAAAAAATTAATAAGTAAAAATTAGGAAAAAAAATATTTGAACATAACTGTATAAATATTTTAGAGAAGGATTCATATGACAAGCATCAATAAGTCCCCTTTCAAAATTATGCCTTTTCTCTGTCTCGCTTGCGCTCCCGGGGGATGGCTAGGGCTTTTGCCCTAGCCGCTTCGTCTTCTCCGTCTTGCTGCATGTCGTTTCAGGAAAGTTTTTCTCTGCTTTTGTCGTGTGTTTTTTTCTTTCTTGCTGTATGGCGCCTCTTAGGGACCCTGGTTTCTTGGGTCGGTCTTCTTCGCTGTCTTTTAAGGAGGCCCTTGCGGGCTCTTCTTCTTCTCCGTCTGTCTTTCCCGACTTGAAGATTTCTTCTCATCATGGACTGCCTGCATTGTGGATTTTGGAGGCGGAAATTCAAGCTTTGGCTGCTCCTTTCGAATTTGCCCTTGTTGGGAAATTTCCTAGCCGTAGACCGTCCATTGAAGCCATTAGGAGTTTTTTCTTTAAACTCAAACTAATTGGTGAGGTTTCTGTCACTGTTTTAAACCAACGGAATGTTTTGATTAAGCTTTTCAATGACCGGGATTACTGTAGGATATTTGCTCATAGGTCGTATTTTGTGAGTAATTGCTTCATGAAACTAATTAAATGGTCCCCCTCTCTGGATATTGATATTGAGTCTCCGGTCATTCCCATTTGGATTTCGTTTCCAAACCTCCGACCTCATTTGTTTTCCTCTCGTATCTTACATGGGTTGGGTTCTATTTTTGGCAAACCTTTAAAAACTGATAACGCGACTTCCGTTGGATCAAGGCCTTCTGTTGCGCGTGTTTTGGTTGAACTGGATGTGTCCAAAAGCTACCCGGAAAAGATTTGGATTGGATCAGATTGCCTTGGTTATGTACAAAAAGTGGTGTTTGAAGACGTCCCTGAGTATTGTGTGCATTGCTCTGCTTTAGGCCATGCGAAGAATGGTTGTAAAATTTTGAATCCTAACCTTGTGTCTGTGCCTTGTCCTGTGGGTGGTTGTATTCCGGAGGTTAGCCCGTCGAACGGGGTGGTTAATGTTGTCTCTGAGCCCTTGTCGAATGCTTTGCCTGTGTCCGAGCCGAATTCTGTTTTGGGCACGGGGGGAATGTTGATGAGGGTGAGTTGAATTTAAATGCCTCTGAGGTCAATGATTCTGTTCTCCCGTTACAGGATAATATTGGTAGTAGCCCGTTAGTGAATACTTGTGTTGTGGAAATTGAAACTGTCAGTGTAGATCAATTAGTTCTAGAAAAAAAAATTTCCGCTGTGGAAGTGAGTAACTGCATGGTTATGATGGGTGAGGAGGTTAATCGTTCGGATGATTCTTTTGCTTTATCTCCTAATGCCATTCCTTTTGTTCCATCAGCTGTGGTGGGTGTTTGTACTCGTGAAAATGGTATTTTGGTGGCTTCGGAGAATTTGGTGTCGGATGTGTCTTCTGGTGGGATGAATATGTTGAATGCCGTTGGATCACCTGTCATGGGTGTTGTGAACTCAAATGAAGATGAACAAGTTTTAAAGGTTGCTGGTGATGTAGATGTGGTTCCGGCTGGTACTGAAGCGAAATCTCACTCTCTTGGTACAAATGAAGTTATCTCTATCTCAAACAAATTAGTAGAGGTGACTGTTAGTGAAATTGATTCACAAGTGCTGGCTAACCTTGTGGGTAATTCTTCTGGATTGGAGATTAGGAAACAAAGTGATTGGTTGGTTGACTCGTCTGAGGATGATTCGGATTTCGAACAGTTAGAATCCGATCTTGATTATGCGCTTGTGCGTTCGTCTAATATTGCCACTCGCAGAAAGTTTTGGGGGAAAGGTAGACGCAGAAGCAGGGGAAGCCGTTCTGGACAATGATGATGCTCCGTTTTGCTGCTCCCTTGGACGGCCTCCGGGCAACCAGGGATTCGATACTTATCTGTTTATTCTTCAATTACCTGAGTCCAGAACCTCTTGGCTTCGGAGCTGGTACACTTTGAATATGGATTCTGATTGCTGGAATAGACTGTTTGGGTTCTTTACTATTGATGAGTTTGGCATCTCTGGGAAGAGTATATACCAGAGCTATTTCACATAAATCTGTTTCATTTCTGTTGAGTTCTTTAAGTCTTTTACTTGTTTGTTTGTTAAGTTGGCATTGTTTATGGCCATTTAAAAAAAAAAAAAAAATCAATAAGTCCCCTTTGATTTAAGTCTACTAAGGCTTTCGGAACATTACAAATTGGTTTAGTACTTTAGTAGTATGTGTAAAAAGGGGTTGAGCATTTAAGAGATCTTGATACGGTTGTCGAGAAGAAGTTGTTGCATGATGATAATGGGACATTATATGGATGGAATCAAATTAATTAACCTTGGCCTAAAAAAAATATATATATATATTTTAGAGAAGGATTAGATATTTGGATTAAATGGGCATTTTGGCCTCATTTGGTTTCTCAGTATCTTTTGTAAAAAGTTGTTTTAAAAATGGTTATTAAGAGAATGGAGGTTCGTAACATTTAAGCAAATACAAATGAAGTTTTTAAAAAAGAATTTTTACAAAAGTACTACATTCAAACAGCAACAAGAAATTACTTTTAGCATTTTGAAACAGAAAATGAAGAATGGAGAGAACTAGAAAACTCTCTTGCTTTCAACATCATCTCCGACGTCTACCACTAGCAGTCGTCGTTGCCATCTCCAGACTTGTGTCAAGATGTTACTCTATTATTGAGTATTAACTATGTGTCTATGGACAGTAGACTTCTATAATCATTATAGAAGAAATCAAGCACTACTGTTAAGTGTTAACTATTCATCTATGGACATTTGATTTCTATAATTCCTACAAGAAAAATTAGATAATTGTTCTCAAATAATCTCATCCTCTTCAACTTTGAGGAAGAAAGAATTTATGCATCACCTCTTATATAGTGAATTTTTCAATTGGGTTAGGCTATGTATAGTTTTCCCCTTTTCAAGTTTTTCACTTTAAAAAATTTTGGTTTTACTTTTTTTTATTTGTAAGTTTGAGATGTAAAATACACACTCTAGTGAGTCAAAATTTTTAGCATATAATATAAGAGATCAAGAAATTCTTGACTAATTAGATATTCGATTAATTAAATGGCATAATAATGATGCAAATTTATGAAAAAAAAAGATACAACTCTATGAAATATATAACATAGCCATAAAATATCTTATAAAATTATAAATTCTAACCTATTATATATTTAGGTGATTTATGTCTTCTTTTATATTCAAATTTAAAATTTAGTGAATCATTTAATTTTTTTTTTCATTCATAAATTTGACACTCTAAAATAAATTTTAGATAAGACAAAAATACATTAAAGTAGGAAAAAAAAAATAAATAAGAAAAAATAAGGAAAAAAAATATTTGAAGCATAACTGTATAAATATTTTAGACAGGGATTAGATATTTGGAAGGAAGGGCAAATGACAAGCCGACCAAAGCAGAGGAACATTTAGGCCTCGGTATCTTCTGTAAAAGGTAGTTTTAAAAACAGTTATTAAGAGCACAGAGGTTCGGAAGAGATTAGCAAATACAATTAAAGAAGCTATAGAAATTGGTAGAAAAATGAAGTTTTAAAAAAGTATTTTTACAAAAGTACTACATTAAAACTGTAGAAACGAGTGTGCCGGCGTGATATGAGTTCGCCGGACTTGGAGAAGACGAGCTCACAAGAAGACAAAGATAGGAAATGATTTATTTCATTGGATGATTTACATTAGAGTACACATGCCTATAAATAGATGTGATAGGGTAACTTTACACGTGTAAGCGAATGACTTGTTTACAAGAAACTTATTAACAGATTAATACAGATAACTAATTTGATTAGGTGCTAATATTCCCCCTCAAACTTGCGATTCTTCTCTGATCGTCAGCTGGGATCGCAACTGTTTGAACCGAAGAGTAGGAAGAGGTTTAGTGAATATGTCTGCGATCTGATCCACAGTGCTTATAGGAAGCAGACGGATGGTTTTGTTCGAAATATGATCTCGGATGAATCTTTGATCGATCTCAATGTGCTTCGTGCGTGCGTGAAAGACTGGATTGTTCGCCAAGGCTATTGCCGATGTATTGTCACAGTAGATTGCAACCGGAGTATTGTGGAGAATGTCGAAGTCGGCAAGAAGTCGTTTCAACCAGATTGTGTCCGCGGTAGCTGCAGCTAATGCCCTGTATTCAGATTCAGTGGACGATCGAGAGACAGTGTTCTGCTTCTTCACGGTCCAGGAAACCAGAGTGTCGCCTAGAAAAGTGCAAAAACCAGATGTTGATTTCCTGGTTATCGGATCCCCTGCCCAATCTGCGTCCGAGAAGGTGCGAAGGATCATGGAGGATTTTGTAATAGGTAGTCCGAAGTTGATGGTACCGCGGATATACCGAAGAAGGCGCTTTAGGAGATGAAAATGAATGGGTTGAGGATCGTGCATATGCTGAGACAGAGTGTTGGTGGCGTGAGCAATGTCTGGACGCGTGATAGTCAAATACTGAAGTGCTCCTATGATTTTCCTGTAAGTGACAGCATCTGGAATGGTGTTGTCGTGATCGAATTGATTTGGCTGTTTGGTAGAAGATGGATTAGACAAAGAATTGCATTTTTGTAGATTAGTTTGCTGAAGTAGAGATTGAGCGTAAGATTGCTGTGACAGAAAAAACTTATCTGGCGTGGATTGAATAGTAATTCCAAGAAAATGACGAGCTGGGCCAAGTTGTTTCATAGTGAATTTGGAGTGTAAGTTGTGTAGAAGATTGGTGATAGCTTCGTTGTCGTTGCCCGTGATTAGAATATCGTCCACATACACAAGTAGAAACAGCTGAGTGCGTTGCCGACGGTAGACGAGCAGCGAGGGATCTGCCTTGCTATGCTGAAAACCGATATTGATGAGATGAGTGGTGAATGTAGTATACCACTGTCTAGGAGCCTGTTTAAGCCCGTATATGGCTTTCTTGAGACAGCAGACATGGTCTGGTGACATGTTGTCTTCGAAGCCTTTGGGTTGGCGCATAAATACCGTTTCTTCCAGACTGCCATGAAGAAATGCATTCGTGACGTCAAGCTGCTGTACTTGCCATCCGTTGTATAGTGCAACTGTGAAGAGAACCCGTATAGTGGGCAGCTTTGCAACGGGGCTGAAGGTTTCTTCATAATCCAGTCCATGTTCTTGCCTATTGCCTTGTGCGACGAGACGAGCCTTGAATCTTGATACTGTCCCGTCTGAATTAAATTTCTTGCGAAATGTCCATTTGCAACCGAGGATGGATGAATTGGACGGTGGTGTGACTAGATCCCATGTGCCTTGCTGTTGAAGTGCCGCGAACTCCTCTGCCATAGCGTGACGCCATTCAGGATGCTTGATGGCTTCGGAGTAGCTTGTGGGAACTTGTTGTGTTTCCTGTGGAGCAACCTGATGAAGCAGATTTAAACGAGAGATTGGTTTAAGGGAACCTGTTTTGGATTGAGTGGTCATGTGATGTTGTATGGTATGCTGAATAGAAGGCTTATCTTGATTTTGAGCAGAGGGAATTGTAGTATCTCGTTCCCTTACTGTTCCTCTCTGAATTGGATTTCCCTCCCAGAATCGGCCAGGACGAAGTTGAGATCGTCCAGGCCGATCAGTGCATGGAAAACAGCTGATTTCTGGAGTGTTTTCTGGATGATTTCTGGACAGGATCGTCCGGGCCGATCGTGAGATCGTCCAGGCCGATCTGTACTGTAGAAATTATCGGCCAGACAATAGCCCTGGGTGAGGTCCAGGACGATCAGGATTTGGTCTGATCGTCCCGGGACGATGTGAATATCGGCCTGGCCGATCAGTTCACAGATATAAGAAAATCAGCTCGTTTTGAGGAGAGAGAAAATCATTTTATAAAAACGAAAATATCTGAGGAGAGAGAAAGAGAAAAGGAAAAAGAGAAAAGCTGGTTTTCGGAGACCGCGGAGCGCTTTTCGTCCGACGCTGCTGTTGGGAAAAGTGGAGATCTCGTGGTAAGGACTCCGAATCCTATTTCTGTTTTCAAAGAAGTTGAGTTTTGATCGAGTTGTGATCTGTTTTGTGTTTTCGTAGTCGACTTTTCGACATGATTTTGATTTGACACAACTTCCACCGCACAACTTCTAGTATGTTATAGATATGATTATTGTACACGATTTGACTGTATTCTACGAATTTTCTTCCGGTCGGAATTGGTTCTATGCGATTTTAATCGAATAGAAAATTATCAGGATGTTTTCTGACTTGATTTCTATAGAATAAAAGTCTTGCATTGATGTTATAGATATTCTATTGTAATTTGGTAGAATTTGGAAATCGTGTCTTTTTGCAGGATTTTTGTGTAAATTTGACCGACTGCCGTTACGCTGCCCGATTTTCGTATGATTTCCGAATTGTCTGAGATTGATAGATTGAATTGATATGAATATGATTATTGATATGATTGCTTTAATATTGACTATTGAATTGCTTATTGATTGAATTGACTATTGATACTGGAACCCAAGTGGAACCTGGTTGAACGTTGGTGAAGATTGATATTGACCTGTACAGGATGGTGGGCCGACGGGCTTTCCTTTAAACCATTGATCATTGATATAACGATTGGGAGTTATAAGGAGTTTATATGCCGACGGGCGGCCGACGGGCAAAAAGAGTGACGACTCTTATTGATAGACCAACGTACGGACTACAACAGCAACGGATTCTACAACAGCAACATGACCAGTTGATTTTACTTGTCCAGTATATAGTATTGAATTGCATGTTTACTGTATTGATTTACGGATTTATTGCTTTATCGATTCCTGCCTTATTGATTGATCGGATTTACTGTATCGTACGATTTCATTGATTTCATTGATTGATTACCGAGCATTGATTACTGAGCATTGATATGGATATTGATAGATATAGATACTGCATTGATAGCATGGACATGGACATCGTATGGATTCATTGTATTGCCGCCTAGATTTTATAGATTCACTGTTGCTATTGCTTCTACACTGTATTGAACTGCTGCATTTGATTCATTGCTAGTATAGACTGGGCTTTATTGTATTGATTTTATGATTTCATACCGATCGATTTAATTGACCAGATAGTATTGTTTTGATTGATTCGACTTGATACGATTGATTTGACTGATCGACTGATTTCCTACTGTTTATTGATTCTTCTACCGCTGCATTGACTACTGATTTGATTTCTGGATTGCATAGATTCATTGACCATTGACTGATTCAGACTGATAGATTGACATGCATATTGATAGCATCGCCGTGCTTTGATTTCAGTTATAGGTATTAGGTGACCTGCTGGGCTTTGTAAAGCTCATTATATGTGGTTGATATTTTCAGGTCAGGGTTCGGGAGCAGGAGATAGGAGTTGATCCAGATCTTCAGGTTTTAGTTCTTTTGATCGATTGATGATTCTTTTGTACTCAGGACAGGATAGATTTCTCTACTTGTATTGATAGTTTAGTTCCTGAGTATTGTACATGATGTTTTGAGATATGAATCGACTATTATATTGATGTTTTAAAAGTTATAGATGTTTGATAGATCGCTTATTGAAGGTTTTAGATAACTCTGGTAAATTGTTTGGCTATTGATCGACATTCTTTCCACGTTAGATCTTGGGGCGTGACAAGTTTTGGTATCAGAGCAGTGTTATTGGAAGAATGGATTGTTACCAGAGTTGTAGGTTTGGATTGAGAGATTGGGTAGATTGGGTAGCTTTAAGAGCTTCATTGGCATACATCGTTGCATGTGTGTATCATTTGTTTTGAATTGTGCAGGTGAAAAAGATATGGATCCTCCAGCAGAATCCAGTGTACCAAATGAGCAACACAGCGCAGCTCCAATGCCTTCAGAGAGTATGATGCAGTTGGCTACTGCGATTGCACATGTTATGGGGGATGCCCAGAGCAAGATGAGTGGAAGCAAGGAAGAAGAGGTAGACAGACACTTGCAGATGTTCCACAAGCTGAAGCCTCCGTTGTTCAAAGGGGCTGTAGGACCACAGGCTGCTGAGGATTGGATCATGAGGGTGGAAAAGATTTTTGATAGCATGCAGTGTCCGGGGAATAGAAAGGTACCATTGGCAGTGTTCATGTTGGAGAGTGAGGCAGAGAGATGGTGGATCGGACAGCAGAGAGAGAAATTCCAGGGGAAGACAAATGCTGAGATCACCTGGGATGAGTTCACTACAGTATTCAGGATGTGGTTTGTACCACCGTCAGCTCAGCGACAGATGCAGGAAGCTTTCATGAGATTGGAGCAAGGCCGCAAGTCAGTGATGGAGTACGAGGCCGAGTTTACTGCTCTTGCGAGGTATGCTGCTCATCTGATTCCTACGGCCGAGGAAAAATGTTATAGATTCCTGCACGGATTGAACAGAGAGCTGAGGCATCCACTAGTACCTTTCCGGATCCATGAGTTTTCTGAGCTAGTGGAGCGAGCTCGATTGATAGAGATTGATCTGGCGACACCGGTACCGAGGTACGAGGATACCAGAAGGAGGAGAGATGAGGTACGACGGGATGATTCTGGTAGAGATAGAGATAGAGAGAAGAGAAGCAGATATGAGGGTTCGAAGGGATCTGCATTGGGATCTGCGTCACGATCAGCATCGATAGTATCGTCTGGTGGTTCTGGCACGTGCATTCACTGTGGTAGACGACATGCAGGTCGATGCTACCTATTGACGGGACAGTGTTTTCACTGTGGACAGCAAGGACACAGAGCAGCAGATTGTCCTCAGAAAGGACTGGGTGGAAGGACTGATTCTGGCACAGGTACAGGACAGCAGAGGACTGTTGGCTCGAGGGCCTACAGTGAAAGATCAGGAAACCGGATAGATGATAGAGCTGTCAGAGATCAGAGAGAGACAGTTGCGCCACGACCTCCTGCACTTCCTCCAGTGGTGCCACGCATCTACAGTCTACAGAGTTTACAGCATCAGGATCAGCAACGACCAGAAGGTTCTACTGGTAAGATTGATTTGACTAACCGATTGATATTGACATATGAACATTGCATATTGACATTTGATTGATTGCATTGTGTGTTTTGTCTGGATTTCGACGAGTTTTGTTTTGGGATTTGGATTTCGATCGATTTGGTTTGCTTCGTGTTTTGTTTCGTACCTTTAGGGAAATGTCGGGACGACATTTTTCTAAGGTGGGGAGATTGTAGTATCTCGTTCCCTTACTGTTCCTCTCTGAATTGGATTTCCCTCCCAGAATCGGCCAGGACGAAGTTGAGATCGTCCAGGCCGATCAGTGCATGGAAAACAGCTGATTTCTGGAGTGTTTTCTGGATGATTTCTGGACAGGATCGTCCGGGCCGATCGTGAGATCGTCCAGGCCGATCTGTACTGTAGAAATTATCGGCCAGACAATAGCCCTGGGTGAGGTCCAGGACGATCAGGATTTGGTCTGATCGTCCCGGGACGATGTGAATATCGGCCTGGCCGATCAGTTCACAGATATAAGAAAATCAGCTCGTTTTGAGGAGAGAGAAAATCATTTTATAAAAACGAAAATATCTGAGGAGAGAGAAAGAGAAAAGGAAAAAGAGAAAAGCTGGTTTTCGGAGACCGCGGAGCGCTTTTCGTCCGACGCTGCTGTTGGGAAAAGTGGAGATCTCGTGGTAAGGACTCCGAATCCTATTTCTGTTTTCAAAGAAGTTGAGTTTTGATCGAGTTGTGATCTGTTTTGTGTTTTCGTAGTCGACTTTTCGACATGATTTTGATTTGACACAACTTCCACCGCACAACTTCTAGTATGTTATAGATATGATTATTGTACACGATTTGACTGTATTCTACGAATTTTCTTCCGGTCGGAATTGGTTCTATGCGATTTTAATCGAATAGAAAATTATCAGGATGTTTTCTGACTTGATTTCTATAGAATAAAAGTCTTGCATTGATGTTATAGATATTCTATTGTAATTTGGTAGAATTTGGAAATCGTGTCTTTTTGCAGGATTTTTGTGTAAATTTGACCGACTGCCGTTACGCTGCCCGATTTTCGTATGATTTCCGAATTGTCTGAGATTGATAGATTGAATTGATATGAATATGATTATTGATATGATTGCTTTAATATTGACTATTGAATTGCTTATTGATTGAATTGACTATTGATACTGGAACCCAAGTGGAACCTGGTTGAACGTTGGTGAAGATTGATATTGACCTGTACAGGATGGTGGGCCGACGGGCTTTCCTTTAAACCATTGATCATTGATATAACGATTGGGAGTTATAAGGAGTTTATATGCCGACGGGCGGCCGACGGGCAAAAAGAGTGACGACTCTTATTGATAGACCAACGTACGGACTACAACAGCAACGGATTCTACAACAGCAACATGACCAGTTGATTTTACTTGTCCAGTATATAGTATTGAATTGCATGTTTACTGTATTGATTTACGGATTTATTGCTTTATCGATTCCTGCCTTATTGATTGATCGGATTTACTGTATCGTACGATTTCATTGATTTCATTGATTGATTACCGAGCATTGATTACTGAGCATTGATATGGATATTGATAGATATAGATACTGCATTGATAGCATGGACATGGACATCGTATGGATTCATTGTATTGCCGCCTAGATTTTATAGATTCACTGTTGCTATTGCTTCTACACTGTATTGAACTGCTGCATTTGATTCATTGCTAGTATAGACTGGGCTTTATTGTATTGATTTTATGATTTCATACCGATCGATTTAATTGACCAGATAGTATTGTTTTGATTGATTCGACTTGATACGATTGATTTGACTGATCGACTGATTTCCTACTGTTTATTGATTCTTCTACCGCTGCATTGACTACTGATTTGATTTCTGGATTGCATAGATTCATTGACCATTGACTGATTCAGACTGATAGATTGACATGCATATTGATAGCATCGCCGTGCTTTGATTTCAGTTATAGGTATTAGGTGACCTGCTGGGCTTTGTAAAGCTCATTATATGTGGTTGATATTTTCAGGTCAGGGTTCGGGAGCAGGAGATAGGAGTTGATCCAGATCTTCAGGTTTTAGTTCTTTTGATCGATTGATGATTCTTTTGTACTCAGGACAGGATAGATTTCTCTACTTGTATTGATAGTTTAGTTCCTGAGTATTGTACATGATGTTTTGAGATATGAATCGACTATTATATTGATGTTTTAAAAGTTATAGATGTTTGATAGATCGCTTATTGAAGGTTTTAGATAACTCTGGTAAATTGTTTGGCTATTGATCGACATTCTTTCCACGTTAGATCTTGGGGCGTGACAGGAATTCTGGTCGGTGAGTGAGATGTAGTTGTATATTCGAGTAGGGAAGGCAGCGTAGTTGATATGTTGCTGGAGTTGGTCGGAGCAGGACGATGTTCTTCCTGCGCTTTGGAGACCGGTAGAAGAAGTTGGGTGGGCAGAGCTTGCGTTGGTGTCGTAAGAGGTGGAGACTGTTGTTGAAAAGGAAACAAGTTCTCAATAAATTGAACGTGTCTGGAGATAGTTGTTGTGTTGGCTTCTTGATTAAAACACTTATATCCTTTGTGCTTGTCTGAGTAGCCCAAGAACACGCAGGTAGCAGAATTGGGATGAAGTTTGTTAAAGGAATGCGGTGGAAGGAGAGGGAAACAAGCACAGCCGAATGTCCTCATGTGAGCGTAGTCCGGAGAGATGTTGAACATTAGTTGCAGCGGGGAGTGGTTCTGGTTGGTGGGAGAGGGAAATCTGTTGATTAGGTACACTGCTGTATCGACAGCTTCATACCAGTAGTTGAGTGGTATAGAGGCCGTCTGGAGCAAGGTTTTGGTTGTGTCAAGAATGTGGCGATGCTTGCGCTCTGCCACACCATTCTGTTCCGGCGTGTATGGACAAGATACCTGATGATGAATGCCATTGGATCTGAGGTAGGATTGAAATTGATGATTTATATACTCACCTCCGCCGTCGGTGCGGATTGCTTTAACTTTGTGATTCGTTTGTTTTTCAATAAAAGCAATAAACCGAATAAAGTGTTGCACGACATCAGATTTAAAAACTAACGGAAACAACCAACAGTATCGAGAGTAATCGTCAATAATGAGAAGATAATATCGAAATCCGTGGTGGGTGGTGACCGGAGACGGTCCCCACACATCGGAGTGCAAAAGTTGAAGCGGTTTATTAGTTCTATTTGTAGAAAGATCAAATGGCAGTTTGTGACTTTTACACATTTTGCAAGAAACACAATTATAATATTTTCGAGAAATATGAAGACTAGGATGCTTTCTTGAAATGTGCTGTATAATCCTATGGTGAGGATGACCGAGTCTTTGATGCCAGTTTGTCGTTGAAGCCGCTACAGCCGACAGAGCTTGTGTGGAAGTAACAGCTTTCTTTATTGCAATTGGGTATAGACCCTGTTTACATGGACCGGTGAGAAGAACTTTGTTGTTCTGCAAATCCTTAAAAGTGAATCCATTAGGAGTAAAAGTAATAGAGATTTGATTATCAGAAACAAGATTAGATATGGATAGAAGGTTATGAGATATGGAAGGTATATGAAGTAATTTGGATAGAATTAACTTACGATCTGGTGTTGGGAGCAGACCCGTACCCGAGTGAGCGATCGGGATGGATCGACCGTCCCCAACCATCACCTGATCAGAGCCGTGGTAGCATGAACCTTGACTGAGTTGATCGTTCCGATTCGTCATGTGCGCAGACGTGCCTGAATCCAAAAACCAGTCCGTGGACGTGGCCTCTGTTGAAGCAATCAGCGCATTGTTTGTGTCATCGGTGGTTCTTGGTGTAGTGTAATTTGGATCATGACGATGCCAGCACGCATCCGCAGTGTGACCTCTTTTGAGGCAAATCTGACATTGAGTTGAGGATTTCGATCCTTGTTTTGGTGCTGTGCTGGAAAAAGATTGAGTGCGACCTCTGCCCCGACGACCACGACCACGATTTGCGTATAACGCAGTTGTGGGTTCTTGCTGAGTAGCTAAACGCAGAGTGTCCGTTTGAATGTGAATTTCCTCGCTGATTAACATTGCATACAAGTTATCAAGCTTGAGAGGGGTCTGTAGAGTACGGATAGCCGTTTTGAACGATTGATATGCGGGTGGAAGCCCATTCAGAATATGAAGAATAATATCCTCAGTGTCGATTGAGGAGCCAGCCGAGGCAATGTTGTCGACGATCTTCTTTATCTCGGTAAGATAGGTTTGCATAGTCATGTTTTTCATGGTTATGTTGTGTAACTCATTCTTGAGTTGCATGACCTTGGAGCGATTGGATGATTGGAATCGGGTTTGAAGTGCTTCCCAGATTTCGGAAGTGGAATCAAGATGCATAATGTAGGGAATGACCTGAGCTGATATGGTGGAACATATTGCCGCAGCCAAATTTTGATCGGTGAATGTGCGAGCGTCCTCATCTTGATCGTCTTGGTCCTGATGAATAGACGGATCAAGAAAATGTTCGAAGGCATTTGCCTTGAATAGCTTTACGATCTGATTCCTCCATATCGGATAGTTGTCCGGCGATAGTTGGTGGGGAACCAGGGTTTTCAGATGAGACATGATAAATTTGAGAGAAGGGTAGAGAGTGGATTTAGATGTCGCAGTCATCTCGTTGATCGTCTGAGTGGATGACGATGGTTGCGACGGAGACGTCATGATCAGGGCTGGTCGAAGAATCAGCCTGCGACTGATACCATGTAGAAACGAGTGTGCCGGCGTGATATGAGTTCGCCGGACTTGGAGAAGACGAGCTCACAAGAAGACAAAGATAGGAAATGATTTATTTCATTGGATGATTTACATTAGAGTACACATGCCTATAAATAGATGTGATAGGGTAACTTTACACGTGTAAGCGAATGACTTGTTTACAAGAAACTTATTAACAGATTAATACAGATAACTAATTTGATTAGGTGCTAATTAAAACAATAACCAGAAATTACTTTTAGCATTTCGAAACAGAGAAAGCAGTAATTAAGTCGACCCAAACGAGGCCTTAGTTTAAATTTCAAATTATTTATATCAAGAGTTTTTTTACCAATCTAATTATTAATTAATATGAATTGTGATAATTTAATTATGAAATGAGGAGGCATTCATATAGGGCAGTTCAAGATATCAAACTACAATGGTTTAATTAACTACCACACTATCTTCCGAGTTATGCGTCTGCTAGGGTTTGCCCCTTCTTAGGGTTTCTCCCGCCGCTTTCTCTCCGCCGCCTTTGGCAGTCGGAGGGGTCTTTCTATGGCAAAAAATTTTTTGGATCCTGGGTTCCTCGCGGGTAAGCAACCTAAATCTTTTAGGGATGCTTTATCTGGCTCAACTGATGCTAACCTATTTCCGGCCGGATTTTCGCATTTCTTCGAATCGTGGTATGCCCTCTTTATGGTTTTCGGAAGAGGAATTTCTTCATCTTGCTAAGCCTTTTGAGTTTGCTTTGGTTGGGAGATTTCCACTCAAACGCCCCTCTTTGGATTCTATCCGTAATTTTTTTTTCATTTTGAAATTATCGGGAGATTTTTCTGTCACACTTTTGGATCAAGCTAATGTTTTGATTAAGCTTGATAATGATTTGGACTATGCTAGGGTTTTTGCTCACAGATCCTATCAGGTTTTTGGTTATTTCATGAAAGTTATTAAATGGTCCCCTGTTCTTGATCTGTCCGAGAAGTCTCCGATTGTGTCTGTTTGGCTCTCTTTCCCTGGTTTACGCCCTCATCTATTCACTTCTCGTATTCTTTTTGGATTAGGCTCTATTTTTGGTAGACCGATTCACACTGATAATGCTACTGCCTCTGGTTCTAGACCATCCGTAGCTCGTGTTCTTGTTGAAATAGATGTCACCAAAACTTTTCCCGATTCTGTTTGGTTAGGGCTGGAGAAGTTGGGTTATGTCCAAAAAATTGTTTTTGAATGCATGCCTAGTTTTTGCTCTTCTTGTAAAGCTTTAGGTCACAAAAAACTGGTGTGTCCTAAACGTGTATCTAAATCTCCCCCGGCTGACCCTAAAGTTTCGGGAAATTTCACGCATCCTGTATCGACTGTAGCCCCTGTTACTTCTCGTGAATTTGGTATTCCTGTGAATGGTTCTGATGATTCTTTAGCTAAAGATGGTCTTGATTGTGAAATTCCTATTATTAGCAATGTGGTTGTTGCTGAGGACGTATCTCTGCCTGTGGTTGATTGTCGGTCTGTTCCGAATGATCAGGTTGTGGTTTCTTTTAATGGTGTTGGTATAAATGAGGATGAGGTGGTTGTTGGGCTTGAAGGTGATACTGAGTTGGTAAGGGATGGTGGATTGGAACAAGAAGTTATTTGTGCTTTATCTCCTTATGCTCCTCCTTTTTTTCCTCCTTTGCTATTGTCTAATTGCGATGAGGTGGTGCCGGCTGTTGCTGTGGCTGGCTCGGTTGGGGTTTCGCCTATTGATAATTCGCCGGATCTTAATTTACCTGTTGAACCTAAATGTACTAAGGTAGCTAATTCGTTGGTTGATGTTCCTGTTAACGTGGTTGATTCGCATTTTGTTGGGAATTTTTTGGGTGACGGTTCGGGTATGGATGTTCGGAATAATTTGAATTGGCTGGACTCGTCAGAGGGGGAACTAGTTTCTGATTCTGATGATGCTTTTATGCCGTCGTCTGATTTTTGTGGTGGTTCCAATCCTGGCTGTGACTTTACTCTTGTTAATGTAAGACCGGTTTTTGTGGTTGGTTTTCGGGGCAGAGCTCGTGGGCGAGGCAGGGGTCGCCGTCGCCGTTAGCTTATTTCTTTTATTTATCTGTGCTTTTTTCTTTTCTGTGGTGGGTTTATATTCTGATGGTTGTTCGTCGAATTTGGGCAATGATGGTTTGGGGCACGCATCATTGCACCGAGCTTGTGGCAACCATAGCTGAGGGTTCGAGTTTATTCGGGGTGCTTTTGGACGGTCCTGGTGACGTGTTGCTGGTGCTTGTGCCTCAATCGCCTACTGAGCCCGCTTTTTATTGTTTTTTTCCTTTTTCTTTTTTTCCTCATCTCTATTTCTTTGTACTGTTTTCTTTTTTGATTATTAATATATTGTTCTGTTTAAAATATATATATATATATATATATATATATATATGTTCATCCAAAAATATATTGGTTCATGAGAGAAATGAATTTAGTAGTCAACTTAGGCTTTATTTGGAATAATTTTTTATCATTATTTTTTAATACTTCAAAAAATTTATTAAAAATTATTTTAGAAAGTAATAAAAAAATAATATTCTAGTATAAAAATTAAAAATTTTTGTACTAAGTATTATTTTAAAAAATAGAAAGAGAGCTGTCCCAAAAGAAACATGAGTCTTCATTTGAGACAGCTTTAATACTTCTTTCTAATATCAAATTTTTTTAATAAATTAAAAATTTTTTATACTAAAAAAATATTTTTAAAAAAATAAGAAAACTCTCCCAAAAATAAAAACCTTAAATTAATCGAGAAATTGATTCTTGCTTTAGCAAAGTCGAATTGGATGATTCGGTCCGATTTTCTAACAGTAAAAAATTATAATGTTATTAAATAATTATTTTAATAATTCACATTTCTGTTCGTTTTAAGTTTCAATGTACTTTCTATCCTTCACGGTGGTGATAATATCGTTACTGATCTTAATGTCAATAAATTATAATAAGAATCAGCATTAAATCAAGCTAAGACTTTTAAATTATAATAAGATTACTACAGTTGGTTGGGTCATTATTTGGTCAACGAAATTGTACAATTCGTGCTTAATTTATTGATTAATTTAGATCTCATTACATTATCTCGGTTTGACATAACAAAAAAAAATTGTGATGCATTTGAATTGCATTATCTCGATAAAGATTCTTATCTAGAAGAGAATTTTCGGAGATGATAGGCATTATGCCTTAGTTCTCTCTCTCTATGCATTACATTTATTCTCAAGCTATTTTTTTTTCTCATTTTGCCATTGGACAACAATAGTTAGAGGATCAAAATCAGTTCATGATTGTTAGGAGATTATAGTGAGAAGATAATAGTAGGAGCAATTTAGTAAAATAATGATTGTGATCAAAGGATCGGCGATAATTGTTGTCGTGAGCTATTGATCAGAGTATCATATTCAGATGACGGTAGTTGAAGGTTGGGCAAAAATTGCCCGACAACGATGATGGTGGTTGTTCAAAGATAGTAGTTAGACAGTGGTATAGTGATGATGATTGAGCGGTAGTTCGATAGAGCTCTAGGCCTCTAAATTTTCTTGAATCGCAAGCCCAAGGGCCCCTCATGTAAAGAATGCATATTTTTTTTCTAGAAAGAAAAAAAATGTAAGGAATGCAAATCTAAAGTTTTTGAGAGTACATGCTGTGTAAATATAAGTTTTGTTTGGGAAGACTTTCTTATTTTTTTTAAATCAGCTTTTTAGTATAAAAATTTTAATTTTTAAACTAGAAAGTTGTTTTAAGAAATAATAAAAAAGTCATCCCAAACGAAATAATAATCATCATCGAAAGCACTTCAACTGACAACCGTATTAATTATATTGACTATATGCGGTTCTTTCAGTATTTAAATTTTAGAAGCATTTACTATACGCTCATTCTGGCATTTATTTTGCTCATAAAAATATGAAGTTCTACCAAAGGAACAATAAAATACTCCAACAAGAGCTCAAAAGGACACTCAAGCAGGAGTTTGAACAGCTGAATGCTCCTCACGCCTCCATCCCAGCAGCGCATATATTAATTTTCAGCAAATTAAACGTCCCAATAATACAGCTCTTTGGTAACATTCGGCCAATATTGATGAAGTTAGGCAACAATTTATTTGAATTTATTATGGACATTCAATGTAATTACATAAATACCGTAGTAGCAGATTTTATTTTGTAACAAATATTGATTATGATTTATCCTATAATTAATTTATTTATTCTTATATATAATTAGAGACCATTTATCGCCTATGGCATTATTCCATTATGCGAGAAGTCAACTGTCTTATAATTATTCCCAATATGTCAAATAAATGTCCCAGAATATGTACACTGACGTCTAAACCACCTAACAAAGCCTTTAGAATTGTTTGCTCTCAAATCTGCGTATGAAGCCATTAAAACAATTTCATGGCTACCTTCACTCAGGTTCTTGCTCACACTAGGCTGCTCTTGGCAAACTTTTAATGATAATTCTCAGGAACGTCAGTAATGGCCTTTGTTCAATCTCCTCTCGATAAAAATATGAAATCTTCCTGGTCACCCTTCGAGTGTTCTCGGCAAGACATGGAATGTACATTCTTGTCGGCTTCACAGATATTGGGGTGTCAATTTATGTCAACAGGTCGTGTTTGGGTCAAACTCGACTTTGATCCAACTATTTTTGACCCAACCTGATTTAGGTTTCAAGCCAGTTTTTCAAACCCGAACCCATCACTAAGGCGGAACTAGAAGAAGAAGCACACGAATGGTTGTTGGCAGCGACGCCAATGAGCTCGAATCAAGATGCAACATTGCGACTGACAGAGTGATGGACGAGTCGGATGAACCGGTGAACTAGGGAGGATTGACCGCAGCGGCGCAGCTGCGGCGGCATGACTTACGAAGAGTGGCGATGACCTCGAATGAGGCGAAGAGACACATTAAGTGATTGAGCGAGTGCGACTCGGCGCGTCGAGCAACATGTCATTTTGCGGGCAGGACGGGCAACGGACTCGGACAGAACCATTTCCGGGTCATTTTCGGATTTACGGGTCAACCCGAACCTGACCTGAAACTCAAATCGGGTCAGATATTCAAACCCAAATCCGACCCGCTTGCTAACCGGGTCAACCCGAACCCGGATTTTTCCTAGTTGGATTTGAATCAGGTTTCTGAGTCGTGTTAAAATTTGACACCCCTACATATATGTTCAGAAATTTTGGTTAACCTTCTCAGCAAAGTTGTTGACCACCTCGGCAACCTTCTCGTCCACTCTGATAATCTTCTTAAGAACCTCGAAGACCTTAATTCTAGGAAAAGTTCTCTTCCACGACCAGTCCTCTCATAGATAGAAGTGTTTCCAGTAGCCTCTCTTAGTTGCATACAACTCAGGCCTCCTAACATCATTTGAGATTCATAAGCTAATAAGGTAACACTTTGGTATGTTTGTAATAGTTTTCTTATTGATCATCCACCACACTACCATTTGAATATTGCTTTACCACTGTTTCTCAAAAATTTATGTGATTGGAACTATTTTTAGAATCAAATTTAGAGTATATCTAGAAAAAATATATATTGTCTAACTTTCTCAAATGTATGAATATGTCAATGGCTTTGGTTAGATCCAGCTTAATCTATCTTATGACAAGGAAGGTTAAAGGTGCGCTCATCGATGACTCAGGTACACTTGTCAAAATCAAGGGTCACTCATTAGAGGCTCTAGAAATTCTCCATGAATTCTCCAAGAACTCCCCATATTTGCTATAAACTTGTGAGATTTATAGTAAACTCACTAGACTCCTAATCCCACTCAACTCTCATCACTCACTACTTATTGCTTGTCAATCAGTAGGTCTAATCAGCGCTTATCACTCGATAAGCCCACTTGCCATTAAACAATCATTACTCGGTGTGCCCACTTGTCACTCATCACTCAATGGGTTGACTTACCATTCATCATTTAAGATGCCTATTATCTACTCATCACTTGATGAACCTTTCTCCACTTATCACTCGTCATCCAGCAGGTCCACTTGCCACTCATCACTCGTTATTTCATAGGCTAACTCGTTACTCGGCGTGCCCTAATTACTTATTACTTAGTGAGCCCACTCAATCTTCGTTACTTGTTAATTAATAGGGCCACTCACGGCCACTTGTCACTCGTCACTGAGCGGATCCACTCGCCACTTGTCACTTGTCACTCAACGAGCACATTCGTCAAGCTCAGTCTATGGGCTTCCAACTAGTGACTATACACGACAATTATTCACATACATTTTTATATTTTCTTGCCAACAAAATTTTTTTGCTACATGACTTATATGAATGAATATATTTCAGGTAGGAGCAAGTCATTATTTATGAACTTGAAATCAATAATAAAATTCTTAGAATCTCTCTTTCATTTTTTTCTCTATTTTTCTCTATAGCCATTGTTTTGCTTGGTTTATAAGTCTTGGAAGTAAAATTTTGATGTTGTCCATGAACAAATATAAATTGAATAATACCCACAACCATTTTAAAAAAGGTTGTTTTTTTACAATAATTTTGCAAAAATCATTGCAAAAAATTACATTTAATTTATTGAAATGCATTGATTGACTTCTATAGATACAATTCAATTCATTCAACTTCTATAGACACTTTTCATATTTTACTTCGCTCAAATTTTTTCTTCCCATTATGTACTCCTAAACAACTCATGTTGTATAACACATTTTATCAGGCAATTGTATTTCGTTGTTCGCATTGGATGTTGCTTTTTTTTTCTAATAGATTTTTTATGTTCTTTTTTGAGGAACTTAGAATCCGACATCCTATGATCGTCCGAAGAATATTTGACATATCAAGGAGATTTCTCCCCCACCTAGTTATCAAATAACAAGAAAATCCTACTGGTATTCAAACATTTTGAGTGCTGAGAATTAATGACAAAACCCCATGATATTACTCATAATTCTACCAAGATTTTGCTACTCACTGTTGAACGTCGTCATCGCCTGCAAGAAGAGAAAGATAACAATGGAAAAACAAGGAAGTGAAGGATCAAGAAGTAAGCTGCAAAACATCTACTGTTCATCTTCCTTTCATTACAATTCCATTACACTAGCATATATAATGAGGAGTTAGTTAGAGGTGAACGGCGCTGATCTTATGGCAGAGATCAGACGGTCCAAATAGCAGGACAGAGCACGACAGGGAGAGTGGAGCAGTGAGCGTGGAGCAGGATGCAGAGAGAGGGGAGCCGGCTTATACATAAGTCATAGTAAATATCATTAGTCCTCACTAGCTAGCTAGTTCCCACACAATCACCTAACCCAATGATTTCGAACAAAACAGTCTTTATTACATACATAAACTTTTATAATGCAATGCAACATGGGCCCATTAAATAATATATTTTACTTTAATTGAATGCTATACAAGTTTAATTTAGTTAAGTACATTTTGAATACAATATTTCAAAAAAAAAGGTACACTGTATTCTTGAGAGCAAGTATGATGAAAAAATAGTGAGGGTTAGAGTAAAGAGGAGTTATGCTTATGTCCTAAGGTGAGATGGAGGTAGATGTTGATAATGGTTGTTGGGAAAACTATTATGTTCTTAGAATCATAATGATCTGTTAATTGAATAACTACATCTTAGAGAGAAGATGGAAAATCATCATGCATGAAAGCCAAAGATGGAGACATGATGGATAACTATGATTTGATTTGTGATAAGGAAGAGAGATAAAGGAAGATCACAGTGGGTTGTGAGACTAAGATACTAGAAAGCAATGGACACATATCTAAAAATTATTATTTTTGAGCAAAGTTCGAATATTATTCAAAAAATTAAGAGCAATAATTGAACATGAATCTCACAAACTTGAATTTATTTAAATGCATTGATTTACTTATGCAAATAAAATTTGACTCATTTGACTTCTATAAACACATTTCATATTATACTTCCCTCAATCTATTTTTTGAGGACAACATGATGCAAAAATAATAAGGGTCAACATACAGGAGTTGTGAGTGTGCCCTAAAGAGAGATGGAGGTAGAAGTTAATAATGGTTGTAGGGAAAATTAGTATACCCTTACGATTATAATGATCTCATTTATAGAATAGCGACATCTCAGAGAGAAGAGTGAAGTTCATCGTGCATGAAAGGCCAAATATTGAGGCATGATGGATAGCTGCTACTCGAATTGTGATAAGAAAGAGAGATAAAGGAGAATCTCAATAGGTTGTAGGAAAAGATTCAAGAAAGCAATAGGCACAAACTGAGAAATAATCTATTTTCGAGCATCAAATAAAAATTGAGCAATATTTGAGCACGAATCTTACAAACTTGAAAGACGATTCAAATATATTATAAAGCAATATATTATTATTTTTAGTTTTGTTTTGATTAACACAACATTCTCATAAGATTTTATTATTTTTTACTTTTAAAATGACAAATATTATTTTATTTTATCTTATAACAGAAATATAAATAAATAAATAAATAAATAACAACTATCCAAACAAACACTAAATAAACATGCTTCACATGTCCTCAAAATGCCAGCGGTGTGGATCCAACCGTCGGAATTCCAGACGGTTGTGCAGGAATTTGGCTAATTCCAACTGCCAACGATATGCTCACGTGCGCCGCAGCACCTTACCCTCAGCTATTTCTCCGCTTCACCTCCCTGCTCTCACTCTCTCCCTCTTCCCCATTCTCGCACCTTTCTCCCCTTCGCCGGAACTCCAGTCGCCGGCATTTCCTTCTCCCCTACAATGAGGCTGCTTCGCAAGCAACATCACCAGATTCTGGCCACTTCGTCCCCAAAGCCCTCGAAGCCGCCGTCGCGATCTTCCTCCCTCGGACGATCAGCGGCCTCTTACCTCCTCCGCGAGCAGCGCCTCGTCTTCCTAATCGTCGGCATCCTCATCGCCTCCTCCTTCTTCCTCCTCCAAGCATTCCTCTTCTCCAGGCCCTCCCAAACTTCCCCTCGCCACATCTCGCCTCCCAAGTCCTCCTCTCACTTCTCCGCCGTTGTAGTGAGGCCTATGATACCGATTGGGCTGAGGAAACCATCATTGCGGGTTCTGGTGACGGGCGGGTCGGGTTTTGTGGGCAGCCATTTGGTGGACCGATTGATCGATAGGGGGGATAGCGTGATCGTCATCGACAATTTCTATACGCGGAGAAAGGGGAATGCCGTCCATCATATCGGCAATCCAAGGTACGAGTTGATAAGACACGATGTCGTCGAGCCAATCCTCGTTGAAGTCGACCAGATTTACCATTTGGCTTGCCCGGCGTCTCCCGTTCATTACAAGCGTAATCCGATCAAGACAATCATATCCTTCATTGCGCTCCTTTAACTTTCAGATTTGATGGATTTACATTTGTTCTAATTGTTTATCTATTTATTTTTTAATTTGAACGAACTCATGCATATATATACCAGTTTGGTCTCGTCCGAAATAAATTTGGTTCTTTCATTCTGTTTAATTTGTGATTTGCATTTCAATATAATGAATTTGGAAAAATTTTCCTTTATCTTAGTGTTCTGTTTGCATATTTTTTTCCTGGAGAAATAAAATTTCTATTGTATTGAATTAAGATAGATTTAAATTTTTTGTATTTATTTTAATATTTGTGTAATATAATTTTTTTATATGTAATACTGATATTAAAATAAATTCAACAATTTTTTAAACTTACTTAAATATAATTTTTATAAGATATATACATCAATAACAACAACAAGCATTTATCATACTATGTGAGGTCGGCTTCATGAATCCTTTTTCTCAGGTATACCTTGTTAAGTGTCAAATTTGTTAGTTATGTGCATAACCATATAGTGCTGCAGTGTTGTATACCCGGGTGCTGTGACGCAGTATAGTTTGCTTGGAGATAGATAGAGAGTAGGGCGCTGCGGAGCTCCGGACCTCGGTGCTGTGGCATTGTCTTGTAGACAGAAGACAGAAAGCTGAGTGTCGCGGCTTTCCAAATCTGACGCCATGGTTTTCTGAGGTGGGCTAACAATTTTGTTACTCTTTTTTCTTTTTTCTTTTTTTTAACGGTTGAGTCCCTTTATAGTTTTAAGTGAGTTTCTTTATTTGTTTGTACAAGAATGGTGCAAAGGTAAAGAGAGACAATGAGAGAACAAAAGAGAAAAGAGATTTGTACTATCTCCCAAATGTTTGTAGTGAATTTCTTGGCATGGTGTGGTTCTAAGATTTTTTTTTCCTAATTTTGGATTTGTTCACATTAAATTCCGGTGTTCTTTATTTCTGCTGTATTTTTTCTTTTTTATTTGTGTTCGCTGCATGGTTTACTTCCTAACAAAATTCTCATTTAAATTTAATAAAAAATATCATTTCTAATATTTTTTAGTCAAGTCTTTTTAGGTCCGCCTCTATATTTCTTAACATAGACCGGATCCAATGCATATACTCTCCTAACCAGGTCATTGGAAGTCCAATGTTTTGTGTTCAAACATCTAAAGCGACTCTCAATCTTATATGCCACTAGAGCTACTCCAACTTTTTACGTATATACTTGTTTCATATTCTGTCTCTAAGAGTGAAGTCACTCATCCACCCGAGCATCTAGATATATTAATATATTTTTTCATACTTGAATTTCTTGGCCCATAATTTTTTTTATATATAGTGATGTATTCGAATATCCACTAGCTTGGAAGTGGCAAAAATCAATTACTATGTTTGGGTAGAAAGCAATTTTGTTTTCTTAACCCTGATTACAAGACAAATGTGATCGGAACCTTGAACATGTTGGGCTTGGCAAAGAGAACTGGGGCTCGGTTTTTATTGACAAGCACTAGTGAGGTTTACGGAGACGCACTTGAGTACCCGCAGAAGGAGAATTATTGGGGAAATGCAAATCCTATTGGTTCAATAAAATTACTTCCTTTTAATTTATTGATTACCTACCTTTCAAAAAATTTCTTGAGCTGAGCATCTATTACCTCTTTTAGGTTTATTGTTTCTCATCTTCTGATGATAATTAAAACCTTAGTGTTTGTACTGTTTCAGGTGTTAGAGGCTGTTATGAAGAAGGGAAACGAGTTGCTGAAACTTTAGCAATGGACTACCATCGTAGCGCTGGTGTGCAGGTAACTATTTAGCATTTTTATAGCCATCTTATATATGGGTATATTGGTTTTGTCATTGAACCATATGTTGCAATAGGGGAAGTCCAACTCTGATATTACTGATAAAAATCTAGCCCATATTATATGTGGTATTGCTCACTTTGGTCAAATTTGGCTCCTATTAAGTTGAATCTTATGATTTTATACTTTTGATATAACTCCAAAGGATATCCCATTTCTTATAAATACTCCGTTATCAAATAAATTTTATATATTACCCTAAAGTGCATATCACGTATTTTTAATAACCATAACTTATATAATCAAAAACCTTTCTTCTCATTCTGATGTGAGATTTAGTTCTTTTGTCCCTATTTTTTAGAAGAATGTCATTTTAGAAGTGTACCATAAGTTGCTCCTTATTATAGCCTCAAATCCGACCATCACTCCCCACCCTCTTTGGACTGCCTTCTTCATATTCAAGATGTCACAAATCATTTGCATTTAGCCTCTAGTTTGAAACACTAAAGTAAGAGAATTTTTTTTCTATAAGGTTACAAAAAGATATATTTAAATGGTTGATTTTATTGTTTTAATGGATTGCTCTATCAATCATATAAGATAATGTTTCATTATATGGTTTTTTTATAGTGAGATACTATCAACTTAATTTTGTTAAACCAAAAGACAAATATATATAACATCAACAAATGAAATACAACATGAAATATCCATATTTTCAATTAATCTGACTTCTACATTTTGTGTGTCAACATGGAGAAATGAGTTCCTCTATATTGCTAGCTTGATTTCTATTTTGCTAATTTGCTTTTGATCTTACCTTGTGTTAGTTGACCTGAAGCTTGCATACTAAGATAATTGAGCTCCACAAATTTTTTTATGAGAATATAGCATTAATCTAAATATGTCCATTTTTCAGGTACGCATTGCACGTATTTTCAATACCTATGGGCCTCGTATGAGCATTGATGATGGACGTGTTATCAGCAACTTTGTTGCCCAGGTTTCCCTCGCCCTTTAGTGTGGCCATAAACATGTTTCGTTTACGATTAAATTTGCTGACAATGCCCCTTAACTGAAGAAAAACATGTGTTGTGTAGGCACTCCGAAGAGAACCACTTACTATCTATGGTGATGGAAATCAAACTCGAAGTTTCCAGTATATATCTGATTTGGTATGAATTAGTTGTCAACATTTTCCTTTCTTCGATTGAATTTCACAAGCTCTATTTTTCCAGTGATTTTACATGGAATGGTCCTTCTTTTTCTTTTCCTTCATCCAACTGTTAGTATTTTGGTTCTTTTTTTTAGTTATAGGTGTACTTTCTTTACGCATTTCTATTTTTTGGTTTCTCTATAAATAAGAAGCAAGAGGCTGTAATTGTGACACTCTAAGCCATGAAATAAGATTAGTTTTCAAGTTTTTCATCTCCTGAGATACCCTCTTTCCCTCTTATCCATGAAAGATCAGGAAGCTCCCCTTAAGAAATCCCAACAAACAATACCCCCTCTTTTTTTAGGCTATGAATGGTTCATAGTATCTTTCCTTTGTTAGTTGGCAGACATAACATAACCGGAAAGAATTTTTGCATTGATTGTTGCATCAGACCTTATGGTTCAACTAAGTAGGCTTGCCTTTTTTTTATGAAGATGGTCACTGTAGCTCGATTTTTTATCAAGTTGAATTTTATTTTTTGGTTTACGGGGGTTGGTTTGTTCTCGTTTTTCATCTTCTCAGACCTGGTTCTGCATTATAAGCTTGCTGATAGGTTTAGTTTGGCTCAATGAATGTTTTATAGATCCTATATCCGTATGGTATTGATAGATGCTATTTTGTTTGCTCTGTTGACTGATCAATACTCTTGGTTTGGGAGGAATGGTTTGGTTTATGCGCCTTTCTTTATCTTACTGGAAATATTGGCTTGCTTGTGTTGACCCCTATAAGACCACGCGATAAATGACTCAAACTGGTAAATAAAGCAATATGTGCATTGATGAAACTCGTCACTTAAGGGGTCAAATTAGGGGTGTCAATTTTTGACACGACACGAAACACGACCCGAACCCGACCCGAAAAAATCCGGGTTCGGGTCAACCCAAACCCGAAACGGGTCGGGTTCGGGTTGAAGAAATCAACCCGTTTTAAAAATTGGGTCGGGTTCGGGTTGACACGGAAACACGAAAGTGACCCGAAAGTGACACGAAAACTCATATTTGACCCGAAAATTCGAGTTTGACCCGTTTTTGACACGATTTTGACCCGATTTTGACCCGAAAAATGAAGATTGACCCGATTTTGACCCGAAAACTAACAATTTTGGGTCGATTCCGTGTCATTCGTGTCGGGTCGGGTTGACCCGGACCCGAATCGGGTCGGGTTCGGGTCCGGAAACCTGACCCGTTTTTAAAAACGGGTCGGGTTCGGGTTGACCCGAATAGTGCCGGGTCAGTTTCGGGTTCGACCCGAACCCGACCCGTTGACCCGAATTGACACCCCTAGGTCAAATGACCTCCAAATGCCAAAATGATGGTATCTATGCGACCAGGGCATTGAATTCTGCTAGGTCGGGGCCACTCGTAATTAAATCGGATGAGATTGGTCAAAAGAGACGATCGACACTCGAAATTAAAGCGCGAGGCTGATCAAACGATGTCGGATCAACAAACGGACTTCGTCATTGTGTTCAGAACATTGCAAATACTCAAAAACTGTATTTTTTTTGTTCAATTTGGATCATCCTAATGAGTGACATGAATTTCGAGACAACGCGTATTTCGAGGAAATAAGGCCTCGACGTCGCTTAGATGATGTCCGATCATGAAACAGACTATGCCATTGCGTTCAGAATATCCTCGACATTCAAAATATACATCTTTTGTGAATAATTGGGATCAATCGTAATGGTGACATGGATCACAAGGTAATAACACGCATATCGAGGAATTTGGCCCTCGATGTCGCCCAAACAATTTCAAATCGACAAACGGACAGTGTCATTGCCTCCAGAACATCGTCTAAATTCAGAAAGTATATTTTATTTAATAAAATTGGATCATCTGAGATGGTGGTGAATTTTTAAGCAACGCAAATATGATATAAAGGCCTGCGTTACGACGGAAACGAGGCCTCGAAGACGCTCGGATGACGTCCGATCGACAAACGGACAATGTCATTGCATCCGGAACATCGTCTCCATTAAGAATATACATTTATTCGATCAAATTGGATCGTTTGAGGTGGTGTCGCAAATTTCAAAGACGATAAAAATTTGATGTGAAGGCACTCACTACGAGGGAAATTAGCCTCGTCGGTGATGAAATGACATCCGATTACAAAACGGACAGTGCCATTGCGTCCGGAACGTCGTCGGCATTAAGAGTCTATATTTTATTTGATTGAGTTGGATCGTTTGATGTGGTGTCGTAAATTTTAAAGACGATCCAAACATGATGCGAACGTGCATATCAAGGAAATTTACCTCTACGGAAACGAAACGATGTTGGATCGACAAACGGATGGCGCCATTACATCCGGAAACGTCATTGGCATTAGGAATATACATTTTATAGGATCAAATTGGACCGTTTGAGGTGGTATATTTTTTGTGGTGACGTGTCGCATTTTTATTGGTCTCCAGATGAATGCGAACCCGCACATAATAATTTTTTCCGGGGAATGACTGTGAATGAATGGAAATATGTGAAAGGGTTATTGTGGATTAACATAGCCTCAAGCCCCTGCTATTACTGTTTGTATTTTTGGAATTTTGTACACAGTTTGTAGCTGTTTTTTGTAAGGTGCTATGATGAAACCCCTTCTTATCAGCGCTACATTGCAACTAGGTGGTTAGTCTCTTTTAATAGATCACCTCTCTTGTTCCATACCAGATACGACATAGCTCTTTTGCCACCACAGAAGTTAATCTCATTGATGCTCTCTTTTAGGGGGTTCTTGAGCCCTTTTATTTTGTTTGATTTATCCCCCCCCACACAAAAAAAACCACTTCAACAATAAAAGTAATGTCAAACTGTTCTGAATTAAAAATGGCATTTTAATCATTAATAATTAATTTATGATGACATGCTAGATAAATAATACTAAAAATGTAAATACTATGTGACTAAATAATGAGTTAAGTTGACAACTCGCACTACACCACTGTTAGTTTTGTGTGGAATTTGATTGTGTCGATCAATCGAGTTGTATGTTGACTTAGATCTCAATTCAGTCGATCGAGCTCATCGGGAGTTGCAAGGGAGACCACCTTTTTTTCTTACAGTCATAAAGTGTTGTCGCAATATATACTTGAGTATTGTGGCGCTGCAGTCTTTGATTGGAGATAGAGGGCAAAGCACTGCGGCACTATTGGTTGTAGTGCTATGGCACTATAGGCTGCAACGCCATAGCACTGTAGGTCAGGTCAGAGATAGAGAGTGGAGCACCGTGGCACACCAAACTCGGCAATGTGATTGTAGGAGTTTGACTAAGTAGTTTTCTTTCTTATTTTTCTTGTTTAACTTGAAGGGTTGCATCCCTTGGTGTAAGTTAAGTGTGTCACTTTCTCTTTTCTATGTATGTGAATAATTTGTGAGGTGAAGAGAGACAAAAAAAGAATGAAAGAGTAGAGATATATACTATTTTTCATAAATTTTCGTAATGAATTTTTTGGTGTGGTGTGGCTCTGTGGTTTTTTTCTCGATTTCGGATTTTTCCCCATTGTATCCTAGTGATCTTTCTTTTCTGCTACATTTTCTTTTTCTTGTTTGTATTTACTATGTAATTTTACTTCCCAAACAATCACTTCCTAATTAGCTTCCTTTCCCTAGTTCACTATCTACTGCAGACTAATGTGATTCAAATCAATAGTATAACTTGTTGATGCATGCAGTCTTCTCCTAACATTTTAGCACAGAAGTGCAAGAGTGCTTTCTTAGGTTTGTGATTTGCAAAACAAATATGGAGTCTTACATGGTAACATGATCATATTTATCATCTTTAACCTACATCCTATGACATGTTATGGTATTTATTGATTCACATTTTGATGTGTTAGATTGCTGGATTAATCAAGCTGATGGATGGTGAAAATGTTGGACCTTTTAATCTTGGAAACCCGGGAGAATTTACTATGTTAGATCTGGTTGAGGTCTGTACATAAATTAAAGGCTAAGGTTTCATTTGGAGTGGCTTTCTTACTGCTTTGTAAAGCAATTTTTTAGTAAAAAATTAAAAATTTTTAGCTAAAAAATTACTTTATAAAACAGTAAGAAAGTCATCCCAAATAAAACCTAAGCAAATATTCTTTTTACAATTATTCTTTTTTCTGCATCACTAACGTTTCTCTGTACAGGTTATCAAGGAAACAATTGATCCAAGTGCGACAGTAGTTTTCAAACCCAAAACGGCTGATGATCCCCATAGAAGAAAGCCTGATATCACCAAGGCCAAGCAGCTACTGAACTGGGAACCAAAGATTCCGCTCAGAGAAGGTCTCTCAATAATGGCCAAAGACTTCCGCAGAAGGATTCAAAACGAGTAAAACTGAGCCAAAGACATCGAAGTACAACGTTGCGATCATGAGAGAAGACAAGGGCTGACTATCTAATTTTATTTTCATTTTACTTTCTTTTCACAATCTATTCTTTATTCTTGAAATATAAGGGGCCCTATGTGATCACTTTATGGTTTTGCTTTATTTATATTTAATAGAAAAAAATTTAGTATATTAAATAGGAGTTATTTTTTGGGTTTATTGAATATTACATAATTTGATTTACACGGCTATTACGGATAGGGGTTGTAAGACCTCGTTCCTTTACTTTAGCCGCTGGAAAAATGATTTTCCTCCCAGAATCGGCCAGGACGATGTTGAGATCGTCCAGGCCGATCAGTGCATTGAACAGCTGATTTCTGGTGTGTTTTCTGGAAGGATTTCTGCACAGATCGTCCAGGCCGATCGTGAGATCGTCCAGGACGATAGTACTGTAGAAATGATCGGCCAGACAATAGCCCTGGGTGAGATCCAGGACGATCCAGGACGATCAGGATTTGGTCTGATCGTCCCGGGACGATGTGAATATCGGCCTGGCCGATCAGTGTATAGATATAAGAAAATCAGCTCGTTTTGAAGAGAGAGAAAAACATTTTATAAAATCAAAATATCTGAGGAGAGAGAAGGAGCGGAAAAGCAAAGGGAAAAGTTCGATTTCGAGGCCCGCGGAGCGATTTTCGTCGTTCGTTGCTGTTGGATAGTTTGTTTATCTCGCTGTAAGGACTCCGAACCTTACTTCTGTTTTCGAAGATATTGTGTTTTGACCGAGTTGTGATCTGTTTTGTGTTTTCGTAGTCGACTTTTCGACATGATTTTGATTTGACACAACTTTCACCGCACAACTTTTAGTATGTTATAGATATGATTATTGTACACGATTCGACTATATTCTACGAAGATTTTACCGGTCGGAATTGATTCTACGCGCTTTTAATTGAATATAATAATATCAAGACCTGAATTGATTTGGATTCTATAGATTGATAGTCTTGCATTGATGCCGTGGTTATTCTGTTGTAATTTGGTGAAATTCAGAATTTGTCTTTTTGCAGGCTTTTTGTGTAATTTCGATAGACTACCGTTACTCTGCCCGATTTTCGTATGATTTCTGATTTTCCCGGAATTGATAGATTGAATTGATCTGCCTATGACTATTGATATGATCGTTCTTGATTTCTTTAATATTGCTTATTGCATCGATTATTGTATTGATATTGATTGATTGCTGAAAGACAAGTGGAAACCTAGTTGAACGTTGGTTATAGAAACCAACGTGTATTGAACGAACTACAACAGCACTATTGATATTGAACGAACTACAACAGCACTATTGATATTGAACGAACTACAACAGCACTATTGATATAGATTGACCACTACAACAGCACTATTGATATTGAACGAACTACAACAGCACTATTGATATAGATTGACCACTACAACAGCACTATTGATATTGAACGATTGATAACTACAACAGCATCATGACTAGTGTTTGGGCTTGTCGAGTAAGACCAGTGTATGAAATTGCATGTATATGATATAGCATCGTATAGATTTCCTGATTTGTATTGATTTATTGATTTTGGATCGGTTTATTGATATTGATTGGATTTATCGAATTGATTTATCGATTGACTACTGGGCATTGATTCTACTGAACGTTGATAGAACATTGATAGATATAGATACTGCATTGATAGCATGAACATGGATATCGTACTACTGCTTATTTGCTTATAGATTCTATTGCCTATAGATTTTATAGATTCACTGTTGCTACTGTTCTACACCGTATGGATTGTTTTATAGATCGCTCTTCTCGATTGACTTCATTGATTAGATCGTACTGATTTGACCGTATCGTTTTGATTGACGAATATTGATTGATTGAATTGATTTATCGATTTGCCTGCCGCTGCATTGATTGGTTTTATTGACTATTGATTTCTGTATTGCATTGACTCATTGATCATGTTCGATTGATTGATTTGACTTGATTTGATTAACCTGCATATTGTTTTCAGTGTCGTGCTTTGATTTCAGTTGTAGGCTTTGGTGACTGTTGACCTCATTTTTGTATGAGGTCACTAAGGCCCTTCCAAACTCTAGATTAATTCTAGATCCTAGGATCCACTCTAGACCTTAAGATCCTTTCCTAGAGCCAGACCTTAGGATCCACTCTAGACCTTAAGATCCTTTCCTAGAGCTAGACCTTAGGGCCTACTCCAGAGCTTAGGATTCTCTTATTTCTCAAATTCTAGAACCCCTCTAGATCCTGGATCCTAGATCCTAGAACCCCTCTAGATCTTAGGACCAATCCAGACTCAAATCAATCCCCACCTTTGATCAACTCCAACCTCAAATCAATCCATACCTTTGATCAACTCCAACTTCAAATTAATCCCTACCCTTAATCAATTCAAATCTCAAACTTCATTCAATTCAAATCCAAATTAATTCAAGCTTCAAACACATCCAAACTTTGGCCCAATCAACTTGACAATTCAAACTTCAACTTTGACTTTGAGCCTACCCTTGATCTAGCTTTGACCCTTTCCATTCATTAACAATCACCACATGATTGTTAATGATTTGGATACTTCAATATTAATCATTCAAACTTAAAATCCATTCCAAATCCAGAAATCCAAACCCAAATCCCAAATCTTAAGGCCCTGTCCTAAAGGCCTTTTTCATTGAATTTTCAAATACTTTGAAACCTAGTCAAATGACCTCTGATTCAAAGTCTACCACTTGCAAAGTGATAAGACATGTCTCTAGAGGTTACCCCTCAAATTTGAGCCCATTCTAAGGTTTCTAGCCCCAGAATCTAAATCAAAATCCATAGGCTGTAAAACCTTCAAATATTTACAGCCTATGCCACTGGACCTTTGGCCTTGAAGATTTTGACCTTAGAGCTTTCACCAAAGCTTCTAATCAATTCCAGACCATTAATCTTGATATGTTGAGCAGTAAACTGAAACTTTCTGGACTCATTTTAGCCCCTAGTGGTCATGAGCCCAAAGTGACCAAAATACCCCTGTGGGGCTCAAACATGCTTTTTAAACCAAATGAACTCCAAATTGAATGCAATCACTTGCAGCAAGTTTCAAATATCATTTTAAACCTGTTGAATCCAATCCCAGCTCCTAGGTCAATCTGGTTGACCAAGTCAACAGGGTTGACCCAAGAAGACCCTTAAGGGTTCAAATAGGGGTTTTGACCCAATTGACCTCTCTAGACTTGGAGACCACCTCCAATGGCTTCCAAACATCATCCTGAATTTATCCAGCCCAAACTCACCCATTGGGTCAACTTGGTTGACCTAGTCAACATGGTTTGACCCAATGAACCCTTAAGAGCTCAAATGAACCATTTTGATTAATTTAACTATATCAACATCTTCAAACCCTTGAAATCATTCCATTCAATACCTTGAATATTCCTAAACCTATTTGGAGTCAAACCACATTGAGTTTGACTTAGTCAACTCAATGAAACCCATTTGGAATGGCTTAAACCCTTAAGCTCCATTCCAAGCCTTAATCCCCCTTTAGCTTAATTGACTAGTGCATGAGGACTACCTAAGTGCCACCTCACTAACCATTGACTGTGTTGACTGGTCAAACCAGTCAACCTAAGGCTTAGAGAACCATGCCTATAGGTCAAACCAACCTATCAAGCCTTACTTAGCTCAAGCCACACCCATCCAGCCACTTAGAAGGACTCCATGACCTGCTTGGATGCCACATCAGCTCCATTGACCAGTTGACTGGTCAATTTAGTCAAACCAAGGGCTTAAACCCTTTTAAAAGGTCTTAATCAACCTTTTAGACCTTTTTCCCTGATTTAACTCCCCAAGGCCGACCCCTTAATGTCCAAAAGCTCACTTGGAGCTCTCCTAACCAGGCTCAGGGTCTGGTTTAGCCTTAAATGGCAATGTCTCCTCCACTCATCCCAAGTCCACCCAATAGGAGCTTGGCTTGTCCAGCCCTTTCCGCAGCCTTCCAGCTTTCCCAGGGACAGGTGGCATCATCTGGAGAGCCCCTGCATTGATCCTAGCCATCCAATCTAGCCCAGCTCGTTTGAATAGGGGAAAAGGTGACTTTTGAGGGGATTGATCAAAGCAGCCTCTCTCACTCACCCTAGTCTCCCAGATCGAACTCTCAGTTCGTTTTGAATCTCCAGGGCCTCCTCTACCTTCCCACTACAAAACCCAGGTGGTTGCACGTCACCGGCGGTGAGTTCTCCGGCGAAACCACCACCTAGACCGTCTCAAGCCCATAGCAGCCGATCCAGACGCGTTCGAGCTTGGATTTTCGCTGGGAATCTTCACTTGGACAATCTACAAGCTCAACCATCCAGAAATTTCGAAGATCTAACGGTATAACTCCCTAAAACCCTAGATCTAGGTCACATTAGTTAGGTCTAAATAGCTTTACGCTTTTAGGGTTTTAGCTAAAATAAACTATTCCCCATGATTTCTGTTCATGTCCTTAATCTATGTTTAAAATTTTAAGTGAAATGATTGATCCGATCGAGAGAACGAAGCGAAATATGTTTTCTAGGGCGTCACTCACGGTCTCCGGCGAGTGTACGTTTTCTGGACCGTTGATCGTTCGATCAACGGTCCAGATCGAGCCTTTCCGCGGTTTGATCCGACCGCGCATTCGATCTCTCGTTCGATCAGTCGTCCGGCGAGATCAGGGCCGTCCATTCGGAACAGCGGGATCGAATCTCCGCCGTTTGATCCTCTCCTGCTGAGATCAAACCGCGGGATCTGATCTCAGCCGTTGGATCGAACCCGCGGTTAATCCAACGGCTACTACGAGCCGCTGACGTGGTTAAGTGAAAACCGCGTGAAACGGCCAGCGGCCGACGCGTGTCCCCGCCGCCGCGCGGTTTCGATCCCACGAATCCGAGCGTGCCGCGTGTCTGACCGCCGCCATTTGATTAAGGAAAATGAGTTTTAATTAGTTTTAATTACTGAAATTTTAAAAAATCATAGTAAATTAAATACAAAGCCAAAAATTAAGTATAATATATCAAACTTTTCAGAATTTCATCTAGTTTATTTTAAAAATAAAATCAGTTTATTTTGACTATTATTTTACTGGTAATTTAAGAAATACAGAAACATGTATTTCATTTTTAATTAATTATATATAAATTATTTTTATCTGAAATTTGGCATGCATGTTGTTGAATGCATGGCTGGTCTCCAGAAAAATTTTCAGTATTATTTGAATAGGTTTTGAAGGTATTTTGAATTATTGGAGTATTTTCATCCTTTCTTTATATTTAATTAAATATTAAGTATTTAAAAAATACAAGAAATATATTTTATTATTTCCAAACTTCTATGGAGATCAGTGGATCCTTCAACCCATTAACATGTATTTTGATAATATATTTAATCATTTTATAATATATATATTTCTATTTATATATATAAATTCATTTATATATATTTATGTATTTTAATATATATTTTGAAATTTTATATATATACATGTAAACCCTTAAGTGTTTAAGAGTCATTTGAGATCTTAAATGTTGATTAAGCATGTTTGAATAGAAATGAAGGGGATGATTAGTGAATAATCATTCCTTGATTATTCACTAATTTTGTCTTAATTATGTTTATTAGTTAATTGTATGTTTAAGGTGCACACACCACTTAGTCTAAGGCTCTCCTAGATTTAGGTGTTGAATGTGTTTATGTGATTCATGCATGCCTTATGTATTGAGTATGAGGGTTAGTTCAAACATTGATTCAAGTCCATCAAAACTAGTGACATATTTAAGGACAATAATTAAGGACTCATGTATAGAAAACTTAGAAAAATTTCAATAATTAGGATTCACCTCCTCTTTAGTTGAAACTTTGAACATTTGAACTTAGTGACACCCTCAACCCCTAGGGAAATTTTCACTAATTTTTGAGGTCATTAGGTCCCCTAATTAATTTTCTAAGTCTTAAACCCTTAATTAAGCCTTTAAACTTCTAAAAAATGTAATAAATCCATTTTAACTCCAAAAACTATGTATAACCCCTCTAACTGACCAGATTTGAACCCTTAACCAATGAAAATTAAAAGCCCTTTGATTTGACAGCAATTTAAACCCTAATTTAATTTTAAGTGAAAACCAATATTTAATTAAGATAATTTATTAATAATAATATAAAAATCCAAAAATCTCCCAAACACTTGGGGATCCCTCCTTAGGTTATTTCTGACCTTTGGAGGTGTTTTCAAGAAGTTGGGAACTTGTTTGAAGCAAAATCACAAAAGAGGCCTTATAATCAAGAAATTCCCAAAACCCATTAAAATGCCCAAACTTCAATAATCCATAACTAATTCTAGAAAAATCCAAATTACCCAAACTCACTTGCATTCAACTCATATTGATGTCTAGTATTTATTAAAAATATTAAATTCCAGGAATTTGCAATGTTTTAAAAAGTCAACAAATCGGTCAACTTTAAGTCAAAACTAGTTCAAAACTTCAAACCGTCGTAATAAAATGCAGAAAAATCCAATTTCAATGTACCTACCTTCTAACTGATCGTAGTAAGGTCTAGTATTTTAATAAAATACAAACATTCCAGAATTTGAACTTAATCAGAATAGTCATTTTCAACCCCTTATTTAAATGATTAAAATATTCAAAAATTCATAAAATTCAAAATTATTCCAAAACACCAGAAAATGTTAACTTAATGTTTAAAACACTTAACAAATCCTTTAAAACACAACAACCACCCTAAAGTTGAAGTTTATTGGCTGGACTACTCCGGGCTGCGGGGCTAAGTGTCCTAAGGAGGCTGGTTCCTCGAGCCTGGTGGCACAACGCCACGAATGGATTCTAAAGGGTGTCAAACCTTAAAATGGATTAACTTTTTAATTATTTAACATTTTTAAAAAGTCTTTAATTCAATTACATTAATTTGGTTTATCGGCTGGACTACTCCGGGCTGCGGGGCTAAGTGTCCTAAGGAGGCTGGTTCCTCGAGCCTGGTGGCACAACGCCACGAATGGATTCTAAAGGGTGTCAAACCTTAAAATGGATTAACTTTTTAATTATTTAACATTTTTAAAAAGTCTCTAATTCAATTACATTAATTTGGTTTATCGGCTGGACTACTCCGGGCTGCGGGGCTAAGTGTCCTAAGGAGGCTGGTTCCTCGAGCCTGGTGGCACAACGCCACGAATCAATTAATGGCAAACTTAAATTAATCAACTTTAAAAATCAGTAATTAACTCATTTTAATATTAATCCACTCTTTTAATTCCAACAAACTTAAAGTAACTTAATCAACCCCGATTGCTACTGGGTAACCCAGGCCTACGAGGCTATTAGCTTAGCCCCAAGGAAGGTGAAATAAACTTCACGGCCTCGGTGTGAAACAAAGGTAGTAATCAATTAACTTTTAAAACATGTTTAATTAAAATTCTTAATTCATTAATACTTAAATTTTAATTCAAATTCCCTTTTAAGCCTTAACAAATCCAGACCTTTAGACAACTTCAATTAATAACCCACTTTAGGATCTACCCCAGCCACACGACCTTTTACACACACTTTAGGTGATGTGCTAGGACAACCAACTCTAGATCTAGGTTAGGCCGGTGTTTACTTTACTGCTGTGTGCCGGATTTTTCGTAGTTTTCACTGCATGTTGTGGATGAAATTACTTTGCTATGTCTGCTTACTTTTTCTGTACTCTGTGGATGGATTGATGTGTTTGGCGATTAGATTACCCTTAGGTTAGGTACGATCTGGATGTTGACACAGTTTTCTGCAGGTGGCCACGCTCATGCAGGGCAATATAAAAAGGGGGCAAATCCTAAAAAAAAATGCATAAATATTATAAACTCTTTGCACAGGTGCTTCAGCTGCTAAAGCCCCCAAATCATAAAAAGAGCGTGGCCAGTGTGTTTAATTTCTTTTCTGCTCATATACAACTGCTTGGGAATAACTGCTTTATATATATTAATTGCTTAGGATAACCCTGCAGGTGAGTCTAGATCTTTTATTTTGATATAAATGTAATTTGTGTAAGTGTCAAGTGTTGTGAAAGTTCATTTTGAGTTGGGATACATAGATCCAAAGCTTGGATTCCAAAGAGGAAAGGATACCCCTTTGGGGAACACTCCTTTTCCATTTGGAAATCCAAATTTGGATCATACCTTTTCCTTACCCAAAGAGGAAAGAGTGGCCTTCTCCCCTTAAAGGAAGTGCCCTCTTATCCATTTGGGTAATCCACTACAAAGAATCCAAGGAGCTTGAAGAAAAGGAGTCCAAAGGAGAACAAGACTGAAGACTTGAAGATTGAGAATATCCCACTCAAAACTACTTGCGTCATTACTAGGTTTAGAATCCGGGTTGTTGTCAGTGGTGCCCGGCCACTTTACTTTCTGCAATATTCTGGTTTGTAATAAGCAAGGCAATTCTGCCTATGGACATTTATTAATTAATTTATATTTGATGTGATGATTTGATTGCCTCTAGGATTACTTGTTTTTACTAGTTTTTTGGCGATTGCATGCCGCTCTTTGTTTTCGCCTGGATACGTGAGGCTCGTGAGGGTGTGAAACTTTTCTACTCATAATTTTAAAAGTCTAAAATTTTAGTGAGTCTAAACAACATAGAAAGATAACGAATCTAGGGAATTAGCCGGGGATCGCCCCGGGGTCGCATGCATATTTTTGCATTCTTCTTTCCTTGCTTTAGACCCTTCCCCGCCTGCGGGTAGAGTCCGGATAGTCTGACCTATGAGGACGAGGTGCCGGACCTGGGGAAGTCCAGTCTTCTAAAAAATTATTTTCTAAGCCTGTTTTTAAAATTTCAAGCATACTTGATTTGAGGTTGTTAACTAGCATGCATTGCATTAGATACACACTTAAAGAGTCAAAATTTTAATTGCATAGTCCTTAGCATTTTAGCACCCAACATAAGTTAAAGGGGCCAAATAGGAGAATCTCTAGATGTCGGCCCCAACTCTTCAAAAACTTTAATTACAACGTCCCCAACACTCTTTCATAAAAGACCGGACTCATCTCTTTTAAATCGATTAGGTGGTTAGCTGGCTCCCCAATCCAGGCCGGGGTAAGTCCAGACCTTGCACTGCATTAGTTAGGATCGGATGACTGTGGTCCAGTGTCCAAAATAGATTTAGGATCCGGGGCAAATCTTTGATTATAAGACCCCAAATTTCGGGAATATAGTCCCAAATTTCTAATAAAATACTTAACTCTAATTAAAGCTTCATTTCAATCCTAAAACATAAAGCCCAACACTTAGATTAAGTTGGGACACTTCCGGATGGCTCTGGAATCTCAAAGTGTCCCCTACCTCTCATCCTTTGACTCTGTTAATAACTGCTCAATTTTGATCCATTCCCTTTTGATTTTCCAATAATTCTATTCATACTTTGATATCACTCCTAGAAATTCTAACAAAATTTTGCCATTATTTTAATCGAGAGTTTTCGTAAGAGACCTCGTTTTCTTACGATGTAATTAACTACGAGGGCTTGCGCTCGTAGGAGATTTGGAACCCCACACACCTGATTTTAAAATTGATTTTAAAATTTCACTAGATTTCTTTGGGAAAAGTTAATGAATGATCGTCGTCGTTGCATTAGAAGAATTATCGTAGAATGGTGTCATTTCCCTTCGGGGAGATACATCCTTCTTCGATAAGGCTTTGGATGTGAATGCGACGATCACACTTCTTGGATATTGTAATTGGGTATTTAGTTGAACTCTACTTTGTTCCCTCGGGGCCATATGAAGTTCTCTTTAGAACCCGATCATAATATTCAAGATGTGTTCACATAATTCTGAGCCTGAACACCGTTATGAAAGTTTATCTTCGTCCTTCGGGGTGATATATTCCTTCTAACGAGTTGATTCGACCTTAGAATTAGAATTCGACCTTAATCTTAAAATCCCCAAAGAAAACTAATATTTTTCAAAACATGTTTTCAAAATTCCACCAACAAAAAATGGCACGCCCGGTGGGACAAATCTCTCTCTCCATCTTTAATAATGGCAAAAATTTGTTTCATCGGTAGTTTTAACTATCATTTCTTCTGTTGGTCCCTTACTCATTTCTTCCTTGGGTTAGTATGGCCAACATCTAAAATAATAACAAAATATTAAAAGAGAGGTTTTACCTCTAAATTTGATTTCATTTAAATTTCTGTTCTGATTTTGACCTTCTGCCCCAGCATAGCTTGTGAGGCGACAGTGTCAAATCAGATCTCTGGATTTTTTTTAATTTAATTTAATTTTATGGATTTATGGTCAATAAATTTTTCGGTCGACATATAAATCCTTAAAATTAAAAAGCATTCAAAATTTTTGATTTCATTCCAAACTTGTTAGTTTTAACCCCCTCATTTCCCCTTTAACTTCTAAGTGTGGGGAGGGTTGAACTATTCTTTTTACTTGGGCTTTCTCACAATTCCATAAGCCTTCGGGCAAGGGGAAACTCTGTCCGTTGTGTTTTCGAACTTGTAAGAAAACCCATTTCAAATTCTCAAAATTTTCTCAAAAATCTTCTTAAACTCCAAGTCGACATATGTTACCCCATACGATTTCCTCGTGGGCCAATATATGTCATACTTTCAAAAAAATGATAATAAAATGCTTTTTACTACTCTTTTCAAAAGATCTAATTTTAATCATCTTCTTTAACTTTCAGAAAATTTCAAATGGCTGGCCAACTGATTTTCTCCTTTGACCGAGAGTTGTATTCGACTGTTAATGACCAAGGGAGCACTGTTATTTTTGGAATGGGATTTAGTACTCTTGAGCTCTCTATGGATGGACACCAGATTGTGAGCCTAGATGCCAGTAAGGAAACTCCCCCAGTAGTTGAGTTAATTGTGGGATCTGCACCCACCTTGCCAGTAGTCAGTGATGATCAGAAACAACCTGAACCAGTTGTTGAGCCTTCCACTGAAATTAAGTCTGTTTTTGAAGAAGGGTCTAGTTCTGGACTTAGATTCACCACGAAGAATCAGAAGAAGAATTACTTGAGGAGACTTAGAAAGAAAATCTCTAAGGCTAAGAGAGTTCTACCCTTTAAGACCTTGGCTCAAGTAGAACCTGAGGCTGTTGAGGAGCTACCTATTCCTGCTTCCTCTCCCCTCCTGAAGGGAAGTCGCTTTTACCCCCTGGCTTCAGCTCAAGGGGAGGAGAGGATAGCTAGGATAGCTCGTTCCCCACCATGCCCGGTCGACTACTCGACCAAGAAGACTCAGAAAGAAAAACATCTCCAAAAAACAAGAACTTTGAGAAATATAATTCATACCTGCGCCGCACAGACTGGGCAGACTAAAGAGGAATATGTGAAACAGTTAAAGGGAGTGATCTCACATCGCTTCCAGAAAGAAGTGCTGAAGGAAGAAGTATCTGAAGCAAAGAATTTAACCCCTCAATTCGTTAGGAAAAATAAGAAGTATGCTAGACAGCCCGCTACTTCGGTACTGGTTGATGGATATCACTGGGTGCCACGCCCTCTGTCCTCTCAAACAGAGGGTATTGTGTTGACTGGGTCCGAGAGAGGCCGCCACTCTACTGGAAGACCCCCGGTACCCCCACATAAACCTGTAAGATTGGCCTCTGTGATTGTCAAACCAAAGGGGGTTGAAGTTCAAAAGTCTGTGGACCTTAAAGGAAAAAGACCTAAATCTCCTGAAAGGAGATATGTGCCAAAAAGAACTAAATTGGAGAATCTACCACCACCTCCTAGAACTTCTAAGTTCATTCTGCAGCTCCAACGAGTTCCAGTCGACCCTACTCCGAGTACAGTTGAATTGATGGATGTTCAGGCTAGTACTCCAGTTGTTACAGTTGACAGTCCTACCACAGCCAGTCTGACCCCGGATCCAATAATCACCATTCCTATTACCCCAGTTGATGATCCCCAAAGTCCGAGTGTCATTCCTAGGCCCCTTAGTCAGGTGTCTGAGGACCTTACCTTACCAGATGTGGGAACTATCACCTTACAAGCTCCTACTTCTCCTGAGGAATATGTCCCTCTCCCTGTAGAGGATGCCACTCTTCTGACTACCAGCTCTGGGATAGTCGAAGAGGAGAGAATTGACCAGGATTTAGAAATGGAAGATGAACCGGATACAAAGTCTCAACCAGATCCTAATCCAAAGCTTACAGAAATCATCGCCCTTATGGATTCTGAAGAGTTGTTTGATATGGCTGAGTATAAAGGATACTTACCCCTTGACCCTAAGTCAATTGGGGATAGACCGGTCGAGGAGGTAGTTCAAGAAATAAGAAACATCCTGTTGAACAAAGAAGGAACGGCTTCTTTCGACCCTGATATGGATGATCTCCTCGGAGATGAAGATGATTATGTTGGGGGCATTCATGTGGTCGAAACTAGAGGATCTAATAAAGAAGCTGAGCCCAGCAAGCGCCGATTTGTTAAGGATGATGATCCGCATGCTGTTGAGTCAGAGTCAGATGAGTCTGTGAAAGATAGAGATGAAGAACATATAAAAAACTTGGAGACTCAGCTCGCTAGCATGATGTCACAAGTTAGAGAAATGCAAGAGAAGTTGGACAAATCACAACAAGAGTCTTTTAAGATCCACCAGTCAGCTCGAGAGCTCACAGAAAGGGCCAAAAGGGCAGAACTTAATTCCAGACCTCTCGAGTCACCACCTGTGACTCTCCCTTGTCCAGTAGAGACTCCTCCAGTTCACCCTGCAGTCTCCTCCATCCCTTCAATCCCACCTCAGAAGGATATCAAGCAATTAATTGAGGACCAGGTAAGGGAGGCCTTAGCCCATGCTCAAGGAACTGTGTCTATTTCAAAGGGTAGACCCTACCCCGAGGAATATGACTTAGTTCCTTACCCAAAGGGCTTTGTGCCACCAACTTTTAAAGTTTTCACTGGAATCGAAAACCCGAGACAACATCTGGCCCACTTCCGAGCAAGCTGTTGCAACGCAGGAGGGTCAGATGCTCTACTATTTCGCCAATTTGTAAGTAGTCTATCCGGCATTGCTTTTGAATGGTACGCCGATCTGCCCAACGGTTCAGTAAGAACCTTTAGCGACCTAGAAAACCTCTTTCTTAAGAGATTTTCTGGAGCGCAACAACGCACCACCGTGGGCGATCTCGTGGTTGAAAAGCAAAAGCCGGGAGAGTCTCTAGTTGAGTACATCTTGAGGTGGCGAAACCTCTCGATGAAGTGTGAACCCCAGTTGCAAGAACAACATGCTGTGGAAATTCTGTTGAAGAATATCCACGGTCCTGTTGCTTTTCTCCTGAAGGGTTTCACTATTAAAACTTTTGAGAAACTTCTTAATAAGGCTAGCAATTTGCAGGAAGAGGCTCCTAGGATGCCATTCTTACGAGAGCAGTCTGAAGAAAGGAAGGGTCCAAAACTGGTGAAGACATTTGAAAAGAAAGCTGTGGTCTCAGCAGTAGATAAAGGAAAGAGGCCAGTGGTTAGTCAGCCTAGCACTCCACTTCCACCACAGCCGCCTCAGAAGCAGCCCTTTCAGATAGTTCCTCAGCATACTAAAGATCCCTCCTTCATCCCTTTTAGAGAGAGATTGGCAAAGCCTTATCCATTTAAAAGGGAGTCAGTTAAGAAGATCTTCAGAAGTCTGTTAAAGAAACCCGATTTTCAGTTGCCAGAGGCTAGGAGGCCTGAGGATGAGAGCAAGAAAGATGATCCCAAGTATTGCCCGTACCACAGGATGCTTAGTCATCCTCTCGAGGACTGCGTTGTGTTCAAAGATTGGCTTGAGAGGAACTACACCCAAGGTAACATCATAATACCTAAAGAATACTTGGTCGATCCAGAAAAGGCTTCAATTAAGACCATTTCAGGTAATCCTCTTAATTCTTCTTGTTTTGTTGAAGATGGTTGGGACATTACTCTGTCCCGGGCACTTAAAAAGTCGATTAACAAGTCTTTTCATCTTTCTCAACAGCTGACTACGATAGCCCAGGCCCCGGTGTGGAAGGTTGACCTGGATGCTTCGCAGAAGGATGTTGAACCACTTTCCTCTCCAGTAGTCTTAGGAACTACTGAGAAAAATGTAAAAGAAGAAAAATTTGATTTTGTAGAGAGGAAGTGTGTAGATGAGAGATGTATTAGAATGGCGGATGGTGGTGTTAAAACCCTTTCCCCTCTTTTGTTATCTGACTTTTACTTTGCCCCATCAAAGGCGAAGGGTCAAAAGATGAATAAAAAACATCCTTCTACTTCTGTCTTGATGATTAACCATGAATCTCAAATGCAAATTGATGACTCTCCTGTTTCAAATCAAACTTCTAATGAGCCAAATATTGAGGTTAGCCAAACCAACCTCCCCGAATCGACTATTCAAGAAGAGGTCGAATGTGAAGCTTTATCAGAAAGTGATTTCCCTCAAATTAATTTTCAAGGAAATCCTATCTTGATAGAACTTTCAGATTCTGACTCGCTTTCAGAAAATGATGATCCAACACCTATGGTGTGTGTAGACACTGCTCTAGTTTGCCCGCCCGAAAATGTCGAGCAGGTGCAACTCCGTGGCGGTAAAGTCTTACCCCCTAGGTTGCCCCCTCAGGATAAAGGCAAACAACCTTCATTCGAAAATCTAAGTCCGGATTCCCCTCAACAACCAGAATTCCCTCTAATTCCTCCGGGTTTCGAGTCTGTCGTTCCTAAGGTTGATTATAATGTTCTAGCCCACCTTAGAAAGTTGCCAGCAAAATTAAGTATTTATGACGCCCTCCTTCTTTCCAAAGAAATGAGGGAGTCTCTAATTAAAGCACTTCTCGATCCTGAGATTTGCTTAACACAGTTGGCTGCAACTTCAGAAGGTGAGGCTCTCTACTTCAAGGAGGTCCCTGGGGTTACCTTTTCAGATGAAGATTTACTCTTGAGAACTGCTGACCACAATCGTCCCCTCTACATTACTGTAAATGTGGGAAATTTCAAGTTATCAAGAGTCCTTGTTGATCCGGGTGCATCGGTCAACGTGATGAACATAAAGACCCTTGCTTATCTCAGAGTTGATACTAGCAAGCTTTCAACCGACAGGTTGGTGCTTCGTGGGTTCAACGAGAAGGGCGAGAGAGCTTTAGGTTCAATCACTCTACTCCTGGAAATAGGAGGTTTAAAAACTGAAGCTAAATTTCATATAATTGATTCGACTACGTCCTTTAACGCACTTCTAGGTAGACCTTGGATTCACGAATATAGAATGGTTCCGTCTACCCTGCACCAATGCATTAAGTATCAACGAGATGGCATTGAACATGTGATTAAGGGTGATTTGCAACCATTCTCGATTCAAGAAATTGGGATCTACGAAGATGCTGCATATTTTGTACCAAAAGGGTCGTCGTCCCGTTCTAAATTAGAGATCAAATTTGAGGAGAAAATGGTTGAACAAAAATTCAACCAAAAGAAAGAAAAAGATAAGGATATCAATCAAGAAATGATTCAATCGAGTAGTGAAGACGACTCTGATATTGTTGTCCTTAGACCTCCAAACACATTACCTCAAAGAGGTGGGAGGATGGCTTTGAGGGCACGAGGTCGAGGCCGTGCTTCATTAGACAGAAGAACAGCACCTGTGTATATTGATTTGGAATCAGATTCCGATGGTGAACTAGAAAGTCAAGGTGCTGCCCTCTCCCTCGATTATCAAAACATAAATACTCCTCCAAAATTTGATCTCACCTTAGACCAGGACAGTGACCCTGAGGTAGATATTTCAAAAGTTAAAAGTGACGAGCCCGAATTAACAATGTATGAAAAGCTCACTAGAAGGATTGAGGCCCTTTCTCTGACCCCACTGTCGGCAGGCAGGGTTGTAGGGTTGGAAGTCAAAGTGGCCCCCAACTTGGATGGTGAAGTTAAGAAAGTCCAGAAATTCTTTCCTGGCTCCTCCTCCGCAAGGGACGAAGGTGATGTAACCCTTGAGGAGGCAGATTTTAATGAATTAATGGAATTACCTTTCGGCTACTTCCCTGTTTGTGTAAAAAATACTTTTTCTAAAGGTTCTGTACCATACCGATGGACTAAGGGTCAAGCTAGATACCACGAGAATATTTGGCGAACAAAAATAAGTAAAAATCCAATGAGTGGTATTGGCTTTGGAACAGTTAGTTCATTCGATGATGATGAGTATTGCCTAATGATAACTTACCATCTCGATTCTCCAAATGTCCCTACAGATCCTCCTTGTCCTTTGGATGAACTCTGTTTGGAGACTTTAGACGATCCCGATGATCTTCAAGTTCGGGATGCACCCCCTGAATTTGAAGAGGAAATTAAGTCGACAGTCGATGAGTTAAGAGAAATTAACCTGGGAAACGATGATGACCCCCGTCCGATTTTCATAAGTACTTTGTTGAGCGAGAGTGAAACTCAAGACTTAATCCAGTTGTTATTCGAGTTCAGAGATTGCTTTGCCTGGACATATGACGAAATGCCAGGTTTGCCTGCTGAGGTAGCAGTCCACAAACTTGGGGTTCGGCATGATGCCATCCCTGTTAAACAAGCTCCTCGACGCATGCGCTTAGAGATTGAGCAACAAGTCGTTTCTGAAGTTAAGAAATTGGCAGAAGCCGGATTCATTCGAGAGGAACAATACCCCTCTTGGGTGGCCAGCGTCGTGCCAGTTCGAAAGAAAAATGGTCAGATTCGAATTTGTGTCGACTATAGGGATCTGAATAAGGCATGCCCTAAGGACGAGTTCCCCCTACCAATACCAGAACTCATGGTGGACATTGCCTCCTCACATGCTATTTTCTCATTCATGGATGGCTCGTCGGGTTATAACCAAATCAAGATGGCCCCTGAAGATGAGAGAAATACGGCGTTCAGAACCCCTATTGGAATCTTTTGTTATAAGGTAATGCCATTCGGCCTAAAGAATGCCGGAGCAACCTACCAACGGGCCATGACCCGTATCTTTGACGACTTAATTCATAATCAAGTTGAATGTTATATTGATGATTTAGTTGTCAAGAGCAAGGTTAAAGAGGCTCACCTGTATGACTTAAGAGTTGTTTTCGAACGGTTGCGTCGCTACGATTTGAAAATGAACCCCTTGAAGTGCGCCTTCGGCGTCGCTTCGGGAAAATTCTTAGGATTCGTAGTAAGGCACCGCGGAATTGAGATAGATCCTGCTAAAATTGAAGCCATCTTAGATATGCCATCCCCTAAGAGCCTTACTCAGTTAAGGTCTCTACAAGGCAGATTGGCATATATAAGGAGGTTTATTTCTAATCTTTCCGGGAGATGTCAACCCTTCTCTGTCCTTGCGAAAAAGGATACTAAATTCGTATGGGGCGAGAAGTGTCAGAATGCTTTTGACGATATCAAACAATACCTTTCTAACCCGCCAGTCTTGGCAGCTCCGATTCCCGGAAAGCCATTAATCCTCTACACCGCAGCTCTAGATGAGTCTTTAGGTGCCCTGTTAGCTCAAGTTAACGACGAAGGAAAAGAGAACGCTCTCTACTACCTTAGTCGAAGACTCCTTCCTACTGAAATTCGATACCCGTCAATTGAGAAGCATTGTCTTGCTTTAGTTTTCGCAGCTCAGAAACTGAGGCATTACATGCTCTCCCATTCAATCAGTCTGATTTCAAGAGTTAATCCTTTGCAATATCTTATGACCCGACCTACGTTGTCAGGACGTTTAGCTCGTTGGTCTATGATATTACTCCAATTTGAGATTACTTTCACTCCTTTACGTGCTGTGAAAGGACAGGCTGTTGCCGATTTTCTGGCGGCACACCCGCTGCCGGCGGATTCTCCTCTGAACGATGATTTACCCGACGAACAAATCATGAGTTTGGGGGAATCTGGAGAGGCCATCTGGGAATTATATTTTGATGGAGCAGCATCCTCTCGTAGGATTGCGACCCAACAATCTGTGATTCCTGGAAAGGCTGGAGTCGGTTTAATTTTTATTACACCAGAAAAAGGAATGATGCATTTTTCCTACCACTTATCGGAGCCTTGCACAAACAACGAAGCTGAATACGAAGCTCTGATAACTGGTTTGGAACTTGCAATTCTAATGGAGATTAAAGAGATTAAGATCTTTGGAGATTCCCAACTAGTTATTAACCAAGTCGCCGGAACTTATAAAGTCTTGAATCCGAATCTCCTAAAATATCACCAGTACACACTTCACCTGTTGGAACAAATCCCCATTGCTACTTTGTATAGGGTTCCCCGTGGAAGCAATTCTGCGGCGGATGCCTTAGCAAAACTTGCAAAAGAATTTGCATGTCCTGAGGAGGATTCCATCCCTATAGAGATACAGGGTCGTAAGACTCTTTCTCTTATAGATTTGGAATACATTAATAAGACTCCCCTTCAGATCCTTTCTGCCTCTTCGACAACTGACGAAGAAGGCGATTGGAGACGACCCTTAGTCGATTACCTTAAAGAAGGGAAGCTTCCCCAGGATAAATCACTCTCCAACCAGATTAGGAAACGTGCCCTATCATATGCACTAGTTAACGATCGGTTGTACCGTCGGTCTTTCGATCACATGTGGCTGCGCTGTTTGAACAAGCGAGAAGCCCAGAAAATTGTTAATGAAGTTCATTCAGGACTGTGCGGTGCTCATCAATCGGGTCCAAAAATGAAATTAAAGATTAAGAGACTTGGATACTACTGGCCTACAATGATTGACGATTGCATGAATACGGCAAAGCACTGTCATCAATGTCAGGTCCATGGCGTGGTTTTACATCAGCCGCCTAATGTGTTACACCCTACGATAGCCTCGTGGCCCTTCGAGAGTTGGGGCACGGATATCATTGGGCCGATTGACCCTCCCTCCGCGAGAGGTCATCGTTTCATATTAGCAGCAACTGATTACTTTTCAAAGTGGGCGGAAGCGATTCCCCTACGAAACGTAACATCACACCATGTCTTAAAATTCTTTCGTGACCATATTGTATATCGATTCGGCGTACCCCGCAGAATCATATCCGATAATGGGTCCGCATTCAAGTCTACAAAAATCAATAGTTTTGTAAGGCGCCATAATATTGATTGGAGATATTCGACGATCTATTACCCTCGGGCGAATGGATTGGCCGAGGCCTTCAACAAAACCTTGGTGCAAATTGTCAAAAAGACCCTTGATGATAACAAACGACAGTGGGATGAGCGGTTGGTGGAAGCTTTGTGGGCTTATCGTACCACTTATAGAACCCCGACCCAATCCACCCCGTTTGCACTAGTGTATGGATCTGAGGCTGTTCTGCCCTTGGAAATACAAATCCCTTCGCTTAGGATTGCAGTTCAGAATCAAATTACCAATGAACAAAATGCAAAACTACGATTGGAAGAACTCGAAGGCCTTGAAGAGCGACGTCTCCAAGCTCAACAAAGTTTAGAGTTGTATAAATCCCGTATGGTTCAAGCTCACGATAAGTTAGTGCGACCTAGGACCTTCCAAGCGGGAGACTTGGTATTGGTCCTTCGGAGGCCTATCTTGGCCCATCGAAAGTTGGGAGGCAAATTTGAACCTACATGGGAAGGACCCTTCGTTATAGAGACTGTCTACGAAGGAGGCTCGTATCAGTTAGTAGATTGTAAAGGGAACCACCCAATGCTACCTGTTAATGGGCGTTTCCTTAAGAAATACTATGCTTGATGTAGCTCATTTTATCAATTAATAAGACTTCCTCTTCTTGATTTACAACTTAATTCCACCTTTTTTTAAAAAGTTTTTTTTTAACGCTCTTCGTCTTTTCCTTAAGGTTAGGTCTTTCCTTCCCTTAGGATTAGACCTGCTAGTGGTGGGATACGCCCTCTGTGGCACCACCCTGGCATTTCACCCGGGGATTAGTGGTGGAGTACGCCCTTCGTGGCACCATCCTAATTCCCATTCGCTAGTGATGGAGTACGCCCTTTGTGGCACCATCCTAGTTTGCCAGTTGAGGTCCTCTGTGTGGAGCAAGTTTCCTCCCCACATGACCATTCGCTAGTGGTGGAGTACGCCCTTCGTGGCACCACCCTGGTTTGCCAGTTAATTTTGCCTATTAGGAGTAAGTCTTCTATCAGCATCCTATAGGCCTAAGGTTGGGTGATGCCCTTCCTTAGACCCAAGGCTAGGTATTCCCTACCTTGGTTTCCAGTTGATCCGTCTACTAGGAGTAAGTCTTCTATCAGCATCCTATAGGCCTAAGGTTGGGTGATGCCCTTCCTTAGACCCAAGGCTAGGTATTCCCTACCTTGGTTTCCAGTTGATCTGTCTACTAGGAGTAAGTCTTCTATCAGCATCCTGTAGACCTAAGGTTGGGTGATGCCCTTCCTTAGACCCAAAGCTAGGTATTCCCTACTTTGGTTTCCAGTTAATTTTGCCTATTAGGAGTAAGTCTTCTATCAGCATCCTATAGGCCTAAGGTTGGGTGATGCCCTTCCTTAGACCCAAGGCTAGGTATTCCCTACCTTGGTTTCCAGTTGATCTGTCTACTAGGAGTAAGTCTTCTATCAGCATCCTGTAGACCTAAGGTTGGGTGATGCCCTTCCTTAGACCCAAAGCTAGGTATTCCCTACTTTGGTTTCCAGTTAATTTTGCCTATTAGGAGTAAGTCTTCTATCAGCATCCTATAGGCCTAAGGTTGGGTGATGCCCTTCCTTAGACCCAAGGCTAGGTATTCCCTACCTTGGTTTCCAGTTGATCCGTCTACTAGGAGTAAGTCTTCTATCAGCATCCTGTAGACCTAAGGTTGGGTGATGCCCTTCCTTAGACCCAAGGCTAGGTATTCCCTACCTTGGTTTCTCCAGTTCTCCTGTCTAGTAGGTGTAAGCCTTTTAATAGCATCCTATAGGCCTAAGGTTGGGAGATGCCCTCCCTTACACTCTTAAGATTCCACTTCTATTCGGTCAACGCCAATGTGTGCAGCAGAAGTTCCTTCAACCACACACATTGGGGGTCCATTTGTTGACCTCATTTTTGTATGAGGTCACTAAGGCCCTTCCAAACTCTAGATTAATTCTAGATCCTAGGATCCACTCTAGACCTTAAGATCCTTTCCTAGAGCCAGACCTTTGTTTGATTAAAAAAAAATATATATATATATAGATATATATATTTAAAAAGAAAAAGATTAATTTTCTTTGGGAAATATTTAATTTTGAATTTTAAAATTGAACACATCATTATGAACAATATATTGCCTCGAAAGACGATCATATCGTTCCCTAAAGGGTTCAAATTTCATAATTTTGAATTTATCCGAATTATTGCAGTCAGACTCAAGGGGAAACAACATATGATCTCGAAAGATCATAATGAAGTTCAATCAATTATCTAACTATGATAATTCGGATTGAAGATCATTAATTTCATAATCAAAATTACGATAATAATTGATATATCTCTCCGAAGAAAGAAAATATCAACCATTATCGATGGTTTGAAAATGACGATAATGATCGTTGAATTTTCCCAAAAATAATTAATTAAAGATTTTGAAAAATTATTGGTTTTGAAAATAATCTCTGGGTTTCTAAATCTCCTACGAGCGCAAGCCCTCGTAGTTAATTACATCGTAGAAAAATTAAAATTTTCCTACGAAAACTCTCGATTAAAATAGCGATATGAATTTTATTTAGAATTCAAGGTTAAATATCAAAGGAAATTAAGGTTTGAATTTCAATAGGGATTAGTTCAAGATTGAACACTTATTTTTGAAATCAAAGGAAGAGAAGTAGGGGATGTTTGAGATTCTGAATTACTTCAGAAACATCCCAATCTATCCTAAGTGTTAGGCTTGTATTTGATTGAAAGGAATTTTTTAGTTTGAGTGGTCAATTTTATTAGACATTTGGGATTCAATTCCCAGAAATTGAGGTCTTATGGCCCGAACCAGCCTCAGAACCTAAGTCTAAATTGGGCACTAAAAGTTAGTGCCCCGAACCTAGCTAGTGCAATGCGAATCTGGTCTTATCCCGGCCTGGATTGGGGAGCCAGCTAAACCACCTAAACGATTTTAAAATATGAGTCCGGTCTTTTAATGTTGAGTGGTAGGGACGTTATTTAGAAAAGTATAAAGGAATAGGGTCGACATCTAGAGCAGATCCTTAATTGACCCCTTAGACTTATGTTGGGTATTCGATGTCTAAGTAATGCAATTAAATATTAGACTCTTTTAAATTTGTTGCTAATGCGATGCATGCTAGTTGACTCGATTGAATGCAAAATTTGTATGTAGCAGTTTAAAAATTTTGGCTTAGAAAATAGGTTTTTCCCTAGAGATTGCATAACATCCCCTTGACAGATCGGCACCCTCATAGGCCAGGTGGTCTGCCAGAACCCGCAGGCGGGGAGATGCCTAACAAGGTTGAGAAGGTATAATATGAATGCATGAAAAACCCTCGGCGAGTCCGAGCTTACTTCTTAGGACCGTTTAGAGTTTCTATCTTATCTTAAAAATTTTATTTAATTAAAGTAAAAGAATTTTGACAGACCCCTAAGAGCCTAAATTCGAATTCCAGGTCAAATCAAATACGGCATGCAAGTAAAAAGACTAGAAAAAGCAGGAGTTCTAATGCGAAATCAATTAAATAAATTAATTAAATTAATCAAATTGAATGTCCATATGGCAAGTGCCACTCATTATTACATCTCAAAAATTACAATAAATTAAAGTGGCCGGGCACCACTGACTACAACCCGGATTTCTGATCCTAAATCAAATGATTTTGAGACTTGGGATTCTTCTCGTTGTCCAATCCTTCATCTTCTCACGAACATCTCGATTCGTCGGTTCAGGATATCCAAATGGAAAGAAACTCCCCCTTGATCGGGGTGTTATCTTTCCTCTTTGGATATTTGCAAAGTATCCTAATTTGAATTCCAAATGGAAGAAGACTCTCCCCTTTAGGGATGTCTTCACCTCTTTGGAATTCAAATTGGATATTTATATCCCAATCTCAAATCATTTTAAATAAATACAACCTTGACTGAATTAAATTTACATCGAGAGAAATAAGAAAATCTAGACTCGATCCTGCAAGGTTATCCTAATAATCAACAGTTGTATGTTCATTCCCAAGCAGTTATAATATAAAAATTTGGAATACATTTCTTTAGCCACACTTGGCCATGCTCTTTTTATTTAAAGGGGGTCTTAAGCGCGGCAGGTACCTGTGCAAAGAGTTATATTTTTTTTTATTAACTGCCCCCTTTAGTTTTCAGCTCCTTATATGAGCATGGCCACCTGCATAAGATTGCACAAATATATATATTTCGTTCCTAGCCTATGGGTAGGTCTAACGCATAATCAAACCACAGTGCAAAATATAGTAAGCAGATAAGTAAATAAACACATCAAGTCTAAACTAGCAAACAGCATGCAATGAAAACTCAAAAAAAACTCGGCACACAACTGCAGAAAGTAAAACACCGGCCTATCCTAAGACTAGAGTCGGTGATCCTAGCAAACCATCTAAAGTGTGTGGGGTAGGTCGTGTGGTTTTGATGTACCCTAATTAGGATTATTAGTTAAAGTTATCTACAGTTTGATTGGTTGGAAGGTTTAAGGGATTTAAGTTTGAATTCAAATATTAATAGCTTAAGATTAATTTTAAGACTTACTTAATTATTTGTTGGATATCACCTTTGTTTCACACCGAGGCCGTGAAGTTTATTTCACCTTCCTTAGGGCTAAGTTAATAGCCTCGTAGGCCTGGGTTACCCAGCGGTATCCGGTATAATTAAATATTTTAGGTTGATTAAGGTTTAAGAATTAATGAATTTTATTAGAAATGTTTGGTTGCTGATTTTTAAGGTTTGATTAATTTAAGTTTGCCATTAATCGATTCGTGGCGTTGTGCCACCAGGCTCGAGGAACCAGCCTCCTTAGGACACTTAGCCCCGCAGCCCGGAGTAGTCCAGCCGATAAACCAAATTAATGTAATTAAATTAAAAGTTTTAAAAGGTTAGATAATTAATGATTAATCTATTTTTAAGGTTTAACATCCCTTGGAATCCATTCGTGGCGTTGTGCCACCAGGCTCGAGGAACCAGCCTCCTTAGGACACTTAGCCCCGCAGCCCGGAGTAGTCCAGCCAATAAACTTCCTCTTTAGGATGGTTGTTGTGTCTTAAAAGGTTTGTTGAATGTTTTAAACATTAGATTAACATTTTCTGGAATTTTAGGATGATTTTGAGATTTATGAATTTTTTGGAATATTTTAATCATTTAATTAAGGGGTTGAAAATTGACTTTTTGATTAAGTTCAAATTCTGGAATATTAGAATTTTATTAAAATACTAGACCTTACTACGATCAGTTAGAAGGTAAGTACGTTGAAATCGGATTTTTCTACATTTTATTACAAAGGTTTGAAGTTTTGAACTAGATTTGACCTAGAGTTGACCGATTTGTTGACTTTTTGAAATATTACAGATTTCTGGAATTTAACATTTTTAATAAATATTAAGGGTTATTATGAGTTGAATGCAACTGAGTTTGTTCAATTTGAATTTTTCTTGAATTAGTTATGAATATTCAAAGTTTTGGGTATTTAATGGATTTTTGAAATTGTTTAACTAAAGAGCCTTTGTGGGTTTGAATCCAAATAGACTCTAAACTCCTTGAAATCAGCTCCAAAGGTCAGAAATGACCTAAGGAGAGATTTCCAAGTGTTTTGGAAATTTTTTTGGAATTTTTAATATATATATATTTTTTTTAAATTAATTAAATGAATTAAATATTAATTTTTATTTAAAATTAAATTGAGGTTTAATTTGCTGTCAAAATGAGTTGGTTTCAATTTTCATTGATTAAGAACTTGATTCTGGTCAATTAGAGGGGTTGTGCATATTTTTTTTGATTTGGATTGGATTTATTACAATTTTTAGAAGTTTTGAGGGTTAATTAAGGGTTTGAATTTAATTAAGTTAATTAAAGGGCTTAATGACTTCAAAAATCAGTGAAACTTTTCTATGGGTTGGACATGTCGCTAAGTTAAAATGTTTGAAGTTTCAAGTCAAAATAATGTGTATCCTAATTTTTTAGAATTTTTCTAAGTTCTCTACACATAAGTCCTTAATTGTTGTCCTTAATAATGTCGCTAGGTTATAGGATTTCAAATTGTTGTTTCTAACCCTTTAACACTAAATTACAATCACACCAAAGCAATCGTGAACAAAAGGTGATTGAACAAAAGGAATAAAAGTGCTCCTAATATTCTATGGAATGATTTTTACAATAAATCAGTTTAATCATAGGTTATGTGATAACCTATGAGTTTAAACAATTAATTGTAAATGAATAGACATATGAAATTAGACTAGGGTTATTTAGGAATACATATGAATATATCCTAATGAAGACCAATCCAATTTTCTTATATGATCATGTGTAATTTACTAATTATTTAAGCTAGATTGACATGATTTTGGGAATGAGTTTTAATTAAATTACACATGATCAATATCTAAAATCTATTCTTAGTGAAATGGATTATTTACACTGATTCCATAGGGTTCTAAGTGCAATGATGGAATGATTATATAATTTCAAAAATGAGATTTTAAATATTTGATTCAAACAAAGGGTCAAACATTTGAAAATTCATTTTAGAAATTATATAGTTGAGCTCTAAAATTTCCCCAAGAAAAAATCAGAGAGCATACACACTGGACCCCGGGTATCATGCCATTTAATTTTTGATTTAACTAGACATTTATATAAAATATAATGAAAATAAAATTGGAAAATTAAGGGTTTAAAATTCAACTTTCAAAATAATGAAAACCAGGTTCTGATTTTATTTTTAGAAAATAGGAAATTTAATTCCGAGAAAAACGAGTGGTTGTGGAAAAAAATTGGTTTAGTATTTTATTTTTAAAGATTTTTCAAAGTTCTGGATTTAAATATAATTAAATAAACCTTTTAAAACGGGAATTACATGCGGCAACGGGCGGTTGGTCCACGCAAACGGCGGCGGTCAAGTGGGCCCCGCTCACTTAAATGAGTCAGCGTGGTCTGGCAAACGTCGGATTAGCCATGGTTCGATCCAACGGCTGTGGTCTGTCCTGCGGTTAATCTCGATCAAAAGGGATCGGACGAACAGGATTTGATCCCGCCGTTTGGAACGGACGGACAAGATCAAGCCCAGACGGTCCGTTTCGTTTGATGGGTCAAACGAGTCAACGTCAGAGGATAAAAGTGCGAATCTCGTCCGTTGAAATCAAAGGTATGAGATCAACGGACGAGATTTCGTCTTCCTCGCACAGACCGCGCAAACCCTAAACTCAGAAATGGTTTAAAACTTCGCTTAGAGATTTTTAAATGGCATAAACACCGAGATTCGAATGCCAGTTGTATAGAAAAAGGATGGGGAATGGTTTCTAGAGCTTAAGATGGATTCCTTAGAAGCCTATTTAAGAACCTAAGTATTATCTAAGGTTTAGGATTTCTCACCGTTAGATGGATCAAATGAGTTGATTTTTTTTTATGGTTGAATTTGTAGGCTGTCCACGTGTTGATTTCCTTCAGACCCCAAGCTCAAACGATCACTGGCAGTGGAGTTGAGGGAGCTTGGACGAAGATGGCTCTCGGTCAACCGCTGATCTCGCCGGCGGTAGCTTCAAATGTCGGGAAATCACTGGAAGGATGTATTAGGAGCTCTGAGAAATCAAAACGAAAGCTCAGAGCGTCTGGGGAATGACTGGGATGAGAGTTATGTTCGAATGAAACCCTCTCGTCTCTCTACCCTATTCCAGCTACGGGAGATTGCTTGGACGGTAGGGTTTTGATCGGGATGTGAAGAGGAGATGATTAAGGGGCTGAATGAGCAAAGAGCTCAGTTGGAGAGGCTTGAGGAAGTGAGAGAGTGTGGATTTTCGAATGAATGGCTCTAGGGCATCTTTTTTTTCTATTCAAACGTCCCCAGGTGGTTTTGGATGGCTAAGATCGACTGGCTAGGTCCCTGGATGCTGCCAAGTGTCCCTAGGGGTTGTTGGAAGGCTGAGAGCAAGGACATCACAAGGACATCCCACATGGAAAGCTCCCTTGGTCCCCATATGGGCATGTGGAGTGATTGGAGTCATTTGATCAAGATCTGATGGCTAGGGAGGGCTTTAGGAATGTTCTAGAGCCTGACTCAACAGCTGGAATGGGTTAATCAAGAATGGATTAGTTTAAGGAATTTGTTTGATCACCTTAAATTCACTCAAAATATTGTGTTGACCGTTTGACTGGTCAAACAGTCAAACAATGGTGAGGTGGCAATAAGAGGAGCTATGGGTGCTGGTTTGAATTGGATTTGATCAAAAGGATTGAGAGGATTTTGGGTTTAACAAGTTTGATCAAGGGTTTTAACAATTTGGAGGCTCCTTTGACCATTTGTTGACTGGTTTGACCAGTCAACAGCTAAGTGGACAGCTGAGGTGGCATAGAGGGATGTCTTGAGTGTTGGTTGAGTGAATTAGGTTCAAAGGGGTTGGGATGGCTTGAGCTTGTTTGAGCATTTAGACCCCTTAAAGCCTTTAGAAGACTTGTTGACTGGGTTGACCACTCAACCAACCTTCATGCTTGATGAGGTGGCAGCCACATAATGGCTAGGAGTCATTAAGAAAGGTTGCAATTGGTCTTAAAGACTAGAGCCCAAACACGATTTGAATCAACACATGTTTAGAGAGCTCTGACCAAAAATTGAAAAGTTGATTTGATCAAACTGGCTAGGTTCTAACTCAAAGTGGGTTTAGAAATATTTGAAATGTCAAATGAAAGAATTTTGAGAGGTTAAGAGTTAGATTTGATCAAATGGGTTAAAATGACCCATTCTAAGCCTTAAGGTCTCATTAGGTCAACCTAGGTTGACTGAGTCAACCGGGTTGACCCAAGGGGTGGGGCTGAACTGGACAAGTTTGAAATGATATTTGGAGACCATTGGAGGTGATCCCAAGGTCTGGAGAGGTCAATTTGGTCAAAATGTCTGTTTTGACCCTTAAGGGCCTGTTTGGTCAACCTAGGTTGACTTGGTCAACCAGGTTGACCCAAGGTCTGGGTTTGGGTCGAATAGGTTTGATTTGATATTTGAAACTTACTGGAAGTGGTTCCATTTGATTTGGAGTTCATTTGGTTTGAGATCCCTGTTTGAGCCCCATAGGGGTATTTTGGTCATTTTGACCCATGGTCAACTAGGGGTCAAACTAGGTCAACCAAAATGCAGTTTACTGCTCAGTGAATCATAATTAAGGATCTGGAAGTAATTAGAGGCTTTGGAGAGGGCTCTAAGGTCAAAATTCACTAGGTGGCAGATCCAGTGGCATAGGCCGTAAATATTTGAAGGTTTTACAGCCTATGGATTTTGATTAAGTTTCTGGGGTTAGAGACCTCAGAATGGGCTCAAATTTGGAGGGATACCTCCAGAGACATGTCCCATCAGTATGCAACTGACAGACTCTGAATCGGAGGTCATTTAACTGGGTTTTGAAGCGTTTGAAAATTTGCTGAGAAAGGCTTTTAGGACTTGCCCTTTTAGCATTGGATTTGGGTCTGGATTCTGGATTTGAACTGGATTTGATTGGAATTTGAATTGAACTAAGGTCTGGACATCTCCTAGGGTCTAGAATAGATCCTAATATCTGGACTGGTCTGGAAGAATCCTAGGGTCTAGAGTAGATCCTAGGGTCTGGAATCTAGAAGGGTCCTAGGATCTAGAGCGGATCCTAAGGTCTGGATTTTGGAGAGTCCTAGATTTTTTTAGATTGATCTGGAGTCTGGATAGGTCCTTAGTGACCTCATACAAAAATGAGGTCAACAAAAGGACCCCCAATATGTGTAATAGAATGAAATTCTATTGCACATATTGGCGTTGACCGAAAAAGGTCAAGTCTGGAGTTTTGATTTTAAGAGAAGGAAAATCGATCCCTGAAGAATCGGAGTTTGATCTGGAACTAGGGTAGTGCCATGGAAGGCGCACTCTACCACTAGCGAGTCGAATCTTAAGGAGAGAAAATTAAAGATCTAATGGGAAGGAAGCATTGCTTCCCACGATAGATCGGATCTGGATTGATCATATGTAAAGGAAACTTGCTTTACACAGGAGATCGGGTTTGAAAGATCGAACATAGAGGAAACTCGCTCTATATAAGATCAAAATTAAAATGATCATGAGTAGAGGAAACTTGCTCTACGGATGATCGGGTCTGGATTGATCATGTGCAAAGGAAACTTGCTTTGCACAGGTGATCAGGCTTGAAAGATCGTATATAGAAGAAACTTGCTCTATATAAGATCAAGATTAAGACGATCACGAGTAGAAGAAACTTGCTCTACGGATGATCGGGTCCGGATTGATCCTGTGCAAAGGAAACTTGCTTTGCACAAGTGATCGGGTTTGAAAAATCAAATATAGAGGAAACTTGCTCTATATAAGATCAAGATTAAAATGATCATGAGTAGAGGAAACTTGCTCTACGGATGATCGGGTCCGGATTGATCCTGTGCAAAGGAAACTTGCTTTGCACAAGTGATCGGGTTTGAAAAATCAAATATAGAGGAAACTTGCTCTATATAAGATCAAGATTAAAATGATCATGAGTAGAGGAAACTTGCTCTACGGATGATCGGGTCTGGATTGATCATATGTAAAGGGAACTTGCTTTACATAAATGATCGGGTTTGAAAGATCGTATATAGAGGAAACTTGCTCTATATAAGATCAAGATTAAAATGATCATGAGTAGAGGAAACTTGCTCTACGGATGATCGGGTCTGGATTGATCATATGTAAAGGGAACTTGCTTTACATAAATGATCGGGTTTGAAAGATCGTATATAGAGGAAACTTGCTCTATATAAGATCAAGATTAAAATGATCATGAGTAGAGGAAACTTGCTCTACGGATGATCGGGTCTGGATTGATCATATGTAAAGGGAACTTGCTTTACATAAATGATCGGGTTTGAAAGATCGTATATAGAGGAAACTTGCTCTATATAAGATCAAGATTAAAATTTGAATTTTAGGGTGGTGCCACGAAAGGGCGTACTCCACCACTAAAAGGCTTGAAGTTAAGACTAGAAGACCTGAAAAAAAATCTCTTGGCCTAAAAAAAAGGTATTAAGTTATAAAAAGATTTGTAGACAATTGAACAAAATTGATTGAAACTTGAAGATTTTATTGATTGAAAATTCGAGCTACATCAAGCATAGTATTTCTTAAGGAAACGCCCGTTTACAGGAAGCATTGGGTGATTTCCTTTACAATCCACTAGCTGATACGAGCCTCCTTCGTAGGTTGTTTCCACTACGAAGGGTCCTTCCCAAGTTGGTTCAAACTTTCCACCGAGTTTTCGGTGCGCTAAGATAGGCCTCCGAAGAACCAAGACCAAGTCGCCTACTTGGAAGGTTCTAGGTCGCACTAACTTATCGTGAGCTTGAATCATTCGGGCTTTGTACAACTCTAAGTTTTGCTGAGCCTGAAGACGACATCCCTCGAGGCTTTCAAGTTCTTCTAGACGGAGTTGTGCATTCTGTTGAGTCGTAATCTGATTCTGAATTGCAGTTCTGAGTGAAGGAATTTGAACTTCCAGAGGGAGTACGGCCTCGGATCCATACACTAGTGCAAACGGTGTGGATTGGGTCGGGGTTCGATAAGTGGTCCTGTAGGCCCACAAAGCTTCCACCAACCTCTCATCCCACTGACGTTTATTTTCATCGAGGGTCTTTTTAATGATTTGGACCAAAGTTTTATTGAAGGCCTCAGCCAATCCATTGGCCCGAGGGTAATAGATTGTTGAGTATCTCCAATCAATACCATGGCGACTTGCAAAATTATTGATCTTCGTAGACTTGAAAGCGGACCCATTATCGGATATGATTCTGCGCGGAACGCCAAATCTATATACGATATGGTCACGGAAAAATTTCATTACATGGTGTGATGTTACATTTCTTAGTGGGACTGCTTCTGCCCACTTTGAAAAGTAATCAGTCGCTGCTAAAATGAAGCGGTGACCCTTCGAGGAAGGAGGGTCAATTGGCCCGATGATATCTGTGCCCCAACTTTCGAAGGGCCACGAGGCTATCGTGGGATGCAACACGTTAGGCGGCTGATGTAAAACCACACCATGTACTTGGCACTGATGACAACACTTTGCAATTTTCATGCAATCGTCAATCATCGTAGGCCAGTAGTATCCAAGTCTTTTGATCTTCATTTTCATCTTCGGACCCGATTGATGAGCACCGCACAGTCCAGCATGGACTTCATTAACAATCTTCAGGGCCTCACATTTGTCTAAACAACGGAGCCACATCTGATCAAACGATCGTCGATACAACGTATTGTTGACTAGTGCGTAGGATAGGGCACGTTTCTTAATTTGATGGGCAAGTGATCTCTCGTGAGGGAGCTTGCCTTCTTGAAGGTATTCAATTATCGGTTGTCTCCAATCTGTTTCTTCATTGACCGCTGAAGAGGTAGAAAGGACTTGGGAAATTTGTTCGTTGATATGCTCCAAATCTATAGGAGACAGGACTTGGCGACCCTGCACCTCTATAGGGATGGAGTCTTCTTCTGGACAGGCAAATTCCTTTGCAAGTTTTGCAAGGGCATCCGCCGAAGAATTGCTTCCACGAGGAATCCTATACATAGTTACGATCGGAATTTGCTCGAGCAAGTGACAAGTGTACTGATGGTACTTCAGGAGTTTAGGATTCAAAACTTTATAGGTTCCTGCAATCTGGTTGATCACCAGTTGGGAATCACCAAAAATTTTAATCTCTTTAATCTCCATCAAAATTGTAAGTTCCAGGCCAGTTATCAGAGCTTCGTACTCAGCTTCATTATTCGTACGAGGTTCTGATAAGTGGTAGGAAAAGTACATCATTCCCTTATCTGGTGTTATAAATACCAGGCCAACTCCGGCTTTCCCGGGAATAGTAGATTCAGGTGTTTTGCCCCGTTGAGAGGACGCAGCACCATCAAAATACATTTCCCAGGTTTGAGTAGTGGCTTCCTCAAAACTCATGATTTGCTCATCAGGTAAATCATCGTTTAGAGGAGATTCCGCCGGCAACGGGTGTGCCGCAAGGAAGTCGGCGACGGCCTGCCCTTTCACAGCACGCAGGGGAATGAAAGTGATTTCAAATTGAAGCAATATCATAGACCAACGAGCCAAACGTCCTGACAACGTAGGCCTGGTCATAAGGTATTGCAAGGGGTTGAAACTGGAAATCAAGTTGATTTGATGAGAAAGCATGTAATGTCTTAGTTTTTGAGCTGCAAAAACTAAGGCAAGACAATGTTTCTCAATCGTTGGATACCGAATTTCCGTTGGTAGAAGTCTCCGACTTAGGTAGTAGAGAGCGTTCTCTTTTCCTTCGTCATTGACTTGGGCAAGGAGAGCCCCGAGAGACTCGTCAAGGGCCGCAGTGTAAAGTATTAGAGGTCTCCCCGGAATAGGGGCTGCCAAGACTGGTGGATTTGTCAGGTATTGTTTGATATTTTCAAAAGCAGATTGACATTTCTCGTCCCAAATGAATTTGGCGTCCTTTTTAGCGAGGACCGAGAATGGTTGACATCTTCCGGAAAGATTGGAAATGAATCTTCTTATATACGCTAGTCTACCTTGAAGAGACCTTAGTTGAGTAAGGCTCCTAGGAGGCGACATATTTAAGATAGCTTCGATTTTAGCGGGATCTATTTCAATTCCACGGTGTCTTACTACGAAACCTAGAAATTTCCCTGACGTGACACCGAAAGCGCACTTCAAGGGATTCATCTTGAGATCGTAGCGGCGCAACCGCTCGAAGACGATTCTTAAGTCATAAAGATGAGCCTCTTTAACTTTGCTCTTGACAACTAAATCGTCGATGTAGCATTCGACTTGATTGTGGATTAAGTCGTCAAAGATTCGAGTCATAGCCCGCTGGTAGGTTGCACCGGCATTTTTAAGGCCAAATGGCATCACTTTATAACAAAAGATCCCTATAGGACTTCTGAATGCAGTGTTTCTCTCATCTTCTGGGGCCATCTTGATTTGATTATAACCAGACGAGCCATCCATAAAGGAGAAAACAACATGCGAGGAGGCGATGTCGACCATTAGTTCTGGAATTGGCAAAGGAAATTCATCCTTAGGACATGCCTTATTCAGGTCTCTATAGTCAACACAGACCCGGATTTGACCATTTTTCTTTCGAACGGGCACAACGCTGGCTACCCAAGAAGGATATTGTTCCTCCCGGATAAATCCGGCTTCGGCCAATTTCTTAACTTCAGAAATGACTTGTTGTTCGATCTCTAGACGCATGCGTCGTGGAGCTTGTTTGACAGGAATAGCATCATGCCGGATTCCAAGTTTATGAACTGCTATATCGGCGGACAAGCCCGGCATTTCGTCGTATGTCCAAGCGAAACAGTCTTTAAACTCGAATAGAAGTTGAATTAGATCCTTAGACTCGTCTTCACTCAACAAAGAACTTATGAACGTGGGGCGAGGGTCATCCTCTGTTCCGAGGTTAATTTCTTTAAGTTCATCAACTGTCGATTTAATTTCTTCTTCAAATTCAGGGGGTGCATCCCGAATTTGAACTTCATCTGAATCGTCTAAGGTCTCCAAACAAAATCCGTCGAGCGAATCGACGATTTCAGTAGGGACACTTTCAGATTCACGATGGATGGTTATCATCAAGCAATATTCATCATCGTCAAACGAACTAACGGTACCAAAGCCAATACCACTCGTCCAATTTTTATTAAATTTGGAATTCCAAATACTTTGGTGGTATCTAGCTTGACCCTTAGTCCATTGACTTGGAACAAAACCTTTAGAGATAAGAGCTTTAACACCAAGAGGGAAGTAGCCGAAAGGTAATTCCATTAATTCGTTGAAATCTGCCTCTTCAAGGATTACATCACCTTCGTTCCTTGAAGAGGAGGTGCCAGGGAAGAACCTCTGGACTTTCCTTACTTCTCCATCTAAGTTAGGGGAATCCTTAGTTACTAACCCTGAGACTCTGTCAGCAGACAGTGGGGTTAAGGCTAAGGATTTAACTACCCTATTAAGCTTTTCATACATGCTCAATTCAGGCTCATCACTTTGAAGTTTAGGATTGCTACCCTCTTGATCACTATCCGAATCTAAAGTGAGATCAAACTTAGGAGGAAGATTGGATTTTTTGTAGTCAAAAGCGATTCTATCACCCCTCTTTCTTGATTCTTCATCAGAACTTGTTTCAAGTTCGATATACATTGGGGGATTTCTCTTTTCAACGGAAGGGCGACCTCGGCCGCGTGCTCTTTGGGCCATCCTTCCACCTCTTTGAGGTAGATTGATTGGAGGCCTAAAAACCACGCGCTCGACGTCGTCTTCACTATTAGAATCGTCTCTTTTTTGATTCTTGACTTTTTCTTTTCTCAATTTTTGAATTGCTTTTGAACTTTGATTTTCTGCTTTTTCCTCCTTAACGTTGATCTCTACCCTAGATTTGACGGTGGATCCTTTGGGAACATAATATGCAGCATCCTCATAGATCCCGATCTCGTGAATAGAGAATGGTTGCAAATCACCCCTAATTTCAAACTCAATGCCATCTCGTTGGTACTTGATGCATTGATGTAGGGTGGAAGGAACCATCCTATACTCGTGGATCCAGGGCCTACCTAGGAGCGCATTAAAGGACGTAGCCGAATCAATTATATGAAATTTCGCTTCAGTTTTTAACTCTCCTATCTCTAGAAGAAGTGTGATCGAACCTAAAGCCTTCTCGCCTTTTTCATTGAACCCGCGAAGCACTAACTTGTCGGTTGAGAGCTTGCTAGTATCAATTCTAAGGTATGCGAGAGTCTTTATATTCATCACGTTGACCGATGCACCCGGATCAACAAGAACTCTTGATAATTTAAACTTTCCCACATTTACAGTGATGTAAAGTGGGCGATTGTGGTCGGCAGTTCCTAGGAGTAGATCTTCATCGGAGAAGGTAACTCCTGGAATTTCCTTGAAGTACAAAGCTTCTTCCTCGGAAGTTGAAGCGAGTTGAGCTAAGCAAATCTCTGGGTCGAGAAGTGCTTTAATTAGAGTCTCCCTCATCTCTTTTGAAAGGACAAGGGCGTCGTAGATGCTCAACTTAGCAGGCAACTTCCTAAGGTGAGCTAAGATATTGTAATCGACGCTTGGAACATTAACATCGGGACCCAGTGGATTTATAGGAGAGTTTGATTGTTGAGCAGGGATTTGAATCGGATCAGCAGACACAACTTGTTTTCCTTTTTCCTGAGGGGGAAGCCTAGGGGGTAAAACCTTGCCACCACGCAGTTGCACTTGCACGATTTCGTCGGAAGGACAAACTACGGGGAGGTTTACGCTCTCCTTAGGCGGTTGATTGTCATTTTCTGAATGAGAATCTGAATCTGAAAAGTCTATCACGACGGGACTCCCTTGAAAGTTAATTTCAGGGGTATCACCATCTGATAAGACATCAGATTCATCTTCTCCTTGAAGGGTCAAATCCGGAGAGCTGAGTTTTTGAGCTTCTTGATTGTCCTCAGCTGGCTCCGGGTTATTTTCAACGGAAGAGTCATTCAAGATTTCATTCTCAACACTAATCATCAAAACATTTGCAGAAGGATCTTTCTTTTTATTAAATTTTTGACCCTTTGCCTTTGATGGGGCAAAGTAAAAGTCAGATAACTTTAGTGGGGCTAGTGGTTTTGAGCCACCATCCACCACTTGTACACATCTCTCATCAACAAATTTCCTCTCTACAGAAAGTTCACTCTTTTCATTTTTATTTAATACAGTAGTTCCTACAACTACTGGAGAGGAAATCGTCCCAACATCCTCCTGCGATGCCTCCAGCTCAACCTCCCAGATCGGGCCCCGGGCTCTCGTCGGTAACTGTTGAGAAAGACGAAAAGATTGGTTAATCGACTTTTTAAACGCCCGGGATAGTGCTATATCCCAACCATCTTCAATGGACAAAGAAAGATTAGAATTATTACCTGAGATTGATTTGACAGAACCCTGATCCGGATTGACCAAGTACTCCTTTGGAATTATAATATTACCTTGACGAAAGTTTCTCTCGAGCCAGTCCTTAAAGACTATACAGTCTTCGATTGTGTGGCCCAACATGCGATGGTAGGGGCAAAAGGTTGGATCGTCCTTTTTATTTGCCTCTTCCGGCTTCTTGGCCTCCGGTAATCGAAAATCTGACTTCTTTAGGAGGCTCTTAAAAATTTTCTTCACCGACTCCCTTTTGAATGGATACGGACGAGCCAATCTCTCTTCAAAAGTGGGCCGGTGATATTCTCTGATGGGTTGAGAAGTTACCTGAAACGGTTGAGGTCTTTGAGTCTGCTGAACAGTAGAATTACTTGATTGAATGTTAACTGGCTTCTTCCCCTTGTCGACTGCTGAAACCGTTGCTGCCCTCTTTTCAAAGGATTTCAACGGTTTACTAACCTTCTTATCTTCAGTAGAATCCTTCAAGAATGGCATTTTGGAAGCCTCTTCTTGTAGATTACTAGCTTTGTTAAGAAGCTTCTCGAAGGTTTTGATTGTAAATCCCTTTAACAGAAAAGCAATAGGCCCGTGGATATTCTTTAAAAGAATCTCCACTGCATGTTGCTCTTGTAGCTGGGGTTCACACTTCATCGAGAGGTTTCGCCACCTCAAGATGTAGTCGACTAAAGACTCGCCCGGTTTTTGCTTTTCGATGACGAGATCACCAACGGTTACACGTTGTTGAGCTCCTGAGAATCTCTTTAAAAAGAGACCCTCGAGCTCTGTGAAAGTTTTTACAGAACCGTTCGGTAGATCTGCGTACCACTCAAAAGCAATACCGGACAAACTACTCACAAACTGACGAAAGAGTAGAGCATCCGACCCTCCTGCATTGCAACAGCTTGCTCGGAAGTGGGCCAGATGCTGTCTTGGGTTTTCTAAGCCGCTAAAAATTTTGAAAGAAGGTGGCACAAAACCCTTTGGATAAGGAACCAAATCATATTCCTCGGGGTAGGGTCTACCCTTTGGAATAGATACGGTTCCTTGTGAATGGGCTAAGGCCTCCCTTACCTGGGTTTCGATCATCTGACGGATATCTTTTTCTGGTGGAGAAGTGACTTCTGGAGGCTTGAGACTAGAATCAGCCTTCCTGCTGTGCTCGCCCGTTGTGAATACTGTGGGCTGCAACTGCTCGGGTTTGGACTGTTGTGATTGCAAAAGCTGACTCTGCATCTGCTCAACTCTAATCATCATTTCCTCAACTTTTCTTTCAAGATTTTTAATATACTCATCCTTCTCTTTCAATCTGACAGAACTATCTGAATCTGAGTCGACTGCTGCTGATTCTTCCTCTTTTCCAGAATGGTGCTTAGAAGGCTCGGCATCTTTAGCTGAAGCACGAGTTTCAACCATGTGGACATCCGCTACTGGTTCCTCGTCAACTAGCAAGTCGTCTTCATCAGGGTTGAACTCATCAACGGCCTTTTTCTTAAGGATATCTCTTATCTCTTGTACTACTTCCTCAACCGGCCTTCCATCTATGGCTTCAGTATAAATTGGCAAATATCCGTCATATTCCATCACTTGGTCATATTCTTTCACACTTAACTTATCAAAGATATCATTAATCTTAGCATCATCTTCAGTGATTTCCTCACTGACCAATTGGTCTAGCATTTCTTGATCAGGATCTTGGGTCGTCTCCACCCCTCCGACTGTCCCGGGGTCGGTAGTCGCAAGGGTGACATCCTCAACAGGGTGAGGGACATCTGTCTTAATTGGTGATGGAGGGGCTTGAATAGCTGGGGCTCCAACATCAACGCGAACAGAGTCCTCACATCCCTGAACTGGGAGTCGAGGGAGTTCAACTGGTATCTGAATTTGAGGTTCCCTGAACTGGATTCCAATACATTTACTGAATTTCCTCCTCGCGCAAGATTCTTCTGGCGACATGGGCCTCTTGCCCTTAATATCAACTGGTTGTGGCTCTCTGAAGACTTCTTTTGACTTTGCTATCACTGGGGCCAGCTTTAACAGTTTTGAAGGTGGAGTCGGAGGTCTACCACTGAAAGGGCGACTCTGGCCAGACCCAGTTAATACTATCTCCTCCGTACTTGTAGACGGGAGGCGTGGCACCCAATGGTATCCATCCACTAAGACCGACGAGACAGGTTGTTTAACGAATTTTTTGTTCTTCCTCACTGGCTGAGGAGTCAGGTTCTTAGCTTCAGACTTCTCTTCTTTCAAAACTTCTTTTTCAAGCTTGTGTGAAATCACTCCCTTCAAATGTTTCACATACTGTTCCTTGGTTTGCCCTACTTGGGCAGCACAGGTATGGATGATATTTCTCAACATCCTGGTTTTCAAAATTTGTTTCTCCTTCGGGGTTCTCTTGACAGAATAGTCGACAGGGCTAGGTGGAGTGCTAGCTATCCGAGTAACTCTCTCCTCCCCTGCAGCAGCTGCGAGGGGGTGAAAACGACTCCCTTTAAGGAGTGGAGAAGAGGCAGGGATTGGCAGCTCCTCGGTAGCCTCAAGATCAACTTTTCCCAAGGCCTTCAACTCGGCCACCTTCTTAGTTTTGGTAATCTTCTTTCTTAACCTTCTCAGGTAGTTCTTCTTGGAATTCTTACTACCGTAAAGAGTTTCAGAACTAGAGGACCCTTTCTCAAGCACTCTTTTGGCTGCAGCGGCAGCTTCCAGTTTCTTTGCATCTTCAAGGAATTCTTTGGGCGCATTAGCAATATCTAGTGCTGACCATAGACTAGGAGGGGCATCATTCCCGGCTCCTATGGCTAATTGAACTATGGGCTTTTCTTCGCCCTCAACTGCAAGGTCCACCAGGGTGTTTCCATTCATCACCAGTCTAAGGGACTTAAACCCTATTCCAAACTGAATTGAGTTCTCGTAGACTAACTCTTCAATCAACAAATCACGATCCATTGAAAACAACAGTTTGCCAGCCATTGTAGTTAATTTGATTCTCTGAGAATTGAGAAGGAGAAGATTTGAATTAGAAACTTGAATTTAAATTTGGAAAATAAATTTATATTTTATCGTATATATCGGGTTATAAGAGCTATAACCCGGTGTAAAACGATAGAATATAGAGTTTGATTTTGATTGAAATAGAGTTTGAATTGTCGTTGTATATATTCAACTACAGAAGGATTTTGTAGGCAAATATATAACAACAAAAATCTGAATTTGATTTGGATGGATTTGAAGAGGATGTTTGAATTTGGAGATGATTGAATTTTCATCGCACATGTTTTACCATTGGAGAGTGCTATGGTGCTACATGTAACAATGAGGATTGAATTGAATTTGAAGGATGAAAATTTGAAAATTCAAAAATTTGGCAGCATTTCCCCTTATTTTGAGACTCAAGGTGTTGAATTTTCATTCAACAAAAAGGTCTACAATCATAAGGAGACAATACTACAAGGTTTTCGAATACAATTGAAAGTTGAAAATTGAAGGCAAAATCTTGCCATGAAAATCCAAGGATATGTCGTATATGTTTCTTACGGCGATCGTCGTAAGGAGGTATATACAACAATCATTCAATTTGAAATGATCTTTTAAACAGACAATTAAAAATTCAAAATTTCGGCAGCATCTCCTCTTATTTTGGGACTCAAGGTGTTGAACTTTCGTTCTACAAAAGGTCCACATTACTTAGGGGAGATTTATTTTTGAATTTACTTAACTCTTTCATTCTAATTAATGGATTAAGAACGAAATGTCATAGCTTAATTCTGTCGATATAATTGAATTTTTAATGAAATCTTTAAAATTGAATTCTACGATTGATCGTATATATATTGAATTGAAACAATCACAACTCAATATACAACGATATCATGTAGCGATTACTTAGATGTTGGAAAGAATTAACTCTATCAAAAGATTGGAGATTTTAGATTTTAAAATTAAAGAGGATTTCTATAAGATATATAACTTAGCATGCTACTAATAATCTGAGCACGCAAGTTTCTAACATCCATAGAAATGTCTAGAGGGAGATAGGCTTAACTCTTTCGCTCTACCATCCAAGTTGGAGGCAAAATGTCCAAGCCCGATCTTAGAGGGAAATTCCCTACACTCACCTCTCATTTGACAACTCTTAATTGAATTGGCCACACTCTTTCAAGAGAGAAATGAAAGAGGGACCAATGGAGGGAAAGGTAGTTAAGACTACCGATTCAATAAAACTAATATCGCTATTAAAGATGGAGAGTGAGATTTATCCCCAGTGGAGTCGCCATTTTTGTTTGATTAAAAAAAAATATATATATATATAGATATATATATTTAAAAAGAAAAAGATTAATTTTCTTTGGGAAATATTTAATTTTGAATTTTAAAATTGAACACATCATTATGAACAATATATTGCCTCGAAAGACGATCATATCGTTCCCTAAAGGGTTCAAATTTCATAATTTTGAATTTATCCGAATTATTGCAGTCAGACTCAAGGGGAAACAACATATGATCTCGAAAGATCATAATGAAGTTCAATCAATTATCTAACTATGATAATTCGGATTGAAGATCATTAATTTCATAATCAAAATTACGATAATAATTGATATATCTCTCCGAAGAAAGAAAATATCAACCATTATCGATGGTTTGAAAATGACGATAATGATCGTTGAATTTTCCCAAAAATAATTAATTAAAGATTTTGAAAAATTATTGGTTTTGAAAATAATCTCTGGGTTTCTAAATCTCCTACGAGCGCAAGCCCTCGTAGTTAATTACATCGTAGAAAAATTAAAATTTTCCTACGAAAACTCTCGATTAAAATAGCGATATGAATTTTATTTAGAATTCAAGGTTAAATATCAAAGGAAATTAAGGTTTGAATTTCAATAGGGATTAGTTCAAGATTGAACACTTATTTTTGAAATCAAAGGAAGAGAAGTAGGGGATGTTTGAGATTCTGAATTACTTCAGAAACATCCCAATCTATCCTAAGTGTTAGGCTTGTATTTGATTGAAAGGAATTTTTTAGTTTGAGTGGTCAATTTTATTAGACATTTGGGATTCAATTCCCAGAAATTGAGGTCTTATGGCCCGAACCAGCCTCAGAACCTAAGTCTAAATTGGGCACTAAAAGTTAGTGCCCCGAACCTAGCTAGTGCAATGCGAATCTGGTCTTATCCCGGCCTGGATTGGGGAGCCAGCTAAACCACCTAAACGATTTTAAAATATGAGTCCGGTCTTTTAATGTTGAGTGGTAGGGACGTTATTTAGAAAAGTATAAAGGAATAGGGTCGACATCTAGAGCAGATCCTTAATTGACCCCTTAGACTTATGTTGGGTATTCGATGTCTAAGTAATGCAATTAAATATTAGACTCTTTTAAATTTGTTGCTAATGCGATGCATGCTAGTTGACTCGATTGAATGCAAAATTTGTATGTAGCAGTTTAAAAATTTTGGCTTAGAAAATAGGTTTTTCCCTAGAGATTGCATAACATCCCCTTGACAGATCGGCACCCTCATAGGCCAGGTGGTCTGCCAGAACCCGCAGGCGGGGAGATGCCTAACAAGGTTGAGAAGGTATAATATGAATGCATGAAAAACCCTCGGCGAGTCCGAGCTTACTTCTTAGGACCGTTTAGAGTTTCTATCTTATCTTAAAAATTTTATTTAATTAAAGTAAAAGAATTTTGACAGACCCCTAAGAGCCTAAATTCGAATTCCAGGTCAAATCAAATACGGCATGCAAGTAAAAAGACTAGAAAAAGCAGGAGTTCTAATGCGAAATCAATTAAATAAATTAATTAAATTAATCAAATTGAATGTCCATATGGCAAGTGCCACTCATTATTACATCTCAAAAATTACAATAAATTAAAGTGGCCGGGCACCACTGACTACAACCCGGATTTCTGATCCTAAATCAAATGATTTTGAGACTTGGGATTCTTCTCGTTGTCCAATCCTTCATCTTCTCACGAACATCTCGATTCGTCGGTTCAGGATATCCAAATGGAAAGAAACTCCCCCTTGATCGGGGTGTTATCTTTCCTCTTTGGATATTTGCAAAGTATCCTAATTTGAATTCCAAATGGAAGAAGACTCTCCCCTTTAGGGATGTCTTCACCTCTTTGGAATTCAAATTTGATATTTATATCCCAATCTCAAATCATTTTAAATAAATACAACCTTGACTGAATTAAATTTACATCGAGAGAAATAAGAAAATCTAGACTCGATCCTGCAAGGTTATCCTAATAATCAACAGTTGTATGTTCATTCCCAAGCAGTTATAATATAAAAATTTGGAATACATTTCTTTAGCCACACTTGGCCATGCTCTTTTTATTTAAAGGGGGTCTTAAGCGCGGCAGGTACCTGTGCAAAGAGTTATATTTTTTTTTATTAACTGCCCCCTTTAGTTTTCAGCTCCTTATATGAGCATGGCCACCTGCATAAGATTGCACAAATATATATATTTCGTTCCTAGCCTATGGGTAGGTCTAACGCATAATCAAACCACAGTGCAAAATATAGTAAGCAGATAAGTAAATAAACACATCAAGTCTAAACTAGCAAACAGCATGCAATGAAAACTCAAAAAAAACTCGGCACACAACTGCAGAAAGTAAAACACCGGCCTATCCTAAGACTAGAGTCGGTGATCCTAGCAAACCATCTAAAGTGTGTGGGGTAGGTCGTGTGGTTTTGATGTACCCTAATTAGGATTATTAGTTAAAGTTATCTACAGTTTGATTGGTTGGAAGGTTTAAGGGATTTAAGTTTGAATTCAAATATTAATAGCTTAAGATTAATTTTAAGACTTACTTAATTATTTGTTGGATATCACCTTTGTTTCACACCGAGGCCGTGAAGTTTATTTCACCTTCCTTAGGGCTAAGTTAATAGCCTCGTAGGCCTGGGTTACCCAGCGGTATCCGGTATAATTAAATATTTTAGGTTGATTAAGGTTTAAGAATTAATGAATTTTATTAGAAATGTTTGGTTGCTGATTTTTAAGGTTTGATTAATTTAAGTTTGCCATTAATCGATTCGTGGCGTTGTGCCACCAGGCTCGAGGAACCAGCCTCCTTAGGACACTTAGCCCCGCAGCCCGGAGTAGTCCAGCCGATAAACCAAATTAATGTAATTAAATTAAAAGTTTTAAAAGGTTAGATAATTAATGATTAATCTATTTTTAAGGTTTAACATCCCTTGGAATCCATTCGTGGCGTTGTGCCACCAGGCTCGAGGAACCAGCCTCCTTAGGACACTTAGCCCCGCAGCCCGGAGTAGTCCAGCCAATAAACTTCCTCTTTAGGATGGTTGTTGTGTCTTAAAAGGTTTGTTGAATGTTTTAAACATTAGATTAACATTTTCTGGAATTTTAGGATGATTTTGAGATTTATGAATTTTTTGGAATATTTTAATCATTTAATTAAGGGGTTGAAAATTGACTTTTTGATTAAGTTCAAATTCTGGAATATTAGAATTTTATTAAAATACTAGACCTTACTACGATCAGTTAGAAGGTAAGTACGTTGAAATCGGATTTTTCTACATTTTATTACAAAGGTTTGAAGTTTTGAACTAGATTTGACCTAGAGTTGACCGATTTGTTGACTTTTTGAAATATTACAGATTTCTGGAATTTAACATTTTTAATAAATATTAAGGGTTATTATGAGTTGAATGCAACTGAGTTTGTTCAATTTGAATTTTTCTTGAATTAGTTATGAATATTCAAAGTTTTGGGTATTTAATGGATTTTTGAAATTGTTTAACTAAAGAGCCTTTGTGGGTTTGAATCCAAATAGACTCTAAACTCCTTGAAATCAGCTCCAAAGGTCAGAAATGACCTAAGGAGAGATTTCCAAGTGTTTTGGAAATTTTTTTGGAATTTTTAATATATATATATTTTTTTTAAATTAATTAAATGAATTAAATATTAATTTTTATTTAAAATTAAATTGAGGTTTAATTTGCTGTCAAAATGAGTTGGTTTCAATTTTCATTGATTAAGAACTTGATTCTGGTCAATTAGAGGGGTTGTGCATATTTTTTTTGATTTGGATTGGATTTATTACAATTTTTAGAAGTTTTGAGGGTTAATTAAGGGTTTGAATTTAATTAAGTTAATTAAAGGGCTTAATGACTTCAAAAATCAGTGAAACTTTTCTATGGGTTGGACATGTCGCTAAGTTAAAATGTTTGAAGTTTCAAGTCAAAATAATGTGTATCCTAATTTTTTAGAATTTTTCTAAGTTCTCTACACATAAGTCCTTAATTGTTGTCCTTAATAATGTCGCTAGGTTATAGGATTTCAAATTGTTGTTTCTAACCCTTTAACACTAAATTACAATCACACCAAAGCAATCGTGAACAAAAGGTGATTGAACAAAAGGAATAAAAGTGCTCCTAATATTCTATGGAATGATTTTTACAATAAATCAGTTTAATCATAGGTTATGTGATAACCTATGAGTTTAAACAATTAATTGTAAATGAATAGACATATGAAATTAGACTAGGGTTATTTAGGAATACATATGAATATATCCTAATGAAGACCAATCCAATTTTCTTATATGATCATGTGTAATTTACTAATTATTTAAGCTAGATTGACATGATTTTGGGAATGAGTTTTAATTAAATTACACATGATCAATATCTAAAATCTATTCTTAGTGAAATGGATTATTTACACTGATTCCATAGGGTTCTAAGTGCAATGATGGAATGATTATATAATTTCAAAAATGAGATTTTAAATATTTGATTCAAACAAAGGGTCAAACATTTGAAAATTCATTTTAGAAATTATATAGTTGAGCTCTAAAATTTCCCCAAGAAAAAATCAGAGAGCATACACACTGGACCCGGGTATCATGCCATTTAATTTTTGATTTAACTAGACATTTATATAAAATATAATGAAAATAAAATTGGAAAATTAAGGGTTTAAAATTCAACTTTCAAAATAATGAAAACCAGGTTCTGATTTTATTTTTAGAAAATAGGAAATTTAATTCCGAGAAAAACGAGTGGTTGTGGAAAAAAATTGGTTTAGTATTTTATTTTTAAAGATTTTTCAAAGTTCTGGATTTAAATATAATTAAATAAACCTTTTAAAACGGGAATTACATGCGGCAACGGGCGGTTGGTCCACGCAAACGGCGGCGGTCAAGTGGGCCCCGCTCACTTAAATGAGTCAGCGTGGTCTGGCAAACGTCGGATTAGCCATGGTTCGATCCAACGGCTGTGGTCTGTCCTGCGGTTAATCTCGATCAAAAGGGATCGGACGAACAGGATTTGATCCCGCCGTTTGGAACGGACGGACAAGATCAAGCCCAGACGGTCCGTTTCGTTTGATGGGTCAAACGAGTCAACGTCAGAGGATAAAAGTGCGAATCTCGTCCGTTGAAATCAAAGGTATGAGATCAACGGACGAGATTTCGTCTTCCTCGCACAGACCGCGCAAACCCTAAACTCAGAAATGGTTTAAAACTTCGCTTAGAGATTTTTAAATGGCATAAACACCGAGATTCGAATGCCAGTTGTATAGAAAAAGGATGGGGAATGGTTTCTAGAGCTTAAGATGGATTCCTTAGAAGCCTATTTAAGAACCTAAGTATTATCTAAGGTTTAGGATTTCTCACCGTTAGATGGATCAAATGAGTTGATTTTTTTTTATGGTTGAATTTGTAGGCTGTCCACGTGTTGATTTCCTTCAGACCCCAAGCTCAAACGATCACTGGCAGTGGAGTTGAGGGAGCTTGGACGAAGATGGCTCTCGGTCAACCGCTGATCTCGCCGGCGGTAGCTTCAAATGTCGGGAAATCACTGGAAGGATGTATTAGGAGCTCTGAGAAATCAAAACGAAAGCTCAGAGCGTCTGGGGAATGACTGGATGAGAGTTATGTTCGAATGAAACCCTCTCGTCTCTCTACCCTATTCCAGCTACGGGAGATTGCTTGGACGGTAGGGTTTTGATCGGGATGTGAAGAGGAGATGATTAAGGGGCTGAATGAGCAAAGAGCTCAGTTGGAGAGGCTTGAGGAAGTGAGAGAGTGTGGATTTTCGAATGAATGGCTCTAGGGCATCTTTTTTTTCTATTCAAACGTCCCCAGGTGGTTTTGGATGGCTAAGATCGACTGGCTAGGTCCCTGGATGCTGCCAAGTGTCCCTAGGGGTTGTTGGAAGGCTGAGAGCAAGGACATCACAAGGACATCCCACATGGAAAGCTCCCTTGGTCCCCATATGGGCATGTGGAGTGATTGGAGTCATTTGATCAAGATCTGATGGCTAGGGAGGGCTTTAGGAATGTTCTAGAGCCTGACTCAACAGCTGGAATGGGTTAATCAAGAATGGATTAGTTTAAGGAATTTGTTTGATCACCTTAAATTCACTCAAAATATTGTGTTGACCGTTTGACTGGTCAAACAGTCAAACAATGGTGAGGTGGCAATAAGAGGAGCTATGGGTGCTGGTTTGAATTGGATTTGATCAAAAGGATTGAGAGGATTTTGGGTTTAACAAGTTTGATCAAGGGTTTTAACAATTTGGAGGCTCCTTTGACCATTTGTTGACTGGTTTGACCAGTCAACAGCTAAGTGGACAGCTGAGGTGGCATAGAGGGATGTCTTGAGTGTTGGTTGAGTGAATTAGGTTCAAAGGGGTTGGGATGGCTTGAGCTTGTTTGAGCATTTAGACCCCTTAAAGCCTTTAGAAGACTTGTTGACTGGGTTGACCACTCAACCAACCTTCATGCTTGATGAGGTGGCAGCCACATAATGGCTAGGAGTCATTAAGAAAGGTTGCAATTGGTCTTAAAGACTAGAGCCCAAACACGATTTGAATCAACACATGTTTAGAGAGCTCTGACCAAAAATTGAAAAGTTGATTTGATCAAACTGGCTAGGTTCTAACTCAAAGTGGGTTTAGAAATATTTGAAATGTCAAATGAAAGAATTTTGAGAGGTTAAGAGTTAGATTTGATCAAATGGGTTAAAATGACCCATTCTAAGCCTTAAGGTCTCATTAGGTCAACCTAGGTTGACTGAGTCAACCGGGTTGACCCAAGGGGTGGGGCTGAACTGGACAAGTTTGAAATGATATTTGGAGACCATTGGAGGTGATCCCAAGGTCTGGAGAGGTCAATTTGGTCAAAATGTCTGTTTTGACCCTTAAGGGCCTGTTTGGTCAACCTAGGTTGACTTGGTCAACCAGGTTGACCCAAGGTCTGGGTTTGGGTCGAATAGGTTTGATTTGATATTTGAAACTTACTGGAAGTGGTTCCATTTGATTTGGAGTTCATTTGGTTTGAGATCCCTGTTTGAGCCCCATAGGGGTATTTTGGTCATTTTGACCCATGGTCAACTAGGGGTCAAACTAGGTCAACCAAAATGCAGTTTACTGCTCAGTGAATCATAATTAAGGATCTGGAAGTAATTAGAGGCTTTGGAGAGGGCTCTAAGGTCAAAATTCACTAGGTGGCAGATCCAGTGGCATAGGCCGTAAATATTTGAAGGTTTTACAGCCTATGGATTTTGATTAAGTTTCTGGGGTTAGAGACCTCAGAATGGGCTCAAATTTGGAGGGATACCTCCAGAGACATGTCCCATCAGTATGCAACTGACAGACTCTGAATCGGAGGTCATTTAACTGGGTTTTGAAGCGTTTGAAAATTTGCTGAGAAAGGCTTTTAGGACTTGCCCTTTTAGCATTGGATTTGGGTCTGGATTCTGGATTTGAACTGGATTTGATTGGAATTTGAATTGAACTAAGGTCTGGACATCTCCTAGGGTCTAGAATAGATCCTAATATCTGGACTGGTCTGGAAGAATCCTAGGGTCTAGAGTAGATCCTAGGGTCTGGAATCTAGAAGGGTCCTAGGATCTAGAGCGGATCCTAAGGTCTGGATTTTGGAGAGTCCTAGATTTTTTTAGATTGATCTGGAGTCTGGATAGGTCCTTAGTGACCTCATACAAAAATGAGGTCAACAACCTTAGGATCCACTCTAGACCTTAAGATCCTTTCCTAGAGCCAGACCTTAGGATCCACTCTAGACCTTAAGATCCTTTCCTAGAGCTAGACCTTAGGGCCTACTCCAGAGCTTAGGATTCTCTTATTTCTCAAATTCTAGAACCCCTCTAGATCCTGGATCCTAGATCCTAGAACCCCTCTAGATCTTAGGACCAATCCAGACTCAAATCAATCCCCACCTTTGATCAACTCCAACCTCAAATCAATCCATACCTTTGATCAACTCCAACTTCAAATTAATCCCTACCCTTAATCAATTCAAATCTCAAACTTCATTCAATTCAAATCCAAATTAATTCAAGCTTCAAACACATCCAAACTTTGGCCCAATCAACTTGACAATTCAAACTTCAACTTTGACTTTGAGCCTACCCTTGATCTAGCTTTGACCCTTTCCATTCATTAACAATCACCACATGATTGTTAATGATTTGGATACTTCAATATTAATCATTCAAACTTAAAATCCATTCCAAATCCAGAAATCCAAACCCAAATCCCAAATCTTAAGGCCCTGTCCTAAAGGCCTTTTTCATTGAATTTTCAAATACTTTGAAACCTAGTCAAATGACCTCTGATTCAAAGTCTACCACTTGCAAAGTGATAAGACATGTCTCTAGAGGTTACCCCTCAAATTTGAGCCCATTCTAAGGTTTCTAGCCCCAGAATCTAAATCAAAATCCATAGGCTGTAAAACCTTCAAATATTTACAGCCTATGCCACTGGACCTTTGGCCTTGAAGATTTTGACCTTAGAGCTTTCACCAAAGCTTCTAATCAATTCCAGACCATTAATCTTGATATGTTGAGCAGTAAACTGAAACTTTCTGGACTCATTTTAGCCCCTAGTGGTCATGAGCCCAAAGTGACCAAAATACCCCTGTGGGGCTCAAACATGCTTTTTAAACCAAATGAACTCCAAATTGAATGCAATCACTTGCAGCAAGTTTCAAATATCATTTTAAACCTGTTGAATCCAATCCCAGCTCCTAGGTCAATCTGGTTGACCAAGTCAACAGGGTTGACCCAAGAAGACCCTTAAGGGTTCAAATAGGGGTTTTGACCCAATTGACCTCTCTAGACTTGGAGACCACCTCCAATGGCTTCCAAACATCATCCTGAATTTATCCAGCCCAAACTCACCCATTGGGTCAACTTGGTTGACCTAGTCAACATGGTTTGACCCAATGAACCCTTAAGAGCTCAAATGAACCATTTTGATTAATTTAACTATATCAACATCTTCAAACCCTTGAAATCATTCCATTCAATACCTTGAATATTCCTAAACCTATTTGGAGTCAAACCACATTGAGTTTGACTTAGTCAACTCAATGAAACCCATTTGGAATGGCTTAAACCCTTAAGCTCCATTCCAAGCCTTAATCCCCCTTTAGCTTAATTGACTAGTGCATGAGGACTACCTAAGTGCCACCTCACTAACCATTGACTGTGTTGACTGGTCAAACCAGTCAACCTAAGGCTTAGAGAACCATGCCTATAGGTCAAACCAACCTATCAAGCCTTACTTAGCTCAAGCCACACCCATCCAGCCACTTAGAAGGACTCCATGACCTGCTTGGATGCCACATCAGCTCCATTGACCAGTTGACTGGTCAATTTAGTCAAACCAAGGGCTTAAACCCTTTTAAAAGGTCTTAATCAACCTTTTAGACCTTTTTCCCTGATTTAACTCCCCAAGGCCGACCCCTTAATGTCCAAAAGCTCACTTGGAGCTCTCCTAACCAGGCTCAGGGTCTGGTTTAGCCTTAAATGGCAATGTCTCCTCCACTCATCCCAAGTCCACCCAATAGGAGCTTGGCTTGTCCAGCCCTTTCCGCAGCCTTCCAGCTTTCCCAGGGACAGGTGGCATCATCTGGAGAGCCCCTGCATTGATCCTAGCCATCCAATCTAGCCCAGCTCGTTTGAATAGGGGAAAAGGTGACTTTTGAGGGGATTGATCAAAGCAGCCTCTCTCACTCACCCTAGTCTCCCAGATCGAACTCTCAGTTCGTTTTGAATCTCCAGGGCCTCCTCTACCTTCCCACTACAAAACCCAGGTGGTTGCACGTCACCGGCGGTGAGTTCTCCGGCGAAACCACCACCTAGACCGTCTCAAGCCCATAGCAGCCGATCCAGACGCGTTCGAGCTTGGATTTTCGCTGGGAATCTTCACTTGGACAATCTACAAGCTCAACCATCCAGAAATTTCGAAGATCTAACGGTATAACTCCCTAAAACCCTAGATCTAGGTCACATTAGTTAGGTCTAAATAGCTTTACGCTTTTAGGGTTTTAGCTAAAATAAACTATTCCCCATGATTTCTGTTCATGTCCTTAATCTATGTTTAAAATTTTAAGTGAAATGATTGATCCGATCGAGAGAACGAAGCGAAATATGTTTTCTAGGGCGTCACTCACGGTCTCCGGCGAGTGTACGTTTTCTGGACCGTTGATCGTTCGATCAACGGTCCAGATCGAGCCTTTCCGCGGTTTGATCCGACCGCGCATTCGATCTCTCGTTCGATCAGTCGTCCGGCGAGATCAGGGCCGTCCATTCGGAACAGCGGGATCGAATCTCCGCCGTTTGATCCTCTCCTGCTGAGATCAAACCGCGGGATCTGATCTCAGCCGTTGGATCGAACCCGCGGTTAATCCAACGGCTACTACGAGCCGCTGACGTGGTTAAGTGAAAACCGCGTGAAACGGCCAGCGGCCGACGCGTGTCCCCGCCGCCGCGCGGTTTCGATCCCACGAATCCGAGCGTGCCGCGTGTCTGACCGCCGCCATTTGATTAAGGAAAATGAGTTTTAATTAGTTTTAATTACTGAAACTTTAAAAAATCATAGTAAATTAAATACAAAACCAAAAATTAAGTATAATATATCAAACTTTTCAGAATTTCATCTAGTTTATTTTAAAAATAAAATCAGTTTATTTTGACTATTATTTTACTGGTAATTTAAGAAATACAGAAACATGTATTTCATTTTTAATTAATTATATATAAATTATTTTTATCTGAAATTTGGCATGCATGTTGTTGAATGCATGGCTGGTCTCCAGAAAAATTTTCAGTATTATTTGAATAGGTTTTGAAGGTATTTTGAATTATTGGAGTATTTTCATCCTTTCTTTATATTTAATTAAATATTAAGTATTTAAAAAATACAAGAAATATATTTTATTATTTCCAAACTTCTATGGAGATCAGTGGATCCTTCAACCCATTAACATGTATTTTGATAATATATTTAATCATTTTATAATATATATATTTCTATTTATATATATAAATTCATTTATATATATTTATGTATTTTAATATATATTTTGAAATTTTATATATATACATGTAAACCCTTAAGTGTTTAAGAGTCATTTGAGATCTTAAATGTTGATTAAGCATGTTTGAATAGAAATGAAGGGGATGATTAGTGAATAATCATTCCTTGATTATTCACTAATTTTGTCTTAATTATGTTTATTAGTTAATTGCATGTTTAAGGTGCACACACCACTTAGTCTAAGGCTCTCCTAGATTTAGGTGTTGAATGTGTTTATGTGATTCATGCATGCCTTATGTATTGAGTATGAGGGTTAGTTCAAACATTGATTCAAGTCCATCAAAACTAGTGACATATTTAAGGACAATAATTAAGGACTCATGTATAGAAAACTTAGAAAAATTTCAATAATTAGGATTCACCTCCTCTTTAGTTGAAACTTTGAACATTTGAACTTAGTGACACCCTCAACCCCTAGGGAAATTTTCACTAATTTTTGAGGTCATTAGGTCCCCTAATTAATTTTCTAAGTCTTAAACCCTTAATTAAGCCTTTAAACTTCTAAAAAATGTAATAAATCCATTTTAACTCCAAAAACTATGTATAACCCCTCTAACTGACCAGATTTGAACCCTTAACCAATGAAAATTAAAAGCCCTTTGATTTGACAGCAATTTAAACCCTAATTTAATTTTAAGTGAAAACCAATATTTAATTAAGATAATTTATTAATAATAATATAAAAATCCAAAAATCTCCCAAACACTTGGGGATCCCTCCTTAGGTTATTTCTGACCTTTGGAGGTGTTTTCAAGAAGTTGGGAACTTGTTTGAAGCAAAATCACAAAAGAGGCCTTATAATCAAGAAATTCCCAAAACCCATTAAAATGCCCAAACTTCAATAATCCATAACTAATTCTAGAAAAATCCAAATTACCCAAACTCACTTGCATTCAACTCATATTGATGTCTAGTATTTATTAAAAATATTAAATTCCAGGAATTTGCAATGTTTTAAAAAGTCAACAAATCGGTCAACTTTAAGTCAAAACTAGTTCAAAACTTCAAACCGTCGTAATAAAATGCAGAAAAATCCAATTTCAATGTACCTACCTTCTAACTGATCGTAGTAAGGTCTAGTATTTTAATAAAATACAAACATTCCAGAATTTGAACTTAATCAGAATAGTCATTTTCAACCCCTTATTTAAATGATTAAAATATTCAAAAATTCATAAAATTCAAAATTATTCCAAAACACCAGAAAATGTTAACTTAATGTTTAAAACACTTAACAAATCCTTTAAAACACAACAACCACCCTAAAGTTGAAGTTTATTGGCTGGACTACTCCGGGCTGCGGGGCTAAGTGTCCTAAGGAGGCTGGTTCCTCGAGCCTGGTGGCACAACGCCACGAATGGATTCTAAAGGGTGTCAAACCTTAAAATGGATTAACTTTTTAATTATTTAACATTTTTAAAAAGTCTCTAATTCAATTACATTAATTTGGTTTATCGGCTGGACTACTCCGGGCTGCGGGGCTAAGTGTCCTAAGGAGGCTGGTTCCTCGAGCCTGGTGGCACAACGCCACGAATCAATTAATGGCAAACTTAAATTAATCAACTTTAAAAATCAGTAATTAACTCATTTTAATATTAATCCACTCTTTTAATTCCAACAAACTTAAAGTAACTTAATCAACCCCGATTGCTACTGGGTAACCCAGGCCTACGAGGCTATTAGCTTAGCCCCAAGGAAGGTGAAATAAACTTCACGGCCTCGGTGTGAAACAAAGGTAGTAATCAATTAACTTTTAAAACATGTTTAATTAAAATTCTTAATTCATTAATACTTAAATTTTAATTCAAATTCCCTTTTAAGCCTTAACAAATCCAGACCTTTAGACAACTTCAATTAATAACCCACTTTAGGATCTACCCCAGCCACACGACCTTTTACACACACTTTAGGTGATGTGCTAGGACAACCAACTCTAGATCTAGGTTAGGCCGGTGTTTACTTTACTGATGTGTGCCGGATTTTTCGTAGTTTTCACTGCATGTTGTGGATGAAATTACTTTGCTATGTCTGCTTACTTTTTCTGTACTCTGTGGATGGATTGATGTGTTTGGCGATTAGATTACCCTTAGGTTAGGTACGATCTGGATGTTGACACAGTTTTCTGCAGGTGGCCACGCTCATGCAGGGCAATATAAAAAGGGGGCAAATCATAAAAAAAAAATGCATAAATATTATAAACTCTTTGCACAGGTGCTTCAGCTGCTAAAGCCCCCAAATCATAAAAAGAGTGTGGCCAGTGTGTTTATTTTCTTTTCTGCTCATATACAACTGCTTGGGAATAACTGCTTTATATATATTAATTGCTTAGGATAACCCTGCAGGTGAGTCTAGATCTTTTATTTTGATATAAATGTAATTTGTGTAAGTGTCAAGTGTTGTGAAAGTTCATTTTGAGTTGGGATACATAGATCCAAAGCTTGGATTCCAAAGAGGAAAGGATACCCCTTTGGGGAACACTCCTTTTCCATTTGGAAATCCAAATTTGGATCATACCTTTTCCTTACCCAAAGAGGAAAGAGTGGCCTTCTCCCCTTAAAGGAAGTGCCCTCTTATCCATTTGGGTAGTCCACTACAAAGAATCCAAGGAGCTTGAAGAAAAGGAGTCCAAAGGAGAACAAGACTGAAGACTTGAAGATTGAGAATATCCCACTCAAAACTACTTGCGTCATTACTAGGTTTAGAATCCGGGTTGTTGTCAGTGGTGCCCGGCCACTTTACTTTCTGCAATATTCTGGTTTGTAATAAGCAAGGCAATTCTGCCTATGGACATTTATTAATTAATTTATATTTGATGTGATGATTTGATTGCCTCTAGGATTACTTGTTTTTACTAGTTTTTTGGCGATTGCATGCCGCTCTTTGTTTTCGCCTGGATACGTGAGGCTCGTGAGGGTGTGAAACTTTTCTACTCATAATTTTAAAAGTCTAAAATTTTAGTGAGTCTAAACAACATAGAAAGATAACGAATCTAGGGAATTAGCCGGGGATCGCCCCCGGGGTCGCATGCATATTTTTGCATTCTTCTTTCCTTGCTTTAGACCCTTCCCCGCCTGCGGGTAGAGTCCGGATAGTCTGACCTATGAGGACGAGGTGCCGGACCTGGGGAAGTCCAGTCTTCTAAAAAATTATGTTCTAAGCCTGTTTTTAAAATTTCAAGCATACTTGATTTGAGGTTGTTAACTAGCATGCATTGCATTAGAGACACACTTAAAGAGTCAAAATTTTAATTGCATAGTCCTTAGCATTTTAGCACCCAACATAAGTTAAAGGGGCCAAATAGGAGAATCTCTAGATGTCGGCCCCAACTCTTCAAAAACTTTAATTACAACGTCCCCAACACTCTTTCATAAAAGACCGGACTCATCTCTTTTAAATCGATTAGGTGGTTAGCTGGCTCCCCAATCCAGGCCGGGGTAAGTCCAGACCTTGCACTGCATTAGTTAGGATCGGATGACTGTGGTCCAGTGTCCAAAATAGATTTAGGATCCGGGGCAAATCTTTGATTATAAGACCCCAAATTTCGGGAATATAGTCCCAAATTTCTAATAAAATACTTAACTCTAATTAAAGCTTCATTTCAATCCTAAAACATAAAGCCCAACACTTAGATTAAGTTGGGACACTTCCGGATGGCTCTGGAATCTCAAAGTGTCCCCTACCTCTCATCCTTTGACTCTGTTAATAACTGCTCAATTTTGATCCATTCCCTTTTGATTTTCCAATAATTCTATTCATACTTTGATATCACTCCTAGAAATTCTAACAAAATTTTGCCATTATTTTAATCGAGAGTTTTCGTAAGAGACCTCGTTTTCTTACGATGTAATTAACTACGAGGGCTTGCGCTCGTAGGAGATTTGGAACCCCACACACCTGATTTTAAAATTGATTTTAAAATTTCACTAGATTTCTTTGGGAAAAGTTAATGAATGATCGTCGTCGTTGCATTAGAAGAATTATCGTAGAATGGTGTCATTTCCCTTCGGGGAGATACATCCTTCTTCGATAAGGCTTTGGATGTGAATGCGACGATCACACTTCTTGGATATTGTAATTGGGTATTTAGTTGAACTCTACTTTGTTCCCTCGGGGCCATATGAAGTTCTCTTTAGAACCCGATCATAATATTCAAGATGTGTTCACATAATTCTGAGCCTGAACACCGTTATGAAAGTTTATCTTCGTCCTTCGGGGTGATATATTCCTTCTAACGAGTTGATTCGACCTTAGAATTAGAATTCGACCTTAATCTTAAAATCCCCAAAGAAAACTAATATTTTTCAAAACATGTTTTCAAAATTCCACCAACAGTGACCTGCTGGGCTTTGTAAGCTCATTATATGTGGTCAATGATTTCAGGTGCAGGGCCTCCAGCTTGACGATCTTTCTGCCGAGTTCCGTAGCTTTTCTTTTGTAGCCTTGGTAGGCTTTCTTTTGTAGCATGTATGGCTAGTGTAATATTTTCTTTTGACCGTACTTTGACTGTTGTATATTTTGTGAATTATAGTATCCGCTGCAGTTTCTTTTCTGTAATGTAATTATCTCTGGCTCTGGATATATGTATGTATGGATTGATATGAACAGCAAATGAGGAAAATTGATAGAAAGAAAAGAAAAGAAGAGGGAAATAGAAAAAAATCAGATGAATCCTTTCGCTACACGGATCTTGGGTTATTACAGGGGTGTTGACCCGAAAACTCGACCAGAAAACTCCGGGTTAGGGTCAACCCAAACCCAACCTACCCGAAACAAGTTGGGTTTGGGTTCAGGTTGACCCTTTGACCTGAAATTGATCTGTTTTTACACAAAAACTTATTTTTGACCTGCAACTTGAGATTAGCTCATTTTTGACCCGAAAGCGAAGATTAACCCGTTTTTGGACCTGAAAACTAGCATTTTTTTTGTTGACACCAGGTCATTTGGGTCGATTTGATTGACCCGAACTCGAAGCGGGTCGAGTTCGGTCCGGAAAACGGATCCGTTTGCAAAAACGGGTCGGGTTCGGGTTGATCCGAATAGTTTCGAGTTCGACACGAACCTGACCCATGACCCGAAATTGACACCCCTAATTACGAGAATGGGATGATAGTGGTCGACCACCGGTGGTTAGGGTGACAAATAGCACATCATAATGGGGGCATGAAATGGTAGGGTTAGTACATGTAGGTTGGTTGGTCGAGGCAATTTTTATTTTAAAAAATAATGAAAACATCTGAAAATTGCCTTTAAATTGTTTATAGTATTTTTAAAAATAAAAAAATTAAGTATGAAAAAAGAAAAAAATATATAAAATTAATTTAAAAATACAAATCAAACATATTTTTTTATACATAAAAGTTAAAACTAATTTCAAGCAGGTAAAAGAGTATAGTAGAATTGAGTTAATGCCCAGTATTATCTTGACAATGTAGTGTTACAAAATTTCTTACAAACTGTTTTTGTCTCCTTTTAACTTTATTCTGGTAAACTGAGTTAGATGTTGTTAAGAAATTGGGAGGAGTAATCTTGAGATCTTCTTGCAAGAGAGAGGGAGAAATATAAGGGATGACAGATTTTAGGAGGAAAATCTTTCTAAAGCTTTATTCAAATTTTCCCAAATTAATCATCAACCTACAATGCCTATATATAGGTATTTACATTATTGTGGTAACCTGCAAGAAAATCTAACAAAAAAATTAGACCAACACCTCACAATCTCCACATTGATCCAAATTTTACAATCAAAGAATAATCTGTGCACCTGCTATGATTTGATCGGCTCTCTGCACTAACACTTTTCCTCTCATCCATAAAAGTTGTTCTGTTTTGCAAATGGAAAAGTATTTCTATATCAGGCCCAGACTAACAGATCTACGGTTATGGGACAGCACAGAAAAAAATATAATTTAATTCACCACAATGGGAAAGGTATAAAATCAGAGCAATGATTCAGCGCATCATCTCAGAAAGAAGTGTTAACAACAACGAAGTTTTATCATCTCTTACACCAATTTTGATATCTTCAACAATCAGAACTATCTTTCAACCCTTGTCATCAAACAGTTTAATTGGAAAAGCTAATAGGACCAATGAGCAATAACAAAACAGTGTAATAATTCATTCTCTTGAGAAGGAATCATTTTCTAATATCAAAAGGCAAATATAAAACTTGAGCTTCGTTTGAGACTGCCGTCTTCATGGTTCTTAAAGTAGTTTTTTAATATAAAATTTAAAATTTTTGTACTAGAAAGCTGCTTTAAGAAGCAGGAAGACAGCCGTCCCAAACGAAGCCTAAGGCACTGATCTCTTCTCTGAACTCTTCACAAAATCTGATCATTTTTCATAACTAAGATACACATTAAAGAGAAGCTTCTTTACATTTCCCTTCACCTCACAACCAACAGATTTCACAATGGCAAAACCATTAGCGTCTTTATACCTTCCACTTCCACCTATAACAGAAATTTCAGACTCCATTAGACCTTTCTGATAAACACCAAAGAATCTCAAGCTATCACTGAGATTACCATTTCTTGCAAAGCTCGCTTTCATAGCCACCACATATCTGCTATCATTCTTTGAACCAGTAACATATAGTCCTTGAATCTTACCAACAATCGTCGCCGCTCTATGATTGCTACAATTTCTAGCCAATTTTTCATCAATCACAGTCACTGTACCTGACTCCAATGCATTCATACAAGCCTGAAATGCCCACCAACTGGCCGGAGAACCATTTCTTCGGTTGTATGGTACTCTATCTTCGTGAGCCAAAAGGCCAATGAAATCATGGCGAGGAACATGATTATTACCGTTTTTCAGTGCTGGTTCTGACGAGTTTTTGTTGTTTTCCAGTATGTTGTTGATGAAGAAGGCAATCTTGTGTTCTGTATTAGGATGGAACTTAGAAGGCTCTGCGGTTGATTGTGATGGCTTGTTGATGATGACAAAGGACAGGAGAAAAAAAAGATGGGCAGTACATATCTTTCCCATGTAGTGGCTTAAGTCGCAAAGATTTGGAAACTGAATGAGCTCAGGATTTGCAGGTTTCATATGTTGACAAAGAAAGGATAGTGACTAAATGGAGTTGGTAATTTGATTTTATTAATAATATTTGCATGTATGCTTACAAGAGCTTAACTGCTCCATCTCATCAACTCCATTCCCATAAGCAAATCTCATTTCTTCCAGAATTGCACATTCATAGAAAATAAAAGTAAAATGATATCCACAGATAGTGCTTCGGATCATTATATAAAGTATAATAATGTTATGTAAGGGAAGATGTCATCATCACTTTCTATGAAAGAATAAGGCTTCTTTCCTTTGGAATAGCTTTTTTATTTCTTTCTAAAATAATTTTTAAGTAAAAAATTCCTAACGTAAAGAGAAATGACGCTTCATCAGATTCCATATCATATTATAAACTCATCTTATCATAAAAATAATCAAAATCGCAATGCTTCCCTTTACTACATCTAAAGGTAGAAACTCCAATGATAATTAGGATAATAAACGAAAATCTATTAATAATGCCCCAGGCTTTAAATTTTTGCAAAATTATATTTTAAATGTCTTCAGATTGACAATTATGCAATTGAATGACCTAGTTAGAAATTAAACATTGATGTAGAAGAAAATGATGAAGAAATGACTTTAATGAAGAATTAAGTTATTCAAAAGATGCTTTAATGGAGCATTAATTAAATAGTTATGAGATTTAGTATTGTGACTTCTAATTAAGTTGAATTTGATTGTTAAAATTTGTGTATTGCAAATTTATTTTAAGTATGAAGATAAACATTGTAACCTTAATATATACAATAGAAGTTGTATAAATATTATGGCTAATTCTGCAGGGGATGAAAGTAAATCACATGATGAAACAATCAAGAAAGTAAAAACAGCGGAAAGTAAAGAACTCCAGGATCCACACAACGCCAAGAAATCCACTATGAAAATTAGGAGAAATAATTACAAATGTCTTTTCTCTCTCACTCTCTCATTGCTTCTCTCCTCTCTTACACTATTATCTCACTCAAAACAAAAGCGAAAGACAATATAATAACATCAAGAGACACCATCCTTGAGAAAAATGAGAAAAAAAAACTATCCAATCTGTCTCATAACGTTGCAACGCCAGCTTGAAGCACTGCAGCTCTTAGACCTTTGCTCTTGATCTGTCTGCCGATACTGCGGTTCTCTAACCCTCAAGGTTGCGACACTCCACAGTGCTGCAGTGCAAAATTTAGAGTACTGGGACGCTCTGCTCTCTGTCATGTCTCCCAACAAACTTTACAGTGTCGGGGCGCTTGGGAATACAATGTTGGGGTGCTCGGATACGTACACAGTACTGTGGCATTTCACAAGAAATTAAAAAAAATCTGATTATTTATTTGTCATATTATAGGAAGAATGCTAAAGATATTGAAGTTACAATTTAGAAGATATGAACATGAGGTATATATATAATTTAAATCACTTAATAAGATAATGATTCATCTAGAAATTAGTTGGTAGAAAAAAAGGCATTTAAAGTTCTGCAATGAAATGGGATGAAAAATCACAAAAAAAAAAATTATATTAGCCAAATTTTGTAAAATCTGATTTGACTCTATATCATGAATTATCAATTACTTTCTTATATTCTTCTCTGCTATCTGCTGCTCCTTCATGATTTGCATCCAATACATTCTTTTAGATAATAACAAAGAAATTATAACCACTATTGATGATGGACATCAAAAGCAACATGTGCATTTTCAGAACGAACTTATATAAAAAATTTCATTAATTATGCTATCTACTTGATAAATATTAAATCAATAGTTAAACTAAAATTTAGGTGCCTATGAGTGTCTTCTTTTAGTATAATTTTTAGTTCTTATATTTTCTTTTAAAAGAAGTTTTTTTTTTTATTAAGTCCCTATTCATAACTATTTTTGTGACTGCCAATTTGTTTGAGAGAATTTTTTTCGCTTTTTGTTTTTCATACAATAATCATATTTTCGTGCCTACTATTTTCTCATTATTTTCAAAAATTTCTACAGAGAAAAGCTATTTTTAGCAACTATAATAACTAAGTAATTTTTCTCAACGTACACTTCACAATAAATTATATAAAATGCTACAAATGTCCTAAACAAATCCTAAATCCCTATTTAATCATGCACATTTTTTTATTTTTTATTTTTCATATCCTGGACATGCTTGATAGCAAGTACAAAAAATATCATTATATTGGAAATAATAAGTTTAAATACTTTGAATAGAAGAATGTTCCCAGACATTTTCTTTCATGTACTTATATTTTATACTTCAAATCAATTCATTTCAAATATTTTGTTCTGTGTTTTACAATAAATATTGGGAAGATATAGAGGTTATGCAATGGTGGTATGGAAGTAATCAAATCCACAGAAATTCTTCTAGTTGAATTGGATATTATACCATGTACTAAGAAAATATATAAGAGAAAAAAGAGATATATACAAACAATATAAGGTAGGAGAAAAACATATATCCAAATTTTAATTAATTTAGTTAAATGATTTTCTAAATTGATGGAGTTGTTATTTTAAACTTTTTGTCAATTGAGATTTTTATCACTTTATTTTTCAAGTCGACCATCCTCTTGCTAGGCTCGGCCACCACCTCATTTTCATGTATGGCCAAGATATCCACACTAGCGAGCTATTTTTTCTTCATCAAGCACAACCTTGGGCAGAGTGGCTAGCTTACAAGATAAGTCAAGTTGTCTGTTGAGTGTAGACATTTGGCGATGATGGAAGGATGGAAGGAACATTGAATTCTAATCGGGCAATTTTTTGGAGGGTCCACTTCAAAGTTTCATGTAGATCTCTGATTTTACCGGGTGATATTGATTATGATAGATGGAAAGATGCCGAGGAGTGGACTCGGGTTTGATTCACCACATAACGGACGAGTGGTCTTCATAAACCCTTGCTAAAGTATGGGAAATTAGATGAAGGGATATATGATTGGTTGAAGTTTTGGCTATATGATTTCTATTGTGGCAGTACTGATCTACCAATTTATGCTTTTCATCTGGTGTGGGGAACACATTTTACATTATGTAAGATATTATAGTAGAAAAAAGATTAGGTGATTTAGATATATAAAAATGGAGAAAATGCACCTATAAATTTGGTACTTTAGGTAATATAAAATGTTCTGAAACTGAAAAAAAGAAAAAAAATATGGCCGTCTAAATGACCTTGTTTGAAGTCATGTAATTTTGAACTTTGTGCTCTAATCTCCTCAAAAAGAAAATAGAAAAAAAGGTTAGGTCAAAGATGACTTGGCTAAGAGTTGTGAAAAAAAGGGCCAAAAAGCTAAGCATCTCATGTACCACTCAGCATAAATAAATGTGGAAAAGGAGCTGCATTCATAGAGGACTTCAAATTGGAGAGATTATTGTGTGCGGTGTCCGGACAGTTGTGAAGCGAATCCTAATGATTAGGTGTGTCAATTTTGGGTCACGGGTTGTATTCGGGTCGAACTCGAACCCGACCCCTTTTTGCAAGCATGTCGTTTTTTCGGACCCGAACCCAAACCGCCTCGGGTCCGGGTCAACCCGACAGGACTTGAATGACCAGGGATCGTTAAAAAATTTCTAGTTTCTTTTGTCAAAAAACGGGTCAATCTCTGCTTTTCAGGTCAAAACGGGTAACTCGGGTTCTGGATCAAAAACGGATTTTTTGGTCCAAGGGTCAACCCGAACCCAACTCGATTTTTGAAACGGGGCGAATTGTTGAACCCGACCCGTTTCGTGTCTGAGTTGACCCTAACATAAAATTTTCAGATCGGATTTGAGTCGAATTTTTGGGTCGTGTCAAGACACCCCACCTAATGATAATCGTATGAAATTGATATGCACTCGACAGTGTACTATAAACATATTATATTGAAATGAGGAATATATTACTGCTACATGTTAGCCACTCTACCTTAGATTTTTATGGCATTCGTGACTGAGAATTACAAGGATGGTGCCTATCTGATATTTACCGCTCAGCTAGCTATTTTTCTTTTGCTGCAGACAAAAAAAAAAAAAAAAAAAACCAAATCGCAGATCTGCAGACAGGTTTATTTACTTAATTGCATCTCAGTTTTGTTGATATATAGTTCTAAGAGCATCTTCGCCATAAAATAGAAAGGTAGAATTAAATGCTTCGTCTGTGCAGAACACTGCTTGCAGAATACATAAATGCATGGTCGCTAGCTGTTCATTATAAATGTCCTGCATGTGATTTTGATCTTCTTAAATGTGTTGTCTGCTGATCAAAACTCCTCTTTTTTACTGCTTCTGTATAGTACTCCAATATTCAACTCCCACATAAACTTACAGTTGTGCTCTTACAGTTGTGCTCTTCCAACAAATACCAAAGCCATGATCTTGAAAAAAGTTGATAGAATAACCAAGTTAACTTACTAAACATATTATTAATATTTCAATTAGTTGTTCCAATTTGTCCTCTAGCTTAAACAATCTTGATTTTACTTAATAAAACATTTAATCTTTATGTGATAACGAAAATCCAAAAGTTAATGCGAGAGATGCGAAGTTGCAAACTAATTGCTAATAAAAGCAATAGTGAATTGAAGGAATTCCTTTAGAGAGCCAAAGAAACAGTAGGAACATTAGTGATGTGAAACGAGTAGGGGAATGGCTGCAGGAAAGCTCCAATCCCCGGTTTTTGACTTGGGAAGCAATCCAGAACAAGTAAGAGGAGGGAGACGGTGGAAACACAACTAGAAAATCAAATTTCAGCCTGCTCTTGAAGAGGAAACGCACTCAGGAATTACTGGACAGCAAATTGTTGTGGTAACAACAGCCACTTGGAAGCTTCAGGTGGCTAGAAACTCAAACCCAATAGGAAAGTGGAGGTGGAGAGGAGAATTTGGAGAGAGGGAGGAGAAGGGACAGCGGGATCCAAGGCAGGCTGAGAGAATTCATTCCCTTGCATCCGTGACGTGAATTAGGGAAAAAAAAGAATAGGAAATTAATGGCTTAGAGAATTTATTTCCTTATTCACTCTCAGCCCAGGGAAACAATTAATGGCTTGGGCTTTGAAAAACACGGCTGGAAGGAGGAAATTAATGGCTGCATGCATGAATCAAGGAGCAATTAACTTAGAGGATTAATGCTTTTGATTTGAATTTAGGAGTTATGAAAGTGAGACAATAAATCCGATTTTGAATTCAAAATTGGGGCTTTAATAAGGGTAATTAATGCTGGCCCAAAATTAATAAATTAAATTTGGGAAGAAAGATCTCATCCCAAATTAATTTAAAATTCAAAAACTATGACTTGGACAGTTTCCAAAATTAGGATTTCCAATTTAGGCAATAATTTCAAATTCAAATTCGTTGGATTTGAATTTCGAAAATCTGTCCAAAGATTAAATTACCCAAATTAGGCAAGGATTTCGATGGGGAGAAGGAGGTGGATGGTGGCCGGCGGCTAGAGCTTGGGCCGGCGGTATGAGGGATCCGGTGGAGTGTCGGCCGTGAGTTGAGGAGGTGGAACTAGGGGGAATACTTGGGTGGATGAAGAGGGGAGAAAGGAGATGAACAAGAATATACGAGAAAGATAGAGATAACTAACGAACTCACAAAGAGATCGTAAGAACCGCGAACCTCGGACTCTTCCAAAGATTGACGGGTATTGCTTTTGCCCTCACCTTGGGCTTTCCATAGAACTCACACAGAGATCTAGGAGAAAAGAACTCACTAAGAGATCTTCAAGATGGAACTCACAAAGAGAACGCAAAAAGCAAATTTTTATTAACCATTCATCATCCTAATACATGAGAATGAGCCTCTATATATAGGCTTCAAGAGAAAATAAAAGACAGATTTGCCCCTTGGGCTTACATAAGATAAGGGGTAAAAAAAGGGAAATTGCAAAACTAAATTAAAATACACTTAATAAATGAAAATAAAACAAAGTGATCTCGGTCGTCGATCTTCAGCTCCTCCTCGGATTGGCATGGACGGTTGGATGTCCGCATCAATTAGAGAAAAGAAGTCTACCATATGTTCTTAGGGCATCTCCAACCGAACTCCAAACACATGAATGGTGTCGCTCGCGAGCTCCAGCCGAACGATAAAACTTCCAATATTTGGTTGCAGGTGAACAGTGCGATGCCAATATTGGCGTGGCACTGTTCACCTGTGTTATTTTTCTGCCTCTACCGAATTTGTTGAAGAAACACGCGAAAGAGGATAAAGACGGTTACCTTCTGCGAAGGACGCAAAATGGATTTTGATTGGAGATGAATCATGCCATTTTTTAGTTCCACTGCATTTTAGAGTGGAAAATGAGATTTTTGGTTGGAGATGCCCTTCAAAAGTTTTATGATTGTCTTTTCATGTTTTCCAAGGACGAAGAAGAGAAGAGTTTTTTTTTTTTTTTATGAAGAAGAGAAGAGTATGATGTTGTAAGATTATCAAAGAGCTCTTAAAGAAAGTTCATATTATGTAAGCCAATGTCCCTTAATAAAGCATTTTGCTCATATTTCCCCTAATCGATAAAGTTATCCATTTCAAACACCATGAAAAGAAAAAACATCAGCAAACCAGACCTCAAACCTGTAGCTTAAAATATAATATTAGAACAATAAAGATCACAGGCATCCAAATTGATTCTTTGCAACAAAAATACACTGATTCCTAGAAGAACCATATAGCCACCTACCGCCATATGCATAACTTTCAGAGAAGATGAACAAATAGCAGAAAGAAATCAAAATCACATTTTTAAAGTAAAAGAAAGAAATTATTTAAATAGGAGAAGCTGTTTCATTAATTAAGGCATTCTCAAGACACAAATACGCATAATTTACATCAGAAGATTTGTTTCCCTTCATTTTCTTCTTAGAATGATGCTGAAGCCCGTGGTGGTGATGGCCAGAACTGAGCATTCTTCACCTTTGAAACGCTGCTAAGAACTCTGAGAGGGGTTATATTCCCAATAATAGTTACCTTCTTCGTTGCCATATCTATCTCAAAGGAAGTCACCCCTGAACAAAAGAGTAAAGAAAATTTAAATAAGGCCTGGATATGTTTCTTTGATTTCTAAGGAATTGGTTACACGCATTAAGGGAAAGCCTCAGATTGATATTTTTATGCTGTAAATGCCAAAAAGAAGCTAGTTTTAAGCTGGAACTGGAAGAAACTTCTGATAACTCTCCTACAATTTAAATATTTTCTAAGAAATATTAGAAATAAAGTTTGATTTTTCTGCTATAACCAAAAATTTGGGATCTTGTGCTCCAATGTTTGAGAAATTTTTATGATCAACTTGTTGTCCCTGCTTCAGGTTGATCCCTACTGAAACAGAAGCTGTGAAATAAGTTCTTAGGTCCAAATTCTAATTAACCAGAAAAACTGTTGATGAGATTAACCATATATAGAAGATAAAAATGATATTATCTATTTGAGATGAATGAATGACAACAAAAATTAATATAGAAAATGATTAATTCAAATTAAGCTTAAAAAAATTAACTAGCAATTTCATGTTTCTTCAACAGCTAAAACATCATATATCCATTAAAAAAACTTGAAAAAATACTGAAAGCAAGCAACTTTAACTCGTCAAATATAGTACAAGAAAACACCAAACCTTCCATCTTCGATATATGCTTCCTTACTTTTCCTTCACATCCTTTGCAATGAAGAGAAACCCTCAAGACCACAACCTTTATATAAAATCAATTAAGGATAACAAAACTCAACACATTTCTCAAAAAGAAAAGAAAATATATAACTCCAAAACCAACTAAACCACAAACCTGGTCTTGTCTTGCAGAAGAACAAGTTTTGAGAACCTCTATTTCTTCCTGGTTACTGATTTCCGACTCAGTATTTTTCTTCTCAGCTGCAGGAACTATAGCCTTGGAGTTATCACTCTCCGGTACTATATGAAAGGAGGAGTTATCATTTAAAAGATAGCGAGAAGAGCCAGCAGGGCTAGCGAACTCAGCACTTTTTTGCTTTTCATTGCTCTTTCTGCCATGATTATTATGACTATCTGACTTGTTCTTTACGGCGTTTTGGTGTTTTGAAGCTCTTTGTCTTCTTGGATTTCTGCTGTAGATGTCGACAGCTCGGCCGATGCTCGGACGAACCATCGACCGGCGCTCAAGGCTTGTGCATACTGCGGCAGATGCTGGCGAAGCACAGGAGAGATTTACTCCTTTCTTATCCTTGAAAAGTAGGGAAGCCATGGTTTTTTGTAGAAGTTAATATCCAAGGGAGAGAGAGAGAGAGAGAGAGATCCTGATGGAAGTAGCTTTGGTTGGCTTTTATGGCTGAAGAATCGAAGAGAGGAAGAAGGAATGGGAAATGGTCAAGAGAGTGAAGTAAGATAACAGCTGGTACAAGAAGGCTTTAACCACTTGTAATAAGTGTGTATATTGCTTGTGAAGATACGAAGAACAAAAAAAAAATTGTGTTGAGGGCTCTTACTATGAATTAAGGGAGGAGCGGCTTTAATGTGTGTTAATTATTTTTAATAACATTTTGTAGGTTAGTTATCTTATGCTTACGTTCGAATGTCTCATTATTAAGAATGAAAATTTTATAAATTAATCAATATAATAAATATGTGACATATTTATACAATTTATGATGAGAATCCGATAAATAGCTGAAGTGATATTTATTAGAGCGGTTAAGGATAATGAAACGCTATTAAATATTTAAATGAATTTATCTAAGAAACCAATTGACATGGATTAGTTCAAACAATCAAATTACCCAAATTTTAGTAGAATCTGTATTATTCTACTAAAAATTTAGTTAAATTCAAGAATGTGGGATCCTAGTAGGAAAAAATTATATAAGAATATATTATGAATCAAATGTCCCTCCGAAAATTGTATCAAATAAATATGTATTGAGTTATTGACCAAGTTTGCCTTTATACTTTATGCATATATGTTTCCTCTTATTCTCAAATTCCTATTCAACTTGGTTTCAAGTTTTAGCCATTATGAAATGACCTACATGAACATTGTTCATGAGGTGAAGGATTTTGACATTTTGGAAGTGATTTGTAATAATAAGATTTTTTTAAATGAAATATATAATTAAATATTTGTAGGGGTGTCAATTTCGAGTCACGGGTCGGGTTAGAGTTGAATCTAAAATTGGTCCAGCACTATTCGGGTACGTCAACCTGAACCTGACCTATTTTTCCAAACAGGTCAGTTTTTCGGACCCGAACCCGACCCGCTTTGGGTTCGGGTTAACCCAACATGACCGGAATGACCTGGAATCGTAAAAAGAATTGGTAGTTTTCGGGTCAAAAAATGGGTCAAACACCACTTTTCAGGTCAAAAAAGGGTAAAACGGTCAATCTCGGGTTTCCGGGTCAAAATAGGTTTTCGGGTAAAAATTGGGCTAATTTCGGGTCACTTTCGGGTCAAAGGTTGTAAGTAAAGAGAGAGAAGATCGTTGGAACTTTTTCATTTATCAATTTTGTTCAGAGTTTTCTTCTATTGTTGTAAGTAACTCAAATCTCATTTTAGTTTTTAATGATTTTGATTATTATATAGATTTTCTTATATTAAACAGAATTGATTATTTCATGCTGCATTTTGATTGTAGTATTTGCATAAAAAAGAAAGATTTGTTGTTAACATTATAAAATTGGTTGGCAGTTAAATATAATACCTTGTAAAGGAGTGGGCCGATGGGCTTTTCTTTAAAGATATTTTTTAGTGTTATCCGGTTGTAGCATGTAACAAATGATCGATTCCGCCGACGGGCAGAAAGTGATGGCTCTTTATTTACTTATAGTTACTTATAATTAATTAGATAAGTGATAATTAATATGATTGATGACTAACTGAGAATCGGTTTGGGTAAAAGATGTTGAAAACACCATGTTAAAGCTGGATGTCCTGCTTTATTAAATCATACGTTGATGCATGCATATATTGATAGCACTGATGACATTGACAGATATAATATCATTAACAATATTTGATGCATTGATAATACATAAATAAAATATGTATATGAATATAGAAGATATATTCTTTTACTGATTTATGAATGATTTCTACATCATTATTTTATCGATTTATTAAATTTTATATAAATTATTAATTTTTTAATTTATTGTAATGATTCACTGTTTTTATTATTGATCATTTTGAATTTTATTAATAATATTTTATCATTAACTACATTGAATATTATTGATTACATTAGACAGAGCATATTATATTAATTCTTTAGTCCTTACATTGAAAACTATAGTGAGTTTTAGATTTCTACTGGACTTTTGAGCTTATTTTGTAAATTTTAATGATTTCAGATCAGGAATAACTGGAGTGATCGAGGTTGATAGAGATCCTTAGATATTCTTTAGATTTTATTCTGTATTTTTTCTTATTTTCTTATAGTCAAAAGCTTGTGATAAATTAGTGGTTGTATTGATTTCATGACTAGTGTAAATGACATTTTGGGTGATTAAATAGTAAAATATTTTGATGCATATGATTTTAGTTGTTTTTGTTGGTTATTATTTATATTGATGATTTATAAAATCTCTGATACATTCTTAAAATGATGAATATATAATTCTTTCAAATTTAATTCTGGGACGTTACATGAGTAAACATTTGAGTGTGTTACACATTTTACCGGTGAAAGATAGTACACTTTTAACATTGTACCTGCCTGAGGAGCTTGCTAAGCTCGATAGTAAATAGTAATTGATTCTTTAATTATGAGGTGCTCGTAACCTTCAGTTATGATGAACATGTGCTCCCGTACAATACTAGCATTCTCATATAAATTATATTAAGATGGGTTTAAAATTTATTGAATGTATTCTGAAATTAGTGTAATACTATACAACACTAATCTCATAATAAATACAATAACTTTTGTATGTATCCTAATATAATTTATATCAATATTTTGATATAATATTTTCATTATAATATAAATTAGTGGAGAGAACCAAGAGTTTAATAATATTGCGTTGAATTATCAAAAAGTAGAGAATAGTGATATCAATCATTAGAGTTTATGCCATTTACTCTAAATTAAATTAGAGAGAATATATTTTAAGTAACGATTATCAGTAGATTTAAAAATTTAACATACGTTTGATCGCAATAAATTTATACAAATTATTTCTTATTGCTTTATTAAAAATATATAGTTGTAATAATTAAAATAAAAAATAATAATAATAAGGTGTCAGGCTTTTGGTGTTTTTGAACTTTGGGGAACCAGAAAAGCATTAATTGTGCATTGATGTTCTCATAATAGTTAGGACTTAAATTTCATTGCATGATTGGAACAATAAATGATTTTTTTTATTATTATGTTCCTTCTGCTGATTCATTTAAAAATTTAACGCTCATTCATCATTATGGTTAGAGCTTTGAAGTTAGGTTCAAATTCAGTAAATTTTTTATTTAGATCATTTTTAAATTTTAATCAATAATTTTATATAGGATTGTGAGCGAGTTGAGTCGAGCTTGGGTAATCGTAATTTGAGTGTGAACTTAAAATTCAAAACACAAGCCAGCTTGTTTATTATAAAGGAGAGAAAATGATTATAATTTAAATAATTATAATAATAACATTGTAAAAAGAATGAAAAATTATGAGATAATTGATGAAGAAATAACTTCTATAAAAAAGTGATGTATAATTTTTAAATATTTTTAATAATTTTATGCTTGAACTCTTAAATTATAATATATTTTAATAATAACAACAAGAACCATAAGTTCTTATCCCCTTAAGTGGCGTCGGCTACAAAAATATTGTATTGTCATTGTATTCTATTAAGAGTCAAATCCTTTATAAATTCAATAAAAAAATCATTTCTAATACTTTTTAACCAAATATTTTTAGGAAAAAAATTTAAAATAATTACGATAATAATTTAATTAGCTAATAAACCAACAAAGAAAATTTTAGAACTAGGCAACAAGTTCTAAAAGCATTAAAAAATGATTTCAAGAGATAGAAATTAACTAAAGAAGTAGATAGAGAAATAAAATAAAAGATATAAATAAAAAAATCAAAACCATTTTTTTTCATGTATGTTAGGAGGTACATCAGATTCTTTTTATTTTTTTATTAAAATGTTAAATGCAAATATTTTTTCTAAAATTTTAACAAATAATTTACAATGAAATTTTTTTTTAGTTATTATGTGTCAAAAATATCACAATTTAATTCATAATGTATTATTATTATTTAAATATACATATTTTATGCGTTTTTATTCATAATGTATTATTATTATTTTAAATTTATCTTATTTTAATGAAAATAATATTTTATATAAACATTTATCTTATTTTTTCATTAATAAATTAAAATGAATTCCATAATTAATACTAATAAATACTAAATATAGGTTTCATGGATATAACGTAATTTTTAGTAATTTTTTTAAATAAGATAAATATTTATTTAAAATATTATTTTATTTAAAACAAAATAAAATTAAATAATAATAATACATTATAAATAAAAACACATAAAAATTTTTATTCTAAATTATTTATTAAAAAATAAGAAAAAAAAATATTGGCATTAAAGATTTTAATAATAATAAAAAAAACATTCTGATGTACCTCCTCTCCAACACAACTTTGAAAAAAAAATAGCTTTAAATTTTTTTATTTCTCTCCTATTTTTTCTCTATCTACACATTTAATTTATCTTTTTTAATTTATTTCTCTCTCCTAAAATCTTTTTTTAAAGTTTTTATAACTTGACCTAGTCGACTTGGCCTATTTCTTTTTTTGCTTATTTAATAGCTAATTAAATTATTAAAGGTATTTATTTAAAAATTTACTCGTATTTTTTAAGTCTATAACCATCTTTTTTAATATAGGCAAATTCAAATCATCTTACGAACAATTATTAGGTTAGGTGACCTGATGTAGCTCTACGTTCGGACGCCAATAATATGTCCCCACGTGATCTTACTCAATACCGCGTGGCCCGACGACTTGACCTGGGATTGCTATGTTCGTGTATTGCTCGGTATTGCTCTGTATTGCTAGGTATTACTTGTCAATATAATGAAAAATATCGCTCTGTGAAGACCAATACCGAGCAATACCGAGAAATACCGAGTAATACCGGTATTGCTCGGTATTGGTCTTCACATAATGGTATTTCTCGTTATTGCCGAGCAAAATCGACCAATACCGAGCAATACCTAGCAATACCTAGCAACACGCGAACATAACAATCCCGTCTCCGTTTCCGGGTCGGGGTTGTTGGGCCGCGTGGTAAATAGTGAGAACACGTGACACTATTTTACTGGCGTCCGAACGTAGAGCTACGTCAGGTGACCGGACCAAATAAAAATTCTCTAAGATGGCTCTCTCCTATCTTATCCGTCAGTGATGCTACTCTAACCATTTTAAGCCGCTTAGTAGAATAATTAACATCTTCATTAACATTGGATCATCAATTAACTATTTAAGTCACGTAACTTAATGAGCCAGTACTTTTTTTAATTTTTTAATGTTGTGTTCACTGCTAATTGATTCCTTTGGTGCAGCTTGCACCAAAAATGGCGAAGTTAGGCGTGTGGTGCTTAAAAAGAGGAGAGGGCCTGGCCCTGTCTCAAGAAAGCAGATCTCCACCTCAATTAGATCCATAAAGATCATCATTAGGCTCTTGTGTTTATCTCTAATTAAAAGCATTAACTTAATTCAGCCTTCAGCTTTCGGCCAAGTCGCAGTAATCATTACGCTTTGCAACAAAGTCTCCTCCATCTCCATCAAATGTGACTCTTTTTATTTTATTTTATTTTTTTATGACTATATATATTATAAAAGTTTTATCATAGAAATTTAATATAAGTAATTTCTAACTCATTTTATATTAAATTTTAATAATATTTTTTACTATAGAATCATTGATGCACATTATTATCATTCTATCATACTAAGTTAATGTGAAAAAATATATTATTTTATAGTTTTGAAAAAAAAAATCACTTAAATTATTCGTTTTATTATATTAACTCACCTCTTATAATTTTGAAAAAAGTATATTATTCATGTGAATAAAGGAACCAATTTTCTGATTACAGTATCAAATGATAGAGATAAATTTGAAATCTTTTAATTTTTTTTTATGATTTCAATGCAATCAAGCTGATTAAAAATTTTTAAGAAATGAAAATGAAATATATCTATCAAATGTGTAAAATTTAAAAAAAATACAAATAAATAAATTAGATAAATGTGGCTACCCAACTGATTATTCATAATGCCTCAATTTAATAAGTAAATAAGTAAATTACATAAAATTCAATATTTCATAAAATTTATGATTCCTTCGTAAATTTGACAATTTTATCCATTTCTAAACGTTGAAACATGAACCTATTATCCTTCTTCTAGTAATTTAAATTTTTTATTTGTTAAAATTGGTAAAAAAAATGTTACATCAAGATAAATTTTCTTAAAAGATAAAAAAATAAATAATTATTTAAAGGATCTTCAGAAAATTATGGTCATAAGAACTTAACTATTTTTAAATTTACATTGAAATTGATATAATTTATATTCTCATATACAAATACGGAGCGTCAGTAATTTTTTTACGATTTTTGTCCTTTTTATTTAAGGACAAATCTGTCCTTTTCCTGTCGGATATGGCCAATGCCCAAACTCCCATCTTGAGTTCTTCCCGAGGTGGCCAGCGATTTGTCAATTCTTAATCTATAATTAAGAAATATCAAGAAATATGGACCGTTGGATACGTCTTAAATTGGTAATAGTGGTGGTTAATTACAATTTATTTGAATTAACAACGATGTGGGCCCAATTAACGGCTACTGGCTCCTGCGCAAAAATGGCGTTATTATTGAGCTCTCACGTGACTCTGAAACAACAGAAGCAGATCCCGTAAGCAGATCCCGTATCTGTAACCTGTTTTTTTTTTTGTGATGAGGAAGCACTGTCCTTAGGCCAGTGAAAATCCCTGTCGACCTAGCATGCAACCCACACCAATTTACACGGGCCAACACTTAAGGTTTTCACTTCTTGCCAAGAGATTTAAACCCGATTTTTTTTTTTTGTGTGGAAAATTTGAGGTCTTAGCTGATTCTATAAAAACAACATGGGTGTATAGAAAAGAATAAAAAATCAGCCATCAACAAAAATTAAGGCATGACAAATTATAAAAGAAAACATGTACAGCCCAAAGGAAGTATAAGAAGAATAAAAACATATAGAAACCCTGTCTGAGTATGACTTAGTGCAAGCTGAAATAATCATAAGTAGAAACTCAAATTTTCATTTGGTTGCTCGAAGACCATCCAAAAGGAGATGACAGGTGTCATCATTGTCCACTGCCCAAAAACCTGCCCATCCAAAACCGAAACTGTATCGAAAGCAGCTATAAGACAACAGAAAGGCAACTCGGATTTCAAAATAACACGAAAAGGTCGGGCAACACATAACTGCCACCAACGAGCCCAGGCTCTCAAAACCAACAAAACAACCATGATATATTATAGACGAGCAGCAAAAATCCAAAAACTAATTCCAGAGTAATCTCATACATCGATGCCAAAACAAACCAACAAAAATTTGATCATCTGTAGTTCAAATCCAGCTCCTTTATAAAATTCCCACGTTTTCATCTATCAAGCTTAAGGTATATGACTCTAGTAATCTTCTTAGAGAGAGTGATAGCACAAACAACCCTCTCATTGAATCTCCTCTTATTGTGTTCATTTCAGAGGAAGTAGATCATAGCATGAAAGGTGAGGAGAATGCCATTTTTGAGGTTATGGTCAATCAAAAGAACATCGATGTGATGTAAAGCTTGAGAGATAGTGGGTTTTAAGTAAGAAGAAGTTATGGAATTGTGGGATTAATTTTGTCAAGACCTAAAATGAGTAGTCACATTCAAACATCAAGTGAGAAGTAGTTTCGAGGCAGCCAAGGCAAAATATTATGATCCGAGATGTATAAATTTCTTCTTGATTTAACCTGATTCATTAATGTAAGCAATAGCCAATAAGTCAATATTAATAAAAAATATTTGATAATTTATAGCTCAAAAATATAAGTTTTATTTTATATATTTATAAATTTTACCCACACCCATCGAAGTCAAATCGATTGGTTCTATATGATGATTATATATATATATATATATATATATATATATATATAAACAAAAAGCACAAGATTTTATTCCAACACAAAGAAGATTACAACGATCAAAAAAGCAAAATGAAAAAAGCTACAAGGAAAAATAAGGGTAACAGCAGAGGCTACCAACTACACCTACGCCAGGCCCGGGCCATCCAGTAAGGAGTGAGAGCTGAAACACACCAAAAAGCCAACCCAAACGAGCACAACAATCACCACCAAAGGTTGCCACGAGCCACAACATAGGGGAAGTGCGCCCTAGCCACATAATAGCCCTCAATCTATAACTCGCAACCACAAAAAATATTCTCAAATCCAGCAAAATGGAAACAATCCAAAAAAGGAGCCATTCATAGGAAAGAGCACGATGAACAAAAACAGCCCATAACCCGTCAAACAACACAATCAAATGCATATCGAGAGCACCAACAACAGTAAAAGCCCAGCATTAATTCCTTCGACGCCTTCCCCTCCCACGGGAAGAGTTAGGCACGACAGGACAGTTATTCCGCCTTGGAAATTCTTCCCTATAATCTTCCTCCTCACTAGTATTCGAAGATGAGTCTGACAAGCCTTTAATCCAATCGAGTTGCAATCTCACATCCGCCCCCTCCTGAGCAAACAAAGCTTCAGGAGAAATTAATTTAACAGGAACCTCCACAAACGGGCCAGGTACAAGACTAGTAGGTGTCACATTGGAAGTCACATTAACGACACCAATACTAGCAGGGTCAGAATTAAGGTGAGAAACATAATGGATAGAACCCGAAGAGTTCGGGGATTCAACACGATTCATTTCACAGGCAATACACTCCACACCCTTCGAAGAGGAAACCAAAGGAGGAGAAACAACCTTAGGAGGCCAAGGAGTATCCAAAGCTTTGGAATTAAAAACACCCACATTACACATCGGCTTAGCCAAAGTGTTTGACACGTCTAAACGAGAACCAGGGGGAAGAGGTGGAGGCAATTCAGCTAAATTTTCCATACTATTAATAGCAAGCACATCTCCATTCCCAACTATACTGGTTATAGGAATGCAATCACAATCAAGATTAGCTACAGGATCAACCTTATTACAAGTATTAGGATCGAGCGGTGCAACCAAATCTCTAGCAACTGGATCTTGAAACACAGAGACCACACCAGATTGAGCACCCTCAACACCTAGAACAACAAGAGTCTCATGCACCGACACTAGGGCAGCAAGATCAGAGCCCTCCATACCCAAAGTACCTTTTTCCACCCGGGAAGCAGGCTTAGAGGGAAAAGGTAGAGAGTGAGGCAAAGAAGAAGTAGAACACGCACCCTTGAGGTGACCAAGACGTTTACAGGACACAAAATTCAGGAAATACTTCCATTTGCACATGTTAAATGTATCTCGAGACCTTAGGCCCAAGCCAAATTTGCGAAGGGTAAGTTTTAGAAATGTCTAACTCCATCAGAACAAGCGCTAAGGAAGGTCGATAGCGTTCCCAAACAACGAACCCAACGCATGGAGGATCTGAGGAGAGAACAGATGCGGCCTAGGATTAGGAAATGAGATCCAAATCAGAATGACAGATGATTCAAAACCAACATCCAGTAAAGGAGACCATTTAGATAGTTTCATGAAGCAATTATAAACTAAATATGATCGATGACAAAAAAAACTCTACTATAATCTAGTTCATTTGACAGTTTAATTAGAATATGCATTTGATCCAAAACAGTAACAGAGAAATCAAATTGCAGCTTAAGAGAAAAGAAAAACTTCTGAATCGAGTCCAGAGATGGACGCTTAGTCGGGAAGAAACCAACTAAGGCAAATTGAAAGGGTTTGGAGAGAGCAACAACTTCCGAAATCCAGAGTGAGGGCAAACCGCATAAAGTAGTTTGACGAAGCTCGGGAAATGAAACAGATGACGACGAACCATAAAGCGCTTCAACAAACAAGCACGATTTAAACGAGCCATCCAAAAATCCTGGATCAGCCACCCGTCTCACCACCATGCCAGCCAAAAACGCCATAGGAGACCAAGACGACGCAACTAAACATGAAAAAACCAAAAGAAATAAATAAAACAAGAGAAGAAGGATAGATCTTCCCTGAAGCCATCCAGCAAAGACAGAAGAGGGCCACAAACGCGCCGGAGAAAGGGCTAGGGCAAAAGCCCTAGCAGAGCGGAGGAAGAGTCGAGCTGCCTTGTATGATTATTATTATATTATTTTTCATGTTAAAAAATTAGGTTAATAATTTATTTTGTAGATCGATTATTTTTTTTAAATTTTATAATTTTCTATGTTTGATCTACCATTATTTAATTGATTTCATATTTTAAATGTTAGATTTAGTTTTTTTTTTTTTTTTTGTAATATTAATTAACTTAACTTTTTGTTTGATTTCAATTATCTGTAGCAATTATTATTGAATTTAGTCAAGGAGGCATGCTTCCTCAATAGAATGGTACAGTGATTTGCAAAAGGAAAAAAAGAAAATACACTCCCAAATAATTTTTTGCTTAATGAAATGACAAAATCTTCTATTTTGTATAATTAGAAACTAACATAATTTAGAAAACCACGAATTCCTCAATTGTAAAGATCATATTTTTTATCATAAAACACTATTTAAAAAAAAATAAATTGGAACCCATAATAAAAATTACTTCTAATATCATGTAAATGTTTAATTAATATTAAAATTTAAACATCATTAAAATTATAAATTCTTCTAATTTTTATTTATTTTAAATAAATCAAATGAACCACCCTTGGCAATATCCAGTTCAATTTAAAGTATATCTAACACAGGCTTTCAACAGCATTTTAAGCTTTTAACTTCTAAAGGTACACTTGATTCTTCGGGCTCATTTGATTTTTAATATAAAAAATAAATGCAAGAAATATTATTTAATTTTATTAATTTTATATGTGAAAAATAAAATCATCATTTTTAAGGCATTTTGAAAGCATGTTAATAGTTAAAAAATAATCATTCTTTTTTAGTGCATCCAATAAAATGATGCAATCCAATTAATTCACCAACTTTTAAAACATATTTTGTAATTTATATCAATCAAGTAAGGTTTATTAAGATTTGTAAAATTTCTTATAAATTATAATAAAGTACTTGCACAACTTATCTAGTTATTTTAACCTCTTGGTTGAGAGTTTTAAATATCAACTAGAAAATTTTAAATTCGAATCCTATACATTTATTGTGCGTGTGAGTTTATCTTATGTAGGCTTCGTGTGGGACGGCTTTCGTGATGCTTCTTAAAGCAGCTTTTTAGTATAAAATTTTAATTTGTATACTAAAAAGCTGCTTTAAGAAGCAACAAGAAAGCCATCCCAAATGAAACCTTCGTTTGAGACAGCTTTTTTATTGCTTCTTGAAATAAATTTTTAATATAAAGATTAAAATTTTTGTACTAGAAAGCAGTTTCAAGAAGCAATAAAAAATCGTCCCAAATGAAGCCTTAGTCTAAATGCCCCCCGCACGAAAAAAATCAAAGTACTTTGTTAGTTGCTTTCATTAATGGATAATAATTGATTGTTAAAAAAAAAAAAAGAAGCTTTATAAGATAGGCAGCCTTTATGTTATTGGCGTGATCATTACAAGTACCACTGAGTAACCACCTCCCTTATTAAACTGTTGGGCATACTTTTATGGGTGTAATCATTCTTGTTGACGGGTGATTATGGATCAACTTTAGTCCACTTATCTACAACCAATCAAGACGTTTTTGTCATTTTAACGGGTTAACTTAAACTGACTCGAATTTTAAGGATCATGATTTGATGGAACCAAAATAGTGCTGACCGCATTTGACTGATTGTACTAATAAAATTATTCTAAAAAACATTAAAAAAGCACAAGCACTGTGGCGTTGTTAATCAATTCAAATCCCTTCTAAATCTTCAGCTAATAAATATTGATCGAATATTCATAATAAATCCCTATAATAAATGAACTACATTTACCGAACATAATTTTGTATTAAAGTATGGTGTTTATCTTCAATTGTACTAATTACAAGAACCTATCAAAAAACAAAATGTTAGAGCTACTCCAACCTTTTCATATATATGCTTATTTCGTATCCCATCTCTAAAAGTAACTCCACTCATCCACCAAAGCACCCTCATCTCTGCAACACTTAACTTAGTATTATGCTTCTCTTTTAATGATCAACATTCAGCATCATAAAACATTGCAGATCTCACCACCATCTTATAGAATTTTCCCTTAAGTTTGAGGAGGACATTTTCTACCACACAACAAGCCCGATGCATTCCTCCACTTCAACCATCCAATTTGAATTCTGCTGATAATATCCTCATCTATTTCACCATCACTCTAAACAATAGATTCAAGATATCTAAAACATGTACTCTTATTAATGACTTGATCGCCCAAGGTCACTATCCCCTCACTAGATCTATTGCTTTGAATATGCTTGATTAATTAATATCAAATAGCTATCACCATTTAGTGATTTATTACATTCTTTTCGGTAGGCTTATGGTTTAGTACAATAGGTGGAAGCAGATAGTATCACGGTTGGAGTTTTATATTATAGTTATTGCGCACTTAGCTCCAACAGCAACCCTGAAATCATGACTAATGCTCTTGCAAGGCAAGTTAGCTTGCTTTAAACCCTTCAATATAATTAAAATCTAGGACTGACTGCTGGGATGGTGAGTTTATATCACTTTTGGAAGGCTGCAAGATGGTAGAAGATGAGTATAACAGATACAATGTGAAGAAAGTCCTTGTGCTATATGGACTATCATGACTTTATACACTCGACATTTGTCCACATATCTGTATCATCAATTTATGAACATTTCAATAAAAGTTTTAGAAAAGTGAGACACTCAGAGGCTAATTATATTACTAATAATGAAGAAAATGGAGGCACGGAAAAGCCAATGAATACAATAGGAAAGCGATGGTGCGGTCCCATCCATTGGCTGGTAGGAAGAGAAAGAGAGCTTTTGGATTTTTATGTTGCAGCAAATGCAACTGAATCTCCACTTTTTGACAAAGCAAGAGATTCCAAGTTTTAATAACCTAAAGTGCTGTAGTAATCCACTTTGGTGGAGTCATAACTTCACGAGGCCTTGAAAGAGGGTGGCTCGCCTTCTTGGATACATATTTGTCACCTCTAAAGCTGAAGCACTAAATAAGCATGATGATAATATCTTAAGATTATTATATTTCACTTCTCCAGAATATAAAAATAAAATTCAAGCCAATATTAAATACTACTAGTTTAAAAGGAAACAAAATAAGTGCCAAGCAAAACTTACCCAAAATTTTAAAATTTAAGGTTCAAAAAACAAATCACTGCGAGTTGCATGGTGGAACTGTGTAAATTAAGGCTTCGTTTGGGACAGCTTTCTTGCCGCTTCTTAAAGCAGCCTTTTTAGTACAAAAATTAAAAATTTTGTACTAAAAAGCTATTTTAAAAAGCAGTAAAGAAGCCGTCCCAAACGAAGCCCAAAATAGATTATGTACATACAAGTGAAGCACAAAAAAGAAATGCACCTTCGTTAGGGTTCGACGGTACCGATCATTAGTGCAATAGCCGATCTTTAAACAAAATGGACTCTGCTCAAAGATGAATCATACTGATCCTCGGCAAGCTTAGACACCGCGCTGCCACCTCTACATAACTAGAGCTTTCAACTGTCTTTGCCGAATCTGGCATTTCATCATTAGAAACTCTGAATACAAATAAAAAGATGTAAGAATCAGGAATAACTTCTTAGACAAAGGCACAAGCACTTCATTATACTCACCACAACACCGCTGGAGTTATCCTCAGTGGACCTCAAAGTAAAACCTCTGGTATCAAGCAACAAGACGCTTAAAACATATTGGCAGCTTTGTTAGTTCTCTATCATCTGGCAATTATGAAGTGAGCCTGCAGACCATGAAATTCCTTGCAACTTGACGGGAGAGCACATTAGCATGTGAATAACCCAAGTCAATCTTGGAACAAGTAATTCCATTTTAAGTTATAATTTTCAGAAGCCATGGATAGAGTTTGGATATCCCAAGACAAACTCAGAAACAAGTTCATTCAAGAGGTCATCCTTCAGCATTCTCTCAATTTCTCTTCCAATCATGTCCATGTGATCATCTATATAAAACCACCTGGTATCTAGAACCTTCTCGTCTGGCTTACCCTACTGAGTTCCTTCTGTTGTCGAACTAAAAGGCGCCACGACTCATCAACCAATCTTCCATGACCACAAGAATTTCTTCTCTTCAACTTCACCCACGGATGAAAATCCATGCATGGGGCAAGGACCTCCGCTAGAATGGAGTTTATATGATCAAACAGAAGTTTCCTCTCTGATCTAGGCCATGAATTAACCATATGGTACTCACTCTCAAGTTTGTCAAATACATCTGGGAATACTGGATAATCAGGAGAGTAGCATGCATCAAAAAACTTATTTTGGCTGGCAGCATATATACCCGAGACAGTAAGTATGTCTAGCAAGTACAAGAAATCCCTTTCACTTTCATTCTTTAATGAATTCAAAATTTTCTTGTTAACCTCATCATCAAAAATAAGAGGTTTCGAATGCTCATCACCAGAATGAACAGTTTCCAACTCCAGAAAGTTAAGTTTTCTTTGAATATCTACAAAAGTTAATAGATGCTTTTAAGTAATATTAGATTGAAGTTCGCTGATTTTTCTCTAGTCAAAAGCATGCATCGGAGGGTTAGAATGTACCCTGAAGATCTGCAGAGAACCTTTCCAAGCATTGTGGAGTTGATTTCCCATCTTCTGATGGAGTCTCCAGAACAGAAACAGGACTTAGCCGCTCTGCAACTTTGGGTAATATGTGAGGCCCCGATACTCTGATAACATCCAAGGGAGATTCCACTAGGGGAAAGTCAACTGATGCTACCTGTACCAGAAATGCATAAATTTTAGGGTAAGAAAACCATTTTGGATGGTTAAGAATAGCCGGTTAAACATCCATCATCAACACTTCCGCTCTAGATATTCTTCAACCTTATAAATGAGCCACATATATTAACAACAGCTCCAGAACTAAACAATTCTGACAAGCAAGCAATCTTCATGCAAACGAAAAAAAAATAACTTCAAATATCTTTACTAAAAAAATATTGATATTGACTTTTAAAATAAGAGAGAATTATAAAGGCTCTTCCCAGGTGTCATTTACCAGGCATCAGGAGCAGAAAGCATCACATATCATGAAAGATTTCTAAACAACCAACTTAACATTCTACTTAACACATTTCCAAATCAAATTGAATCCAAAAATTCTCAGGCTGACAAAAGAATTGCTTAGGTCGTTCATGACCCTTCAAAGTTTGGATTCTAAGCATCAATTCTACAGGATAGACACTTATAATTAGATCACATTATAACATGAAAAGATGTCATATGAACCTTATCAACTAGCTTAGTGCAAAAAATGCAGCATTCATTCTAGCAAGTAATTATTCTGTTTTGATTAACAGGCAGCATGCAAATAAACAATAAAGCGGGCAGGCAAAATAGAATGCTCCAGAATTGATCGGAGCTTGAACGTGAACATTAAATCTCAATATTTGATCTCTCACTGCCAAATGATCAAAACAGATGAACTGTTGGATACTTCGGGTAAAAGAAAAGGATGAATTATCTATCCTAGATCAAGCAAATTAAGCATATATGCATTATCAAATGTTAGTATTACCGGGGTATTGAAACAGTAGATCCTCTCAAGCACATTTAGAACGGGACTTTTAAAGGACATCTTTAAGAATGGGCAGCGTTGGCTGTTACGAAGGTATGCATGCACAAGTGCATCACCCATAAACATTTAACTTGAGAGATGCCACTTCTCCCAATACCTCACGGCTATCTTAATCATTACTTGATATCAGCTCAATTAATTGTGTTGCCATGGCACCATTTATTGAACATACTGATCAGATGTTTTACACCCCAATACATCCTAATTGTGATTGCGAGCTCAAACTATAAAGAATGCTGTCAACGCAGTTCTTAATTCTTATTTATTTCCATTCTGCCCAACACAATGTCAACCAGGTTATAAATCCTTTTGAGTCTATTAGAAGAAAGTTTCATAGGCAAAGTAAAAACTTGACTATTATTTTTTTTAAACTACACATGTGGTGGCATACAAGAGGTCAGTGATCTTAGGTTTTTCAATCTAATTGAAATTTTATTTAAATGATGATGGCAACTACATACCAATGAAAAAACTGACAGCCATTTGCAGATTTAAGCACAACAGAAAATTCAAACCTGGTCAGCTTCAGGCTCAAATCATCCTCGACAAATCAATCAGGGAGTAGTTTTGCTCTTGAATAACTATTTACAAAGGGAACAGTACGGACGCTCTATACTATTTTGACAGATAGTCCTTCGGATAGTTCAGACAAGAAGAGTTACCAATGAGAGTGTCATGCCATAGTGACCCTCCAAGGAAACAGTCTCATTGACTTCATCATTTATTTCCCCTTGAAATTAACATTCTGACTCCCGGGTAAAAGAATCTGAAGATGGACCTCTCTACTCAATTTTCTAAAAATCTATATATTCCAAAAGCATTGTCAGCTAAGTTTCTAGTTTAGCTCTCGGAAATGGCAAATCAAAGCATGAATTGACAACACTAGACTTCGCTGTTCTTTAAAAATTTCAGCAATTTTCAATGAGAAGCTCCTCATAGAGAAAGCTCCTCATAAGGAGATGAGGCATATGTTCTTTGCTATTCTACTCGGCATGTGTTCTTTGATATTCTACTCTAGAACCTACAGCCATCACTTTATCAATCATCTGCTGTCTAAATTTGTAAGGTACTTGAAAATGAGAAAATTTGCCTGCTCCAGAAGTTTTGGCGCTTCAGCCTCTTCAGGTTATTCGAGGAGCATTTTAACGAATTAAGTTTCAAGATAAATTTTCAGAGACAAATTAATAATAAATTAATAAAATTCTCTGATAAAATTAATAATAAATTAGAAGACAAATTAGTTAGAAATAAGACAGTAATTTTAATTAAATAATGATCCATTATCATAAATCTCTGATAAAATTAATAATATAATTATTCTTTCTCAATACTATTATACATAAATTATTGTTTATTAAAATATAAAATCTAGTAATAAAAAATAATATTAATTACTTTATATGAAAATCATAATCATAAATTTCATTTTTTTATGGTGAGTTTATATCACTTTTGGAAGGCTGCAAGATGGTAGAAGATGAGTATAACAGATACAATGTGAAGAAAGTCCTTGTGCTATATGGACTATCATGACTTTATACACTCGCATTTGTCCACATATCTGTATCATCAATTTATGAACATTTCAATAAAAGTTTTAGAAAAGTGAGACACTCAGAGGCTAATTATATTACTAATAATGAAGAAAATGGAGGCACGGAAAAGCCAATGAATACAATAGGAAAGCGATGGTGCGGTCCATCCATTGGCTGGTAGGAAGAGAAAGAGAGCTTTTGGATTTTTATGTTGCAGCAAATGCAACTGAATCTCCACTTTTTGACAAAGCAAGAGATTCCAAGTTTTAATAACCTAAAGTGCTGTAGTAATCCACTTTGGTGGAGTTAACTTCACGGCCTTGAAAGAGGGTGGCTCGCCTTCTTGGATACATATTTGTCACCTCTAAAGCTGAAGCACAATAATAAGCATGATGATAATATTATAGATATTAATTTCACTTCTCAGATAGAATATAAAATAAAATTCAAGCCAATATTAAATACTACTAGTTTAAAAGGAAACAAATAAGTGCCAAGCAAACTTACCAAATTTTAAAATTTAAGGTTCAAAAACAAATCACTGCGAGTTGCATGGTGGAACTGTGTAAATTAAGGCTTCGTTGGGACAGCTTTCTTGCCGCTTCTTAAAGCAGCCTTTTTAGTACAAAAATTAAAATTTTGTACTAAAAAGCTATTTTAAAAAGCAGTAAAGAAGCCGTCCAAACGAAGCCCAAATATGATTATGTACATACAAGTGAAGCACAAAAAAGAAATGCACCTTCGTTAGGGTTCGACGGTACCGATCATTAGTGCAATAGCCGATCTTTAAACAAAATGGACTCTGCTCAAAGTGAATCATACTGATCCTCGGCAAGCTTAGACACCGCGCTGCCACCTCTACATAACTAGAGCTTTCAACTGTCTTTGCGAGATCTGGCATTTCATCATTAGAAACTCTGATACAAATAAAAAGATGTAAGAATCAGGAATAACTTCTTAGACAAGGCACAAGCACTTCATTATACTCACCACAACACGCGGGAGTTATCCTCAGTGGACCTCAAAGTAAAACCTCTGGTATCAAGCAACAAGACGCTTAAAACATATTGGCAGCTTTGTTATTCTCTATCATCTGGCAATTTTGAAGGGAGCCTGCAGACCATGAAATTCCTTGCAACTGGGGGAGAGCATTAGCATGTGAATAACCCAAGTCAATCTTGGAACAAGTAATTCCATTTTAAGTTATAATTTTCAGAAGCCATGGATAGAGTTTGGATATCCCAAGACAAACTCAGAAACAAGTTCATTCAAGAGGTCATCTTCAGCATTCTCTCAATTTCTCTTCCAATCATGTCCATGTGATCATCTATATATAAACCACCTGGTATCTTGAACCTTCTCGTCTGGCTTACCCTACTGAGTTCCTTCTGTTGTCGAACTAAAAGGCGCCACGACTCATCAACCAATCTTCCATGACCACAAGAATTTCTTCTCTTCAACTTCACCACGGATGAAAATCCATGCATGGGGCAAGGACCTCCGCTAGAATGGAGTTTATATGATCAAACAGAAGTTCCTCTCTGATCTAGGCCATGAATTAACATATGGTACTCACTCTCAAGTTTGTCAAATACACTGGGAATACTGGATAATCAGGAGAGTAGCATGCATCAAAAAATTATTTTGGCTGGCAGCATATATCCCGAGACAGTAAGTATGTTAGCAAGTACAAGAAATCCCTTTCACTTTCATTCTTTAATGAATTCAAAATTTTCTTGTTAACCTCATCATCAAAAATAAGAGGTTTCGAATGCTCATCACCAGAATGAACGTTTCCAACTCCAGAAAGTTAAGTTTTCTTTGAATATCTACAAAAGTTAATAGATGCTTTTAAGTATATTAGATTGAAGTTCGCTGATTTTTCTCTAGTATGTATGATTATTATTATATTATTTTTCATGTTAAAAAATTAGGTTAATAATTTATTTTGTAGATCGATTATTTTTTTTTTTAATTTTATAATTTTCTATGTTTGATCTACCATTATTTAATTGATTTCATATTTTAAATGTTAGATTTAGTTTTTTTTTTTTTTTTGTAATATTAATTAACTTAACTTTTTGTTTGATTTCAATTATCTGTAGCAATTATTATTGAATTTAGTCAAGGAGGCATGCTTCCTCAATAGAATGGTACAGTGATTTGCAAAAGGAAAAAAAGAAAATACACTCCCAAATAATTTTTTGCTTAATGAAATGACAAAATCTTCTATTTTGTATAATTAGAAACTAACATAATTTAGAAAACCACGAATTCCTCAATTGTAAAGATCATATTTTTTATCATAAAACACTATTTAAAAAAAAATAAATTGGAACCCATAATAAAAATTACTTCTAATATCATGTAAATGTTTAATTAATATTAAAATTTAACATCATTAAATTATAAATTCTTCTAATTTTTATTTATTTTAAATAAATCAAATGAACCACCCTTGGCAATATCCAGTTCAATTTAAAGTATATCTAACACAGGCTTTCAACAGCATTTTAAGCTTTTAACTTCTAAAGGTACACTTGATTCTACGGGCTCATTTGATTTTTTAATATAAAAAATAAATGCAAGAAATAGTATTTAATTTTATTAATTTTATATGTGAAAAATAAAATCATCATTTTTAAGGCATTTTGAAAGCATGTTAATAGTTAAAAAATAATCATTCTTTTTTAGTGCATCCAATAAAATGATGCAATCCAATTAATTTACCAACTTTTAAAACATATTTTGTAATTTATATCAATCAAGTAAGGTTTATTAAGATTTGTAAAATTTCTTATAAATTATAATAAAGTACTTGCACAACTTATCTAGTTATTTTAACCTCTTGGTTGAGAGTTTTAAATATCAACTAGAAAATTTTAAATTCGAATCCTATACATTTATTGTGCGTGTGAGTTTATCTTATGTAGGCTTCGTGTGAGACGGCTTTCGTGATGCTTCTTAAAGCAGCTTTTTAGTATAAAATTTTAATTTTTATACTAAAAAGCTGCTTTAAGAAGCAACAAGAAAGCCATCCCAAATGAAACCTTCGTTTGGGACAGCTTTTTTATTGCTTTTTGAAACAACTTTTTAATATAAAGATTAAAATTTTTGTACTAGAAAGCAGTTTCAAGAAGCAATAAAAAATCGTCCCAAATGAAGCCTTAGTCTAAATGCCCCGCACGAAAAAAATCAAAGTACTTTGTTAGTTGCTTTCATTAATGGATAATAATTGATTGTTAAAAAAAAAAAAAAAAAGAAGCTTTATAAGATAGGCAGCCTTTATGTTATTGGCGTGATCATTACAAGTACCACTGAGTAACCACCTCCCTTATTAAACTGTTGGGCATACTTTTATGGGTGTAATCATTCTTGTTGACGGGTGATTATGGATCAACTTTAGTCCACTTATCTACAACCAATCAAGACGTTTTTGTCATTTTAACGGGTTAACTTAAACTGACTCGAATTTTAAGGATCATGATTTGATGGAACCAAAATAGTGCTGACCGCATTTGACTGATTGTACTAATAAAATTATTCTAAAAAACATTAAAAAAGCACAAGCACTGTGGCGTTGTTAATCAATTCAAATCCCTTCTAAATCTTCAGCTAATAAATATTGATCGAATATTCATAATAAATCCCTATAATAAATGAACTACATTTACCGAACATAATTTTGTATTAAAGTATGGTGTTTATCTTCAATTGTACTAATTACAAGAACCTATCAAAAAACAAAATGTTAGAGCTACTCCAACCTTTTCATATATATGCTTATTTCGTATCCCATCTCTAAAGGTAAATCCACTCATCCACCAAAGCACCCTCATCTCTGCAACACTTAACTTAGTATTATGCTTCTCTTTTAATGACCAACATTCGGCATTATAAAACATTGCAGATCTCACCACCTTCTTGTAGAATTTTCCCTTAAGTTTGAGGAGGACATTTTCTATCACACAACAAGCCCGATGCATTCCTCCATTTCAACCATCCAATTTGAATTCTGCTGATAATATCCTCATCTATTTCACCATCACTCTAAACAATAGATTCAAGATATCTAAAACATGTACTCTTATTAATGACTTGATCGCCCAAGGTCACTATCCCCTCACTAGATCTATTGCTTTGAATATGCTTGATTAATTAATATCAAATAGCTATCACCATTTAGTGATTTATTACATTCTTTTCGGTAGGCTTATGGTTTAGTACAATAGGTGGAAGCAGATAGTATCACGGTTGGAGTTTTATATTATAGTTATTGCGCACTTAGCTCCAACAGCAACCCTGAAATCATGACTAATGCTCTTACAAGGCAAGTTAGCTTGCTTTAGACCCTTCAATATAATTAAAATCTAGGACTGACTGCTGGGATGGTGAGTTTATATCACTTTTGGAAGGCTGCAAGATGGTAGAAGATGAGTATAACAGATACAATGTGAAGAAAGTCCTTGTGCTATATGGACTATCATGACTTTATACACTCGACATTTGTCCACATATCTGTATCATCAATTTATGAACATTTCAATAAAAGTTTTAGAAAAGTGAGGCACTCAGAGGCTAATTATATTACTAATAATGGAGAAAATGGAGGCACGGAAAAGCCAATGAATACAATAGGAAAGCGATGGTGCGGTCCCATCCATTGGCTGGTAGGAAGAGAAAGAGAGCTTTTGGATTTTTATGTTGCAGCAAATGCAACTGAATCTCCACTTTTTGACAAAGCAAGAGATTCCAAGTTTTAATAACCTAAAGTGCTGTAGTAATCCACTTTGGTGGAGTCATAACTTCACGTGGCCTTGAAAGAGGGTGGCTCGCCTTCTTGGATACATATTTGTCACCTCTAAAGCTGAAGCACGAAATAAGCATGATGATAATATCTTAAGATTATTATATTTCACTTCTCCAGAATATAAAAATAAAATTCAAGCCAATATTAAATACTACTAGTTTAAAAGGAAACAAAATAAGTGCCAAGCAAAACTTACCCAAAATTTTAAAATTTAAGGTTCAAAAAACAAATCACTGCGAGTTGCATGGTGGAACTGTGTAAATTAAGGCTTCGTTTGGGACAGCTTTCTTGCCGCTTCTTAAAGCAGCCTTTTTAGTACAAAAATTAAAAATTTTGTACTAAAAAGCTGTTTTAAGAAGCAGTAAAGAGGCCGTCCCAAATGAAGCCCAAAATAGATTATGTACATACAAGTGAAGCACAAAAAAGAAAAACACCTTCGTTAGGGTTTGACGGTACCGATCATTAGTGCAATAGCCGATCTTTAAACAAAATGGACTCTGCTCAAAGATGAATCATACTGATCCTCGGCAAGCTTAGACACCGCGCTGCCACCTCTACATAACTAGAGCTTTCAACTGTCTTTGCCGAATCTGGCATTTCATCATTAGAAACTCTGAATACAAATAAAAAGATGTAAGAATCAGGAATAACTTCTTAGACAAAGGCACAAGCACTTCATTATACTCACCACAACACCGCTGGAGTTATCCTCAGTGGACCTCAAAGTAAAACCTCTGGTATCAAGCAACAAGACGCTTAAAACATATTGGCAGCTTTGTTAGTTCTCTATCATCTGGCAATTATGAAGTGAGCCTGCAGACCATGAAATTCCTTGCAACTTGACGGGAGAGCACATTAGCATGGGAATAACCCAAGTCAATCTTGGAACAAGTAATTCCATTTTAAGTTATAATTTTCAGAAGCCATGGATAGAGTTTCGATATCCCAAGACAAACTCAGAAACAAGTTCATTCAAGAGGTCATCCTTCAGCATTCTCTCAATTTCTCTTCCAATCATGTCCATGTGATCATCTATATAAAACCACCTGGTATCTAGAACCTTCTCGTCTGGCTTACCCCTACTGAGTTCCTTCTGTTGTCGAACTAAAAGGCACCACGACTCATCAACCAATCTTCCATGACCACAAGAATTTCTTCTCTTCAACTTCACCCACGGATGAAAATCCATGCATGGGGCAAGGACCTCCGCTAGAATGGAGTTTATATGATCAAACAGAAGTTTCCTCTCTGATCTAGGCCATGAATTAACCATATGGTACTCACTCTCAAGTTTGTCAAATACATCTGGGAATACTGGATAATCAGGAGAGTAGCATGCATCAAAAAACTTATTTTGGCTGGCAGCATATATACCCGAGACAGTAAGTATGTCTAGCAAGTACAAGAAATCCCTTTCACTTTCATTCTTTAATGAATTCAAAATTTTCTTGTTAACCTCATCATCAAAAATAAGAGGTTTCGAATGCTCATCACCAGAATGAACAGTTTCCAACTCCAGAAAGTTAAGTTTTCTTTGAATATCTACAAAAGTTAATAGATGCTTTTAAGTAATATTAGATTGAAGTTCGCTGATTTTTCTCTAGTCAAAAGCATGCATCGGAGGGTTAGAATGTACCCTGAAGATCTGCAGAGAACCTTTCCAAGCATTGTGGAGTTGATTTCCCATCTTCTGATGGAGTCTCCAGAACAGAAACAGGACTTAGCCGCTCTGCAACTTTGGGTAATATGTGAGGCCCCGATACTCTGATAACATCCAAGGGAGATTCCACTAGGGGAAAGTCAACTGATGCTACCTGTACCAGAAATGCATAAATTTTAGGGTAAGAAAACCATTTTGGATGGTTAAGAATAGCCGGTTAAACATCCATCATCAACACTTCCGCTCTAGATATTCTTCAACCTTATAAATGAGCCACATATATTAACAACAGCTCCAGAACTAAACAATTCTGACAAGCAAGCAATCTTCATGCAAACGAAAAAAAAATAACTTCAAATATCTTTACTAAAAAAATATTGATATTGACTTTTAAAATAAGAGAGAATTATAAAGGCTCTTCCCAGGTGTCATTTACCAGGCATCAGGAGCAGAAAGCATCACATATCATGAAAGATTTCTAAACAACCAACTTAACATTCTACTTAACACATTTCCAAATCAAATTGAATCCAAAAATTCTCAGGCTGACAAAAGAATTGCTTAGGTCGTTCATGACCCTTCAAAGTTTGGATTCTAAGCATCAATTCTACAGGATAGACACTTATAATTAGATCACATTATAACATGAAAAGATGTCATATGAACCTTATCAACTAGCTTAGTGCAAAAAATGCAGCATTCATTCTAGCAAGTAATTATTCTGTTTTGATTAACAGGCAGCATGCAAATAAACAATAAAGCGGGCAGGCAAAATAGAATGCTCCAGAATTGATCGGAGCTTGAACGTGAACATTAAATCTCAATATTTGATCTCTCACTGCCAAATGATCAAAACAGATGAACTGTTGGATACTTCGGGTAAAAGAAAAGGATGAATTATCTATCCTAGATCAAGCAAATTAAGCATATATGCATTATCAAATGTTAGTATTACCGGGGTATTGAAACAGTAGATCCTCTCAAGCACATTTAGAACGGGAATTTTAAAGGACAGCTTTAAGAATGGGCAGCGTTGGCTGTTACGAAGGTATGCATGCACAAGTGCATCACCCATAAACATTTAACTTGAGAGATGCCACTTCTCCCAATACCTCACGGCTATCTTAATCATTACTTGATATCAGCTCAATTAATTGTGTTGCCATGGCACCATTTATTGAACATACTGATCAGATGTTTTACACCCCCAATACATCCTAATTGTGATTGCGAGCTCAAACTATAAAGAATGCTGTCAACGCAGTTCTTAATTCTTATTTATTTCCATTCTGCCCAACACAATGTCAACCAGGTTATAAATCCTTTTGAGTCTATTAGAAGAAAGTTTCATAGGCAAAGTAAAAACTTGACTATTATTTTTTTAAACTACACATGTGGTGGCATACAAGAGGTCAGTGATCTTAGGTTTTTCAATCTAATTGAAATATTATTTAAATGATGATGGCAACTACATACCAATGAAAAAACTGACAGCCATTTGCAGATTTAAGCACAACAGAAAATTCAAACCTGGTCAGCTTCAGGCTCAAATCATCCTCGACAAAATCAATCAGGGAGTAGTTTTGCTCTTGAATAACTATTTACAAAGGGAACAGTACGGACGCTCTATACTATTTTGACAGATAGTCCTTCGGATAGTTCAGACAAGAAGAGTTACCAATGAGAGTGTCATGCCATAGTGACCCTCCAAGGAAACAGTCTCATTGACTTCATCATTTATTTCCCCTTGAAATTAACATTCTGACTCCCGGGTAAAAGAATCTGAAGATGGACCTCTCTACTCAATTTTCTAAAAATCTATATATTCCAAAAGCATTGTCAGCTAAGTTTCTAGTTTAGCTCTCGGAAATGGCAAATCAAAGCATGAATTGACAACACTAGACTTCGCTGTTCTTAAAAAATTTCAGCAATTTTCAATGAGAAGCTCCTCATAAGAGAAGCTCCTCATAAGGAGATGAGGCATATGTTCTTTGCTATTCTACTCGGCATGTGTTCTTTGATATTCTACTCTAGAACCTACAGCCATCACTTTATCAATCATCTGCTGTCTAAATTTGTAAAGGTACTTGAAAATGAGAAAATTTGCCTGCTCCAGAAGTTTTGGCGCTTCAGCCTCTTCAGGTTATTCGAGGAGCATTTTAACGGATTAAGTTTCAAGATAAATTTTCAGAAGACAAATTAATAATAAATTAATAAAATTCTCTGATAAAATTAATAATAAATTAGAAGACAAATTAGTTAGAAATAAGACACTAATTTTAATTAAATATATGATCCATTATCATAAATCTCTGATAAAATTAATAATATAATTATTCTTTCTCAATACTAATTATACATAAATTATTGTTTATTAAAATATAAAATCTAGTAATAAAAAATAATAATTAATTACTTTATATGAAAATCATAATCATAAATTTCATTTTTTATTGAAATGTTTTAAAAAGTTTAAAGTGCACGTACAATAGAATTAGTATATATATAAGTACACGTACATGTCTTGCTAGATGCAGTAGGAAAATCTCATATTTAAAGTTAACATATAAATACGAAGACCCATATACCCTTCTTTATGTTCAATGTAAAAGAAAACACAAATGGTTTTTAAACCATACATACGTGCCTTTTTTTGGCATGATGGGTAGTCTCCGACTCTCTAAAATCATCTCCACGTGGGAAAGATGAGAGGCTACTGAAATCTCCAATAGATTGAAGTTGCACAAAACTTTAAAAGAACAAAACAAACAAATACTCTGAACTATACATGCAATATAAAAATGATAAAATGAAAAAAATGAAGGGTATAAATGGTAAAATAAGAATAAAAAAAATGAAAATTTTTCAAAATTAAAAAAATGGTAATAGGAATATCAGGGCTAGTTGGAATAAAAGCTAACCTCTTGAACTTCATTTTTAAGTATGGTGACTGAAAGATCATTAAATTTTGCTGATTGTTGAAACTCTTTCGGATTAGTCAAGAAAGATTTATCTGAATCCAATTTCTTTGGATTGGGAGAATTGCAAACTAGGTGCAGTAAGTCATCCATTTTTCTCTGCAAATAGATGGGTTTTGGTTCTACAAGATTATTTAGATTAATCATATTCTTAGACTCATCTTGGCACCCTTCAACCTCCCTTGTAGGTCTCCTATTTTCCTCTCCACATGATCTAAGGAATTGTGGCTTGTTATCATCATACTTGAGGTTTCTTAGCAGAGAATGTCCCCTTTCAATGATCGAATTATGCAAATCATTCCGCTCTAGATTAAGCACATCTTTAAGCATACAGCAATCCTCAATAGCGTTGATGCAGTCAACTTGCCATCTGTTTTCAGGTTTTGATGACCCATAAATAGCTGATGAATCTGGATGATCTTCAAATCTAGGAAGCAATTCATCACACTCATCTTTCCAGCCATCATTACTGCTAATACCAGAACGATAAGAACACGAACTATGTATATCTTTTTTATCAAGCTTTTTATGTGAATTTTTCTTTAAAATAAGCTGACCTAGAGTTCTTGGTGTTTCCTTACCAGAAAAGAAAAGCATCTCACCCAACGTGCTTGATCCTTCACCAACTAGCCTCTGCCTAGATGGCCTGGTTGTTTTCCATTGCTCTGAAAGGCTTTTCACGGCCTCCCTACTTCGAGATGGTACACTCAAATAAGTCGATGAAGAGTTAAATTTATCAGTCTTTGCGAGCTCCACGTCAGAATAGCTTCTTAAAGACTGTTTTACTTTATTTGAAATATCACTAGCAACATCATTAGCTGCCTTCGTGTTGCATCCTTTAGTTTTGACATCAAAAAATTGATGCTGCTGTCCTCTTTCAACAAGAAGCTCTCGATGAAAGTCCCTGTGTCTACTAGAACTTAGTTTATAATTTTGAAGATATCCTGGAAATGACTCGGTTATTCCTGTGCTCCGTGCCTTTTGATCACTTGGCTTCAGGACGACAATAGAAGTTAGAATTGGATGTCGTGAGTTCTCAGTTTTCCCTGTGTATCGCGATCTTATCAACTTGGGCAAATGAGAATCCACATGATCAAACGTAGAGTGGCTGTAGAGGCTGGTGCAGGGTTCTTTGCAACAATGTGTGGTATCTTTCTTCTTTCGTGTACTTTCCTTGGTTTCTTCCACTGATCTATAAAATGTTTCACTCTTGCCAGCTGAAGATTCTAAAATCTTAAAATGGTTGGTATTAGCGGAGGATTTTGAATGCTTTAGGTTGTGGAAATGTTTAGCAAATAGAGAATTGGGATCTTGGAAAATTTTCAAGAAAATATCCTTGTTTGCAAACATGATATCTAGTGCATCACTTAATTCTTTGGATCTTTTATGTGCTTCCTTTGTGGATAAACATTTTGCTTCAATGAATTGCCGCTTTATAAAAGCAATGTCAGGCTTTGAATTCCGCTTTTCCTTCTGAGCCACCTGGTCAATATGCGAATTTGAGGAATCAAAATGTTCAAGAACAATCTTAAAATTTTGGTGCTGCCTTCTGCTCACATGAAAGGATTGATTTCCAGAATATTCATACTTGTCTCCAAGTCCTGCAAATGATTTCTTGAGAAAGAAATGCCCGTTTTCATTTTTTAATTCAGGCACTACCTGTGGAGGAGGAAGCTCATCGAGGCCCATCAGTCTAGCAATAACACTAGGAGAGGACCGCCTCTTTTCTACAATTCTGGATACGACTTCATCTGTTATTTTATTCACTGCTGGCCCGCCAACTTTCTTGCATAATCTTCCATGCAACTCGTGGGAAAACTGAAAATAAGCAAGAAGAAATAAGTATCTAATCCACAACCATTTATATAAATGCAAAATGTCAAAAAATGCAAATGTAGTACATCATTCTGCTCCAAGGCAAGGATAATAGAGAAAACCATGATAACAAAATTCATGTCAAATTACTTATAAATATAATAATAGGTTGATTTAATGAAGGACATTAAGAGCATTTATATCCTGAAGAAACCTGGTCAAATGTCATATTTTCTTAGAAAAGAAACAAAGGGAAGTGGCATATATGCATCAGGACTTTCAAAGCAGATATTACATATGAATAATATTGTGTCATCATAATCAGAATATGCACTTACTAAATCTTCTTCTGTGGTCGAGTCCTCGCTTGAGGTTGAACGCAAATCCACCTTAGGAGATTTTGTCTGTTTCCTGGGAAGATAATATGCTGAAATAGAAACAAATAAGTCTAAGTAACGAGAACAAAAGTAAATAGAACCAAATAAGTCTAGTAACGAGAACAAAAGTAAATAGAATCAAATAAGTCTCAGTATTGAGAAAAGTAATCATAAATGCAGCAATCATCATCATCATTAAATTTATCCCAAATATTTTTGTTAACTTTATAATCATCATTCTACATTCATTCTTGTTAATTAATAACATTTGCATGAGTTTCATTTGTGCAAATCATTTTGCACAACTTCAATACTTGTATTTTTTGGCCTATCCATTTTACTTCCTAACCGTTCAACATTAGTTTTATCCATCATTTCAAAAAGCAAATTTGGGACTAGCTTTGAGCAGTCCTTGCAAAGATGGAACAAAATTGCCTTAAAACAATGAGGCTCATACGCCCCATGGACTAGGGTGCCTCCCAGAGTGCACGGCCGTTTGTTGTGTACCCAGTTGGTGACAAGTGGGCCTAATGAAATTTTAATTTAAAATGAATCAAATGATCAAATAATAAAATTTATTCTTTTATAAATAACTTTGCTATTATTTAACTTAACTTGAATGAAAAGATTATTTGCATCAACTTTAACTCAAACTAATTAATTCAAGTGTAACTAAAGAATCGTAAAAAAAATTGTTGTGTATTATCCATTCTTTTATTTATTTATTTTTAAAGTAAAGGCATCACAATCAAAGCAAACAAGTTGTAAATGTATTATAAACTTAGAATAATGGCTTAAATCATAAGTATCTGTTCACGAAATTGAATTTGCAACACCTCAACTTGCACTTACATGTGATATAAATGGGATAAGGCGTGGAGGATAAGAAAATTTGAGGAACAGGACTTCAGAGTGCGTGGTTGTTCGCCTCGTTTCATTTAGAAGTCTATATTTTTACCCAAAAAAAGTCTAATTTAATAAAGTGCAATTATAGGTTCAGAAACTATTGTATTGCTATCTGTTATCCTATCTTTTATTTTTAAAAATGTGCAGGCATCAAAACTAAAGACAAACAAGTTGCAAAATATTAGAAAATAAGAATAATGACTTAAATGAGGAGTTAGTAATTGAAATTGAATTTGCAACACCTCAATCCGCACCTACATGTGGTTTTAATGGGTGAAGACTTGAATGATAGGACTTTGAAAAATGATGACTTTAGGAAGGCGTGATTACTTGTATTATTTCATTTTGATGTCTAATTTGATTTGACTTTATATGTTTACGTCAATTAAACTTTGTAGTTTGAAAATATGGACTTCATAATTCATTTTTGTTTTTTCCTTATATTTGATATCTTTAATCTTTTTTTGATGGAGTTAGAATTTAGGTCTTCTAACATTTGTTCTTTTTCTTTTTCCCCCCTTATAGTTATAATTATTCTTTTTCTTCATTATGATTAGTTTATTTGACTTCTCTTCCAAGGAGTGGACTATCACGAATGATTAAAAAAAAAACTAAAGAAAAACTCCAAAGGCCGCTTATCATCTAAATGAGAAATTATATGAAATTATTCCAAATCATGAGGACCTCTCTGAAAGGAAAGAGCAAGATATATCATCTTATGGATCTTCCTCAGAAGCTAAAAGACGCAAAATTTATACTTTGGAAAGAAGTTAATATCATGATAGTAGTACTTGAATGACATCGATAGTAGTACTTCCAAAGACTATTTATTATTTTTTTGCTCGGACATCTGGGACCTTCCAAAACCCTCAGCATTTTCAAAGCTACAGGATTTATGCCCTTCATTTATAGTAGTACTTGAATTACATCGATATATTCGATCAAACAAAAATATGATATCAGTGACTCATCTTTATTCTTCCCCATTATTATTATAATACAAAAACAATTCCATACTAATATCAAGATATTTCAAACTGATAATGCTAATGATTATTTTAATCATATATTATCATCTTTCTTCTAAAAAGGATATATCATCAATCAATCCTCTTGAACACTTACCAATAAAATAAACTAGTAGAAAGGAAAAATCACCATCTTCTTGAAATCACAATGAAATTTCTCTTCTAAAATCAAATGCCCATAAAATACTAATAAGAAGTAAGCCTAACTGTCACATTTATAATCAATAGAATACCCTCAATAGTGATTTTCTTTAAAAGTCATATAAATTATATGGCTAAATTCTTTCTCACATAACTTCCTTTTAAAAATCCCTTCAAAAAAACTTTAAGTGCATTTTCCATGTCTATATTCACAAATAATACAAGATAAACTTCATGCTAAAGGTCTCAATGTGTCTACTAAATATTCCTTCACTCAAATAAGTATAACTGTTATCATCATATCACAAAAAAATTCTTTACTACAAAGGATATCACCTTTAATCAGAAGCAATAATTTTTATAATCAAACTGATTTTCAGTTGAACTCTCAACTAGAAAATAAGTTTGAAGAAACATCTACATTTCATCTTGGCATTCTTACATGAACTCTATCAAATTCAGATAATGTATCCTTTCAAGTCTATATAAGAAATAAGTTCAACCAAAACCTCTAGTAAGCTAAAGGCATGAAATCGTTATCAGGTAACAATGATTAAACTATCACCACACATTCTCCTCTATATCTCATCTTCTAATATATATCTTTTCAAAAAATTTCTCCTACCTATAAAGCATTTCTTATAAATATCAACTCTAATTTCATTATAATACCATAAACTCTATTTGAATCACTTAAAAATAATAAGTAGAAGAATGTCATGAGAAAAGAGATAAATGATATAGAAAAAATTACAATTGGGTGATCGTTAAACTATCAAAAGGGAAGAAAATAGTAGAATATAAATGAATTTTTTCTTTAAAATATTGAGCAAATGGAAGCCTAGAGTAGTATAAAATGAGATAAGTAGCCAAAGGATATACTCAATCCTATGAAATTGATTACAGATAAATTTTTGCTCCTATTGTGAAATGAAAATAATATACATTAATTTCTCTTGTAGCCAATCGTGAATAGTCCATGCAATGGTATGATATAAATAATGCTTTCATATATGAGGAAATTGAAAAAAAATGTCTAAATGAATCTACCACCTAGATTTGATAGTTCATTAAAAAAATGGACAAATTTAAAAAATAAAAATAAATTAAAAAAAAACTCTATATGACCTTAAACAAAATCCAAAGCATAATTTGGCATATTCACAAAAGTCATGAATGATGCTTGATATAAATAAAGTCAAGTAGATCATACCCCTTCATAAGATATTAAACTGATAAAATTTCAATTCTCATAATATATATTGACGATATAACTTTCATATGTGATTACAATAGAAAAAAAGAGTCTCTCAGGAAAAAAAAATACTAAAGAAATTAAGATCAAAGAGTTGCACAAATTTAAATGCTTCTTGGGAATAGAAGTTTCTCATCCAAAAAAAAAATATTCTGCTCTCAATAGAAACATATTATGAATCTATTGAAATAAATAAAAATAATTGATTGTAAAATTTATAAAACACCAACTGAACCAAACCAAAAATTGGATGCAAATGAAGAGTGAAAAGAAGTATATACGATAAAGCATTAAAGATTAGTTGAAAAAATTATCTATCTATATCACACCCATCCAAACATCGCATTTGCATTGAGTCTCATTAGTCAATTCATGCACAAATTCAAAAAATCTCCCCTTCAAGCTTGCTTTTAAATCCTCAAAATACCATAAATCAAGTCATGATTAAATAACCGTCCATAAAAGCAAGATACCATACAAATTGAAGAATATATTAATGCAGAGTATGCAAGATCATCATTGGGTAAAAGATCCACAACTGGATCCAATATATTTTTTTAAGGATATCTCAGCATAAGGAGGAGGATGAAATAATTTATACTTCAAGATCTAGTATTGAATTTGAATTTAAAGCCATTACCAAGTAATCTGTGAGTTTTTGTAGATCAAAATTATTTTAATAGATTTAAAATCAAACATGATAGACCAATAAAATTATACTATGATAATAAATTTGCTATTAAAATTATAGATAATTTAGTACAACATGATTGCACCAAGAATGTGAAGATGAATAAACATTTTATAGAAAAGAAACTAAAAAATAAGTTGATATGCACTTCATATGCGCCAACAAGAAAAAACTTTCAAACATTATCACCAAAAAACAGTACAACCCACATTAAAAAATATAATAAGCAAACTTTGAATGATAAATTTATATCATTCAATTGGAGGGGGAGAGTTGAAAGATCTTGGGACCTAGAAATCAACAAATCATGGTAGAAATCTTTGAGCACGTGGTTAAAAGGTTCTAACCATCAAATTGATCCCCTTATAGCCCTTAAACTACAATTTTTATGACTCCGCTTCCTATTCTAACCATCTGCCCCTTTTAAGGACTTTTTTTATTCATAAATAAATTTGATTTATTTCCATTATAAGCCTTTTGGATAAATCTATAAATATGTTCGCATTTTATACAAAATCACGAAATAAAATTCAAAATAGTTTTTTTCTATTTTGTTACTTTTATATGTCTCCTTTGAAGCCAATCAAATCTCCACCTTACTAAGGTTTCTTTTGTTATCTATTATATAAGTCCAAGTAAGGTTAAACAACATTATAATGTAAATTAGATTCTATTGAAACATTTGTGTTGTGCAACATTATAAAATAGGGGCATATACAAACCTACCACTCAATTCTTATATTGATTTACATATCTAGTACCAAAATTTGTATATTTACTTATATAACTATCATCCTAGCATCAATTTATCCAAAGTGAAATACACCTTTTCATACGTATGTTTTGATATTATTTAAAAATTCAAGTATTATATAAGTAAATATAAGGATTTACAAGTTAGATATGCAAATACATAAGATTTGATGTTATATATGAGGACTTGTACATAATACTATAAAGATCTTTCCAACAAACTTGTCTTATTCTAGTCATCTCCAAGTCTCCAACATCAAGCCTTTATCCCACTACGTGGGGTCAGCTACATGAATCCTTGTTCTCCATTGTGTCCAATTAAAAGTCAAATTCTCGTTTAAATCTAATAGAGAAAGATCATTTCTAATATTTTCTAACCAAGTCTTTTTAGGTCTGCCTCTACATTTATTAACATAAGTCAAATTTAATACCTCTACTTTCCTAATCGGGTCATCGGAAGGCCGCCTTTTATGTGACCAAACCATCTAAGGTGACTCTCTCTAATATTATCTTCTACTGGAGCTACTCCAACCTTTTCACGTATATGCTCATTTTGTATCCTATCGCTAAGGGTAAAGCCACTCATCCACCTGAGCATACTCATCTATGCCACACTTAACTCAGTATTATGCTTCTCTTTTAATGGCCAACATTCGGCACCATAAAGCATTGCATGCCTCATCACCATCTTATAGAATTTTCCCTTAAGTTTGAGGGGTACTTTTTTATCACACAACAAGCTCGATGCATTCTTCCACTTAAACCATCCAACTTGAATTCTGCTGATAATATCCCCATCTATTTCACTATCACTCTGAACAATAGATCCAAGATATCTAAAACATGTATTCTTATTAATAACTTGATAGCTCAAAGTCACAATCCCTTCACTAGGTCTATTACTACTAAAATTACACTCCATATATTCCATTTTAGATCTACTCAAACGGAAACCTTTAGACTCTCAGGTTGACCTCCATAATTCAAGTTTACCTTCAACTCCCTCTCTAGTCTTATCAACAAGAAGAATATCATCACCAAAAAGCATACACCAAGGTACATCCTCTTGCAAATGTCTAGTGAGAACATCCATGACTAAAGCAAAGAGATATGGGCTTAAGGCTAATCCTTGATGTAACCTAACCAAAATAGGGAAATACTTGGTCAAACCACCTTGTGTTTGAACACAAGTAACAGCTCCTGCATACATATCTTTAATGATTTGAATATAAGCATTATTAACTCCTTTCTTTTCAAGAACTCTCCATAGCACTTCTCTTGGAACTTTATTATATGCTTTTTCTAAATCAATAAATATCATATGTAGATCCTCTTTATTTTCTCTATATTTCTCCATCAAACCTCTTAATAAATGTATGACTTCCATAGTTGACCTACCCGGCATGAATCCAAAATGATTTTGAGAAACATTAGTATCACACCGCAACCGATACTCCATAACTCACTCTCATAATTTTAAAGTATGACACATTAACTTAATTCCTCTATTATTTGCACAATTTTGTGCATCACCTTTATTCTTAAAAATATGAATTAACACACTCATTCTCCACTCATCTGGCATCGTTTTAGTCTTCAAAATAGTATTTAAAAGTTTAGTAAGCCTAGAAATTCCTTTATCTCATAAGCATTTCAACACCTCTATTGGAATATCATTAGGACCAACAGCTTTTCCACACTTCATTTTTTTAAAGTCTCTTTAACTTCTATTTTACTAATACGTCAATAAAAACATATATCTTTATTTTCATATAGGGTACTAAGGTCACTACAGTCAATCATATTTTCACATTCTTCATTAAAAAGTTTAGCAAAATATCTCATCCACCTTTGTTGAATATCATTTTATTAAAAAAAGTATTTTTTGATCTTCATCCTTAATACACTTCATTTGAACTAAATCTTTACTAATTCTATCTCTTTGTTTGGTTAACTTATACATATATCTGTATCCCTCCTTAGTATCTAATCTATTATATAAATCACTAAAAGCTAAGGCCTTTGTATCGCATATTGCTTTCTTAGATTCCTTACGTGTCTCTTTATATCTATCTCAATTATCAGAGTTTTTATAATTAAACCAATTTTTATAACAAATCTTTCTATTTTTAATCTTATATTATACAATTGGATTCCACCACTAACTATATTTACTATTATGAGTTTTTCCCTTTAAAACTCCAAGTACATCTTTTGCAATATATTTAATATCACTAGCCACTTTTCCCCACATAGCATTAGCATCCTCATGCACAAACAAAATTTTAAAATAAAAAATCTTACTCTCAAAAATATTTTTTTTGATATTCTTTAAATGCACTCATCTAATCCTAGAATATCGTTTTACTTTATTTTTTATTTTCTACCCCTTTATCTTAAAGTCTAAAACTAATAACCGATGTTGGGTATATAAATTTTCACTCGGAATAACATTACAATCTTTATAATATAAACGATCTAATTTTCTTATAAGAAAATAATCAATCTGAATTGTATTATATCCATTTTTATAAGTGGTGATATGCTCTTTTTTTTTCTTAAATAAGGTATTAGCAATTAAAAAATCATAAGCTAAACAAAAATCTAATATAATCTTGTCATCTTCATTTATCGTTTCAAACTCATTGCCACCATGAATGCTTTTAAAACCATCTACCTCTCTACCAACATATCGATTTAAATCTCCTTCAATAAAAACTCTTTCTTCAAGAGGTATCTTTTGTATTAATTCTTCTAAGTCATTCCAAAAATTTAATTTTGAACTCATATCCAAACATACTTAGGGATAAGCACTTATAATATTAACAATCTTAACATCAACAACAATCTTTAAAGCTATAATTCTATCTCCAATTCTATTAATTTTTATAACATTATCTTTCAAACTCTTATCTATAATTACACCGACACTATTTCTAGTACAACTCATACCCGAATACCAAAGTTTAAAACATAAACTATCAATTTCCTTAGTCTTCTCTCCAACCTATTTAATTTCTTGAATGCACTGAATATTTAACTTTTTATGAATCATAATATCTATTAATTTCATTAATTTTCTTGTAATGAACCTATATTCAAAGTTCCTATCCTAATTTTAATTTTATGGACTAGCTTCTTTACCCACATCCGTCTTTGATGTGGGAACCCTTGCCTATTTCACTGCACCAGGGCAAAAAAACATAAATAATGCATAAAAAAAATATAAAATTAAATGGCGGTGTAAAATACTAGCATGTTTATGTTGGACATTCAACTCCTATATGAGAATAGGACAATAGACATAGGAACCAAAGGTATGAGAGATGTTTGAGATAGATAACATGCTTTGTCCACTTAACGGTCCATTGTTTGTATAACTTTTAGTGTGCCAAAGAATGATTATTCAGATTGTTAAGAATACATCCATATTTAATATTTACATATCTAACACTTAAGTACCACACAATTCTTGTGTATTTACATACCTAACATATAAAATGTGATAATCACTTATATAAACACTTTAGTGTCTTAATTACATCAAAACATAAGCATAAAAGATGCACTTCACTATAGAATAGTTAATATTAGCAGTATTTTTTATGTAACTTAAAGATTTTGGTGCTATATAAGTAAATATCAAAGCTTAGGCATTTGGCATGTAAATACATAAGAATTTTGTGATATATATGTACATCCCATAAATTTTTAAATAGAAATAAAAATTTGATTATCATAATCAAATCATCAGAACATGCTTTTGTATGAAAATTTTGCAAGTACATCTTCAAAGATTATTATAATGATGGGGGAATTGCAAAGTGATGTTCATTTGTTAAAGAAACCCAAGCCGATCAAGAAATTATACATGCGATGTTTGCCACAAAATCAAACAACAGTAGAAAGAGTTGATTAACATAATAAGGTCAATGTGAGTGTGAGAATGTAAGCATATGCGCACACTTGTGATAAAGCAATAATCAAATAAGCACTTTACTTCCCAAGATAAAAGAGATATTAAACTACAAAACACCTATCTCAACTAGATCAGTCAGAGAAACTAGTTAGTTTGGAATCCATGATGAAAATGCTCCTTGAGTTCTGCTTAAAATTGAAAAACAGTTTTGTAACTTCTGAAATTGGAAACAGTGTTCATCTTGCCATCCATGGATAATTTTTTGCACTGCTGGGTGGAAAGAAAAGTTTCCAGCTCAAAGACATGGATGCGACCATTTGTTAAACAGAATAGCAGAAATAATTAATCCAGTACAATAAGCGGATGCATCTTCAAGTGGAATAACAACAATATAAAGACAATGTGTCATCTTAAGAAAGCATCAACTGGCGGTTTGATTTCATTAGAACTCACAAATATCACAAATCATCTCAGAATTTGCTAAGAAAGAAAGGCGGCGATGAGTCCTTTACTGTTTGTTACTGTCCAGATCAACTTCACTCTTCAAAAAAAAAACGTACAGTGGTGTGAGTTCCAGAAAGAGGATTCAAGGGTTTTTTTTTTTCCTTACTTGGGAAGGTGGATATAAAGGAAATAAGTAGTACAAAATAAGTGTTCAGGTTCCAACAATGAAACTATTAGAATTGCTTTATTAATTCAAGAATACTCCAGCAAAAAAATCCAGAAACAAGTGAAATTATCAGCAAACATCAGCCAAACATCCTTATATATCAGCAAATACGAGAAGCAGACGAACCAATAAGAACAATACGAAATTCTAAACTTCCAGCACCTATAGGGGACTAACTTGATGCTCATCATTAAAAAAAAAAAAACATAAAATTCCCACACGAAAATTTCAATAGCCCTAGAGCTAGATATCCCATCCAAACATACATCGCATTCGAACCATACAATAAACAGCAAAAACCCTAATTAAAAACTTACGGAATAACAAGACCAGAAAAAGGCTGAGAAGGCGCAAACTGACCCTCTGTCGAAAAATCCAGAGCCGAGGCAGCCGCCTGTCTGCCAACCCTAACACCTGCGTGGTAAGATCCCCTCTCCCCGCTCTTCGTCCGCACGCTTCGCGAAAACCGCCGGTCCATCTCTCTCCAGCAAATCCGATATACCGGTGGCGCTGTATGGTACCTCAAAGTGATTCACTCTCCGCAAAGCAGAGCTCCGGCGAAAGGAAGGAGGAGGATGACGGAAACCAACCGAGGGGCCGAAAGATGGAGAGGTGGGTTAACGCGCCGATAGCGAAGGGATGCGGAACGAAGAAGGAAACGCCGCGAGGTAAATGCTGAGGGTTCAAACTTTCAAAACGCCCCCACCTGAAAACTTGGCTCGCACGACTCTTATATATCGCACGTGAGACGCCACCGAGGCTCGGGGGAGGGGCTTGAAAAGTTTTTCGCGCGTGCCATACTTAATAATACATAGGGATTAGGACATAAAACAATAGCTGTTGTCATTAATTATTTTATTAGTAAACTATGCCCGATTGTATTAGTTATGGTTCCTCAGGAATTTAGTACTGCCTGCTCCAATATACGTGGAGACATCAAAACGTCAGACTTCCCAAACAATACAAATAGAATTTAGAAGCTTTAGTGCAAGAATTTCAGTTTATCATTAATAAAAGCTTTTATTTGGAAAAAATTTAGAGTTAGTATATTAATGCAAACCTTTGCACTGATCGAACTGCTACAGGACCTGCAAGAAGAAGCGGCAAAGAGAACAAAACAGAACTCCGGTTCTGTGTAGAAGAAAGCTATGTTTCTGTATTCAGATAGTATAAAAGTTGTCTACTCACATTTTCCTCCTCTCCCTATATGTATAATACTTCTTTCTATAATAGTAAAAACAAGCTACCATGTGTAATAGTACTATAAAACGGAAAATAGTAAAAAGGATAGTGGAGAGCGAACTGGCAGTTAGGAAATGGTATGCTACTCCCCTTGGTAACGTGTACCACATCAGTCCTCCCCGTCTTCAGAAAAGCTCGACTCCGACGAGCTAATTGCAACTATGGCGTCATCCGGAGGTGTGTATGCCCAAATGTCTGCTACGTTGAAGGTAGGGGATGTGTTGCAGTCGGGTGGCAATGCAACTGTGTAGGCATTATCATTAATCTTAGAAATAATAGGAATAGGTCCAATCTTGCGACGGGCTAGCTTGGAATACGATCCCGGCGGGAATCTTTCACGGCGCAGCCGAACCATGACTAAGTCGCCTTCCTTGAACAATTTTTGTCGCCTGTGGGCATCTGCAGCTTCCTTATAGTGCTGATTAGCTTTAATAATTTGGTGACGAACGTTCTCTAACATCTCCTTGTAGCGCTCCGTGAAAGAAGCGGCAGCCGTCGATTTGCATTTAGGTAGCACAGTAAGATCAAGAGCGATGTTAGGTGCCTTTGTATAGACAATGCTAAAAGGGGGCTTACCTGTGGTTCTGTTCGTCATGGCATTATAGGCAAATTCAGCTTTTGCAAGGACTTCTTCCCACTGTTTCGGCTGTTCTTGAACAAGGCATCTCAGCATGTTGCCCAAGGTTCGATTAACGACCTCAGTTTGGCCGTCAGTTTGCAGATGATAAGCCGAACTCAGTCGAATATCTGTGCCCAATCTCCTCCATAGCTCCCGCCAAAAATGGCTTATGAATTTCACATCGCGGTCGGACGTGAGACTCCTCGGCAGACCGTGCAACCTGACAATTTCATTAAAGAAAATATTGGCGATATGTGCGGCATTTGCCGTTTTCTTACATGAAATGAAGTGGGCCATCTTCGAGAAGCGATCGACGACCACCAAGATGGAGTCATTGCCGTGCTTAGTTCGCGGTAATCCCAAAATAAAGTCCAAACTGAGATCTTCCCATATGGAATCTGGTACCGGCAAGGGCATATACAACCCTGTGTTTTGAGCTCCTCCTTTGTATTGTTGGCAAATTGGGCAACTGTCTACTAGTCGGTATACATCTCGTCGTAGTCGTGGCCAAAAGAAACGATCTTGTAACACCCGTAGAGTGTTTTCACGGCCAGTATGAGCCGCTAAGCCGCCCCCATGTGCCTCACGGACCAGCTGCTGTCGCCATGATGATACAGGAATACATAGCCTGTTTTGCTTGAATAGATAACCATGTTTGAGAGCATATTCGGTGCTGTTTTCATCCCTTTGGCATTGCAGCCAAATGTTGCTGAAGTCCGGGTCATCACTGTACAAGTCTTTAAGACATTCTAAGCCAGTAATCTCTGTTTGTAGTTGCACTAGAAGACTCCTCTTACGGCTGAGGGCGTCGGCCACGCGGTTGTCCGTACCCGGTTTGTGTTTGATAGTGAACGAAAATCTTTGTAAAAACATGAGCCAACGGACATGCATCCTGTTCACTGATTTTTGACTATTAATGAATTGCAATGCCTTATTGTCACTGCATAATATGAATTCTTGGTGCAACAAATATTGTTCCCATTGTTTGAGTGCCCGAACTATCGCATATAATTCTTGTTCATAGGCTGACCATCTCTGCCTTGCCGGACAAAGTTTTTCGCTAAAGTATGCAACTGGTCTTCCTTCTTGTGAGAGGACCGCTCCCACGCCAATGGATGAAGCATCTGTATCGACGATGAATAGTTTCTCAAATTGTGGCAGGACTAGTACTGGAGCTGAACTTAATGCCTTTTTTATTGCCTCAAAGCTTTGCTGTTGCTCATCATGCCAAAAAAACTGTTTGGATTTAAGGCAGTCCGTAATGGGTGCTAGGATCATGCTGAAATTTTTGATGAATTTTCTGTAAAAATTAGCTAACCCATGGAAACTTCTTACTTCAAAAAAAGACTTGGGTGTCGGCCACTCTACCACAGCTGAAATCTTCCTTTGATCCATGTGTAAGCCTTCGGCCGAAATCAGGAAACCCAAGAAATAGACCTTGTCAACAGCAATTTCACACTTAGGTAAATTAACAAACAACCTTTGTTCTTGCAGCACTTCAAAGAGGTTTCTCAGATGCTTCAGATGCTAGCAGCGGTCAGTACTGTAGACTAAGATATCATCAAAATAGACTATACAAAACTTACCCAAAAATGGTCTGAGAATTTCAGTCATGATTCTCATAAATGTGGATGGTGCATTACACAGCCCGAAGGGCATTACCTTCCACTCATAAAGGCCTTGGGGAGTTTTGAATGCAGTCTTCCATTCATCCCCTGCCCGAATCCGTATCTGGTGATATCCGCTCCTCAAGTCTATTTTTGAGAAAATGGACGAACCAGTTAGTTGATCTATTAGCTCTTCAATGCGTGGTACAGGAAATCGATACTTGATTGTTATTTTATTAATGGCCCTGCTATCAATACACATACGCCAACTACCATCTTTCTTCGGAACAAGTAATGCGGGGACTGCACATGGGCTCAAACTGGTTTGAATCAATTGTTTTTCCAGCAATTTGTCAACTATTTCCTGTAAAATTCCTTGCTCTTTCGGATTGAGCCTGTAATGCGGTAAGTTCGGCAATGATGAACCCGGAATCAAGTCTATCTGATGCTGAATTTCGCGGAGAGGAGACAGTTCAGACGGCAATTCAGATGGCATGATGCAGGTAAATTCTTTTAATAATTCTTGGACATCTTTCTGTACCACGGTTTGAGTGCTATTCTCATTTGGTTCAGTCAGAAACAGGGCATACATTGGAGATGGCTCCTGCCAGCAATATAATAGCGTAGGTCCTGTCACCAAATGCATGGCAACCGGTTGTGTCGCTTTTGTCTTCTGCAATTGTTTTTCACTGCTGCCTGGTAGTAGTCGAAGGCGTCTTCCCTTCCAATCGAATGAATACACATTCGCTCGGCCGTCATAAGTTGCACCAACATCGTATTGCCACGGTCGACCAAGGATCAAATGGCAGACGTCCATGTCAAGAACGTCGCATAAAACTTCACAAACATAATGTTTGCCCAATGAAAAAGTAACACGGCAAGAATCGTTGACGCTGATTTCCATACCTTTGCGAACCCAGCTTATTTTATATGGACTTGGATGCTTCGTGGTTTTTAACTGCAAGCTTTGAACAACTGACCGAGAAATGACATTCTCGGTGCATCCACTGTCGATCAACAGATCACATACTTTGCCATTTATTGTGCATCGAGTTCTGAAAATGGCATGCCGCTGAGAATTAGGACTTTGCCGGGGAGCTAATAGCAATTTCTCCAATACACAAACTAAGGGTTCACCCTCATCAGCCTCAATGTTTTCAATGTCCTCCTCTTCATCGAATCCAGCATCTTCAGCTTCCCCATCATCCTCACCTTCTGCTAGATGGACTTGCTGCCGCTGAGGACATTCATTCGACTTGTGGCCTGGTTGAAAACAACGGAAACACTTGAGTGTGGATGGCTTAACATACGGATTGTCTTTAGGCTGCAATCTGGGTTTCGGTTGATTTTTGGTCTCTGCCACATTGACGGGCGGAGTAGTCACTGCTGATTGTGGTTTTCCCATTGGCGGGATATGACCCTTATTGCTGCTGGAAGACAATTCTTGCCACGGTCTGCGCGGATGGGAGTTTTTCGACTACCTATTCTGTTGTATTTCCGCCTTCATAGCGAAATTCACAGCTTGTGAAATCGACCAAACAGAATTCAGCTCCAATCTATCTTGTATGCTCTCCTTGAGTCCTCCAATATATCGGGCAACTAGTTGGTTATTTGATTCATTAAGGTTGTTTCTAGCACTCAACCTATTGAATTCTTCGGTGTACTCACTAACCGACCTTGTTCCTTGCACGCAGTGCTGGTATTTCATATAAAGGATTTGTTCAAAATCTGTCGGTAAGAATTGTGTCCGCAGCAACTGCTTCATACGGTTCCAGCTACGAACTCGCCCCTTTCCATTTCGCTGCCTCATATTCAAAACTTGTTCCCACCAAGCACTAGCACCCCCCTTCAATCTGCACGCCACATATTTCACTTGTTTGACGGGATCAATCTCCATATAATCAAAAAAATTCTCGACGGCCCTTTCCCAATCAAGATAATCTTCAATGTGCAACCTACCGTCAAAGAACGGAATATCTAATTTGATCTTAAAATCACCTGGGTGGTTGCGGTGTTGAACAACTCGGCGTGGTCTCTGATAATTCTGTATGCAGCCGCTGCCTCCGTCTTCATCGCTGGATTCGATAGCACCATTGCCCAGTATTTCCTGTGGCTCTTCATCTGAATCGGACATTTCTCGTTCCGCCTCTCGCCATTGACGCGGGCGACGATCATCAACTGCCCTGCGTCTATTGATTTGTCGATTCGCCGGTGTTTCGTCTCTCGGCATTTGACGCTGAGGTAGTCGTTGTCTGATGAGATTGAACTCGCGACGAACGTCTACGGTCAGCCTTTGGATCTCCATCGCTAGCTCCTCAAGCCGGCGATTAACTGTATCGTGGTTTGCCCACAAAGCTTCGATGCTCCGACCGCCATCTGTGGCCGGTTCCTTGCCTCTATCCGCCATCTTCTTCACTGTTAGCTCTGATACCAACCTAATGCAAACCTTTGCACTGATCGAACTGCTACAGGACCTGCAAGAAGAAGCGGCAAAGAGAACAAAACAGAACTCCGGTTCTGTGTAGAAGAAAGCTATGTTTCTGTATTCAGATAGTATAAAAGTTGTCTACTCACATTTTCCTCCTCTCCCTATATGTATAATACTTCTTTCTATAATAGTAAAAACAAGCTACCATGTGTAATAGTACTATAAAACGGAAAATAGTAAAAAGGATAGTGGAGAGCGAACTGGCAGTTAGGAAATGGTATGCTACTCCCCTTGGTAACGTGTACCACATCATATATCCTTACTAAAATTTGGTTAGGATAAACTTTAAAGTTATTTGATTTACTTTAGCAGAGTACAATGCAGGTTTCATTTGGGATTGTTTTTTTTCTGTTCTTAAAACAATTTTTTAGTACAAAAATTAAAATTAAAATTTTGTACTAAAAAACTGTTTTAAGAAGCAGTAAGAAAATTATCCCAAACGAAGTCATAAAAATAAGTTATACCACTTAAAATATATCTTGGAATTTGAAGTCTATCCTAGCTCAAAATTTGGTCATGATATCCTCATATGTATAATTTGTTCCCCTTTTTGTTTGATTGTATGATTTTCAATTAAGATTTTAGAACTCAATTTTGATGGCTTTCTGTTTATTTTTATATAGTTGCTACATGCTAGAATATTTACAAATATAGAATGTAGTTTATTACATTAGTACTGCATAAAGATAGAAAATGCGTACAATAAAAATTGTAACTTATCATAGCTACGTGAAAAGTTATAAAATGAAGAAATTATGTGACAGCCATGTATGAGCAATTTCAATACATTAGTTCAAATTTATAATAGTGTGCTCTTCTCTATCATCAAGAAGATGAGAGTAATAAGCAATGTTATGGACATTTGCGGATGATGATGGGTGATGATAGATAAGGAATCATGTTAAGTTCTAATCAATTTTAAGCCTCTTTCGTGCGTTCTTTATTTTTTTTTTTAAGTTAGTTCAAACTATTCTCTATGAACATTAATTATCTAATCAATTTTAATTTGAAAATCAACACGTTGAAATGAGGTTAGTGTATAAGGAATCATGTTACACATTTGTGATAAGTATGGACTTGAACAGAGGCTTCAAGGAAGACTCCCCACAATAGTTCATGAATAATTTCTAGTATTTGCGAGGCTTTGGAGGGTAATCTCTAAAAATATTCCCTAAAGAATTATACAACATTAATTCTAGCAAATCCCATAAAGGTGTGAGTAATCTTAAATAATTATTATATTTATGATAAATTATTTATTAAATATTCTAATAAATTCAATGAATGTCTAGATAGTCTTAAGAAAAAAGAGAGTGCAACGAGGAATGGGCTTGACTCCAAAGGGTGGCAGAAAAATATTTGACAATGGAGCGCATCGGAGGCATGTTGGATATGGATAAGAGTCTTATAGTTATTACCATGCTTATAAGGGTCATACGACATATTATAGAAGATTTATAATCATATCACAATCATTGTTGTTCGTCTAAAATCATTAGAGTACCAATCATTCAATCGTCATAATTTATCCATCATCTTTTGAGTAACCTAACATAATTTGACTGCCATCATGCCCTTCACCACTTCTCCGTCATTCTTAAATATAAGCATATGTGATCGAGTTTGTGTTGTCTTATAAATTTTATAATCTTGTCTTTCTCAATAGAGAAAAAGATCATATATTTATAATCCATGTCAACTTTGTTGGTCATTTTGTATGAGTCAAGCTCAATTTGTAATTTTTTATTGTTTTTATCTAACTTTATTAAGTCATGCACCTATTTTCAATTTATAAAAACAGCAAGTCCAGCATAAGTATTTAAGAATAAGACAGTCCCTACATTTTAAAAAAATAATCATTCATGATATGTCATTAAAATTGATCTGGCACGAATCTCGAGATAAAATCAAGTTGGAAACTTCAAAAATTAAATCTAAGACAATATGAACTCTGATTTTAGCGAACTTATAGTTGAACTGAACATATGAAAAATACGAACTCAAAGACACCAAATTCGATTCAATCCGAGCCCAAATGGGTCCAAATCAGGCACCCAAAGTGTTGTTGGAAGGTTCAAACCACAATTTGGATTACCAAACAGTTTCCGAACCTGACATGCTTATAGTCAAATCGAGCGGCACGACGAGACAAATCCAACGAGCCCATGATCACTAAATTTTGATATCACTAAGACATTCAAATGCCTAATAAAAAGCTCGCAATCAAGGGATTTAACATTGGTCGTCCATCCAAACCACTCCAAATTTGCCCTTGATCTTCCTCCTATTTACTGGTCATGTCACTCTCAAAAACTTATAAATAGAGTCCTCCCTTCTCAACATGGGGGAACTTCAAGCAAGATAGCAAGAGAGAGATTGGAGATCGCTTTTACCTCATCGCTCCTCCTCGACCACCACCCGGAGTTCCGTCGGACCACCACCTTACGTCGAACCTCTGTCAGGCCACCACCTGGCGCTGGAACTCTACTGAACTTATACCCAACCACCTACGGTCCTTCCTACCTCAATGGTCGGATTATGGCTTTTCCGACCTCCGTCGCTAGAAAATGGTCCTTCTGATCTCCGTCGTCAGATAACGGTTGCCTGCCATTTATGGTCCTTCTGACCTCCATCATCGACTACGGTCCTTCCGACCTCCGCCGCTAGACAACGGTCTTCCCGACCTATATCACCATACTACGATCTTTCTGACCTCCAAGGCCAGTCGACTACAGACTTTCCGACCTTCGTCGCCAGATAACGATCATTCTGACCTCTGTCGCCCACAGACTACAGTCCTCTCGACCATCGTCATCCGATCATGATCTTTCCAACCTTCGTCGCCTACCAACTATAATTTTGCCAAGCAAACAAACATGTCTATATTGATTATTGTAATTCCCACCATGCAATGCACTCTATGTATATCAAGCCAAGACCTTCTCCTAAGGAAGGGCCTCATTTGTAATCAACTACAAATAATAGTGGATTTCTTCAAACTGGGCAAGGCTCCGTGGTTTTTCCCCCCTTTCTAGGAGTTTCCACATAAAACTTTGGTGTCTCTTATCAATATTGCACCCTCTCTTTTATATGTATGTGCGTTGGATCTTCATACAATGCTAATACTATACGTTAAGCTTTATATTTCTCTACCGCCACGAATACTCCAGGACGCAACAATTCAGTAAGCCAATTTTTTGTTGTTTTGCTTTTGACTGCATTCTAATCTTTTTATTAAGCCCATTAATTTAATTAAAAATAAAATAAAAAACAACTATAATTGCAGAAGTAAGTAAATTTAATTATAATTTCACATACGCTTGAATATAACTTTGTATCGACCTGACTCAACATTTTACTATGTTGTTAGACATGTTTGTTTGGGTCTCTTTGAAGCGAGAAGTTATTCTGTGTGGAGGCCAGACGCAGAACGTAGTCCAGAGACCAATCAGAACGAGCGCGGTACCGAGCGAAGGGGTTACATAACGCATTCTAGTTGATCTCCGGACAGCATTCGGCGTCTGCACATAATAATTTCTCATTTGAAGTAGATTATATATATTAACTATTTCATGACATAACTGTCTACTATTGCTTTGGTTAAGGGTTCATTTGGAGCAATTTTCCGGTTGCTTTGCTTTCAGACAGTAATCATAATTTCATTTGGCTAGTGCTTTCTCATTTTTATTTTTTATTCCTATAATGAAAGTTGTTTTCTTCAGTCATAATAGCGAAGTTTTTTTATCCGCAATAACTTCAAAATCAACTTTATAAAATAAAACACCCGTCCCAAACAGACCCTAAATATAAACTGATTTAAATAATTACTTTTGGATGTAAAAAATGCTTCATTGGAATTATATCGGACTGAATTCTTCAAATTCTATCATTCCAAGGTAATGTTCTTAGCATTATTAATGATACGTAGAAAAAGTATTCATTTAATCAACAAATTTTAAAATAAAGGTTTTGTGCGTTCTTATAGCAAAATACAAAATAAATAAGGGGAGAAAAAAAAAAAGAATTAGCGCGCTTGATGGTGCTCGTTGACCCAAAGCTATGTGCTCGATATATCACGTGGTTAATTAGCTTCCAGCTAGATCGGTGACGATTATGTGTGCAAGTATTGAATACAATAGAGAGTCTACAAATTAGAAGGTCTTAGATTTGGAGCTTGAGTATGTGATGTATGTGCTAATTTGCCTTAGCTCAAAAGTCCAAAATAATTGAGGATGGTAGAGCCCGCAAGTACTACGTCGAATTGCGAAAAAGCATGAGAATAGCTTGTGGAGTGTTAGTCCGTTCTCATCAATGGTTGACTTTCTTTTTTATATGCATTTTAAGATAAATATGATATATAAATAATTAATTTTACACACATTTTGATATTTATTTTTATATTTTCATAAGTACTTGTTTTTAAGAAAATGTTTTCCATGTCATCATAAGATGTCTATTTAACATACAACTTGCTTGCCACATCAATATCAAGCCTTCACAATAAAACAAGGTACCAAATATATTTCAGCATCTTATAAAAAACTAACATAATTCTTACAAAAATTAAATCAACATGAGAAAGTGGCCATAAAGTATAATGATGATATTACAAGATATTGATAATCCATTGAGCGAATAAAGAGTCCACATATTTCTTTATTGATTAGACAAAAGTTTTGATCAACTTTAAAAAAAAAAATTTACATTGTGAGCCACTCCTAAGTTTAGAAGAGTGTTATCATATGATCCACCACTTTAAATGAGAATATTAAGAAACGAGAAGCTTATGATATAATTTCTTGCCATCAATCTAGTTAGACTTAAATGTAGCCAAAAGCCATGGATCAAACATGTGAACTCATTGATCATCTCACAAGAATAAAATCAATTGGATACCGAAAAGCTTTATGCGTGAATGAAGAAAAGGTCTCCTTATAGAAGAATCAAATATGGGAGTTGATCATCCCGCAAAAATAAAATTATTTGGGTGTAGATGAATATATCCTATGAAATAGAGAACCGATGGCTCGATCAAATATTTTAAGGTGAAATTCATGGCAAAATGATGCACCCAAATTTATAGGATTGACTACAATGAAATGTTTGTGCTTATAGCAAAGATCAATATAGTTCGTGTTTTATTATTCTCAAGTCACAAATCTTGATTAGCTACTGGAACTATGTGATGCGAAAACTTTCATTCGTACATGATGAACTATCTGAAGATATCTACATGAATCTCTCATCAGGATACACTATAGTAAAAAAATAAAATAGAATGTGCGTAGATTAAAGATATTATTATATGGATTAAAAGAATCCGCTGATTTGGTTTGGATGATTCACCAAACTCATGAAAATCTTTTGTTATAAATAAAGTAACTTAGGACATACATTAGTTTGAAAGAGGTAACATAAAAATTACTTCACTCATTGTATATGTAGATGCATGATCATTATAGATAATTATCTAGAAGAAATGAAAACCCTAAAATGAATACTTATCCAAGAAATGTGAAATATGAAACTTACGCCCTTTAACGTACTTACTTATAATTAAATTGTATTGATGGAGTGAAAAAAAATTTCTATCACAAGAAAAATATATCTTAGAATATCTACTACATAAAAAATGGTATGTTAGCTTGCCAACCAACAAACACTTTATTGGAAGAGGGTCTAGATTTGTGTATTGAGATAAGCTAGATACCAATGGATCTGGGGAGATATTAGGGACAGAGACTAATATATATAGCTTGCATAAGACTAGATCTTGCCTATGCTCTAAAATACTAAGTCAATTAGTGCATAATATCAATGAGAAACATATGAATTTCATCATGAGCAGTTTGAGGCATCTAAAATTTGACCCAATGAAAATCATTCTACACTTCAAAAATAAAAAACAAGCAAAATATCATCGTATACATAGGAGTTGATTGAGAAGAGGTGGTTGATGTAAGGAGATCAACTTTAGGATATTTAAGTATGTTATATGGCTTTAAGCAAAATATCATAGGATACTTAAGTAAGAAAAACAATTAAATAAACAACAAATGATCTCTTTAACATAACACCTATGTTATATGGCTTTTCCAACTTCCACTTTATAATCCATTTTATATACTTTATGTTTATTACATTTTTATCAACTTCTTCCCCAATTACAAGGAGTGCATCATTTGTAACAAAAAATAAATACTAGTGGAATCATTTTAATTAAGCTATTCTCCACAATTTTTTTCCCCTTTATATATCTATATTATATTATATCATACATAATCAAACATATTAGTTGAAAGAAATATTTTATTTCAGATTTCATTAAATTTTTTGTTGATAATAATAATAATAATTTAATTGTAAAAATTAACTGAACCTAACCATACCCCACCACTAATTGCGGCTTTACCTACTTCATATCATTAATTATTAAAGAGATAATAAGTGCTATTAATGACTTGAAGGAAAAATCAACTGCCCAATCAATTACTTAATGGCAATAGTGGGAATAAATCCATCTATTAATGAATCGCAAGTCGCTTCCGGGCCATGCTTTGCATCCCAAAGCCATGCCCAACTTCTTTTAGTTGTCTGTTTGCTCTGCTTTTGACGAACAGGGTCTCTTAATTTAATTGATTGCAGTACCTAACCCCCACAAATGATTCAGTATAAAGAAATTAGCGATCTATCAGTTGAGCCAGTCACATCTTTCTGGAATATTTTAGTTTTACATATGACGTCTTCAGCTATACCTAATTAGACTTCAGTGATCTCACATCAATCCCTTTGGATTTTGTCGCGAGCAGAGGAGTCCTCTTTAAGACATTGATTGATTGGATGACTCAATGGATTCTTCGTGCGATCTAGATGATGATTTGGAGGATGAAGTTGGGGCCTTATAAGGCTCATTTGGTTTGGATATCTTTATGGCTTTGGGTCCCCCTTTCTCTCGTCGTGGAATATAGCGTCATTGCAAATCTAGGAGATAGTTCTTCTGCTTGACCAATGGATGGTCAGGCTTGGTTGCAACCTTGGTGGTCTTTTGGTCTTTGATTGTGGTTGTTGCTGCCTTTTCTGGACTTAGATACAGGTTGCTTGGATACTCTTCGTGGACGTTTGTTGGGGAGCTGCTGATTTTGGTGCGTTGGAGTTTGCTGTTGCTTCCTTGTTGTTATCTTTTGTTTTGCCTTGTTTTTTTATCTTCTATATTTAGTTGGATCCAAAGCTCGTAGGTTTTAATTCAAATGATATTATTTTAGTGAGCTTATGATCTTTTAAGATCTTGTAATTTTTATCCTTATTAACTTGTTGGCCCTGCCATTGTTAAAAAAAAAATTCAATCCCTTCGGATTTATTCAATTCCTAAGGTCTTCTCTAGCCATACTGCAAACGGCTGTTTGTCGTGCCGCCATCCTCCCAACCGAGCGGCAAAACTGCCTGCATTCAATTGCCGATGAACAGTGCGACGCCAATAATGGCGTCGCACTGTTCATACGCCATTTTTTTTAATATATAATTGATTTTTAATTTTAAATGTTTAAATATAAATTTATATTATAAATAATTAAAAAATAATAATTTAGAAATAAATTATTTTTCAAAAATTAAATATTTTTATGGAATTACTTTTTTAAAGATAAACAATAAAAATTATGATAATTTTCATATCATACATATTTAATAAAAGACATTGAGTACTACAATACTTAAAAAAAAACTGGAATCAAAATACAAAACAAGTTCGGATAATAAAAAAAATAAAATAGCAAGTTATGACAATCTAATAATCCGGAAGAGTGGTGTCAGCTTCTCCAAGAAAAGAAACATAATTTTTAAAATTATAATAGGTTTAAATTGATAAATATAAATATTTGATTAAAAAAATTAAAATAAAATAAGAAAAAGAATATGCTAGGAATATTCTTTTTTTATGTTAGAAAATAAAGTTCGATTGGAGTCAAGTTACTGCATTTTGGAGTTTTACTATATTTTGGACTGAAAAATGAGTTTTTGAGATGCCCTAACACTAGCTTCACCAAGTGAGAGAGAATGCGGCCGTTGGTTGGGAATTAGACAACAACAATATTTGAGAAAAAATTCAAGTTCATCGGCCCCAACTTGAAGCAAATCGTCGAACCGCCGGCGAAAGAGGGACCCGACGAAGCCCCATGCCGTTACTGCTTCCGTCTCCACAAGAACCGCGTCTACTACGCGAACAAATCCATCATTCTCTGCGCTACTAACATCTCCCATGATCGCCTCGTCTCCGTAGGCGACTTGTATCAGAAAGTACACCAACTTGGGCTTTTCCGTCTAACGATTCAGTCTCTCGATCTCCTAGCCGCCCACGCTCGCCATAAGATCTGGCTTAAACCCACCACCGAATTGTCTTTCATTTACAACAAAGCTGTCCTCAAGGGTGGACTTGCTCATATAACATATAATACTCATGCCGGCGATAGAGTCGTAGTGTATTCCACCTCGGATGCGCCGCTAGGTTTCGGAGTGGCCGCGAGGTCCACTCAGGATTACAGGAAGACCGACGCCAACGCCATTGTTGTGAATCATCAGGCGGATGTTGGGGAGTACCTTTGGAATGAGGAGGAGCTCTGAGGTTGCCTGTGTTCTCTTATTTATGGTTGTATTTACTGAAACATGCTTACAATTGTTTATTTTTTGTAATGCATTGTTTCTGGTAGGGGTTCAAGTAATCAGTCAAATGCTTTAGTTGAGCAAATATGATGCTTCTACTGCCAAATTTCTGCATAAATGTTCAAGGCTTTGAAAACCTACATCTATTTTCTATTGTTATTTTGTTTATCCTTGTGACATCTTCACTTTAAAAAAAAAAATCAATCCCTTTGGATTTAACTTGTAATCATAAAGTTTATTTATTCTTTTAATTGTGATAATTAAGTTATGAAGGAATCTGAGCAGCTTAGAAGGATGATCAATGATGCTCAAACATGCAGTAGAAGACATTAGTGAAGTTATGAAGAAATTTTTAAATTTTCTATTTTGATTTTAATGTATTTTCCTTTTTTTAATGTTAGAATTTGTATTCTCCCTAATGAAACAAATTTTTAAATGATTGAAGCAATAAGACGACCATTAATTTTTATTATATTACTTTCCTTTCAAGCTGTATGAATCTCATTATCAATAAAGGATGTTTGTGTGGCTAACTTCAATTATATAAATACTAAGTAATCACAAATAACTTTTTAGTCTCTCATTTTGATTTATTGGTTGGAAGCTCTGACTACCAATTAATAAATTTTAAGTTTGAAGCTTGCATATATGATGTGTGTGAGTTTACATTCAATTCACTCAAAAGTCCAAAAATAGAAAAAAAAAAAAACAAATAAACAAAGCTTTTTGTTGGAGAAATTATTCTGTGCGAACACCGGACCGTCCGGACATGAATGAGAGCGTGCAATATCATCCGGTACATAGCGGTACACAAAACCGATACACCAAAAAAAGTGACTTTGCGTGCTCTCATTCGTCTCCGGACACCACCCGGGGTCCACACGGAATAATTAATCTTTCTCTTGCCCTTTTCATCTATTTCTCTCTCATGATAAATCTGATTTATCAACATATGCGATAATTTGCATCAATGAGTCATATAATAAAAGTATTAGGTAAAAAAAGAGAGGGTTTGAGTCTAAATTTAGTGGAGTGAAGCATTAATTAATTGTCAATTAGCCATACAAACATTTTCAATATACTAATTAGTTTGCATTAAAGATTTCATTGACGATACTTACCACAAGTTGCTCGGGTTAATAAAGGTTTGGGAAAGCGAGTTGGATCATCTTAGAAGTAGCATAGCTTATTCATGATTTAATTATTGGGGCGGCATCGTATATTACGAAATATTGTATTTATATATTTGTCTAAGTAAAATTAATTAGATTAAAATAAATGCTTAAGTAGTTTATTGAGAATCACTAAAATTATTTAAAATTTATAATTAACCAATTCATTAATCACCTTAACCTCAATCTCAAATCACCATAAATTGAATATTGAATAAGTCACATATGATTTAGCTGTAATTCAACCCGAGTACTAAGTTATTAAATTAGATTGAAGGATTTACAAAGTGGTAAACTAATTAATTAAGACAATTACCTAATGAAATCTTAATTTTATTTGACTAATGCTTTCCTCGAAAAAAAGATCTTCAATCATATTATTTATACATAAATTCTCTAAGGGACACAATGAGATAATGAATCTCTCTCTTCTTCTAAAAGCTTTAACATTGTTGCGTGTTAGAAAATACGCGGCGGTAGAGTTTGTAAATTTGCGTCCGAGCGTTGCACGTAAGTTTAATACACAAACAGAAAAGAGGAGTGAACACCAAGAGTTTTTACGTGGAAAACCCAAAAAGGGAAAAAACCACGGGGCCTCGCCCAGTTGCAAAATTCCACTAGTGTTTTCGTAAATTACAAATGACGGATTTCGTCCCACAAGTTGGGATAATCCAAGTACAATTCGTTCCTTCCACGAAATTTACAAAATTCTGCGAATTCCTGGCATTTCCTGAAAATCCGGTAGAGTTCCGGCGTCTTCAGGCGGCAGGAAAAAGCTCCGGCGGCAGTGGTCGAGGAGGTGAGGAATCTCCTATTCCCCTTTCTCCTTCTCCTTCTCTTCTTCTTCTCTCTCTTCACTTGAGTCCACTTGGTGTAGAATGAGGGATCTATTTATAGTTTTTCTGGAGTGGCATAGCCCGTAAATAGGCGTGAGATCAAGGGCGAACAGGGAGTGGTTTGAATGGACGGCTGATATCGAATCCTTTGATCATGCACCGTTCGTTGGACATTTGAAGGCCTTAATGATGTTGGAATTCAATGATCTTGGGCTCGTTGGATTCGTCTCGTTGAGCCGTTCGATTCGAGTATAAGCTCGTCAAAATCGGAGACCGTTTGGTAACTCAAATTGCGGTTTGAACCTTCCGACAGCGCTTTGAACCCTTGATTCGGACTCATTTGGGCTCGGATTGGGTTGATCTTGGTGTCATTGGGTTCGTATTTCCGAGACGCTCAGTTTGATTGTAAGTTCACTGAAATCGGAGTTCATATGCTCCCGAAATTAATTTCGGAAGTTTTCAATTTGATTTTGCATCGAGATTCGTGCCCGATCAAGATAATTTTTTGAGGATGTATCAAACATATCGTTGAATTCTAATGCGGAGGTTTTTAAGGGTATTGAACCTGTTTTTTATGTTCCAATCTCAGTTGTTTCTAATGCCGATTTGAAAGCTCAATTAGCTTTAACATTGAATAATGATGACTCAACGGATTGGTTGGCGGACTCCTTTTCTTCGACGGACGGGAGTGCCGGGGTTGATTTAGTTGATGAGGTGGATGAATTGCAAGAGATGTATGCTTTATAGGTTGGGCATATTGTGCATGACGCTTTCTTCCAAGACAGCGGGAAACGACGTAAGAGAAAATCTAAGAAATAGCAATGTTTTGTTTGTTTGATCTATTTTTCGGATGCTATGTACTCTTGCCTATGGTTGGTATGAATTTTGGTTTACGTCCTGCTTTTGGTGATCTCTGCCGGCTGCAAAGATCCTGGATCTTGGACTATGATGAGATTTCTTTTTACCCCACCTCACCTCAGTGGCCTTTGCTTGCTGTCAACTTTGTTGGCGTGCGCTCTTTCTGTTCAAAGCTTTTACTTGGGTGGTGGCTGTTGCTTATTGGATATCTTATGTTTGGATTTTGACTTGTTGCCTCAATAGATGACCTTTTATTGGCTACGGGTGGGTGTAGGAATTCTTGAGTCCAATTGGCACCATTGCAATCTTTATTGCACCTTCTCCCTGTTGAGGTTGTTTTTCTTTTGTTTTTGTTTTTTTTTTTTTTTTTTGGTTTTTGTTTTTTTTTTTATTATTTTTTTGTTCAGTTGGAGTTGGTTCTAACCTCTTTTTTAGTGAATAATTTGGCTAGTCCCCTTTTGTTTTAAAAAAAAAAACTTATAAATTAAATTTGATTTCAATAACTCCCCTCATATAAATTAAAAATAAAACCTCAAATCACTTCATTTGAGGAAACATATAGTCCTAAAAGCATCAACAAATCCCCTGAAAATCTATATCCACAAGACCACAACCATCGCTCTGGTTTTAATGAACTCAACCAACTTCAACGATATTTTCACTAACAAATTGTTCTTCTTGCAACTCTCATCCTCAATGTTAGCCAAAACCATCACTCTTGGTTTAATGCCACCATTAATAGCGTGATTGCCACCATCATTGAAGCCATCTTCAATTAATAATGAAAGGGCGATCTCTTGTATTTAAGTCTTGAAAGCAAAAAATATGTTTTATTTGGCAAGGCTATATACTTTTTGTTATCTCAACTTTCATGCATATATATAATAGGTTGCATTTAGATACATATATTTTAAAAATAATGATTTTATTTTCAGTTTTTTCAAATATGAAAATAAGAAATATCTCCATTTCATGACTAGATCTCCCTCTTTGAAAATTTTACATCGGTGATGAGTATCAATGTATTGCTTATAGCATGCAGATGATCTCCTATAACGTCTAACATTATTTAGCGTAATGGCATAGTCATTTCTCACTATTGTTTCTGCTAGCTTTAGATTTGAGAATAATTGTGAGATTAACTGTGTGGTTTAATCGTTTTATATTGATAATAGTTCATAGGCACTGACCAATTGAGCATTTGAGAAGGAATTTATATATTAAATCAACTTGGCTAAGGACTTAATTTATAGATTAACTGTTGATACGGCATCACAAAATTAGCTTGATCGAGCACGAATCTCGAGGCGAAAGCTAGTTGGAAACTTCAAAAATTAATTTCGAGAGCACCCCAACTCCGATTTCAGCAAGCTTATAGTCGAACTGAGCGTCTCGGAAATACAAACTCAACGACACCAAATTCAACTCAATCCGAGCCCAAATGGGTCCGAATCATGGACCTGAAGTACTGTTGGAAGGTTCAAACCGCAATTTGAGTTACCAAACGGACTCCGATTTTGACGAGCTTATACTCGAATCGAAGGGCTCGACGAGACGAATCCAACGAGCCCAAGATCACAGAATTCCGACATCACTAAGGCCTTCAAATGTCCAATGAACGGTGCATGATCGTAGGATTCAATATCGGCCGTCCATTTGACCACTCCCTATTCGCCCCTGATCTCACACCTATTTACGGGCCATGCCACTATAGAAAATCTATAAATAGAGCCCTCATTTCTCACAAGAGAGAATCCAAGCAAGAGAGAGAAGAAGAGAAGAGAAGGAAAGAGTTCCTCCTCGACAGCCGCCGGACCACCGCAGAACCTCGCCGGACCACCGCCGGACCACCGCAGGAATCTCGTCGGACCACCGCCGGACCACCGCAGGAACCTCGCTGGACCACCACAAAACCTCGCCGGACCACCACCTTAAGGCCCGACGTTCATCCCCGACGTCCTGCCAAAGACCCGACGTCTTGTTCAAGTCCCGACACTCAGTCCCTACATCCTGCCAAAGACCCGACGTCTTGTTCAAGGCCTGTCACTCAGTCCCTACTTCCTGCCAAAGACCCGACGTCTTGTTCAAAGCCCGACGTTAAGTCCCGACGTCCTGCTGAAGACCCAACGTCCTGCTGAAGACTTGACGTCCTGCTTAAGACCCGACGTCCTACTCAAGGCCAGACCATCAACATCCGATCTTCCAAGTGACACTGGGACTAACACCTGACTCCTTAGCTCCTACCGCCTACGGTCCTTCTGACCACTGTCGCCTAATACGGTCCGTCCGACCTCCATCACCAGACAACGGTCTCCGGCCGACTACGGTCTCCGGCCGACTACGGTCTCCGGCCGACTACGGTCTCCTTCCGACTACGGTCTCCGGCCGACTACGGTCTCCTTCCGACTACGGTCTCCTTCCGACTACGGTCTCCTTCCGACTACGGTCTCCGGCCGACTACGGTCTCCTGCCGACTACGGTCTCCGGCCGACTACGATCTCCGGCCGACTACGATCCTTCAGGCCAAACAAACATGTATATGTAACTCTTACCATGTAATGCAATCTATATGATGTACATTTGCTACATCAATCCAAGGCCTTCTCCTAAGGAAGGGCCTCATTTGTAATCGACTACAAATACTAGTGGATTCATTCAAACCGGGCCAGGCCCCGTGGTTTTTCTCCCTTTTTCAGGGGTTTTCCACGTAAAAACTTTGGTGTCTCTTCTGAACGCTACACCCTCTCACTTATCTGATTGTGTGCTGGATCTTCGTACAACGCTAAGACGTTAAATTATATATTTCTCTACCGCCGCGAATATTCCAGGACGCAACAACTGTATTGTTTAATAGTTTTATATTGACAATACATTGATTAATTGCCGTAATTTAAATGAGGGTGTCTCCAGCTATATTTCCTTGATATATCCATACAAGATGGTGGTTCCATTAAGACATCAATCTTAAATATTAATATTTGAAGATAAAAGGAACTTACTGACTCAATTGAAACATATGCAAGTTGATTTTGATGTACATCTATATGAGCATTGAAAGTAAACTAACCTAGTTTTAGTTTCAGTTCGGGTTCTGGTCAACTCGAAAATCCAATAATGACCAGAATGTAACTTGATTCATTCATTAATATTTAATCTACTTAGGATTAGGGCAGGCCATGCGCATTTCTTAATTCTTATTATGTTTGTGATTTGCCTTGTATGTTTCACTCCATGTTCTTACTCCGTTCATGTATACATTTTTCGAGTTGCAGTGGTTGTTGTAGTAATAATCTTTTTTTGATTATGTTGGTTTTCTTTTTACTGTTGCTTATGAAGGTTTGTTACCAATTACTAATTGAGCAAATACACGCCATCTTGGTTGGCAATATTGAAATTCATTGATATTATTTCTTGCATTTAATTTTTTTCAAACTTACAATTTTTAGAAAATTGTGTATATTGTTTAAAGTGATTCAACTAATTTTTTTTGGCAGTTGAAAATGCAATTCAAGACAAATTCAACAGGACTTAATAGTGGAATTATTAAATTTTGCATTTGTAAAAAAATATTTGTAGACTTTGTACTGGTAATCAATTGTGCAACTTATATCAATTGTTGAATCGGTTAAATATTTTAGTTTGGCATTTAATTATCTAGCATTCAAATTATTTGGATGTAAATTACTAAGCTATAAATTGCTGAATCAATTAATTATTAATTGTATGTGTTTTAAAATAAAAGTTAACTGTTTAAGTGGATGTCAATTAAAAAAATATTTTTATAGCATTTAAATTATTTGGAAGTAAATTATCTTCTAAGTTTTGTATATTTTTTGGCAAAATCATACTTGTTGCGTCCTGGAATATTCGCGGTGGTAGAGAAATATATGGTTTAACGTCTTAGCATTGTACGAAAATCCAGCACACAAACAGATAAGAGAGGGGGTGAAACATTCATAAGAGACACCAGAGTTTTTACGTGGAAAACCCCTGAAAAGGAGGAAAAAACCACGGGGCCTGGCCCTTGAACGAATCCACTAGTATTTGTAGTCGATTACAAATGAGGCCCTTCCTTAGCAGAAGGCCTTGGATTGATGTAGCAAATGTACATCATATAGATTGCATTACATGGTAAGAGTTACATATACAGGTTTGTTTGGCCTGAAGGACCGTAGTCGGCCGGAGACCGTAGTCGGCCGGAGACCGTAGTCGGAAGGAGACCGTAGTCGGCCGGAGACCGTAGTCGGCCGGAGACCGTAGTCGGCCGGAGACCGTAGTCGGCCGGAGACCGTAGTCGGCAGGAGACCGTAGTCGGCCGGAGACCGTAGTCGGCAGGAGACCGTAGTCGGCCGGAGACCGTAGTCGGCAGGAGACCGTAGTCGGCCGGAGACCGTAGTCTGGTGATGGAGGACGGACGGACCGTATTAGGTGACAGTGGTCAGAAGGACCGTAGGCGGTAGGAGATAAGGAGTCAGGTGTTAGTCCCAGTGTCACTTGGAAGATCGGATGTTGATGGTCTGGCCTTGAGTAGGACGTCGGATCTTAAGCAGGACGTCAGGTCTTCAGCAGGACGTCGGGTCTTCAGCAGGACGTCGGGACTTAACGTCGGGCCTTGAACATGATGTCGGGTCTTTGGCAGGATGTAGGGACTGAGTGTCGGGCCTTGAACAAGACGTCGTGTCTTTGGCAGGACGTCGGGGATGAACGTCGGGCCTTAAGGTGGTGGTCCGGTGAGGTTTTGTGGTGGTCCGGCGAGGTTCCTGCGGTGGTCCGACGAGATTCCTGCGGTGGTCCGGCGAGGTTCTGCGGTGGTCCGGCGGTGGTTCGGCGGCTGTCGAGGAGGAACTCCTTCCTTCTCTTCTCTTCTTCTCTCTCTTGCTTGGATCCTCCTCTTGTGAAGAATGAGGGCTCTATTTATAGATTTTCTGGAGTGACATGGTCCGTAAATAGGCGTGAGATCAAGGGCGAAAAGGGAGTGGTCAAATGGACGGCCGATATTGAATCCTACGATCGTGCACCGTTCGTTGGACATTTGAAGGCCTTAATGATGTCGGAATTTAGTGATCTTGGGCTCGTTGGATTTGTCTCGTCGAGCCGTTCGATTCAAGTATAAGCTCGTCAAAATCGGAGACCGTTTGGTAACTCAAATTGCGGTTTGAACCTTCCGACAGCACTTCGGGTCCATGATTCGGACCCATTTGGGCTCGGATTGGGTCGATCTTGGTGTCGTTGGGTTCGTATTTTCGAGACGCTCAGTTTGACTGTAAGCTCGTTGAAATCGGAGTTTGGATGCTCCCGGATTTAATTTTTGAAGTCTCCAACTAGCTTTTGCTTCGAGATTCGTGCCCAATCAAGCTAATTTTGTGATGACGTATCAGTTGCCCCCCTATTTTCGGACGTCGAAGCCCCAGGAGTCCGAAAATATAAGTGTCGGCATTTTGCGTTGGCCGAATAGCAAAAATTATTTTCCATAAGTTGAAATTTTGCACAAATCAAGCCAAGGAGGCCTCGATGAGCTCTGAAAGTGCTAAAATTGAGTCCGGAACGTCGAAAAACGTGTCCGGGGACCCCAAAAACGTCAAAAACGGACCGTACGGACCGAAAATCGGGCTCGGACATGCGTTGGCGGCCAAACCGGCCGACTGGCCGGCCGGCCGCCGGCTTCTGGCGGCGCCGCCGCCGGCGAGAACCCGCGCGTCAGCGCGGGCTGGAGGGGCGCGTGAGGCGCCCCTTGTGAGGCGGTTAATAAATTTTTTTTTTTTTTTTTTTTTTTTTTTTTTTTTTTTTCACCGCCTCTGTTAAACCGACTTAGGCAGTTTTTTTTTTTTTTTTTTTTTTAATTAAAGTGGGCCCCACATGGATTTAAAAAATCCGAAAAAATCTCAGAAAAATTCCAAAAAAATTCTGAAAAATTCAGGAAAATTCAAATTTTTGAAGAATTCTAGAAAACTCTAGAAACTTCTCCTCTTCACTCACAAAAACTATAAATAGGCCCCTGAGGCCTTTAGAAAAATTGTCCTTCTCCTTTTCTTCTCCTCTTTTTCTTCTCCTTTCTTCTCTTCTCCCTCTGTCCTTTCTATTGAGGCCTTCCCTCGATTTTTCGAGGCCCCTCTCTTGGCAAGGAAGTCCGGAGATTTCCCCTCATTCTCTTCTCCCACTGTCCTTACTATTGAGGCCTTCCCTCGATTTTTCGAGGCTCCTCTCTTGGCAAGGAAGTCCGGAGATTTCCCCTCCTTCTCTTCTCCCTCTGTCCTTTCTATTGAGGCCTTCCCTCGATTTTTCGAGGCCCCTCTCTTGGCAAGGAAGTCCGGAGATTTCCCCTCCTTCTCTTCTCCCACTTGTTGACCTCATTTTTGTATGAGGTCACTAAGGACCTATCCAGACTCCAGATCAATTTAAAAAAATCTAGGACTCTCCAAAATCCAGACCTTAGGATCCGCTCTAGATCCTAGGACCCTTCTAGATTCCAGACCCTAGGATCTACTCTAGACCCTAGGATTCTTCCAGACCAGTCCAGATATTAGGATCTATTCTAGACCCTAGGAGATGTCCAGACCTTAGTTCAATTCAAATTCCAATCAAATCCAGTTCAAATCCAGAATCCAGATCCAAATCCAATGCTAAAAGGGCAAGTCCTAAAAGCCTTTCTCAGCAAATTTTCAAATGCTTCAAAACCCAGTTAAATGACCTCCGATTCAGAGTCTGTCAGTTGCATACTGATGGGACATGTCTCTGGAGGTATGCCTCCAAATTCGAGCCCATTCTGAGGTCTCTAACCCCAGAAACTTAATCAAAATCCATAGGCTGTAAAACCTTCAAATATTTACGGCCTATGCCACTGGATCTGCCACCTAGTGGATTTTGACCTTAGAGCCCTCTCCAAAGCCTCTAATTACTTCCAGACCCTTAATTATGATTCACTGAGCAGTAAACTGCATTTTGGTTGACCTAGTTTGACCCCTAGTTGACCATGGGTCAAAATGACCAAAATACCCCTATGGGGCTCAAATGGTGATTTCAAACCAAATGAACTCCGAATTGAACGCAACTACCTCCAGCGAGTTTCAAATACCAAACCAAACCTGTTGGACCCATTTCCAAGCCCTGGGTCAACCTGGTTGACCAAGTCAACCTAGTTGACCCAAGTGACCCCTTAAGGGTCCAAATGGGTGTTTTGACCCAAATGACCTCCCCAGGCCATGGAACCACTTCCACTAGTCTTGGAATGTCATTTGAAACCTGTTGAGCCCAAGTCCAGACCCTGGGTCAACCTGGTTGACCAAGTCAACCTAGGTTGACCAAACAAGCCCTTAAGGGTTCAAATAGTGATTTTGACCAAATTGACCCCTCCAAGCCCTAGGACCACATCCAGTAGACTCAGGATGACGTTTTGAATTTGTTGAACCCATTTCCAGACCCTGAACCCAGTCGGTTGACCAGGTCAACCAATTTTGGCTTAAGGGCCCATTAAGGGCCCATTAAGCCCTTTTGACTCAGAATAACCAATTCAATCATCAAAAACACCTCTACCAGACTTCAAATATCATTTTAAACCTGACCAACTTGGACCCACCCCTTGAGTCAACCCAGTTGACCCGGTCAACCTAGGTTGACTCAAAATTCCCTTAAGGCCTTAATGGGCCATTTTAGCCCATTCAACCCATTGAATCCATTTCTTAGCTCCAAAATCAACTCCAAATGTGGTCCAACCATGCTTTAAACTTTGGCCAATCCAACCCATTTAGAATTGACTAAGTCAACTCTATGAGTTGGTCAAATCTATTTCAAACCCCACATCAAATTCAAACCTCCATCCCTTCTTTTGGCTTTGGTTTTAATCAATCTTTGAGACCACTTGGCTGCCACACCAGCAGTCCTCTTGGGAATTGACCAGTCAACACTTGGTCAACAACCCTTCAAGTGTCCAAATGGCTTGAACCCTCAAACTCTTAGTGGATTGCCTTAGGCTCTTCACATCCCAGCATTTAAGACAGCCCCCTTGCCAAGTCAGCTGCCACCTCAGCACCCTTGACCTGTTGACTGGTCAACCAAGTCAAACCAAGCCCTCAAATCCTCCCAATTGGCCATAATCAGCTTTCAAACCCCTTTTCCTTGATTTGAGCTGCTCTAGCCAACCCTCTTATCACCTAAAGCTCTCTAGTAAGCTTCCTAACCAAGCCCAACCCCTGGTTTAGCCTCAAATGGCAGTGGTCCCCCCCACCTCCCTAGGTTTGGCCAATCGTTGGAAGGCCTTTCCCAGCCTTTCTCTCTGCCACCTGACGGCTGGGGACACTTGTCCCTCATCAGGGAGAGCCCCCTGATGCATCCCAGCCATCCGTTTGGCTGGGGGACGTTTGAATAGGGGGGGAATGCCCTAATGAAAGAATTAATTCTCATTCTAGCTACACCCCCTCTCAAGCCGAAAGTTTTTTTCGTTTTGAACCTCTAGGACTTCCTCTACCCTTCCACTACAAAACCCAGGTGTTTGCCCGTCACCGGCGGCGAGTTCTCCGGCGAAACCACCACCCAGTCCGTCCCAAGCTTGTAGCGGCCAATCCAGACGTGTTCGAGCTCCATTTTCTGCTGGGGATCTACACTTGGACAATCTACAAGCTCATCCATCCAGAAATATCGAAGATCCAGCGGTATAATCCCTCAAAACTCTAGATTTAGTACACATTAGATAGGGTTATTTAGCTCTTCGTATAGGATGTTTTAGGTTAAATGAAACCTCCCCCACGATTTCTGTTCATGTCTTCAATCTTTATTTAAAATTTCATTGAAAATGATCGATCCGATCAAAAGAACGAGGCAAAAAACGTATTCTAGGGCGTCTCGGTAGGCTGCTGCAGGTGTACGTTATGTGAGCCGTTGATTTGATGATCAACGGCTCGGATCTCGTCATCCCGCGGTCCATACAATCGCGTGTATCTAATGTTTGTATGGATTACGAGCTGGCGAGATCCCCAGCGTCCATTCGAAACCGCGCGATCAGAGATCAGCCGTCCGATCTCTTCTCACGAGATCAAAACGCGGGATTCGATCCGGACCGTCAGATCGGGTGCGCGGACGATCGGACGGCCTTGACCACGCGCTGACGTGGTTAAGTGGAAAACGCGTGAACCCTTCGCCGCCGCCACGCGTTTCATCCCGTGCCCGCCACCTGTCCTAATGATTGGCCGCCAGTTTAATTAAAGGGTTTTAATTAAAATTAAAACCATTTAATTACCAGAAACTTCAAAAAAATGTTAAAAATAAAATACAAATCCAAAAAATCCATATAATATGTCAAATTGTTTGTATTTTCAAGGGCTTTAATTTAAAAATAAAATTTCTTCAAAATATTCTATATATTTTAAGTAATTTTAAATATTAACTAGTAGGTTATTTTAATTATTATTTGATTAAAATAAACCAAAATAGTTCTAAATTTTAAGAGAAAATTATTTTAGTCTGTTTTGAATTTCCAGAGAGTAACTAAGAATTAATTTAATATTATTTAGTATTAATTCTTAAGATTCAATTAATTTTAAATCAATTGAAATGCTTTAATTAGCATTGAACTTAAAAAATTCATTTTAAAATCAAATAAATTCATAAAAATTTGAATAATATATCAATATTTTTAGGATTTCAAATGTTTTAATTTAAAACTATTTTCAAAGTTTAAAACTCAATTTATTTTGATTTATTTGAATTATTTTAAAATCCTTAATATTTAATTAATATTATATTAAATATTTCGAAAATTAAAAACTATTTTCACATAACCTTGAAAATCAGTGGATCTCTCAAGTTTCAAAATTTTATTTTAATGTTATTTTAAATTATCTTATTTTAAAATTAATATCCTTATAGGTTTACATATGAAAATACCTATATTTTGAAAATTATTTTAAAATTATATATATTAAACCTTTAACATAATTGAGAGATCTTTTGAAACTTTAAACCTAGATTGAGCTTGATTGAATAACATTGATGGGGAGTGATTAGTGCATAGTTGTGCTTCAACTATTCACTAATCAAGATTTAAGTTAAGTTGATTATGTTAGTTCTTGCATGCTTAAGGTACACACACCACCTAGTCTAGGTTCTCCTAGATTTAAGGACTTGAGTGTGATGCTTATGTATTTCATTCATGCTTGTTCAAGGGTTAGAGAAGATTTGATTCAATCCTATTTAAATCTAGTGTCATTAAGGACAAAAATTAAGGACTTTGATTAGAAAACTTAGAAAATTCATTGTGATTAGGATTGACATCCTCTTGACTTGAAATTTGAACCACTTAAACTTAGTGACATTCTCAGCCTTAGGGAAAATTTTCACTGGTTTTAGAAATCATTAAGGTCCTTAATTAATTTTCCTAAGCTTAAACCTTAGTTAAGCCATTAAACCTTCCAAAAAATGTAATAAATCCAATTTAAATCCAAAAATTATGACCAACCCCTCTAACTGATCATAATTGAACCCTTAATCATTGAAAATTAAAATCAACTTAATTTGACAGCAGATTAAGTCTTAATTTAATTTTAAATGAAGTTGAATATTTAATTAATATAATTAACTAATAATAATTAAAAATTCTAAAATTTTCCCAAACACTTGGGAATCTCTCCTTAGGTCATTCCTGACCTTTGGAGTTGATTTCAAGGAGTTTGGGATTCATTTGAAGAAAAATCACAAAATGGCTCTCTAATTAAACCTTTTAAAATTCATTAAATTACCCAAACTTCAAACCTTCATAATTAATTCTAGAAAAATCCAAATTGAACAAACTCACTTGCATTCAACTCACAATAACTCCTAGTATTTATCAAAAATATTAAATTCCAGAAATCTGTAATATTTCAAAAAGTCAACAAATCGGTCAACTCTAGGTTAAAACTAGTTCAAAACTTCAAACCTTCGTAATAAAATGTAGAAAAATCCGATTTCAACGTACTTACCTTCTAAATGATTGTAGTAAGGTCTAGTATTTTAATAAAATACAAACATTCCAGAATTTGAACTTAATCAAAAAGTCAAGTTTCAACCCCTTAATTAAATGATTAAAATATTCTAAAAATTCATAAAACTCAAAATTGTTTTAAAAATCCAGAAAATGTTAGCTTAATGTTTAAAACACTCAACAAACCTTTTAAAACACAACAACCATCCTAAAGATGAAGTTTATTGGCTGGACTACTCCGGGCTGCGGGGCTAAGTGTCCTAAGGAGGCTGGTTCCTCGAGCCTGGTGGCACAATGCCACGAATGGATTCTAAGGGGTGTTAAACCTTAAAATTGATTAATCATTAATTATTCAACATTTTAAAATCTTTAATTCAATTACATTAATTTGGTTTATCGGCTGGACTACTCCGGGCTGCGGGGCTAAGTGTCCTAAGGAGGCTGGTTCCTCGAGCCTGGTGGCACAACGCCACGAATCGATTAATGGCAAACTTAAATTAATCAATTTTGAAAATCAGCAACCAAACATTTCTAATAAAATTCATTAATTCTTAAACCTTAATCAACCTAAAATATTTAATTATACCGGATACCGCTGGGTAACCCAGGCCTACGAGGCTATTAACTTAGCCCTAAGGAAGGTGAAATAAACTTCACGGCCTCGGTGTGAAACAAAGGTGATATCCAACAGATAATTAAGTAAGTCTTAAAATTAATCTTAAGCTATTAATATTTGAATTCAAACTTAAATCCCTTAAACCTTCCAACCAATCAAACTGTAGATAACTTTAACTAATAATCCTAATTAGGGTACATCAAAACCACACGACCTACCCCACACACTTTAGATGGTTTGCTAGGATCACCGACTCTAGTCTTAGGATAGGCCGGTGTTTTACTTTCTGCAGTTGTGTGCCGAGTTTTTTTCGAATTTTCATTGCATGCTGTTTGCTAGTTTAGACTTGATGTGTTTATTTACTTATCTGCTTACTATATTTTGCACTGTGGTTTGATTGTGCGTTAGACCTATCCATAGGCTAGGAACGAAATATATATATTTGTGCAATCTTATGCAGGTGGCCATGCTCATATAAGGAGCTGAAAACTAAAGGGGGCAGTTAATAAAAAAAAATATATAACTCTTTGCACAGGTACCTGCCGCGCTTAAGACCCCCTTTTAATAAAAAGAGCATGGCCAAGTGTGGCTAAAGAAATGTATTCCAAATTTTTATATTATAACTGCTTGGGAATGAACATACAACTGTTGATTATTAGGATAACCTTGCAGGATCGAGTCTAGATTTTCTTATTTCTCTCGATGTAAATTTAATTCAGTCAAGGTTGTATTTATTTAAAATGATTTGAGATTGGGATATAAATATCCAATTTGAATTCCAAAGAGGTGAAGACATCCCTAAAGGGGAGAGTCTTCTTCCATTTGGAATTCAAATTAGGATACTTTGCAAATATCCAAAGAGGAAAGATAACACCCCGATCAAGGGGGAGTTTCTTTCCATTTGGATATCCTGAACCGACGAATCGAGATGTTCGTGAGAAGATGAAGGATTGGACAACGAGAAGAATCCCAAGTCTCAAAATCATTTGATTTAGGATTAGAAATCCGGGTTGTAGTCGGTGGTGCCCGGCCACTTTAATTTATTGTAATTTTTGAGATATAATAATGAGTGGCACTTGCCATATGGACATTCAATTTGATTAATTTAATTAATTTATTTAATTGATTTCGCATTAGAACTCCTGCTTTTTCTAGTCTTTTTACTTGCATGCCGTATTTGATTTGACCTGGAATTCGAATTTAGGCTCTTAGGGGTCTGTCAAAATTCTTCTACTTTAATTAAATAAAATTTTTAAGATAAGATAGAAACTCTAAACGGTCCTAAGAAGTAAGCTCGGACTCGCCGAGGGTTTTTCATGCATTCATATTATAACTTCTCTTCCTTGCTAGGCATCTCCCCGCCTGCGGGTTCTGGCAGACCACCTGGCCTATGAGGGTGCCGATCTGTCAAGGGGATGTTATGCAATCTCTAGGGAAAAACCTATTTTCTAAGCCAAAATTTTTAAACTGCTACATACAAATTTTGCATTCAATCGAGTCAACTAGCATGCATCGCATTAGCAACAAATTTAAAAGAGTCTAATATTTAATTGCATTACTTAGACATCGAATACCCAACATAAGTCTAAGGGGTCAATTAAGGATCTGCTCTAGATGTCGACCCTGTTCCTTTATACTTTTCTAAATAACGTCCCTACCACTCTACAAAAAGACCGGACTCATATTTTAAAATCGTTTAGGTGGTTTAGCTGGCTCCCCAATCCAGGCCGGGGTAAGACCAGAATTGCATTGCACTAGCTAGGTTCGGGGTGCTAACTCTTAGTGCCCAATTTAGACTTAGGTTCTGGGGCTGGCTCGAGCCATAAGACCTCAAATTTCGGGAATCGAATCCCAAATTTCTAATAAAATTGACTACTCAAACTAAAAAATTTTTTTCTCTCAATCGAATATAAGCCTAACACTTAGGATAGATTGGGATGTTTCTGAAGTAATTCAGAATCTCAAAACATCCCCTATTTCTCTTCCTTTGATTTCAAAAATAAGTGTTCAATCTTGAACTAATCCCTATTGAAAATTCCTACCATTTCTCTCCTTTGATATCAAGCCTTGAAATTCTTAAATAAAAATTCTACCGCTATTTTAATCGAGAGTTTTCGTAGGAAATTCCGATTTCCTACGATGTAATTAACTACGAGGGCTTGCGCTCGTAGGAGATTTAGAAACCCAGATTTAATTTTCAAAATTAATATATTTTCAAAAACTCTAATTAATTCTCTTTGGAAAATTTAAAACTTTGAAATTCGAACCCATTAGGGAATGATATGTTCGTCTTTCGAGGCGATATATTGTTCATAATAGAGTGTTCAATTTCAAAATTCCAAAATTTAACATTCCCAAAGAAAATTAATATATTTTCAAAAACTATATATATATAATTAAATAAAAATATTTTTTTTTAATCAAAACAAAAATGGCGACTCCGCTGGGGATAAATCTCACTCTCCATCTTTAATAGCGGTACAAATTTTATTGCATCGGTAGTTTTGACTATCCTTCTCTCCGTTGGTCCCTCTACCCATTTCTCTCTTGGGTGAGTGTGGCCAACTCAATTAAGACATGTGAAAAGAGAGGTGAGTGTAGGGAGCCTCCCTCTAAATTTTAGGCTTGGACATTTTGCCTCCAACTTGGTTGGTAGAGCGAAAGAGTCAAGCCTATCTCTTTCTATAAATTGTAGAGACTAGCGTGCTCAGGCTACCAGTGGCATGCTAAGTTATATAACTTATAGAAAATCTCCTCAATTTTCAAAATCTAAATTCTAGTCTTTTAGTAGAGTTTTAATCTTTCCAACTTCTAGATAATCGTTATGATTGTATCGTTGTATATTGAATTGTAACGATTTCAATTCGATATATACGATCAACCATAACACTCACTTTCAAGATCCGTTTTAAAATTCAATTATATCGGTAGAGTTAAGCTATGACATTTCATTCTTAGTGCACTAACTAGAATGAAAGAGTCAAGTAAATTCCAAATAAATCTCCCCCAATTAATGTGGACCTTTTTGTTGGATGAATATCCAACACCTCGAGTCCCAAAATAAGGGGAGATGCTGCCGAAATTTTGAGTTTTCAAAACTCTTTCTAAAATCATTTCAAACCGATTATCGTTATTATATGCCCTTCTACGACGATCGTCGTAGTTAACATATACAACAAATCTTCAAACTTGATCCGATATAAGTTCGCCATTAACAATTCATCCTTTAGGGATTGAAAGAGTTAGGCCTTCTTAGTGTTTTTCCCGACGTTTATTTGTGAACCTTTTGTTGAATGAAAATTCAACACATTGAGTTCCAAAAATAAGGGGAAATGCTGCCGGATTTTTGAATTTCCAAAATTCAATCATCCCCAAATTCAAACATCTTCTTCAAATCCATCCAAATCAAATTCAGAATTTTGTTGTTATATATTTGCCTACAAAATCCTTCTGTAGTTGAATATATACAACGACAATTCAAACTCTATTTCAATCAAAATCAAACTCTATATTCTATCGTTTTACACCGGGTTATAGCTCTTATAACCCGATATATACGATAAAATATAAATTTATTTTCAAAATTTAAATTCAAGTTTCTAATTCAAATCTTCTCCTTCTCAATTCTCAGAAAATCAAATTAACTGCAATGGCTGGCAAACTGTTGTTTTCAATGGATCGTGATTTGTTGATTGAAGAGTTAGTCTACGAGAATTCAATTCAGTTTGGAATAGGGTTTAAGTCCCTTAGACTGGTGATGAATGGAAATACCTTAGTGGACCTTGCTGTCGAGGGCGAGAAAGATGCCCCTGTAGTTCAATTAGCCATAGGAGCCGGGAATGATGCCCCTCCTAGTCTGTGGTCAGCGCTAGACATTGCCAATGCGCCAAAAGAGTTCCTCGAAGATGCAAAGAAACTGGAAGCTGCCGCTGCAGCCAAGATAATGTTTGAGAAGGGATCTTCTAGCGCTAAGACTCTGTACGGTACTAAGAATTCCAAGAAGAACTACCTCAGGAGGTTAAGGAAGAAAATTACTAAGACTAAGAAGGTGGCCGAGCTGAAGGCCTTGAGTAAAGTCGACCTTGAGGCTGCCGAGGAGCTGCCAATCCCTGCCTCTTCTCCACTCCTTAAAGGGAGTCGTTTTCACCCCCTCGCAGCTGCCGCAGGGGAGGAGAGAGTTACTCGGATAGCTAGCACTCCGCCTAGCCCAGTAGACTATTCTGTTAAGAGAACCCCAAAAGAGAAACAAATTTTGAAAACCAGGATGTTGAGAAATATCATCCATACCTGTGCTGCCCAAACAGGTCAAACCAAGGAACAGTATGTGAAACACTTGAAGGGAGTGATTTCACACAAGCTTGAGAAAGAAGTTCTGAAGGAAGAAAAGTCTGAAGCCAAGAATCTGACTCCTCAACCAGTGAGGAAGAACAAGAAATTTGTCAAACAACCTGTGTCTTCAGTCTTGGTAGATGGATACCACTGGGTGCCTCGCCTCCCTTCTGCAAAGACGGAGGAGATAGTATTAACTGGGTCTGGCCAGAGTCGCCCTTTCAGTGGTAGACCACCGACCCCACCTTCAAAACTGTCAAAGCTGGCCCCAGTTATAACAAAGTCTAAAGAAGTCTTTAAAGAGCCGAAACCAGTTGATATTAAGGGCAAGAGGCCCATGTCGCCAGAAGAGTCATGCGCAAGAAGGAAGTTCAGTAAATGTATTGGAATTCAATTCAGGGAACCTCAGATTCAGATACCAGTTGAACTCCCTAGACTCCCAGTTCAGGGAAGTGAGGACTCTACTCATGTTGATGTTGGAGCCCCAGCTGTTCAAGCCCCTCCATCACCAATTAAGATGGATGTCCCTCACCCTACTGAGGATGTCACCCTTACGACTACCGACCCCGGGACAGTCGGAGAGGAGGAGAAGACCCAAGATTCTGATCAAGAAATGCTAGACCAACTGGTCAGTGAGGAAATCACTGAAGATGATGCTAAGATTAATGATATTTTTGATAAGTTAAGTGTGAAAGAATATGACCAAGTGATGGAATATGACGGATATTTGCCAATTTATACTGAAGCCATAGATGGGAGGCCGGTTGAGGAAGTAGTACAAGAAATAAGAGATATCCTTAAGAAAAAGGCCGTTGATGAGTTCAACCCTGATGAAGATGACTTGCTAGTTGACGAGGAACCGATAGCGGATGTCCACATGGTTGAGACTCGAGCATCAACTAAAGATGCTGAGCCTTCTAAACACCGCTCCGATAAAGAAGAAGAGTCAGCAGCGGTTGATTCAGATTCCGACACCTCTGTTAAGCTAAGAGATAAAGATGATTACATCAAGAGCCTGGAAAGGAAGGTCGAAGAGATGATGCTAAAGGTAGAACAAATGCAGAATCAGATGTTCCAGGCACAGAAGTCTAAACCCGAGCAGTTGCAGCCCACGGTACTCACAACGGGCGAGCACAGCAGGAAGGCTGATTCTAGTTTCAAGATTCCAGAAGTCGCCCCTCCACCAGAGAAAGATATTCGCCAGATGATCGAAACCCAGGTAAGGGAGGCCTTAGCCCATTCACAAGGAACCGTATCTATTCCAAAGGGTAGACCCTACCCCGAGGAATATGATTTGGTTCCTTATCCAAAGGGTTTTGTGCCACCTTCTTTCAAAATTTTTAGCGGCTTAGAAAACCCAAGACAGCATCTGGCCCACTTCCGAGCAAGCTGTTGCAATGCAGGAGGGTCGGATGCTCTACTCTTTCGTCAGTTTGTGAGTAGTTTGTCCGGTATTGCTTTTGAGTGGTACGCAGATCTACCGAACGGTTCTGTAAAAACTTTCACAGAGCTCGAGGGTCTCTTTTTAAAGAGATTCTCAGGAGCTCAACAACGTGTAACCGTTGGTGATCTCGTCATCGAAAAGCAAAAACCGGGCGAGTCTTTAGTCGACTACATCTTGAGGTGGCGAAACCTCTCGATGAAGTGTGAACCCCAACTGCAAGAGCAACATGCAGTGGAAATTCTTCTAAAGAACATCCACGGGCCTATTGCTTTTCTGTTGAAGGGGTTCACAATTAAAACCTTTGAAAAGCTTCTTAACAAAGCTAGTAATCTACAAGAAGAGGCTTCCAAAATGCCATTCTTGAAGGATTCTACTGAAGATAAAAAGGTTAGTAAACCGTTGAAGTCCTTTGAGAAAAAGACGGCAACGGTTTCGGCAGTCGACAAGGGAAAGAAGCCTGTCAATGTTCAATCGAGTAACTCTGCTGTTCAACAAACTCAGAAACCTCAACCGTTTCAGGTAACTTCTCAACCTACCAGAGAGTACTACCGACCCACTTTTGAAGAGAGATTGGCTCGTTCGTATCCATTCAAAAGGGAGTCGGTTAAGAAAATTTTTAGGAGCCTTCTAAAGAAACCAGATTTTCGATTGCCGGAGGCCAGAAAGCCGGAAGAGGCAAATAAAAAGGACGATCCGACCTTTTGCCCCTACCATCGTATGTTGGGCCACACAATCGAAGACTGTATAGTCTTTAAGGACTGGCTCGAGAAAAATTTCCGTCAAGGTAACATCATAATTCCAAATGAGTACTTGGTTAATCCGGACCAGGGATCTGTCAAATCAATTTCAGGTAAAATTTCTAATCTTTCTTTGTCCATTGAAGATGGTTGGGATATAGCACTATCCCGGGCATTTAAAAAGTCGATTAACCAATCTTTTCGTCTTTCTCAACAGTTACCGACGAGAGCCCAGGGCCCGATCTGGGAGGTTGAGCTGGAGGCATCGCAGGAGGATGTTGGGACAATTTCCTCTCCAGTAGTTGTAGGAACTACTGTATTAAATAAAAAGAGTGAACATTTTGTAGAGAGGAAATTTGTTGATGAGAGATCTGTACAAGTGGTGGATGGTGGTTCAAAGCCACTAGCCCCACTTAAGTTATCTGACTTTTACTTTGCCCCATCAAAGGCAAAGGGTCAAAAATTGAATAAAAAGAAAGATCCTTCTGCGAATATTTTGATGATTAGTGTTGAGAATGAAATTTTAAATGATTCTTCTGTTGAAAATAACTTGGAGCCAGCTGGGGATAATCAAGAAGTTCAAAAACCCAGCTCTCCAGATTTGACCCTTCAAGTGGAAGATGAATCTAATGTCGTATCCGATGGTGATACCCCTGAAATTAATTTCCAAGGGAGTCCCGTTGTGATAGACTTTTCCGATTCAGATTCCCATTCAGAAAATGACAATCAACCGTCTAAGGAGAGCGTAGACCTCCCCGTAGACTGTCCTTCCGATGAAATCGTGCAAGTACAACTACGTGGTGGCAAGGTTTTACCCCCTAGGCTTCCCCCACAGGAAAAGGGAAAACAAGTTGTTTCCACTGATCCGATTCAAGTCTCTACTCAACAATCAAATTCTCTTTCAAATCCACCAGGTCCTGATGTTAATGTTCCAAGTGTTGATTACAACATCTTAGCTCACCTTAGAAAGTTGCCTGCTAAGTTGAGCATCTACGATGCCCTCATCCTTTCAAAAGAGATGAGGGAGACCTTAATTAAAGCACTTCTCGACCCTGAGATTTGCTTAGCTCAACTCGCTTCAACTTCTGAGGATGAAGCTTTGTACTTCAAAGAAATTCCAGAAGTTACCTTCTCCGATGAAGATCTACTCCTTGGAACTGCCGACCACAATCGCCCACTTTACATCACTGTAAATGTGGGAAAGTTCAAATTATCAAGAGTTCTTGTTGATCCGGGTGCATCGGTCAACGTGATGAACATAAAGACTCTCGCATACCTTAGAATTGATACTAGCAAGCTCTCAACCGACAAGTTAGTGCTTCGTGGGTTCAATGAAAAAGGCGAGAAGGCTTTAGGTTCAATCACCCTTCTTCTAGAGATAGGAGAGTTGAAAACTGAAGCGAAATTTCATATAATTGATTCGGCTACGTCCTTTAATGCGCTCCTAGGTAGGCCTTGGATCCATGAGTATAGGATGGTTCCTTCCACCCTGCATCAATGCATCAAGTACCAACGAGATGGCATTGAGTTTGAAATAAAGGGTGATTTGCAACCATTCTCTATTCACGAGATCGGGATCTATGAGGATGCTGCCTACTATGTTCCCAAAGGGTCCACTACCAAATCTAAGGTAGAGATCAACGTTAAGGAGGAAAAGGCAGAAAATCAGAGTTCGAAAGCAATTCAAAAATTGAGAAAAGAAAAAGTCAAGAATCAAAAAGAAGACGATTCTAATAGTGAAGACGACGTCGAGCGCGTGGTTTTTAGGCCTCCGATCAATCTACCTCAAAGAGGTGGGAGGATGGCTCAAAGGGCACGCGGTCGAGGCCGCCCTTCCATTGAAAAGAGAAATCCCCCAATGTACATCGAACTTGAAACAAGTTCAGATGAAGAACCAAGAAAGAGGGGTGCTAGAATTGCTTTCGACTACAGAAAAATCAATCCTCTTCCAAAGTTTGATCTCACTTTAGATTCAGATAGTGACCAAGAGGGTAACAAATCTAAACCTCAAAGTGACGAGCCTGAATTGACTATTTATGAAAAGCTTAATAGGGCGGTTAAATCCTTAGCCTTAACCCCACTGTCTGCTGACAGAGTCTCAGGGTTAGTAACTAAGGGTGCCCCTAACTTAGATGGAAAAGTAAAGAAAGTCCAGAGGTTCTTCCCTGGCACTTCCTCTTCAAGGAGTGAGGGTGATGTAATCCTTGAAGAGGCGGATTTCAATGAATTAATGGAATTACCTTTTGGCTACTTTCCTCTTGGTGTTAAAGCTCTTATCTCTAAAGGTTTTGCTCCGAGTCAATGGACTAAGGGTCAAGCTAGATACCACCAAGGTATTTGGAATTCCAAATTCAATAAAAATTGGACGAGTGGTATCGGCTTTGGTTCCGTTAGTTCGTTCGACGACGATGAATATTGCTTGATGATAACTATCCATCTTGAATCTGAAAGTGTCCCTGCTGAAGTCGTCGATTCGCTCGATAGACTTTGTTTGGAGACCTTAGATGATTCAGATGAAGATCAAATTCGGGATGCACCCCCTGAATTTGAAGAAGAGATTAAGTCAACAGTTGATGAACTTAAAGAAATTAACCTTGGAACAGAGGATGACCCTCGCCCCACATTCATAAGTTCTTTGTTGAGTGACGACGAGTCTAAGGATTTGATTCAGCTTCTATCCGAGTTTAAGGACTGTTTCGCTTGGACATACGACGAAATGCCGGGTTTGTCCTCCGATATAGTAGTTCATAAACTCGGAATCCGGTGTGATGCCATTCCTGTCAAACAAGCTCCACGACGCATGCGTCTGGAGATTGAACAACAAGTCATTTCTGAAGTTAAGAAATTGGCCGAAGCCGGATTTATCCGGGAGGAGCAATATCCTTCTTGGGTAGCCAGCATTGTGCCCGTTCGAAAGAAAAATGGTCAAATCCGGGTCTGTGTTGACTATAGAGACCTGAATAAGGCGTGTCCTAAGGATGAATTTCCTTTGCCAATTCCCGAACTAATGGTGGACATTGCCTCTGCGCATGTTATTTTCTCCTTTATGGACGGCTCGTCTGGTTATAATCAAATCAAGATGGCCCCACAAGATGAGAGAAACACTGCATTCAGAAGTCCTATAGGGATCTTTTGTTATAAAGTGATGCCATTTGGCCTTAAAAATGCCGGTGCAACCTACCAGCGGGCTATGACTCAAATTTTTGACGACTTAATCCACAATCAAGTCGAATGCTACATCGACGATTTAGTCATCAAAAGTAAAGTTAAAGAGGCTCATCTTTATGACTTAAGAATCGTCTTCGAGCGGTTGCGTCGCTACAACCTTAAGATGAATCCTTTGAAGTGCGCCTTCGGTGTCGCGTCAGGGAAATTTTTAGGTTTCGTAGTAAGACACCGTGGAATTGAAATTGATCCTGCTAAAATCGAAGCCATCTTAAATATGCCGCCTCCTAGGAGTCTTACTCAACTAAGATCTCTTCAAGGTAGACTGGCGTATATAAGAAGATTCATCTCTAACCTTTCCGGAAGATGTCAACCATTCTCGGTCCTCGCTAAAAAGGACGCCAAATTCATTTGGGACGAGAAATGTCAATCTGCTTTTGAAAATATCAAACAATACCTGACAAATCCACCAGTCTTGGCAGCCCCTATTCCGGGGAGACCTTTAATACTCTACACTGCGGCCCTTGACGAATCTCTCGGGGCCCTCCTTGCTCAAGTCAATGACGAAGGGAAAGAGAATGCTCTCTATTACCTAAGTCGGAGGCTTTTACCAACTGAAATTCGGTATCCAGCGATTGAGAAACACTGTCTCGCCTTAGTCTTTGCAGCCCAAAAACTAAGACATTACATGCTTTCTCATCATGTCAATCTAATTTCCAGTTTTAACCCCTTGCAATATCTTATGACCAGGCCTACGTTGTCAGGACGTTTGGCTCGTTGGTCTATGATATTGCTCCAATTTGAAATCACTTTCATTCCCCTACGTGCTGTGAAAGGGCAGGCCGTCGCCGACTTCCTTGCGGCACACCCGTTGCCGGCGGAGTCTCCTCTAAACGATGATTTACCTGACGAGCAAATCATGAGTTTTGAGGAAGCCACTACTCAAACCTGGGAAATGTATTTTGATGGTGCTGCGTCCTCTCAACGGGGCAAGACACCTGAATCTACTATTCCCGGGAAAGCCGGAGTTGGCCTGGTGTTCATAACACCGGATAAGGGAATGATGTACTTTTCCTACCACTTATCAGAACCTTGTACGAATAACGAAGCTGAGTACGAAGCTCTGATAACTGGCCTGGAACTTACAATTCTGATGGAGATTAAAGAGATTAAAATTTTTGGTGATTCCCAACTGGTGATCAACCAGATTGCAGGAACCTATAAAGTTTTGAATCCTAAACTCCTGAAGTACCATCAATACACCTGTCACTTGCTCGAGCAAATTCCGATTGTAACTATGTATAGGATTCCCCGTGGAAGCAATTCTTCGGCGGATGCCCTCGCAAAGCTTGCAAAGGAATTTTCCTGTCCAGAAGAAGACTCCATCCCTATAGAGGTGCAGGGCCGCCAAGTCCTGTCTCCTATAGATTTGGAGCACGTCAACAAACAAATTCTCCAAGTCCTTTCTACCTCCTCAGCGGTCGAGGAAGAAACAGATTGGAGACAACCGATAATTGAATATCTTCAAGAAGGCAAGCTCCCTCACGAAAGATCACTTGCCCATCAAATTAAGAAACGTGCCCTATCCTACGCACTAGTCAATAATACGCTGTACCGACGGTCGTTTGGTCAGATGTGGCTCCGCTGTTTAGACAAATGTGAGGCCCTGAAGATCGTTAACGAAGTCCATGCTGGACTGTGCGGTGCTCATCAATCGGGTCCAAAGATGAAAATGAAGATCAAAAGACTTGGATACTACTGGCCTACGATGATTGACGATTGCATGAAAATTGCAAAGTGTTGTCATCAATGCCAAGTACATGGTGTGATCTTACATCAGCCGCCTAACGTGTTGCATCCCACGATAGCCTCGTGGCCCTTCGAAAGTTGGGGCACGGATATCATCGGGCCAATTGACCCTCCCTCCTCGAAGGGTCATCGCTTCATTTTAGCAGCGACTGACTACTTTTCAAAGTGGGCAGAAGCAGTCCCACTAAGAAACGTAACATCACACCATGTAATGAAATTCTTTCGTGACAATATCGTATATAGATTCGGCGTTCCGCGCAGAATCATATCCGATAATGGGTCCGCTTTCAAGTCTACAAAGATCAACAATTTTGCGAATCGCCATGATATTGATTGGAGATATTCGACAATCTATTACCCGCGGGCTAATGGATTGGCTGAAGCCTTCAATAAAACTTTGGTTCAAATCATCAAAAAGACCCTCGATGATAATAAACGACAGTGGGATGAGAGGTTGGTGGAGGCTTTGTGGGCCTACAGGACCACTTATCGAACCCCGACCCAATCCACACCGTTTGCACTAGTGTATGGATCCGAGGCCGTACTCCCTCTGGAAGTTCAAATTCCTTCACTCAGAATTGCAATTCAGAATCAGATTACAACTCAACAGAATGCACAACTCCGTCTAGAAGAACTTGAAAGCCTCGAGGGATGTCGTCTTCAGGCTCAGCAAAACTTAGAGTTGTACAAAGCCCGAATGATTCAAGCTCACGATAAGTTAGTGCGACCTAGAACCTTCCAAGTAGGCGACTTGGTCTTGGTTCTTCGGAGGCCTATCTTAGCGCACCGAAAACTCGGTGGAAAGTTTGAACCAACTTGGGAAGGACCCTTCGTAGTGGAAACAGTCTACGAAGGAGGCTCGTATCAGCTAGTGGATTGTAAAGGAAATCACCCAATGCTTCCTGTAAACGGGCGTTTCCTGAAGAAATACTATGCTTGATGTAGCTCGAATTTTCAATCAATAAAATCTTCAAGTTTCAATCAATTTTGTTCAATTGTCTACAAATCTTTTTATAACTTAATACCTTTTTTTTAGGCCAAGAGATTTTTTTTTTTTTTTTCAGGTCTTCTAGTCTTAACTTCAAGCCTTTTAGTGGTGGAGTACGCCCTTTCGTGGCACCACCCTAAAATTCAAATTTTAATCTTGATCTTATATAGAGCAAGTTTCCTCTATATACGATCTTTCAAACCCGATCATTTATGTAAAGCAAGTTCCCTTTACATATGATCAATCCAGACCCGATCATCCGTAGAGCAAGTTTCCTCTACTCATGATCATTTTAATCTTGATCTTATATAGAGCAAGTTTCCTCTATATTTGATTTTTCAAACCCGATCACTTGTGCAAAGCAAGTTTCCTTTGCACAGGATCAATCCGGACCCGATCATCCGTAGAGCAAGTTTCCTCTACTCATGATCATTTTAATCTTGATCTTATATAGAGCAAGTTTCCTCTATATTTGATTTTTCAAACCCGATCACTTGTGCAAAGCAAGTTTCCTTTGCACAGGATCAATCCGGACCCGACCATCCGTAGAGCAAGTTTCCTCTACTCGTGATCGTCTTAATCTTGATCTTATATAGAGCAAGTTTCTTCTATATACGATCTTCCAAGCCTGATCACCTGTGCAAAGCAAGTTTCCTTTGCACATGATCAATCCAGACCCGATCATCCGTAGAGCAAGTTTCCTCTACTCATGATCATTTTAATTTTGATCTTATATAGAGCAAGTTTCCTCTATGTTCGATCTTTCAAACCCGATCTCCTGTGTAAAGCAAGTTTCCTTTACATATGATCAATCCAGATCCGATCTATCGTGGGAAGCAATGCTTCCTTCCCACTAGATCTTTAATTTTCTCTCCTTAAGATTCGACTCGCTAGTGGTAGAGTACGCCTTCCATGGCACTACCCTAGTTCCAGATCAAACTCCGATTCTTCAGGGATCGATTTTCCTTCTCTTAAAATCAAAACTCCAGACTTGACCTTTTTCGGTCAACGCCAATATGTGCAATAGAATTTCATTCTATTACACATATTGGGGGTCCATTTGTTGACCTCATTTTTGTATGAGGTCACTAAGGACCTATCCAGACTCCAGATCAATTTAAAAAAATCTAGGACTCTCCAAAATCCAGACCTTAGGATCCGCTCTAGATCCTAGGACCCTTCTAGATTCCAGACCCTAGGATCTACTCTAGACCCTAGGATTCTTCCAGACCAGTCCAGATATTAGGATCTATTCTAGACCCTAGGAGATGTCCAGACCTTAGTTCAATTCAAATTCCAATCAAATCCAGTTCAAATCCAGAATCCAGATCCAAATCCAATGCTAAAAGGGCAAGTCCTAAAAGCCTTTCTCAGCAAATTTTCAAACGCTTCAAAACCCAGTTAAATGACCTCCGATTCAGAGTCTGTCAGTTGCATACTGATGGGACATGTCTCTGGAGGTATGCCTCCAAATTCGAGCCCATTCTGAGGTCTCTAACCCCAGAAACTTAATCAAAATCCATAGGCTGTAAAACCTTCAAATATTTACGGCCTATGCCACTGGATCTGCCACCTAGTGGATTTTGACCTTAGAGCCCTCTCCAAAGCCTCTAATTACTTCCAGACCCTTAATTATGATTCACTGAGCAGTAAACTGCATTTTGGTTGACCTAGTTTGACCCCTAGTTGACCATGGGTCAAAATGACCAAAATACCCCTATGGGGCTCAAATGGTGATTTCAAACCAAATGAACTCCGAATTGAACGCAACTACCTCCAGCGAGTTTCAAATACCAAACCAAACCTGTTGGACCCATTTCCAAGCCCTGGGTCAACCTGGTTGACCAAGTCAACCTAGTTGACCCAAGTGACCCCTTAAGGGTCCAAATGGGTGTTTTGACCCAAATGACCTCCCCAGGCCATGGAACCACTTCCACTAGTCTTGGAATGTCATTTGAAACCTGTTGAGCCCAAGTCCAGACCCTGGGTCAACCTGGTTGACCAAGTCAACCTAGGTTGACCAAACAAGCCCTTAAGGGTTCAAATAGTGATTTTGACCAAATTGACCCCTCCAAGCCCTAGGACCACATCCAGTAGACTCAGGATGACGTTTTGAATTTGTTGAACCCATTTCCAGACCCTGAACCCAGTCGGTTGACCAGGTCAACCAATTTTGGCTTAAGGGCCCATTAAGGGCCCATTAAGCCCTTTTGACTCAGAATAACCAATTCAATCATCAAAAACACCTCTACCAGACTTCAAATATCATTTTAAACCTGACCAACTTGGACCCACCCCTTGAGTCAACCCAGTTGACCCGGTCAACCTAGGTTGACTCAAAATTCCCTTAAGGCCTTAATGGGCCATTTTAGCCCATTCAACCCATTGAATCCATTTCTTAGCTCCAAAATCAACTCCAAATGTGGTCCAACCATGCTTTAAACTTTGGCCAATCCAACCCATTTAGAATTGACTAAGTCAACTCTATGAGTTGGTCAAATCTATTTCAAACCCCACATCAAATTCAAACCTCCATCCCTTCTTTTGGCTTTGGTTTTAATCAATCTTTGAGACCACTTGGCTGCCACACCAGCAGTCCTCTTGGGAATTGACCAGTCAACACTTGGTCAACAACCCTTCAAGTGTCCAAATGGCTTGAACCCTCAAACTCTTAGTGGATTGCCTTAGGCTCTTCACATCCCAGCATTTAAGACAGCCCCCTTGCCAAGTCAGCTGCCACCTCAGCACCCTTGACCTGTTGACTGGTCAACCAAGTCAAACCAAGCCCTCAAATCCTCCCAATTGGCCATAATCAGCTTTCAAACCCCTTTTCCTTGATTTGAGCTGCTCTAGCCAACCCTCTTATCACCTAAAGCTCTCTAGTAAGCTTCCTAACCAAGCCCAACCCCTGGTTTAGCCTCAAATGGCAGTGGTCCCCCCACCTCCCTAGGTTTGGCCAATCGTTGGAAGGCCTTTCCCAGCCTTTCTCTCTGCCACCTGACGGCTGGGGACACTTGTCCCTCATCAGGGAGAGCCCCCTGATGCATCCCAGCCATCCGTTTGGCTGGGGGACGTTTGAATAGGGGGGGAATGCCCTAATGAAAGAATTAATTCTCATTCTAGCTACACCCCCTCTCAAGCCGAAAGTTTTTTTCGTTTTGAACCTCTAGGACTTCCTCTACCCTTCCACTACAAAACCCAGGTGTTTGCCCGTCACCGGCGGCGAGTTCTCCGGCGAAACCACCACCCAGTCCGTCCCAAGCTTGTAGCGGCCAATCCAGACGTGTTCGAGCTCCATTTTCTGCTGGGGATCTACACTTGGACAATCTACAAGCTCATCCATCCAGAAATATCGAAGATCCAGCGGTATAATCCCTCAAAACTCTAGATTTAGTACACATTAGATAGGGTTATTTAGCTCTTCGTATAGGATGTTTTAGGTTAAATGAAACCTCCCCCACGATTTCTGTTCATGTCTTCAATCTTTATTTAAAATTTCATTGAAAATGATCGATCCGATCAAAAGAACGAGGCAAAAAACGTATTCTAGGGCGTCTCGGTAGGCTGCTGCAGGTGTACGTTATGTGAGCCGTTGATTTGATGATCAACGGCTCGGATCTCGTCATCCCGCGGTCCATACAATCGCGTGTATCTAATGTTTGTATGGATTACGAGCTGGCGAGATCCCCAGCGTCCATTCGAAACCGCGCGATCAGAGATCAGCCGTCCGATCTCTTCTCACGAGATCAAAACGCGGGATTCGATCCGGACCGTCAGATCGGGTGCGCGGACGATCGGACGGCCTTGACCACGCGCTGACGTGGTTAAGTGGAAAACGCGTGAACCCTTCGCCGCCGCCACGCGTTTCATCCCGTGCCCGCCACCTGTCCTAATGATTGGCCGCCAGTTTAATTAAAGGGTTTTAATTAAAATTAAAACCATTTAATTACCAGAAACTTCAAAAAAATGTTAAAAATAAAATACAAATCCAAAAAATCCATATAATATGTCAAATTGTTTGTATTTTCAAGGGCTTTAATTTAAAAATAAAATTTCTTCAAAATATTCTATATATTTTAAGTAATTTTAAATATTAACTAGTAGGTTATTTTAATTATTATTTGATTAAAATAAACCAAAATAGTTCTAAATTTTAAGAGAAAATTATTTTAGTCTGTTTTGAATTTCCAGAGAGTAACTAAGAATTAATTTAATATTATTTAGTATTAATTCTTAAGATTCAATTAATTTTAAATCAATTGAAATGCTTTAATTAGCATTGAACTTAAAAAATTCATTTTAAAATCAAATAAATTCATAAAAATTTGAATAATATATCAATATTTTTAGGATTTCAAATGTTTTAATTTAAAACTATTTTCAAAGTTTAAAACTCAATTTATTTTGATTTATTTGAATTATTTTAAAATCCTTAATATTTAATTAATATTATATTAAATATTTCGAAAATTAAAAACTATTTTCACATAACCTTGAAAATCAGTGGATCTCTCAAGTTTCAAAATTTTATTTTAATGTTATTTTAAATTATCTTATTTTAAAATTAATATCCTTATAGGTTTACATATGAAAATACCTATATTTTGAAAATTATTTTAAAATTATATATATTAAACCTTTAACATAATTGAGAGATCTTTTGAAACTTTAAACCTAGATTGAGCTTGATTGAATAACATTGATGGGGAGTGATTAGTGCATAGTTGTGCTTCAACTATTCACTAATCAAGATTTAAGTTAAGTTGATTATGTTAGTTCTTGCATGCTTAAGGTACACACACCACCTAGTCTAGGTTCTCCTAGATTTAAGGACTTGAGTGTGATGCTTATGTATTTCATTCATGCTTGTTCAAGGGTTAGAGAAGATTTGATTCAATCCTATTTAAATCTAGTGTCATTAAGGACAAAAATTAAGGACTTTGATTAGAAAACTTAGAAAATTCATTGTGATTAGGATTGACATCCTCTTGACTTGAAATTTGAACCACTTAAACTTAGTGACATTCTCAGCCTTAGGGAAAATTTTCACTGGTTTTAGAAATCATTAAGGTCCTTAATTAATTTTCCTAAGCTTAAACCTTAGTTAAGCCATTAAACCTTCCAAAAAATGTAATAAATCCAATTTAAATCCAAAAATTATGACCAACCCCTCTAACTGATCATAATTGAACCCTTAATCATTGAAAATTAAAATCAACTTAATTTGACAGCAGATTAAGTCTTAATTTAATTTTAAATGAAGTTGAATATTTAATTAATATAATTAACTAATAATAATTAAAAATTCTAAAATTTTCCCAAACACTTGGGAATCTCTCCTTAGGTCATTCCTGACCTTTGGAGTTGATTTCAAGGAGTTTGGGATTCATTTGAAGAAAAATCACAAAATGGCTCTCTAATTAAACCTTTTAAAATTCATTAAATTACCCAAACTTCAAACCTTCATAATTAATTCTAGAAAAATCCAAATTGAACAAACTCACTTGCATTCAACTCACAATAACTCCTAGTATTTATCAAAAATATTAAATTCCAGAAATCTGTAATATTTCAAAAAGTCAACAAATCGGTCAACTCTAGGTTAAAACTAGTTCAAAACTTCAAACCTTCGTAATAAAATGTAGAAAAATCCGATTTCAACGTACTTACCTTCTAAATGATTGTAGTAAGGTCTAGTATTTTAATAAAATACAAACATTCCAGAATTTGAACTTAATCAAAAAGTCAAGTTTCAACCCCTTAATTAAATGATTAAAATATTCTAAAAATTCATAAAACTCAAAATTGTTTTAAAAATCCAGAAAATGTTAGCTTAATGTTTAAAACACTCAACAAACCTTTTAAAACACAACAACCATCCTAAAGATGAAGTTTATTGGCTGGACTACTCCGGGCTGCGGGGCTAAGTGTCCTAAGGAGGCTGGTTCCTCGAGCCTGGTGGCACAATGCCACGAATGGATTCTAAGGGGTGTTAAACCTTAAAATTGATTAATCATTAATTATTCAACATTTTAAAATCTTTAATTCAATTACATTAATTTGGTTTATCGGCTGGACTACTCCGGGCTGCGGGGCTAAGTGTCCTAAGGAGGCTGGTTCCTCGAGCCTGGTGGCACAACGCCACGAATCGATTAATGGCAAACTTAAATTAATCAATTTTGAAAATCAGCAACCAAACATTTCTAATAAAATTCATTAATTCTTAAACCTTAATCAACCTAAAATATTTAATTATACCGGATACCGCTGGGTAACCCAGGCCTACGAGGCTATTAACTTAGCCCTAAGGAAGGTGAAATAAACTTCACGGCCTCGGTGTGAAACAAAGGTGATATCCAACAGATAATTAAGTAAGTCTTAAAATTAATCTTAAGCTATTAATATTTGAATTCAAACTTAAATCCCTTAAACCTTCCAACCAATCAAACTGTAGATAACTTTAACTAATAATCCTAATTAGGGTACATCAAAACCACACGACCTACCCCACACACTTTAGATGGTTTGCTAGGATCACCGACTCTAGTCTTAGGATAGGCCGGTGTTTTACTTTCTGCAGTTGTGTGCCGAGTTTTTTTCGAATTTTCATTGCATGCTGTTTGCTAGTTTAGACTTGATGTGTTTATTTACTTATCTGCTTACTATATTTTGCACTGTGGTTTGATTGTGCGTTAGACCTATCCATAGGCTAGGAACGAAATATATATATTTGTGCAATCTTATGCAGGTGGCCATGCTCATATAAGGAGCTGAAAACTAAAGGGGGCAGTTAATAAAAAAAAATATATAACTCTTTGCACAGGTACCTGCCGCGCTTAAGACCCCCTTTTAATAAAAAGAGCATGGCCAAGTGTGGCTAAAGAAATGTATTCCAAATTTTTATATTATAACTGCTTGGGAATGAACATACAACTGTTGATTATTAGGATAACCTTGCAGGATCGAGTCTAGATTTTCTTATTTCTCTCGATGTAAATTTAATTCAGTCAAGGTTGTATTTATTTAAAATGATTTGAGATTGGGATATAAATATCCAATTTGAATTCCAAAGAGGTGAAGACATCCCTAAAGGGGAGAGTCTTCTTCCATTTGGAATTCAAATTAGGATACTTTGCAAATATCCAAAGAGGAAAGATAACACCCCGATCAAGGGGGAGTTTCTTTCCATTTGGATATCCTGAACCGACGAATCGAGATGTTCGTGAGAAGATGAAGGATTGGACAACGAGAAGAATCCCAAGTCTCAAAATCATTTGATTTAGGATTAGAAATCCGGGTTGTAGTCGGTGGTGCCCGGCCACTTTAATTTATTGTAATTTTTGAGATGTAATAATGAGTGGCACTTGCCATATGGACATTCAATTTGATTAATTTAATTATTTATTTAATTGATTTCGCATTAGAACTCCTGCTTTTTCTAGTCTTTTTACTTGCATGCCGTATTTGATTTGACCTGGAATTCGAATTTAGGCTCTTAGGGGTCTGTCAAAATTCTTCTACTTTAATTAAATAAAATTTTTAAGATAAGATAGAAACTCTAAACGGTCCTAAGAAGTAAGCTCGGACTCGCCGAGGGTTTTTCATGCATTCATATTATAACTTCTCTTCCTTGCTAGGCATCTCCCGCCTGCGGGTTCTGGCAGACCACCTGGCCTATGAGGGTGCCGATCTGTCAAGGGGATGTTATGCAATCTCTAGGGAAAAACCTATTTTCTAAGCCAAAATTTTTAAACTGCTACATACAAATTTTGCATTCAATCGAGTCAACTAGCATGCATCGCATTAGCAACAAATTTAAAAGAGTCTAATATTTAATTGCATTACTTAGACATCGAATACCCAACATAAGTCTAAGGGGTCAATTAAGGATCTGCTCTAGATGTCGACCCTGTTCCTTTATACTTTTCTAAATAACGTCCCTACCACTCTACAAAAAGACCGGACTCATATTTTAAAATCGTTTAGGTGGTTTAGCTGGCTCCCCAATCCAGGCCGGGGTAAGACCAGAATTGCATTGCACTAGCTAGGTTCGGGGTGCTAACTCTTAGTGCCCAATTTAGACTTAGGTTCTGGGGCTGGCTCGAGCCATAAGACCTCAAATTTCGGGAATCGAATCCCAAATTTCTAATAAAATTGACTACTCAAACTAAAAAATTTTTTTCTCTCAATCGAATATAAGCCTAACACTTAGGATAGATTGGGATGTTTCTGAAGTAATTCAGAATCTCAAAACATCCCCTATTTCTCTTCCTTTGATTTCAAAAATAAGTGTTCAATCTTGAACTAATCCCTATTGAAAATTCCTACCATTTCTCTCCTTTGATATCAAGCCTTGAAATTCTTAAATAAAAATTCTACCGCTATTTTAATCGAGAGTTTTCGTAGGAAATTCCGATTTCCTACGATGTAATTAACTACGAGGGCTTGCGCTCGTAGGAGATTTAGAAACCCAGATTTAATTTTCAAAATTAATATATTTTCAAAAACTCTAATTAATTCTCTTTGGAAAATTTAAAACTTTGAAATTCGAACCCATTAGGGAACGATATGTTCGTCTTTCGAGGCGATATATTGTTCATAATAGAGTGTTCAATTTCAAAATTCCAAAATTTAACATTCCCAAAGAAAATTAATATATTTTCAAAAACTATATATATATACTTAAATAAAAATATTTTTTTTTAATCAAAACACCACTGTCCTTACTATTGAGGCCTTCCCTCGATTTTTCGAGGCCCCTCTCTTAGCAAGGAAGTCCGGAGATTTCCCCTTCTTCTCTTCTCCCTCTGTCCTTTCTATTGAGGCCTTCCCTCGATTTTTCGAGGCCCCTCTCTTGGCAATGAAGTCCGGAGATTTTCCCTTATCCCTCTTTTCTTCGAGAGATCTTGTGGAGTTCCGATGTTTGGTGGTTGGCAATGGAGGTCGGATAGACCGTTGTAAGGAGAGAGGTTGGAATGACGGGCAAACTTCCAGCATCGGGAGAAGTATGATGACAGGCATGAATTCAACATCGGGTAGTCATACAGCGTCGGTAGAAGACCGACGAAAGTCTATTAACTGGTAGAAGTCCGACGACAGGGAGAAGTCCGACGTAATGTAGAAGTTCGGCCTCGGGCAGAAGACCGATGAAAGTTTGTTGACGGGCAGAAGTCCGACGACGAGTAGAAGTCCGCTGATGAGCAGAAGTTCGACGACAAGGAGAAGTCCGACGTCGTGTAGAAGTATGGCCTCGGGTAGAAGTCCGATGAAAGTTCATCGACGGGCAGAAGTCCGACGACGAGTAGAAGTCCGCTGACGAGCAGAAGTTCGACGACAAGGTGAAGTCCGACGTCGTGTAGAAGTACGGCCTCGGGCAGAAGTCCGATGAAAGTTCGTCGACGAGTAGAAGTCCGCTAACGAGCAGAAGTCTGACGACATGGAGAAGTCCGATGTCGGGTAAAAGTCCAACGACAGGCAGAAGTCCGTAGTCGGGTAGAGATGCAGCGTCAAGTAGAAGACCGACAAAGATTCGTCGACGGACAGAAGTCCGATGACGAGTAGAAGTCCGCTGACGAGTAGAAGTCCGACGACAGGGAGAAGTCCGACGTAATGTAGAAGTTCGACCTCGGGCAGAAGACCGATGAAAGTTTGTCGACGGGCAGAAGTCCGACGACGAGTAGAAGTCCGCTGATGAGCAGAAGTTCGACGACAAGGAGAAGTCCGACGTCGTGTAGAAGTCCGCTGACGAGCAGAAGTTCGACGACAAGGTGAAGTCCGTCGTCGTGTAGAATTACGGCCTCGGGCAGAAGTCCGATGAAAGTTCGTCGACGAGTAGAAGTCCGCTAACGAGCAGAAGTCCGACGTCGAGTAGAAGTCCGCTGATGAGCAGAAGTCCGACGTCGGGTAGAAGTATTGTCGGGTAGAAGACCGACAAAAGTTTGTCGACGAGCAGAAGTCCGACGACGGGTATTAGTCCGATGACAGGAAGAATTTCGGCGTCGTGTATTAGTCCGTCGAAAGTCATTCTAGCGACGTTAACGAAGGACGTGAGACTTTTCCGAGGTTGTAAGTCGGAGCCCTGCTCGACGACGTTAACTTGTGTGGAAGAGGTCGGGAGAATCCACTAAGGATGTGAGACCTTTCCGAGGTTGTATGCCGGAGCCCTGCTCGACGACGTTAACCTGTGTGGAAGAGGTCGGGAGAATCCACTAAGGATGTGAGACCTTTCCGAGGTTGTATGCCAGAGCCCTGCTCGACGACGTTAACCTGTGTGGAAGAGGTCGGGAGAATCCATCAAGGATGTGAGACCTTTCCGAGGTTGTATGCCGGAGCCCTGCTCGACGACGTTAACCTGTGTAGAAGAGGCCGAAAGAATCCACTAAGGATGTGAGACCTTTCCGAGGTTGTATGCCGGAGCCCTGCTCGACGACGTTAACCTGTGTGGAAGAGGCCGGGAGAATCCACCAAGGATGTGAGACCTTTCCGAGGTTGTATGCCGGAGCCCTGCTCGACGACGTTAACCTGTGTGGAAGAGGCCGGGAGAATCCACCAAGGATGTGAGACCTTTCCGAGGTTGTATGCCGGAGCCCTGCTCGACGACGTTAACCTGTGTGGAAGAGGTCAAATCGGATCCCCCTGGGATCGATTTTGCCTTGATTGGGAGGGGGAGAATGCCGCGTGTATCCCGAATCAAAGATAATGAAGGGTCTATCTTTAGACCGTTACTACCTTTTTGAGGTCGAGATCAAGACCTTGCCCAAGGAGTATGAGTCATGTAGGGGACTGTATAAAATTTATAAGTGATAGAAAGTATCCTTGCATTTGCTTGGATTTTCCTGAAATATCAACTTGATGTTGAAGGTATTGGAGGATCTATTTGACCATGGTTTGCGTCAAAGTTGCCCCCCAGTCCGCTTTTGCTTCTTATGATATTGATGCTATGTGTGATCTTTTGAGATTAGAGCAATAATTGCCCCCCAGTCAGGAATCATGTTCCCACAGACGGCGCCAAACTGTTGCGTCCTGGAATATTCGCGGTGGTAGAGAAATATATGGTTTAACGTCTTAGCATTGTACGAAAATCCAGCACACAAACAGATAAGAGAGGGGGTGAAACATTCATAAGAGACACCAGAGTTTTTACGTGGAAAACCCCTGAAAAGGAGGAAAAAACCACGGGGCCTGGCCCTTGAACGAATCCACTAGTATTTGTAGTCGATTACAAATGAGGCCCTTCCTTAGCAGAAGGCCTTGGATTGATGTAGCAAATGTACATCATATAGATTGCATTACATGGTAAGAGTTACATATACAGGTTTGTTTGGCCTGAGGACCGTAGTCGGCCGGAGACCGTAGTCGGCCGGAGACCGTAGTCGGAAGGAGACCGTAGTCGGCCGGAGACCGTAGTCGGCCGGAGACCGTAGTCGGCAGGAGACCGTAGTCGGCCGGAGACCGTAGTCGGCAGGAGACCGTAGTCGGCCGGAGACCGTAGTCGGCAGGAGACCGTAGTCGGCCGGAGACCGTAGTCTGGTGATGGAGGACGGACGGACCGTATTAGGTGACAGTGGTCAGAAGGACCGTAGGCGTAGGAGATAAGGAGTCAGGTGTTAGTCCCAGTGTCACTTGGAAGATCGGATGTTGATGGTCTGGCCTTGAGTAGGACGTCGGATCTTAAGCAGGACGTCAGGTCTTCAGCAGGACGTCGGGTCTTCAGCAGGACGTCGGGACTTAACGTCGGGCCTTGAACATGATGTCGGGTCTTTGGCAGGATGTAGGGACTGAGTGTCGGGCCTTAAACAAGACGTCGTGTCTTTGGCAGGACGTCGGGGAATGAACGTCGGGCCTTAAGGTGGTGGTCCGGTGAGGTTTTGTGGTGGGTCCGGCGAGGTTCCTGCGGTGGTCCGACGAGATTCCTGCGGTGGTCCGGCGAGGTTCTGCGGTGGTCCGGCGGTGGTTCGGCGGCTGTCGAGGAGGAACTCCTTCCTTCTCTTCTCTTCTTCTCTCTCTTGCTTGGATCCCCTCTTATGAAGAATGAGGGCTCTATTTATAGATTTTCTGGAGTGGCATGGTCCGTAAATAGGCGTGAGATCAAGGGCGAAAAGGGAGTGGTCAAATGGACGGCCGATATTGAATCCTACGATCGTGCACCGTTCGTTGGACATTTGAAGGCCTTAATGATGTCGGAATTTAGTGATCTTGGGCTCGTTGGATTTGTCTCGTCGAGCCGTTCGATTCAAGTATAAGCTCGTCAAAATCGGAGACCGTTTGGTAACTCAAATTGCGGTTTGAACCTTCCGACAACACTTCGGGTCCATGATTCGGACCCATTTGGGCTCGGATTGGGTCGATCTTGGTGTCGTTGGGTTCGTATTTTCGAGACGCTCAGTTTGACTGTAAGCTCGTTGAAATCGGAGTTTGGATGCTCCCGGATTTAATTTTTGAAGTCTCCAACTAGCTTTTGCTTCGAGATTCGTGCCCAATCAAGCTAATTTTGTGATGACGTATCAATACTGTTCCTCATAAAATTTTTTACAATATTCTCTGAATTACATCGGAAAAATTTTAAATTCAAACAGACCAGTATGTAGAGTTTGGTCGACTGGGTTGGGTTTAGATTTGAAAATCTGACCCGATTTGCATGTTGAAGATGGGTCAACTTTGAGTCGGTTCCGTCCTTGATGGCAATGGCAGTAGATAACCCGTTCAGAAAAAAAAAAAAACTGTTCGCTGAACGAGAGCAGCAACTTCTCTGTCACTGCACAAATTAATGCAGCCACTGCCAGTTCTGCTCTTCATCTGTACGTTTGAGGGATTGAATTGCAAGTGTTCTTCCAACTTTCTGCTCCCTGTTTTGGAGCTTAATCCTGAGTCGAGGCTATTTTTGGCTCAGGGAGCTTTTTGGATGTGTTTCGGTTCATTTTTGTTAAGTTTTTTTACTGTTTTTTGAGCAGTTTTTGATGCTCTTGTGGGCATGCTCCCCTGTTTTGGAGCTTTTCTAGTTCTCTTTACTTCTTGAGGTTTTCATTTACTTGTAATTGCTTTTCTGATTTTTTTTTTCATCTTTAAATATACGGGCAAAGCCCAAATTTCCCCAAAAAAAAAAAAAAAAACTTTCTGCTCACTGTTTTATATTCTCCGAATCTACTTCTTAATTAGAAAGGAGACTGGAGATGTCCTAGCCAGTGGCGGAGCCATAAATTTTTATCTAGGGGGCACAAATTTATTATTTTTAAAATACCCTCAAAAATTTTCATTCTAGCTTGAAATTGACATTCAGGTTTTAATTCTTTTTATAATAATTATTATAAAAAATAAAATTTTATAACAATTAAAAAAAACTTATTATCATGCTCATCTAGTCATCTAAATTGATTTCAACACAAATTTTTTTGGATTGTATATTATTATGCTCATCTATTTTAACTATTCTTTTAGAGTATATTTTCATATCTAACTTAAATAATAATATAATTAAACATATTTTATAACAAGTAATAAATATATATAAAAATTGAATCTTATTAATATAAAAGTATATTAAAAATATATGAAATTATAATGAGCATATTTTAAGTTATTTGATTTAAATTAAATATTATAATATTTCTCTAGTGTAATTTATTGATTTTAATTACATAATTTTTTTATAAAAGAGAGATGAGGATTTCAAAATAATGAAAAAAATTGATGGAATTTTTTATCTCCAAAAAAAGAGAGGAATTTTTCATCTTTTCCTCACAATAGAGAGAGAAGAAATTTAGAGAGAGAGAGAGAGGAGAGATGCAAGAACAGCAGCAAAACGGGCAACTATGAGAGAAAAAAAAAAAAAAAACTGCAGCTGCTGGGAAAATTTAGAGAAAGAAGCAAAGTATTTTTTTTGGGGGGGGGCACGTGCCCCCTCAGGCCCCCCCCCCCCTAAATCCGCCGTTGGTCCTGACCTCTGCAAATGATGACTGTAAACAGTACCCAAATAAAATAATCATAAAACTTAATAAATATATCCATTAAGTGCAGAAATTTACTTACAAGAAATCATAATCACCTCCACCCGTGGCGTCAGCTCTCCAACTCGCTTTCCTCAATCCCCCTCTTTGCCAGCATCAGGAAGGTAGGATTCGGCATCGGGATGAGTGGATTCTGCATTAGGATAGTAGGATTCGACGTTGAGATGGTGGCTTCAGCATCGGGGTTTGCTGATTCGGCGTGGATGACCATCGCGAGATATATCAAGACGAAGTTGTTATATAAGTTAGCTCGTCCTTGTTTAGCAGGCGGTTTGCAAATCGTTGCCGCAAACTATTAAAAAAAACTTCAATTTTTTTAAAAATGAATTTAACATTTAAAACTACTGCTTATATCTATCTATAACATTAATTTTCAAACTGCTGCTATAATCTGTTACAAAAACGTTAACATTTTGATAGCGAATATATGATCATCACTATGCACAAGTAGACATAGATCAGTGTCATGCATGAGCAGATAATTATAGGCAGTAAGCTTCACAGCATTTAATGATGTCGTTTTGTCGCACATATATGAATTCTTGTGGCTGAATGTTTCACGTTTTTTTTTTTAATTTTTATGCATTTCTGTCGTATGATCACTTCATAAACGCAACTTCATGCATTTAATTAGTGCACATCACATGACTTGTCACCCATATGAACGAAACGATCAAAATCCAACATTTAATGGACTTTGTAGAATTACATTAAACATTTAAGTCACATTGACTTTAATTTTTTTTTTAATATTTTAGTCCATAATAAAAATTCTCAACTAACAAATTAATGCTTCATTTGGAATGACTTTCTTTCTACTTTTTAAAAGAATTTTTTAGCTTAAAAATTAAATTTTTTATATTAAAAAATTGCTTTAAAAAATAGAAAAAAATTCATCCCAAACGAAGTTTAAGATGTGTTGCGTGACTTAATAAGCTTCAGGTTTTATTATTATTATTATTATTATTATTATTATTATTATTATTATTATTGTTTATACTTTGGAGATAACAAAGGTCATAAGCAAAAATGCAGTTTGTTCGGATGAAATAGTTAGGTCATTTTCTTTTAAAAATTAATATTGAAAAAATAGCTATTTAAAAATTTTAAAAAACTAAGAAAAAATAAGCCATGAGAAACGAAGTATGAGGGTATAAATAGAAATAAATTTTTAAATTTTAAAATACTTTTTCTTAAGAAACCATTTATTCCATGCTCTTGTTAGCATGTTTCTTCAAAGACCAAAAACCTAATATTGGGGAAAAAAAAACTGGCAAAAAATGCTATGCTATTCAATTTATAGATTAAAATTGTAAATATATTGATGAAGAATGAGAAATTAAAATAAATAAAAAATAATAATAATTTTGATAATTGCTCTTAATATTATTGGATGTCAGAAATTAAAAATAAAAAAAAACTAAAATTATCTCGCAAACAAACAGCGTTGGGACCCGCAATTGCTTTCAATGAAAAGTTGAAAACTAATGGACGGTCCAAAACAAATTCCAATCGGCACTCTTATCACATTTGACGTTTTCCTGCAATAATAAATTCTTCTCCCAAATAAGTATGCATTTTTTTTTTTTTGGAAAATTTTGGGACCAAAGCCCATATATAACTATGAAAAAGAAATTGTTACAAGTAAAAAAAAGCCAACCTAACCAGCAAAAGCTAAAAAAAAATAGCTTAATGGTTACGAAAGGACCCAAAAGAAAACTATACCACTCAGTAAAAACAAAAAGGGGAGTAAGAAAGGCAAAATTGAAGAAAAACACAAGAGCACTCAGGCTGCAGGAGGAATTGAAGTCCGACAAAATTCATCAAGGATGATCATGCAGATAAAACCCCTGGTTGCCGTGAAGACCGTCCAGGGGAGTAGGGGTCAGCTGCAATCATCATCGTCCATCCAAAACACGTCCATATGATAATTCTCGGCGGCACATGGACGATGCCCCTGATTGCCAAGGAGACCATCCAGGGGCAGTGTGACATAAGCAGAGTAGAATGCCAACAGCAATTCAGCAACATTATAGCTGAAAATACCTCAGCAGTCCAATATAAAATTGAGTTACCAATCCAAAAAGTCACAGGGAAAGAGATCATAGAAGGTGGTGTCTGAGGTTGTGGCCATTTTTCCATTTCTCCAGTTTGTAAAGCAAAGCCCGCTTAATCTTTCTAGCTACGGTAATTTGGCATTCAAAGACATTTCCAAACATTCTGTCATTGCAGGCACGCCAAATGAAATAAATACTCGCATTAATCATGAGATAGAGGAGTTGTTGTATATCCCTATTGTCATATATATCTTCAATGAAGTTGTAAACCTGATAGAGGTTAGGCCGGAGAAGCAGGGTTTGCAACTTAGGGATAATTAAGCTAAGAATCCCAACGGCGAAATCGCATTCGAAAAAAAGATGTGAGTGGTATTTCGGCGCCATATCACAAAAAATGCAAGTAGGATTAACAGAAATACCACGCCGGGACAGTTGGTCAGTAGTTTTTAGACCACGTTTAATCGCAAGCCAGGCAAAAGAGGAGTACCTCATAGCACTACATTTGTGGTAGACAAAGTTGAGCCAACTAACAGTAGGGTGCCGAGCATAATAATGTTTTTTGAAGTTACTATTAGAGACTTTATCAGAATTAAGCCCGAGGCAGCCTGTGCTCAGGCTGAAGATAAGCACCATATTAATAGCAGTGATAATTTTAGAAGGGAAGAAGCTATGTGCCATCCAATTCTCATTGTGAATGATGCAGGAGACATCCCAGTTGTTATAATTAATGTTCCAGATTATAGTGAAAGGACAGAGGCAGCCTGTGCTCAGGCTGAAGATAGGCACCATATTATATAGTATGCATATTAAATAACTTAGATATTTTTAGTTTTATATATATATATATATATATATATATAATATATATATATATATATATATATATATATAATATATATATAATATATATATATATATATATATATATAATATTATATATATATAAATATAATATATATATATACACGATAAGAGTTGAATGACGGCAGTCAAACGATGACAATAAAGTGATGTTAATTAGATGATGGTGCTCAAGTGATAGAAGTTGGGCCATAAAATTTAGGAGATGGCAATTGGACAATGACAAATTTTAATAATGATCAATGGTTTGAAATGTTGGATGGTGCTCTAGAGTTTTTCAATTTTTCAAGACATCTCCAATTTCAAATCAATGTATCAATGACAAGAATTGACCGTATCGATTTGGTGCAATCGATATTATTGGCAATGAAGTATATGGAACACAGTAGTCAAACGACGGTGGTCAGGAGACCGTAGTTAGACGACTATGGTTGAATGATAGCGCTTAGCTGATAGTAGTCATGAAGTATTGATTTTGCAATTATAGTCGAGCGAGGACAATCGAGTGACGATAATTGGTTGATGGTGGTTAGCCGATGGTTGTCAAGACTCAGGAAATATCGATTAGTGGATGGTGGATGCAGACTATGTTCATCTACGTCAAACAATAGATGAAGCTCTAAAATTCTTCAAATCTTCACACTGTCTCTAATTTCGAGTCAACTTTCTATATCTCTCCCCTCAATGTGAAGAATAAGGTTTTATTTATAATTTTTTTAGTAATCTTTTGATAATTTTAGCTAAAATGTTCAAAACAACCCATGTTGATTTCCTCAACCATAGATCATTTTTTTAGCATGTAAGTACCTTAACAGCCTCATAATCAAGTGATCTTAAGCTTGTCGGATTTATATCATTGAGACACTCTATTAGTTATAAGCATGTAAGATGAAGATGTTATTTGGTTCTTCAATTAATGTCACAAAATTTTCAATTATGTCAAAAATGCTAGATTTGGGCTAATTTGAAGTTGGAGCGAACCACTTTCAATATCGATGAATTTGTTTCAATGAGACATTCATTTCAACTATAAGTTTACTAAAATAAAAAATTAGATGATCCTAAATTTAATTATGAAAGTTTTTAATTTAGATAATATATTGATATTTATTCTTGATCAAATGAATTTTTTAATGATGAATCATTTACCTTTTTATTTTTGAACATCAAAGTCTATGTCGTCAAAAAATATACATTGAGTTTTTAAGGAAATTTATGGAATAAAATTAGAAATTTTATAAAATTATAAGGTACGTGTAGCCACTCTATTGACGGTAACGTGAACTGACACTTGAGGTTATGAACTAAATATCATCAATCATAATTTTACCATTATCTAAAGTTGGCATATATATTAAAGAGAATATTGAAATAAAATTTACTTCAAATTTCTCAAATTTGCTCAAAGTTGATTATAGAGGCATTCTTGGGTTTTAAAAGTGCTAAAATTGAGTATATTAATTACTATTCATGTATATTGCATTGTATTAAAAAAATTCTCAATTTAATAGTTTTAAATATATATATTATAAATTTATAAAATTTATATATAACTCTATTACTACAAATATAATAGTTGTTGTGTGAAATCTGATTGTGTTGATCAAACGGGTTATTCTGTTGTCTCGGCTTGCTAGGGGTTTACCCCATGCTTGGGCATCATTAAATTTTTTTTTTTTTGGTACAACGCATCGATGCTAAGCACCCGTGCTATCTGGCACTATGTACTCGAGCGTCCCAGTATTGAATGACAGGGAGCGAAGCACTGCAGCGGTCTAGATATGACATCACAATGGATCAATATAGAGGTTTAAGCGGCGCAATGCCCCAAATTGATGCCACAGTGCCGATAGACAAATTGTGATAACGACAAGAACAGGCAAAAGAAGGAAGAAGAAATAGTAAAACTTATATTAAAACATATGTTACAAGGGTCTATATATATACTAAAGCTAATTAACACAAATTAGAACGGTACATATAACAAGTTTAAATATAACAGTACAAATAATTCTAGATAGTTAATATTCCCCCTCAAGTTAACCATGGATGGTTAACTTGTTTTTGAGCTATAAAAATCGAGTGGAAGACATTGTTTTTGAAAAAATATCCGCTGGCTACTCTAAAGAAGCAATGTGATGTACGATGATATTTTCGTTCTTGATGCAGTACTCACGGATAAAGTGATAATCAACTTCAATATGTTTTGTTCTTGTATGAAATACTTGATTATTTGCAAGAGCTAGAGCCGATATGTTGTGACAATAGAGAAGTGTAGGCTTAGAGCAGGGAATGTCGAAATCAGATAGCAATCTTCTTATATACATGATATCACTGGCCACTGAGGCTAGAGCTCGATATTCTGCATCCGTGGACGATCGAGCGACAGTAGATTGTTTCTTGACAAACCATGATAGAATTAAGATTATCTCCAAAGAATTCACAGTATCCTGAGTTCGAAATACGATCATTGGGATTCGCTGCCCAAGCTGAGTCAGCAAACACTTGAAGTTAAAATGAGAGTATTCAGCCATGCCTTTAAGGTATCTAAAAACCCGTTTGAGGAGCTGGTAATGTACTTTGTATGGTGTATGCATATGCTGACAGAGATAGTTGACAACAAAGACAATATCTGATCGGTTAATAGTGATAAATTGCAGTGATCATGTTTACACACTTTGGGCTAATCAAACAGTTCGGAAGATTCATATAGTATCGACAGCTTAGAAGGCAACGAACTAATGACAGATTTACATTGAAGCATGTCATTCTTGTTGAGGAGGTCTGCAATATACTTCTTTTGATACAATTGCATACTTGTAGAAGTAGAAGTAATCTCTATTCCCAAAAAATAAGTAACATATATATGACCCAAGTTGTGTAAGCCAAAAATATTATGTAGTGTCTGTAAGAGTTGTTGAAGCTCGACTAAATTATTTTTTGTAAGAAACAAATCATCCACATAGATAAGTAGATACATAGTAATAGAACCTTTTTGAAAAATCAGAAGTGATGGGTTTATTTTGCTTGCGGTAAAGCCAAACTGAAGCAAGGCAGAAGACAATGTGTCCAGGCGACTACTTCAAACCATAAATTGGCTTGTTAAGACGGCATACATGATTAGGGTATTGAGAATCAATAAACCCCGGTGGTTGCTTCATGTAAACTTGATCAGATAAGGTTTCATGCATGAACACATTGGAGATATTCAAATGCTAAACCGGTCATTGATTATAATGTAGCCGTTAATTCTCAGTATTGTTCTTGACTGCTTATTGATTAAAATTTGGCTTCTGCACTGTTTTCTACAATCTCTTCATCAATCTTGCCATATGTTCTTAATCTTGATTCTTTTTTGGACATTTGGTTCACGTTACAATATTTTTGCGTGACTGTGAATTACAAAGGACCTCATTAATTCTGGAAGAGAGAAAGTGTGGGCCAAATTAGGATTTTTAGATTGCAAAGAGAAGTCCTAAGAAAATTCTGAGACTAAGCTTTAACAAAAATAAGTGTTGAATGAGATCATATTTGTATGTTATTTCATATCCATACCAAATGAGTGGCTTTCTATTTACAGGCAAGGTTTGAAGTCAATGGCATAAATGACTACTTACAATAACAATAAAAGTATCTTAATTAACTATGTATTGTTATTTTTATAATGAGCAAGTCAGTTTACTAGATGTCTACTAGTCCAGAATTGGCGAATTTATAAATAAAAAAAAGACTAGGTTTTTAATTTAATTAAGCGGTAGAAACAGGTTTAAAAGATAATTTAAAAGGATAAAATATGTAGAACTAATTTTCACATTAAAGGAATAAATAAAAATATATTTTTTGGTTTTTTAGAATGTTGCAAACAGTTTTGGAAAACAATTTTTCGCATTCTGTTTGTATCAAAATTTTACTTTAAATCAAAATATGATGTAACTAATTTGTTTTTTATCTTTATGTATTTAAAGCTAACTTTTTTTATTATGAAATATATGTAATATAAATCTGGAATATTTATATGCTATGCTATGCTAAACACTCAGTTCTCATTAAGAATTTGTTATCAAAATAAAGGTTTCATTTGGGACAGTTTTTTTTGTGCTTTCTAAAATAACTTTTTAGTACAATTTTTTTTGAATTTGAAATTTTTGTACTAGAAAATAGTTTTAAAAAGCAGTATGATAGTTGTCTCAAATGAAGCCTAAAACTAAATTAACAGAGCTTTAACTTCATATGTTAGCACCGCGGTATGTCTTGGTGGTGAAGAGCCGGTTGGGCAAAGCTCAGATCCCTGGTTTGAATCCCTTGGCACGTCGTGACAGCCTTAAGTGTCGGCCCGTGTAAATGGTGTGGGTTGCATGCTAGGTCGACCGGGATGTCCCCCTTACCCGGGGACGTCCTGTTTTTTTAATTTATTTATTTAGATTTTCTAACTTTGTTTAATAGTAAAATCACATTTGAATAATCTCACAGTATATTGATACTTGCCTAGAACATAACCGAGGTTGAAAAGACTGTTAGTTTCTAAGGGGACCAATAAAATTTTTGTGATAATTACTTAAAAGTGCTTGAAAATACAGCGAAGTATACCATCTCACATCTCTGTCACCGAAAGAAGAATGAAATAATTGATCTTTCACTTTTCCCCGCTACTTCTTGATTGGTGTAAATGTCCCCAAAAAGAACTTTTCCCTCTTCTTTTTCTTTGTTTCCCAATTCATTTAAGGTAAGATACTTTTTTGGGAAAAAATAATTTTTTTTTGGGAAAAGGTAAGATACTTAACCCAATAAATCTGATTGGACCGTAAATTTTTACCTACTTGGATATTCGATATTATAATTTGACAACAACAACAACAACATCAAGCCTTTATCCCACTACGTGGGGTAAGTTACATGAATCCTTTTTCACCATTGTGTCTTATTAAAAGTTAAATTCTCGTTTAAATCTAATAAAGAAAGGTCATTCTTAATATTTTCTAACCAAGTCTTTTTAGGTCTACCCCTACCTTGCTTAACATAAGTCAAATCTAATACCTCTACTCTCCTAACCGGGTCATCGGAAGGCCGGTGTTTAAATTTTGACGATAAAAAAAATTAGATATATATTTAAACCTAAAAAAAATCTAATTAATACCGAAAATTTTAATAAAAATATAATAATTAGAACAAAAATATAGAAAAATATCATAAATAAATAATCAACAACCACAACTAATATTGATTATATATATATATATATATATATATATATATATATATATATATAAAATTACTCGAATATATTTATATGATTTTAAATTAATTTCCCCTATCAAATACTTTGGCGGTTAATATCAAATCCTATCTAATAATCCAACGGTCAATATGCTAATGACCCAGGGGCGTATCCCCTTTGGCTAAGGGGACCAATTGCCGCCGTTAAAAAAAAAATTCTTTATTTTATTTTTTTAAGTAATTTGTCCCTTTATTTATTTTTAAGTCTTTATTACAAGAGTTTTTAGGCAATTGCCCCTCTAAAAGTTTTAAAATACTATGATCTTTAGACAATTTCCCTCAACATAATTAAACTCATTGTGTCGATGTGTTATTATTAAGGAATGACGAATCAAATACAAAGATAATTCATCATTTTAATTATTCCAAAAATATCCTTATTTTGTGTAGATGTGTTATTGTTATGAATTCATCATTAGTTTGAATTCTAAAAATATCCTTACAACCAAAATTTGTTCTGAAGGCGCACCCCCTTCGCCCCACAACCTAATAGGTAAGGTCGAACTAGCAAGGGGGCACTGCCCCTTGAACCCACGATATATTTGTAAAGCGTATGATGCTCAAGGTTCGAGCGAAATTCAAGGCAACACCAACAATTACTTATAAATTTGCCCCCATAAAAATTAAGACTGATTCTGCCTCCAAAGCGAATAATAATAGAATCATTTAAATAAGATTAATTCATTTAATAATTTCACTAAAAATATATATATATATTTTTATTACAGAACCGGCGGCTCCAGTGAAAAACAAAAATGAAAATGTGAATCACGAAGGGTGCACAAGGCAACAGCTGTTCAAGTCAAAATAAAGACCAGGCAAGCATTGCATCAATAATATCATAAGCACCATTGATGGGCGGCAGGCACGTGTTCATCATTAGAAGAATATAGAATATATAATTAATAAAATGGACGGAATATATAATTTATTTACAAACGTCAGCTCGGACCAGGATTCTCCTCGCCGCCACCTGCACGTAAAAGAACACCACTCCTAGTCCCAATCCCCCACACCATTGGACCACTAACAGGTCCACAGCCCCTGCTACAACATCTACACAAACACCATCCACCCTTTACTCTAGTTAATTACCACCTTACCCTCCCTTCCCGCACATAAATTACATGATCATGCCACACGCACCACGTCGCCTTCGCTAGTTGCCGTCGTCGTCCTCGGCATCAGTACTCTTCTGCTGCAGCCTTTGCATTGCGGCCTTCTGCATCTCCCGCTCCTCCTCTTCCTTAGCGTACGCCGCGAAGAACTCTCTGTTCTCCTTCTCCAGCTCCGCCCACACTAACATATGGAATTAATTAATATATTCACATTATTTGCAGAACAGAGAAGGGAGAGGGATAGTATACCGGTGGAAGTGATGACTGGTTTGATGTTGGCGTGCTTGTTAAGAGCTTCCATGCACTCCTCCTTGTTCATGCGGTACAGCAGACACTTCTCGATCAGATGTTGAACCTAAAAGAATAAAATTAAGTAATTAATTAATAACAGATTATTGTTGTTCTAGCTTGGCCTCTCTAGATCTGCATGTATGGCGAAGTATTTTACCGTATGGATGTACGAAGCCGATGATTCTCCCATGATCAAATTCTGCACAGAGAGAGAGAGAGAGAGAGAGAGAGAGAGAGAGAGAGAGAGAGAGAGAGATGGGAGTAGAGGAGGTGGTGATAAGAGGGCGGGTGGAGGATAAAAAGAGGAGGGGAGGGGGAATAGGGGAAGATGTGGGGCCGGGAGGGATCACGTGGGCGATGAGAGATAATTGGCGGAGAGGAGATTAGGGAGATTTCAAAATGGCCCGCGGCTTCGGTGAGGACTGGGGACACAGACCATATCCCATCACGTGAAGTGGGGCCCGTCTTGTGCCAAGTTGGCATCAGCAAAATACAAAGAAAGAATGAAAGATCACTCCTCTCGTAAGATCGGGTGGGCAGCCGTCGCGCAAACCACACGTCACAACGAGCCTAACCAACGGCCATCCGCGCTGCCGTGGACACTGCTTCTACCGTCTTTCCATCAAAAAAATTATTCTGGATTTAGAACGTAATTTATCGTTCGGAGATCAATCAGATTGTATCACGATAATAATATCGAGTCGGATATCGAGCAGTATCGAGTATGAGGTGACGTAGTGCATTCTGATTGGTCTCTAAATAATATTCGGCGTCTGCACGTAATACTTTCTTCTTTCCACTGCATCAAATAATAAAATAGTAGTCATACTAAACCAAAAACATCGCTGAAGAATATAGGCCTTTTGTGTGCAAGTGCTCTTTATTACTCTTTTGGTTTCTTAGCCCATAGGGGCATGGTCCTCTTATCGAACAAAATTCATATAAAATATTTATTAGAAAACCTTTTTTTTAACTAGTATAACTGGTAGCGTTTAATCTATTTATCTGTTTATTTTTTAAAAATTTTGAGGGCCATGTGTATCATTTTATTAATCGATAATGGTGATTATATTTGTTGCAGGCTAGAATATATGCGGCGATAGAGTTAAAAATTTTCGTCTCAGCGTTGTATGGATATCCAGTACACAAACAGAAGAAAAATATAACATCGGAATTTTTACGTAGAAACCCTATAAAAGGGAAAAAATCACGGGCCACACCCAGTTGGAAGGATTTCACCAGTGTTTGCTTAGATTACAAGTGGCTGACTTGTCTCTGAAATTGAGGACGATCAGATTACAATAATCAACTCCCAGGTTCAAATTCATTCACAAACAGAGATCGGAAATTCGATGATATTTGGTGGTGGGGCAGAAATTTGGCGTCAGTCGACGGCCGGGCAAAACTCCGGCGTCAGTTGGTGATCAGGCAAAACTCTGGCGTCGGACGACTGCCGAGTGGAAGTCCGACGGTGGCCGATGAGGAGTCTGGTTGCTATAGAGCTCTCTTTCTTCTCCTCCTTTTCTTCCTTTGTTCTTGCTTCATTCACTTCTCTTCTTTCCTTATCTTCTCTTCTTGCTTGGGTCCACTCTCATGAAAAATGATGAGTCTACTTATAATTTTTTTAGAGTGGCATGGCCAGAAAATAGGAGAAATATTAAGAGTAAATTTGTAGTGTTTTAAATGGACGGCCGATGTTGAATCCCTTGATCATGGATTCTTTACTAGGGATTTGAATTTCTTAATGATATCAGAATTTGGGCTTGTTAGATTCTTTTCGTCGAGCCGCTCAATTTGAATATATGTCACTTTTGGAAACTGTTTGGTAATCCAAATTATGAATTGAACCTTCCAAATGCATTTTGGGTCTTTGATTTGTTCTCATTTGGGCTCGAATTGAGTCGAATTTGGTGTCGTTGGGTTCGTATTTTCGAGACGTTCAGTTCAATTATAAGATTGCTGAAATCGGAGTTCAGATTGTCTCCAATTTAATTTTTTAAGCTTGCAACTTAATTTTTTCTTGAAATTCGTGCCCGACCAAGATTGTTTTTTGATGATATATCAATATTATTAAGCAATATAGTTGGCAGTGTGCCAAAATTATGATAAGATGTATGAGAATAAGTCCAGCCACTGAGATAACTCCAAAAGCATAATTGGAGCCACCAATATGAAGAAAAAGATAAAAAAAGCCAAACTTTCAATTCAAAAATTCTACATATTTAGAACTTCCAGAACTAATAGATAAGCACAACTCATAGAGCAAAAGGCCAAGCTCAAAATATGAACCATCCACATCAATCATACTTTGTAGTCTTGATGTAATATAGTGCAAATCAAAGTAGCAGAACTCTATCATCAACAGGATTTACAAAAGAATGAAAACCAACGCAGTCCCAAGTAGAACATCCATTGGTTAACACATAGCATGGAGAACATAAAGGAGCACAAATTCAAAAGGTAGAATCCTGATAATCAGAATCATAAATAGCCAACAACAATATTCAGGGGCGGAATCAGCCTTAATTTTTAAAAAACTGTCGGGGGTGCAAGGGGGCAGCGCCCCCTGGCGGGGTTCGACCTGCCTGGTCATGTCGCGGGGTTCCGCCCCTGACAATATTAGAGAGAAAAGCAAAATTCAATGATCGTATAGATATAAGAGAACGCAGGGAATATGTAATAACCTTTAAATTTTTAACGAGTTTTTTGATCTACAACAGTAAAAAATTATTTCATGATTCATTATAAGTCTAAATCATAAATAGTCTTCGACATAGCATAAATATTATTGTGTTTTAATTTAACTAATTTTTTTCATAATTTTTTGGCATATGTGAAATTCTTTAAGAAATTAATACTTATCGGTATAAGTAGAAATTTTGGGACCGTTAGATGTCCATTTTGCAAACCAATTTCATCATAGTATTATTCTGGACACGCTTAGCTAATTTATGAATATTTTTTCATAATTTTTTTATCATCTTCATCTAAAATCTAGGCTAAATTTATTATTGTTAAAGGTATTTTATACTTTTAAAAGTAGGTGTACACTTAACAAAATTCATCTCACTCAGAATTATTTGAAATTAAACTGATTCTATTGCTATTAAATGTTGCATTACATTGACATTCAATCTAATTTAGAGCTTCAAAAATAAAATATAAATATAATTTCAATATATATAATATTTATTATTTTAAAAGCTATAATTAATTTATAATTACTTAAATTAAGTGCACGGATTTTGTATTATTGGAATATTAAAATCATTTACTTAATACAACAGTAATCTACATTTTTTTAAGTATGTTAAACGAAAAAAAATTCAGAATGACATGATTTAAAACTTGCATCTTATTGGGGAATTTCTTAATAGAATTTGATCCCCTTGATGCTGCTCAACCCGAATCCAACGGCATACATGCAGCCTAACATACTACCCACGACATGGGCGGATCCACCCATGGCTTAGGGTGGGCATTTGCCCACCCTCAAAAATTTTTTTTAATATTTAAAAGGGAGATTTTGAAATATTTTGAGTATTTTGGGCATTTTGCCCCCCCTTAAAATTTTTTTTTGTCTTACTTTTATCAATCCCAAGAATTTTTGCCAATCCCTAAAAACTTTTTTTTTGCCCACCCTAAAAAAAGAAGCTGGATCCGCCTCTGACCCACGATTATTCTGTGCGGACATCATACACAGCTTTTCGTCCAAAGATAAATCAGGTGTAGACACGTTATCCAATATCGAGCTCGGTACAGAACATTATTGAGCCGCGGTGCCAAATAGGAAGTGATGTGATCCATTTTAGCCCTTCCTTTCCCAATACTTCTTAGCCCCACCGTCCGATCCCTCACAGAGAGGGATCCTTCTGTCACAGGCCCACCGCCAAATTACGTAGGGCACTTGCTCAGAGAAGATGCTTCTGGACACGTGACATGATATCATTGGTGCACATCTTCGTAGACGGCCAGTGTATTAGATGGAAGGCTCGGCGGATGCGTGACCAATGAAGCATAAAGTAATGCCGACAAGAGTAGGGGTCTCCCTCACCCGTCTCACTGGCTGCTATGTTCCCTCTCTTTTCTCAATCCTTCGCAGCCAACTTTGTGGAGGAAAAGAAAAAAGAGCTTCCAAACAAAGAACGAAGAAGGCATTTTGTTGGAATTCCTTGTTTTTTCCCTGCTCCTTGAGATATTTTTTAGGGCTAAAATTTTAATTAGAATTATATAATTAATTATAATAAAAATATTAAAAATAAATAAAATTGCACGTTAAAGAGATATCTAGCGGCCGACTCCACATAGTCCAATCAATTATGACTGCTAAATATGCGACTTGTTATAATAAAATATATTTATAATAATCATTCTATTAATTATTTTTACTTATATAATACAATAATTAGATGTTAGTGTAGAAATAAATAAAAATATTTATTCAAATGTGTTATATACTAGAAATAATTAGGTGATATATCAATAAATATGAAAATTTATAATAATATGTCAACTTATTTTTACTATAAAATTTAAATTAAACCATTATTTTTTTCAAAGATAAAATTATGGCCTCGTTTAGTTGTCCGTAAGTTTTCAATTTCCAATTTCAATCGGTGAAAAAGTTACAATTTTAATGCTTGTTTACACGACTTTTTGAAGACACCTTTTGTTATACCTCCGTATTTTTGCTAACCTAAGAAGAAAAAAAATTATACTTCTCCGTTGTAATACCTCCTTTTAAGAATGAAAAAAATGTCAAGGTAATCAAACAAAGCCTATATAAAAAAAAAGTAAAAAAAAAAAATCTTATATTTTATTTATCTTATAACATTGATAGAATTGAAAAAATTTTAGTCAAATATTCTAAATAAAATTTAATAGCAATATATCTCAAAGTCATTATATTTTCAATGCACTCATCTTAAAATAAATTATAATATTTATTTTGATAAAAATATTTTAATGCAATTTTTTTTCTAATAAAAATTTATACCAATATCAGGACTTGGGAAAAATGAAAAATCCATGCAAATGTGATGCATAGGAAAATTAAAGTGAGTGGTAGAAATTGTCCAAAATTGCTTCATAGTTAATTTTTTTTTTTGTTTTTTTAATCCACCATTAACACAAGATTAACATCACCAAACGAGAATAACGGAAAACTATTACACTCATATAAAGTAATTTTAGCGAATGAAGAACCCCTTTTATTTTTTAGGCAAATTTTAAACATATGTACAGCTAAAAAATAAATTGTGTTACTGTAGCAAATAGTGCGTTTAACAGTCAACTCCTTGCAGTTCAAATTGACTGAGTCAACAAGTCATCCATTTCACAGGCAACTTTGCCTACTTTTAATTTATTTTTGCTACACTTAGGCTTCGTTTGAGACAACTTTCTTTCTGCTTCTTAAAACAGCTTTTTAGTATAAAAATTTTAATTTTTGTACAAGAAGTTGTTTTATGAAACAGTGAGAAAGCCGTCCTAGGCTTCGTTTGGGCAGTTTTTTACTGCTGCTTAAAGCAGCTTTTTAATACAAAAATTAAAATTTTTGTACTAGAAAGCTGCTTTAAGAAACAGTGAAAAAGCCATCCCAAACAAAGCCTTAATCACATAATTAAATTTATAATCATGCCTAATCTAAAATTTTGACCTTTTCCAAATTCTTGACAGCTAAGTTGCCTTCTCGGCATCTTCCATCTTGGCTTCTATCTCATAGCCACTTCAATTAGGTATTTCAAAATCGACCGAACGATTGCAAGCCTGTAAAGAAGAAGATAGATGGAGAGAGTAAGACGCTAACTTTTGCTTCTATAAAGAGCGAATAATTAGGCTTCGTTTGTGATAGCTTAGACCACTATTTTATTTTTACTTTTAAGAGATTTTTGTACTAAAAAAAATTATAAAATAAGAAAAAAATCATCCCAATTCCTAAATGAAGCCCTAGTTGGTTAGTTCCCGCAAGAAGGATATAGCTAATGTTGTAAGAGAGGTGTTCAACAATCTCGACTAAATCAAATATATCAAAATTAAACTTAGGTGAATTTCAATTACTTTACTTTTTATTTCTTTTACTTCAAATCAAATATTGATTTATTTAAAATCTTTACATTTTAATAAATACTTCATAGTCATTCTATTTCAATTCAAGTAACCCCTTAGAGCAATGAATTTCATCAACCGAACGTTCCTTGGTCAACATGGTGAATACAAATGTACTAATGGTAAAAAACCATTTCTACGATACTGTGACATCTTCAACATCCCATTTGAATTCATTTTCTATAATTTTCAGAGTTCCTAAATTCAAAACAACAAAGTAAACCATCGTATTCAAAATTAGATAGACTTCGCATTTGATCAATTATTAAGGCTTCGTTTGATTATTCTGTACCTTTTCTAGATAGTTCTAAAACTATTGTTTGAGAAAACGAAATTTTCTAACAAAGAAGTTAATATAGAAAGCTTTTGAAAACATTATAAAAATGCAGTTCTCTAAAAAACATTTCTGCAAAAGTGGCTCATACAAACAACAACAAAAAAAAAAAAATTTACCGTTTAGAAACTGAAAAGGCGAAATTAAACCGTCTCAAACAAGACCTAAATGCTGAATAGAAAGTCTTATTAAAGAGCATTATTAATAGAGAGAAAATGCCATAAAAAGCTCCCAAGTACAGCTCATGTCATTTACACAATAAATAAATAAAATAAAATAAAATAATCTTAAGTTCAGAAGCAATTTTTAAGATGACCAAGGTGATAAAATGGAACAGCAGTGATCATGAAATATGTTGTTCAACATGTTGACTGAACAAGACAAACTAGGTGGGCATAGCTAATATTAAATAGTAATTGATGCGGGTCTGTAATTTAATGGGAATCTCCAGGTGCCATGGTTTGTATGTCGTATATGACATGCAGATCCTATGTTGAATATGGTAAGAGGTGACCACATAAACAGCTGGAACACTTGGGCGAATTATTTCTACGCTCTAATATAAGACATTTACTGAGGAAGGTCATATTGCATATAGTTATGTTAGCGATGTAACTTATGCTGCAGAGATTTCATCACAGGTGAAACTTCGCTAGTGGAATCATGCTGTTGTTGCCTGCTGGAATTTCAACAGTGGATGCATTCTTCCTTTAGCCATCCAAATTGTGATTTTAGAGAAAAACAAGAATGCATTCCGGAAGGAATTTTTTTTGGTAAGAGTATAAATAGAGTATTTCAAAAACAACAATAATATTTTTAATAAAAATATATAAACTTAAAGACATCTCCAATCAAACTCCTCATTTTCCACTTCAAAATACAGTGATAGTGATAGGAAATACTTGATTCCAAGTATTTCCTAATCACTTTAGCCAAAGATCTCACAGCAAACTGCTGTCCACAGCAGGAAATCAGCCAAAAACAGTGGAAAAGTAGGGCAAAACTGTAGAAAATGAGGAGAAAAGACTTGTATTTCACTAGAAGACAATGAAAGTAGCAAAGATACAATGTGTTCTTCAATTCGAGAGGAAGAACGTACTCTCCAAAGTCTCCGGCGAAGCCAAGAGCCAAAAACAAACCTAGATCTTAAAGAGAAAACTCAAATTCAAGATAACCTAATCTCCCCCCCAAACTCCTCCTTATATAAAATTAATCATAAAGGACCATTACAAACTTCCTAAAAGAGCCTTACACGTTCAAATTTTCCCTCCTAAAACCCCCCTCACGTGCTCACGCGGATTCGCGGCTTCCGCCCGTCTCTCGCGTCCGCCTCGCGTAGCAGCGGACCGGTCCCGGTTGGACCGGTCCAGCCGGCCCAGGATGGGCCGGTCTAACATTACCGCCCTCCCAAAGAATCACCTTGTCCTCAAGGTGAAAATCTGGAAACTGCTGTTTTGTCATCTCGTATGGCTCCCATGTGGCCTCGTAGTCAGGAAGGTTCTTCCACTGGATCAACACTTCCTTAGTTCCCTCTTCTTTCTGGCGAACACCCCTCAGCTCCAAAGGTTCCAGGATCACCTCTAACTCCTCCGTAAGTGTCGGCGGTAGCTCTGGAATGGCGATGTGCTCACCAATGACCCTTCTCAGCTGGGAGACGTGAAAAACTGGGTGTATAGTCGCCGATGGGGGTAGTTTCAGGCGATAAGCTACTGTCCCAATCTTTTCCATTACTTCATACGGACCAAAATACCTTGGAGCCAGCTTTTCATTCCTCCTGTTGGCGACTGTCTTCTGCCTGTATGGACGAAGCTTTAAGAACACCTTGTCCCCTGCCTCAAACTGGATATCTCTTCTATGCCCATCTGCTTGCTTCTTCATGATTTGCTGCGCCCTCAACAAATGCCTCTTCAATTCTTCTAGCACTCGGTCCCTTTCCTCCAAGTACTCTTCTACTGACGAAACTGGGGTACTACTGCTCCCAAAGTGTACTAAGTGTGGGGGATCCCGCCCATACAACACCTTGAATGGAGTCATTTGTGACGCCGAGTGAAATGACGTGTTGTACCAATACTCAGCCCATGATAGCCATTTTGCCCATAGCTTTGGTGTCTCTGAAACAAAGCATCTTAGGTACGTCTCCAAGCTTCTGTTGACTACTTCCGTCTGGCCATCCGTCTGTGGGTGGTAGGCTGTGCTCCTCTTGAGCACTGTTCCCTGTAATCTGAATAACTCCTTCCAAAAATGGCTGAGGAACACCTTGTCCCTATCTGATACAATCGCTTCTGGTACTCCGTGCAGTCTGATCACTTCCCTGATGAAAGCTGAAGCTACTGTCACTGCAGTGTAGGGATGCCTGAGTGGAATGAAGTGTGCATATTTGCTAAGCCGGTCCACCACTACCAGTATCACTGTGAATCCTTCTGATCTGGGTAATCCATCGATAAAATCCATGGAAACTTGCTCCCAAACTTTGTTTGGAAGTGTCAAGGGTTGTAGTAAACCTCCTGGGGCCATGGCCATGTATTTGTTTCTTTGACATATCTCACAACCCGCCACCATCTCCTCTACATCTTTATGCATCCCCTTCCAATATAGTTCTGTTGCCAGCCTCCTGTATGTCTTCTGAACTCGGAGTGACCACCCACTGAGCTGCCATGAAATTCCTGCAACAGGTGGGGAATGTGTATGGAAGTTCGTGGCATCACAAACCTCCCTTGGTACAAAAGTCTCCCCCCTTCCATGTAGTAACCAGGGTGACTGCTCTTGTCTTTCTCCAGATCCTCCCTGATCTTCCTCAATTCCTCGTTCAGCATGCTTTCTTCTTTGATGGCCCCCCAATCTACTATCAATGGCGCTGACACAACCAACTCCTGAATCTCCCCCACGCATCTAGATAAAGCGTCGGCCGCCTTATTCTCCAAACCAGGCTTATAGTGGATCTCAAAATCATAGCCTAATAGTTTGGATAACCACCTCTGATGCTCTTCAGTCACCATCCTTTGCTCTAACAAATACTTCAAGCTCCTCTGATCGGTCCGTACAATAAAGTGTCTTCCCAAGAGATATGGCCGCCACTTTTGGATTGCCAAAACAATGGCCATCAGCTCTCTTTCATATACTGACTTCAATCTAGCTCTGGCTGATAGCACTTGACTGAAGTATGCTACTGGCTTGTGATTCTGCATCAATACCGCCCCTAACCCATATCCCGAGGCATCTGTCTCTACTATAAACGATTGATCAAAGTCTGGAAGAGCTAGAACAGGAACCGTGGTCATGGCCTCTTTCAACCTTTCGAATGCCTGGGTGGCCGCCTCTCCCCAGCAAAAACTATCCTTCTTCAGCTGCTCAGTCAAAGGCCAGGCAATGGTACTGTATCCCTTCACAAACTTCCTGTAGTATCCAGTCAATCCTAGAAAACCCCTCAATTCCCTGAGGTTCCTAGGTAGCGGCCATTTCTGCATTGCTTCAATTTTAGTTTGATCCGCTGCTACTCCTTCTTGTGATACCACATGTCCCAAGTATTCCACACTTGCCTGAGCAAAACTGCACTTCTTCAGGTTGGCTTTCAACTGGTGCTCCTGCAGCACTTCCAATACCACTCTCAAATGCTCCCAGTGTTCCTCCACAGTCTTGCTGTACACCAGGATGTCATCGAAAAAGACTAGGACAAACTTCCTAAGGTGCTGCTTGAATACCCGATTCATCAAGGACTGAAATGTTGCCGGAGCGTTAGTCAATCCAAAGGGCATTACTAGAAATTCATAATGTCCTTCATGAGTCCTGAACGCTGTCTTTGGAACATCAGTCTCCTTCATCCTGATTTGGTGGTAGCCAGATTTTAGATCTAGCTTAGAGAACATCACTGCACCATGTAGCTCGTCCAGTAACTCATCAATCACAGGAATTGGGAACTTGTCTGGTACAGTGCCTTTATTCAGAGCCCTGTAATCCACACAAAATCTCCAACTTCCGTCCTTCTTCTTAACTAGGATGACTGGGCTGGAAAAAGGGCTGTTGCTGGGTCTGATGATCTCTGCCTCCAGCATTTCCCGGATCAGCTTTTCAATCTCATCTTTCTGAATCTGTGGATAGCGGTAAGGACGGACGCTGATTGGAGTTTCACCTTCCTTCAGGGTAATGGCGTGCTCCAACTCTCTCTGAGGAGGTAACCCCTGGGGCGGTTCAAAGACTTCACTGAACTGTTGTATGAGCGGCTGTACTGCAGAGGGAACATTGCCTTCCTCCTCCAGTCTGACTCCTTCCAGGCGGTGCAACTCTACTAAGAAGCCTCCTCCTTCCTCTCGAATGGTTTTGATGAGGGATTTGAGAGAAACCCCTGCTTTAGTCAGCCCGGAATCACCTTGAATCGTCCTCTTCCTGCCACCAATCACCATCTCCATCTTTAGTGTTCCCCAATTGATTTTTGTCTCTCCCAATGTCTGCAGCCATTTCATCCCAAGGATGACATCCGTACTCCCCAATTCCAAGGGAAGGAAGTCTTCCTTTACCAGGATCCCTTGAATCTTCAATACTACTCCTCGGCAGACACCTCGACCCATCTCTACCTTTCCAGTGCCCATCATTACTCCGTAACCTCTGGTATCCACTAGCTCCATCCCCATCACATCAACCATCTGGGTGGAAATGAAGTTGTGTGTCGCTCCACTGTCTATCAACACCACAACCTCACGACCAGAGATCTCCCCTTTCACCTTCATAGTGTGACTCGATGTGAGTCCCACTACTGAGTTCAGAGAGACTTCTGCTACATCCAGATGCAACTTCTCATCCTCCTCCACCTCGGGGTCATTTACACCTCTCTCTTCGTCTTCCTCATCTTCACAAACGAGGAGAACCTGAAGAGATCGATCCTTGCACTTGTGCCCCGGCATGTACTTCTCATCGCATCTGAAGCACAACCCTTTTGCTCTTTTGTCCTGCATTTCTTTGTCGGTCAACCTTTTGAACTGTCCCCATTTCCTCCTCCAACGGATTTCTCCTTGGGCACCTCCCTCTGATTCCCTGGGGCTACCCCTTTTGAGGGTAATACAGCAGTAGTCATTTTGTATGATCCTCCTGAATAGTTGCCTCTAGCTCCTCTTTCTGATCTCTTCTGATCTTCCACCAGTTGTGCAAGCTCCATGGCTTTGCCTAAGTTCCTTGGCTCCAGCACTCTAACAGCCGTTCTTATCTCCGGCTTGAGCCCCTTCATAAAATTCCCCTCCAGGGCCGATTCAGAGATGTGATCCAGACGACTAGCCAAGTACTCGAATCTGTCCCGGTAGTCGGCCACGGTCCCCTCCTGAGTCAGAGCAAAGAACTGTTCATAGAAGTCTCCTCCCCCATCGGCTCGGAAACGTTCTAATAAACAATCCTTGAACTCTCTCCAGTTCCTGATAGGCTCTCTCCTGTCTCGCCATTGATACCATGCCAACGCCTTCCCTTCCAGACACAATCCTGCCGCCGTCAGCTTCTCATCATCTGTCAATCCGTTGACAGCAAAGTAACGCTCCACCTTGTAGATCCAGCCATGACCATCTTCCCCCTCAAAGATGGGCATCTTCAACTTCCTCACCTTCGGATCCCTTCCGTTACCCCGGTAATCTCCATAACTTCCCATTCCTCGAAGAGAAGGTGCTCCCCAAGTGTCCCGATCCTCCCTCCGACGTTGGTAACCGAATTCTTCGTCATAATCTCCTCTTCCCCTTTCAAAATCAGCACCTCGACGCTGAAATTCAGCACCTCGACGCTGATATTCTTCTCTCCTTTCTCCAAAATCTGCACTACCTTCATATTCCCCCCGCCTGCCTCCAAAATCCACACCTCGACGCTGAAAATCAGCACCTCGACGCTGAAAATCAGCACCTCGACGCTGAAAATCAGCACCTCGGCGGTCATTCCCCATGCTCATCTCCTCTCTAGAGAGTGGCTCTAGAGGTGGCATGTCGTCATCTCCCTCAAGGATCTCCACAGCCGGATTCCTCCTCCCCCGAAGCGGGTTCGGATTTCCTCCTACGCCATGGTCGCCGACAGTCTCTCTTGCTTCCGACGCCGTCGGATTAGTCTTCATCTCCAGTAATTTCTTCATCATCTCTTCCATAGCCGCGAACCTCCCTTCCAACCTGTCATTATTGGTGGAGATCTCCAGGAACTTTTCTTCCAGATCTGTCTTCAGTTGTCCGAACTCGCCTTCTAATACTTCCACCTTCTTTCCGGCCATCTTCCTTCTAACGGATCCCACAAATCTTCTTCCGGAGAGGAAAAACTTGCTGAAATTTCAGAATTCCAGCCGCCGGTGGTCCCGAATCGACGCTCTGATACCAATTTGATAGGAAATACTTGATTCCAAGTATTTCCTAATCACTTTAGCCAAAGATCTCACAGCAAACTGCTGTCCACAGCAGGAAATCAGCCAAAAACAGTGGAAAAGTAGGGCAAAACTGTAGAAAATGAGGAGAAAAGACTTGTATTTCACTAGAAGACAATGAAAGTAGCAAAGATACAATGTGTTCTTCAATTCGAGAGGAAGAACGTACTCTCCAAAGTCTCCGGCGAAGCCAAGAGCCCAAAAACAAACCTAGATCTTAAAGAGAAAACTCAAATTCAAGATAACCTAATCTCCCCCCCAAACTCCTCCTTATATAAAATTAATCATAAAGGACCATTACAAACTTCCTAAAAGAGCCTTACACGTTCAAATTTTCCCTCCTAAAACCCCCCTCACGTGCTCACGCGGATTCGCGGCTTCCGCCCGTCTCTCGCGTCCGCCTCGCGTAGCAGCGGACCGGTCCCGGTTGGACCGGTCCAGCCGGCCCAGGATGGGCCGGTCTAACAGATAGTCATATCAAATAGTAATGCATCTACAACTGATTTTCATTTCTAATAGAAAAAAGAATATTTCATGTAGATTCTTTCTCATCTTCATTTTTGTCAAAAAAATAAGTTTATGTGAATAGTGAGACGCCAATATTAGCGTCATACTGTTCACAGCCGCAAAAATGCGTTTCTTTTTTGCATTAGGGTAGAGGCTCGCCCAAAAATCTAAATTTTTTGGATAACACAAATTGAATATTTTTTAAAGCTATATTTATATAAGTAAAAATATATTATATAAAAAACCAAGTTAAAATTTTGGAAAAAAAAATGGAACAGGCCAAGGCTCAAAAATAATATGGTAAGGACATCAAAGCCAAACTTTAAGGAAATAGAATCAAATGCTAGGGTAATGGCATTTTATTTGATTCATTTTGTCAATTTCAAAAACAACTACAATATTTTTAAAATATATATATAACCCTAAGGACATCTCCAATCAAACTTCTCATTTTCCACTTCAGAGTACAATAATAGTCATATCTAATAGTAATTCATCTCCAATTGAACATCTTTTCTAACATTAAAAAAGAATATTTTAAATGAATTCTTTCTTATCTTCATTTTCATTAAAAAAAAGGGTTTATGTGAATAGTGCAGCTATAAAAATGTGTTTCTTTTTTGTGTTAGGATAGAGGCTCGCGGTAGCTGCAAATAGAAGTTTGCAGTTCGGTTGGAGATGCCCTAAAATCTAAAATTTTAAAGAGAACACAAATTGAATATTTTTTTTAAAATTATATTAATATAAGTATAAATATATTATATAAAAAACCATGATAAAATTTTGGAAAAAAAAAGGAACAGGTCAAGGCTCTGAAATAATAAGGGCAAGGACATTAAAGCCAAACTTTAAAGAAATAGAATCAAATGCTAGGGTAATGGCATTTTATTTGGTAGGTAATGGATATTTTAACATGTACACATGCATGCAAGATCAAAGCAATTGCCTGTGCATGCACACTAAAATGCCTATGATAACTATGGTTTTACCGCTGCAATTTGCAATTGCTGAAGGATTATAACCCAATTTGTCCGTTTTCTATGAAAAACATACGGGTAAAACAAAGCAACCAACTTGGTTCAATTTGCAAACACAGCAAAAACTGTGGTAGAATACATGCTATATTTCAAATAAGGAATCATTTTATAGCATTTTTTAGAATCATTAATTATCATATTGGTTCGATTCAAAGGCGTCAAACATCCTAGGATGAAGAATATAAAGTTTTTTTTTTTTTTTAGATGAAGAATATAAAGCTATGATACAGAAACGGGTTTAAGATCAACTTGCCATGGACGTGTGCTTCAATACAGATACGTTACAGATGCTGCTTCCTGGGCACCGAGAAAGCTGAAGTCTTACGTGTGGAATGCATTTCCAGCTCTCCCCCAAGGCAGGCTTTGATGTTCCTCCTCCGCTAACCATATGATTTGTTACCTACGATAATGCAAAATATTATACAAATTACGTATGGCAAGATGATTGAAGATTTTATAGGAGTAATAAAACAAGTCAAAGCTGCTTAGGATTAAAGAAAAAGTATGCACAGATTAGCAATATCAAATGTTCGAACTGATAGTGGTACGTTAAAGCATGCATGATGACCGTCGTAATCTACCAATAAAACCTTCATGTACCCAATTAAAAACATTTTAACTACTAAAGATACTAATTTGAATTTAGAGGACAATATAAATAAAGTTGCCTTTTTTTTCTGAAAATAGCCTCAAATTTGGCGTTAAATTGGTTACATCAGGGACTTTTTTATGAGGCATAAATATTTATCCCAGAAACAAATGTTAAGATTCTTGTAATCCTCAGCTATAATACGTATCGAACATATTATATACCATATGATGATACATGGATTGTAAATAAATGAGTCAACATGTCCTGAATCATTTCCCATCAAAACAATTTTAAAATGATAAAAATTTCATTTAGAAGTTTAAATCATATGTTAATTGATTCATATCCGATCCAGAACTTTTACGAAAATAAAAGAAGACATCAGTAGTCATTTTGAAGGCACAGTATTAAAATTTGAAGATTTTTTTTTTTTAATTTCAAGAAAATTTGAGGACATAAGATGATTTCGGCATAGAGCATTGCAAAACAAAATATAAAAACATTTATAAGCACTTTAAAGACAATATTAAAATTTGAAAACATTTATATCATTGGAGATGGGAAATTGTAATTTATCACAAACCAGAACAGAGAGATTCCACTCATCAGCTAGTTGTTTCATAAGATATCCAACAGATACCATTAACGAGCGTCCTGCAATTCATATAAAAAACTACCGAGTTAAACTCTTGTATTCTTTGCATGTTAGATCAAAGACTAGGGTAAAAGTTAGTTCCATTTAGGAGTGTAAATAAGTTAAGTCAAGTCGAGTATCTGCCTAATCAAGCTAAGATTGTTTAGTTTTTACTACAAGCTTGACTTGTTAAAAAATTTATTGATTCGAGCTCGTTTGAAAAGCTCGAGCTTGCCTCGACTGTTGAGCTCAATTTCTTAGTTTTAAATTAATTTTTCAAATTTTTTTAATTTTAATTTTTAATATAGAATTAATTTAAAAATATTAAAATATATTATATAATACTAATTAAAATTGTTTTTTAAATATATTTTAAGTTCATCAAGTGGCTCAATGAGTTGAACTTGAACTCATTTAATATACGAGCTCAAGCTCAAACTCATGGCTCGAATTCACGAGCTCTTTAAGAGCCGGCTCACACAGTTACAGTCCTAGTTCCATTCACTAGGAATTTAGCCAAGTAAATCAGTGGGCCCCAACTTGGTTGTTGTTCTATTCATCTGAAATTAATAAGATTTGCCAAGGAGCCCATCCCTGTTGAAACGGGAATAAAAATCTAAAGCATGCTGCAAATTATTGTGCATGACAAATCAAGCCTACATAAAATATTGTAGACAACTATATGCAAAAAATTATAATGCCGACATCACCTAAATAATAAGCCAAGGAAATCAGTCCAATCGATATGTAGTTTCTTGGCATTTTAAATTTTGCAGTTAGCTAGTGAACAGAGAACAGCGGAAGTTTGGGAGTCTTACTAGGTTTTGAATACATGTCCATATATTCCATTTACGCAAAAACAGCTATTCGCTAACATTGATTGCATAATTTATACAAATATCAGTATTTAAATTAGTATAAGTTTAGAGGATTAATGCTAGAAAATTTCAATTTGGGCAGTTCGGAACCGTAAGAGTAACCCATATTAGTTTATAGTGGGGTTGCACAAAAAATATAACCCATGCCAGTCTGATAGGAGGATAGCTTTAGATAGGGAGAGCTGGACAGAATAACAGCTTAGTGTATTTCTTTTAAAACATGTTAACTGGTAGTTTAAGGAAATAAGCATCCAAAATCTTCACAAACAATTGTTAATTATGCGTGCACAGCTTAGTTTATGGATTAGTCATGTCTAGCATAGGATAATCAGCCTCAAATTTTCTTTTGATTTCATACTATGATATATTCAAATTTTGTTACTATATCTAAATTATCAATTGCGCTAAATATTTATGATAAGAATATACACTATTTATTTTTATCATTAATTATTAGGAATATTCTACTTTATAGAATTATTCTTATTATTATATTATCTTCCCTATGTATTGGCACATATATACTTGCATTGTATAGATAATTCAATAAAGATGTAATTCTTTATAATTTTAAATCTAGTAAGATGATATCAAAGATGTCATTATTCATTCTCATGTTGTCCCTATTCTCTCAACTCTTCGTTGATCATCATCTTGCATTCATGAAGCCTCTACTTGTGCTCATGTACGTCCATGTAAACCGCATTGCTTCCACATTCACATGATCCACCCTCCAAATGCATCTAAAATCCAACCCTCAGCCCTAAGTCTCCCTCAAATGCATTGGTCTCATTCCATCTCATCCTAAACTGCATCCCAATTGCAAATTCATCAGCGCTCCCGTCAATCATCGCTTATTGCAATTGTCCATGTACATGCTTTCCTTGATGCCTGATGAGGAGTGGATGAATAACTTCGTTGTTTGATCACAACTCATATTGCACCCCCTCTTTGGCACCACCATCACGCAAATGCTCGTGCCGCCAATCACACAAATTTGCTCTGATTCTTTGTGCCGAATTCATCATTTTGCTAATGTTTATTTTTTCTTGAGTTGCAACGACACCTTCAATTTAATCTTCATGTGCTTTGGGCTCATCCATCAAGCCATTTGCAATATACCCTATGCCAACGCCAACATCAATTTCCAAATAATAACACAACTCTTTGATCTATAGCCGCACCTCTAACCTTATCAGATGCCGCCTACAACTAATTTTAATTGTTGACCACTAAGGTACTAAGCCTCTTGTTTTTCAAAAAGGTATATTCACCTTGACAGCCTATTTATGTACTCTTTGTCGATGCTCTCAATTTAAAAATCCATTGATATTCTCTATTTATACTCTTGTTTAAGGATCTTATATGCACCTTCTTTGATATAAATCTAGTTGTTGACATTTTGCTTCTAATTAACACTACTTTATATTTCACAATTGGTCATGACCCTCTTCAAAAACTTTGGACAACAAAATCTTCAATTACTTCATCTTTGATCGCTATTGTTTCCAAACTCAAGTTGGCATAATTTTTAACATGTGAAGCTCATAGGGGAATATCATCATATCTAAATTATCACATGTGCTAACTAGTTATAATAAGAATATTCACTATTTATCATTGTTAAATTTCTTCACTATTGAGAATATTCTCCTTTGTTGTATATTCATTTATTATTTTTTAATCTCCAATATATGTAGGCATATATATGCATGTACTATGAAAGACAATTTAATAAAGATACAATCCTTTAAAATTCTCTCTTTTCAAACGAAAATAATTCTAGCTAGAATTCCTAGAATTTTTTACCTTAGCTCACAAAGGTCATGCCATCAGTTACTATAAGCATACGCATTCAACAACTGAAAAATAAGCAAGAGTATACCTTGTGAACTTTTGCTTCCAAGGATAGGTGTTATGAGAGATGAAACTGAGTCAACTACTAACATGCATATCTTGGTACCCTCGCGTATTGTCTGGAACATTCATTACAAAATCTCAAACGCAGTAGAAAGCCAAAACAATTTCTATAATGAACAAAGGGAATGCTTAAATTATGAACCTGCATGTTTAATGTGTTATCAAGTTCATGCAATGCATCCTGCAGTGAAAATATGTCAAAAACTGATTGACAGTGTATGCTGCTCATGATATTCTTAATCCTTCTTTCCTGGCCCTAAATTTAAGCAAGAATATTGATATTATAAAAAAAAGAAGACAATAAAAAGGCAAAATCAATGAGATTGGTATTAATTCCAGAATCCCGTCATTATCTATCTTGGTATCCTTTTGCAAATCATGCAAAGGCAATGTTCAAGAGCGATAAAGTAAGGAAAGCATTGAAGAAAACCTCTTTGACCGCAGGACCACAAATTTGATTTACAATGGAAGCAATACGAGTCGGAGAAAAGGAGTTTGATGTATCCAAGAAAACGATGGAACCACATAGCTTGACTGCAACATTCGAAGCAACATATAGGCAAAACTGCACATTAATGGATAACAAATAAGATGACAGGAACTGATCAAAACCAAATCTCCTGTCGGACTGAATTATGGGGGAAAACAGGAGGAAATAAAATCACTTAAACTACAGTTTGGAGCATTTTACCTGTGTTTTGCCTGATGAAGAAGGACCAACTATTTCCGTCAACTGGCCCTCACGTAGTCCACCACCAAGAAGTGTGTCTATCCTGGCAAGCTCATACAACCCAAAGTTAAAAAGCATTCCATGATAAATTAATATGAATAAATAGCTCTCTCGAATTACAAAGCCCAATACTCAGTAAATGACTCCAGCTCAACATACCCTTCACATCCAGTAGGAAGGAATCGTTTATTTCTCAGGGCATCATCAAGTAATTCGACTCCATTCATCCATCGTAGGCATTTAGACTCAAAATTTGAGAGCGTCCTACTAGCTCCCTACTTGCACAGTTCATATATCATTCATATTGTTTTAAATGTCCCATATCAATTACTCATAAATTAGAAGAAAAACAGAAGAAAAAGAAAGACTGGCACACTCACAGAGGGTGATGGAAAGCAATCCACACACACACAGAGGAGAGGAGGGATAAAAGATAAAGTTTGTATGTGAATTTTATTACTTCAAAAGAAGGAAAAATAGGAATAACAAACAAAATGGCTGATCATGATCATGGACTTGTGATTGCATTTAGTCACAGATTATTTCAAAATAAAGGTAAACTCAGTGAATATGTAACTGTTAAGATCAGTTTGTTGGAACTGAGATTGCATTTGAGCACAGATCTGGTACAAACCTAGATCAGGCCTATTGGGGTCTACTAAGAAGCTGAGATGTGTTAATAGAAAAAACCATGGCTTGGCTGTGATTAACTTAATTCTATCAACAGATTAAATATTAAAACAAAGGCAACCTAATCAGTTAATAACTTTAAAAGATGGATTAAAGCATGAGATGACATTTATAATTGACAACACATGACATTCATGTATGACTTTCAATTAAAAAAGGGAGGATTGTTAAAGCAATCCAAGACTTCTTCAACAACCACTCAAGTTCTCATTTTCCAGTGATGAGCCCCCAACTTCCCATAATCTTTGAATTTCTTTGCAGTTGTCTAAATAAAATCACCAATGTTGCCTAGACCCTTTAGAATCACCAATGCAAGCAAGCCCATGTGATCTATGGGCACGTTCATTAGCTCAATAAGATGTACTCCTTCAATCACATGCAAATTATTTGATTTCTCAGATATATCCTGTAAATAGTCATTTAAGGTTGACATCAGATCTATAACTTGACATTTTCAATGTCGCAAGCATTCATGATTAATTATATTTTAGATGGGAAACTGAGAACACACTCGTTTAATGATATTGTTTCACTCTGGACTGATAGGAATTTAGATTTATGCAAGGAGATAGATGGGGATAAATAATCAATCCGATTAAGATTCCATGATTTTGTAATCTCGGGTTGACTTTATAGACACAAACTACCAATGAAAGATGATCGAGAAACTATATTGTCCAAAGAGTATAATCAAGAGCCAATGGTTGCCTCTTATTAGATACCCCAAGCAAATCTGGGTGATGATATATGCTTAGGGATTTCATAGTGAATTGGACCTATGCAACTTCATATTGAGAGTGACTTAAACACACAAAGTCTGATTAAGGTCAATTCATGGGTGCGTTTAAATTATTGTCTTTGGCTAAAAGGCATGGTGTAGCTAATTGAATAATTAAAATATAGGTCCTAAATATACCTTAAAATGGGAAGAAACCTAAGGCATACGAGTAGAATGATTTAATTGTAGCAAGCATTCTTTGAAATTTTGATCCATATCGCACACTTGATTCAAGATCATTCTCAAGGATATCCTAATGAGGTCAACACCATATACTAGAGGATATTTTGGCGTATCCACAAGTTTTCTCAAGTAATCTTAACCTAAGCACTGAGCAGAACACAATTGATTCAAAGAAAAGTTTGAGCACATGAGTTTGTGATTTGGTTGGTCAGACTTAGTGAGAACTTGGCTTTCAAAAAGTACACAGGTCATGAAATGAAGAAATGTGAGGCTTACATCTAGGGAAAACCATTAGACGAATTGTTATGGTTCTTTTATAGTGTGATCAGATCAAATGAGTTAGTTGGAGCTCCGTTTTATATTTTGATAAGATCAAACGAGATAACTTCTATTGTTTGTTTTGGTGGCACATTTAATTGAGCAATTTATTGCCATTTTTTCCTTCTTCTCCTATATAATGTGGCTGATTTCCTATGTGAAAGGGAGAGATTTGATGAATTTTTTTAATGTGAATCCTGAGAGTTTTTCTGATCTTGCGAGCTATCTTCTTATACCGTCCCTCTACTAATTCATCTCGGACATCTATCTACTTCTTCTCTCAACGATTTTTATTCCACCTGTATCCTTCTTTTCGAAACTTTTATAAGTTGTAAGGTGTTGTTGTGTCCTGTTTTAATAAAAGTTGGAGTGTTGTTGTGTCCTATTTTATTGTTGTGTTTGTTTATGTGATATTGAAATGAAGTGTTTTAGTGTGCATTCCTATTGTTCTCCTTCTTGGCTTAAGAACTTAGGGTACATCAATTTGGTATCAGAGCCAAACTTTGCATCAATTTGGCATCAAAGTCTTAGTTCATATTAATTTGGTATCAGAGAATCTAAATTGCATCAATTTGGTATCAGAGCCTTAAGTTGTAGGTCAAATCAGAGATTGTTTTGCATCAATTTGGTATTATAGCCTTAGGTTGTATGTCAAATAAGAGATTGTTTTGCATCAATAGTGTATTCATTAGAAAGCATATAAAAAGTTATTATTACTCATGCATGAATCAAGCATGGTGTGCATGAAGATATTCATATGAATTGATTCCAAGATTAATCGAAATCAATTTGAACTAGCTCAAAATTATGAATGCATGACTCACATGATATCATTTTAATTTCAACTCGAATCAAATCTAGCTCCAAATGACTCAAAATTAAACCACACAAAAATATAATAATATTGAATTTCTCACAAGATATTTAAACCTATGTGAGGCTTCTTCTTCAATAGTTTTCATTGTTAATTGAAAGTAAGATTATCTTTAATTATATTTGTTAAAATCTAAATTTTCTTTGATTACTTGAAATCTTAATAATGTGCATGACTTTCACAACTTTTAATTTTAGTAGTAAATTTCTAATAAAAGACCACAGCCCTTTTGTGTAAATTACATTCCCTTATTTTTTCTAGTTTTCATCAAAGGCAATCCACAATAATTTTGGACTAATAGCTTGTTTTCAAGAAGTTCTATGCGTGTTTGAAGCATTATTTTATGCATCAAATATAAGATCAGTAATTCAAATCATAGATTCCAAGACATACTACATCATCGTCTTTGATCAACCCCTTTTCGTTTCTAATCCTTGCATATTAATTCTATATTCCCTTCTCCACGCTTAAATATTAATAAGGATTTACTGAAATATTAAGAATCTTAGAACCACTTAAAAATTCTTCTTAAAGGAAAACAAGATTATTATAATATCATTTAAATTTAAAAGAAGAAAATTGCAAGCATAATTTAAAAGGGAACAACCAGGACGTTATTTTATGTTATCATCAAGAGCACTTCACGCTAACCTTTGGGGATACTCCTAGGTCTGCCTCATCCTTAGTAGAAGCATCAATAACTGAGGGAACATGGACAAGAGCTTTCTCTGCTGCAGAATGCCAAAAACAAAACTTGGATGAAAAAATGGAGTATTTGCAATGATCGAGGGTATAACATTTAGGCTTAAACCAAAATTATTCAAAAGATATACATACTTATATCTTAATTATTTGACTATATACTGTTAGCACATTGTTTGAAGAAAATTCAAATGTTTTGCCAACTCAATCTAAGTTTGTAGACTAAAATCTCCCTTTCTAAATCGCAGGTAATGCAAACCTAACATAGTTTGGAACTATTTTGATTATTTTCACACTTTTAACTAGGCCAAGTATTTGCATGGATTAAACATCTCAGAAATTTCAATTACAATTGATTATCTTATTTTCTTGTAGAGAAATACATTAAAAGATTAAAATGATGACACAATTACTAGCCAACACTAGAGCACAAGAAATCCTGCTAGAATTAACTTATGCGTTGTGACTAAGGACAGTAACAAATAAATAACATATTGTATAACCAAAGACATTATATTCAAGTGGGATTCATAAAAACATCATAAAATTCTTATGTATTTATATATCTAATGCCTAATATTTATTTACTAATAGCCTACTTTAATGTCTAAATCACATCAAAGCATATATATGAAAATGTATATTTTATTTTAAATAAGTTAATTTAAGTGTATTTTCTATGTGATTAACAGATTTAGCATTAAATAAATAAATATAAAGATTTAGGTGTTTGACATGTAAATATATAAGAATTTTGTAGCATGTATGTAAATACCCCTATATTCAATGGTAGAACTTTATTTAAACCTGTGATATGCTGTTGAGATAAATAACCTATCTAACAACAAGAATCATGTGTTCAAATTTTCTAAATTGAGATTAAGAAACCCAAACAAATCATAAGTGTGTAACATATCTATTTGCCACAAACTAAGATTTTGTTTGGGACAGCTTTCTTTTTGCTTTTTGAAGCAGCTTTCTAATACAAAAATTAAAAATTTTGTACTAGAAAGCTGTTTTAAGAAGTAGAAAGAAAGCCGTCCCAAATAAAGTCTAAATCTGAAGTCAAATCCCTAAACCCTCTAACCTTGGCAGCTTGCAAAATAATTAGCTTCTCCCTCCAAACGACCAAAAAGTCTTTTTCATGTGCAGTGAAAACCTTTTTCTTGCAAAATAAACAATAAAGCTATAACATTTAAGTTTTTGCACGAAGTGTTGGATAATCATGCACTCTACAGGGGTATATAAATGTAGGTCAGCAGCAATACCGACCTCACACTTCCGACGGGGTTTGGTGCCAAGGATCTATTTCATTATTTTCAAAACATTTGCCATGTTTTCTTGGGATGATTAAACCATTATAACGAAAATGTCATTCAGTTGCGTTTTTTCGATGCTTTAAATCTAGACTCATGTGAAACCTTAAATAATAACAAAATACAAATACGAATCTACAGCAATAAGTTACTTTCCACATTTCTTCCAGCTACGTAACAACTGAAAGAAGAATAGAATCAAGAAAACTAGGGCAAAATGATGGCCGAAAGGGGTAAGCGAACGGAATTATACCCGATAAAATGCCATGGGAGGCGCCGAATCGCAGAAAACTATCGTTTACTGTCGGTAGCTCTTCCTCAAGGCTATGGGGAAGAGACATCTGGGGATTGGATGCTCGAGGGATTTTCCCGCGATCACAAAAGCAAAATGGAATGATAGGCGGGAAGATTAAAGCGGGGCGAAGATTAACAATAAGTAGCGATTTTTATGTAATATATATTATATATAACAAATTTTCATGTCATATTTATATAATTAGTGGTGTCAAAATGGGTCAATAAGTAGGGTTTGGGTTCAACCCAAATCCATCGGAGCCTAAATGGGTTGATCCTATTCCTATCTGATTTTGTAAATGAGTCAGGATTTTCAACCCGGGCCTAACCTACTGGGTTATCGAGTTGATACGATTTGACCTGCGAAAAACTCGGAATACAGTTCATGAACGTGCTTGACACAAGTTTGGCACACTATGGTGAGGCTACCACTAGTTCAAGTGCTTCGACTGGGCGAGGGAGGCTGCACGTAGTTTGAGTGGGAGCGTGAGATAGCCGGGACTGCGGTCAGCTGGTTTGCCAATGACTCAGTCACTCAGCCTGTGCGAATCAGGTAGGAGCTACAGGGCAGCAGACCGCCTGACTAGTGGTGCAGGGTGACTGCGCGCGAACACAGACGCGTCATGCATGGTTCGAAACTGCAAAGCGCGGCAAGTCAGGTTTATCGGGTCTATTTGGGTCAATTTTGAGTTACCGGGTTGACCAAGCTCTTATCTGTCTTTTAAACAAGTTGAGAAATAAAACCCGAACTCAATCTATTTGTTTAATGGAGAGAAGCTGGTACCATGCCTTCTATAATGAGCTTTGTGTCGCACCAGAGAAAGGCCCAATTCACCTTACTGAAGCCCCCTCTAAATCCCAAAATAGATAGGAGAAGATGACCCAAATAATGCTCGAAATGTTTAATGTTCCTGCAATTTATGTTGCCATCCAAGCTGTGCTCTCTTTTTCTTTATTATTATTATTAAGGTGAATTGGAGGCTCAATTATGTTTCCTGACATTGCCAAGCACGGTGAAGATCAAGGTGTTTGCCTCATCAAAGAGAAAATGCTGTGTTTAGGTGCAGCATCCAATCGTATCACTGTATTTCATCTCTAGTAAGATAATCACTATAATATTACTCTCAATTATTTTAAATAATATTATATATTTTATGATAGAATGAAATTATGCAACTATTATTCATTATTATATTGCGATCAAACTCAGTGCAACAATTACGGCAGAATAAATAGTCTTACGAGGGACATTTTGTTGCCATCTGAATTTATCATCAACATCTTACAACAAATCAATCCATGAATAATTGAACAAATCGGCTGATATATCCACACAGGAATTTCACATCTACAAGCAGCAACAAACAGATCTGTTGCCGACACCATGCAGGACAATTATTTGCAGAAGAATTATTATTCCCTACCATCAATAATGCCCGTATTGTACAATGCTCCGGCAACAATAAAATTGTGCGCAGAGATTTGTCGCAAATTTAGCCAATGAAATGGCAATCAAACGTCCTTCTCAGACAATAGTGGCTCAGTGTAAGAGTTGGCTTCCTCCCCTTGCTTCCAAAGACTCTGCAGAAAACTTAATTGCTTCCTGGGTGTTTGGTCTGAGTTATTACGCACCAATCCATGCAGCTTTTGCACACGTTGAAGACAGACTTGTACAGCATCATGAACTCTCACAAAGCACCATTCTTTACCAAGAATGTCAAGAAGACCAGATTTGAAAAGAGAGAGGTGAACTTCTCTGTTAGGGTTAGCTATTATAATCTGCAGATTAAACAAAAATCAAAGGCTAGGATCCTTCAACAATGCTGTGATCTTAAAAATTTTAAATTTATTTTGAGATGAATGCGATATATATATATATAAGCAACTAAGCTAAGTTAACCTGGATGCCACGTGATTTGTACTCTTGATGTAACTCCTTGAGCGCTTGAATGGCGCTTGAATCTACATATGTAACAGCTGCAACAAATAAAATCAATTAGGTAATCGTTCAGATCCACCTGGCATGAATTGGAAAGATTCATAGAAGCTTTTATTGAAAGCAATTTCTTGAATTTATTATTTGATTATTATTGTTCAAAAAAAAGTTGGGAACGACTAACGATGATGACAAAGAGGTGTAATAACTCACGTGACATCTCAATGATAACAAAATGAATTCTTTCAACATCCGGGCCTCTCTTGATGCTTCCCGATATATCAACTTCATACTCACGCAGCCTAAAGATAGATTGGATTAGTAATATAGAAACCAAAAGTTGGAAATAAGATTTAGGATTTGTTTTGGACGGCTCTCTTTCTACTTTTTGAAACAGTTTTCTAATACAAAAATTAATATTTTTATACTAGAAAACTGTTTTAAAAAGCAAAAAGAAAGCCGTCGATGGCTTTTTTACTGCTTCTTAAAGCAGCTTTTTTATACAAAAATTATAATTTTTGTGCTAGAAAGCTACTTTAAGAAGCATTAAAAATGTTGTCCCAAACAAAATCTTAATGGAAACCTTGTATTAAGATTAATTCTCACCTTTCCTTGATATAACTTGTGTTTGCAAAATAGATGGGTGCATCTACTCGAACGACCACTATACCATTATATGTATATGCTTCAGGATACTGCAAAATATTTCTGTAAACTGTTGTTCCTGGAAGTCGCCCTAATACAGCTGCACAATTCATCCTAAATTAGCTGCTAGCTGAATATGAAGAGTGACAATTCTGAATGATGATATTAAGGGCAGAAATGCATTCATCCGAAAGGATCAGACAATTTACAGAAGCGAATGAGAAAATCAAGTACTCTCAAATTATCTGTTAATGAGGAATATTCCGATTTAGCATATTACGAACCACAGGGAAGAAATTGAATTTTAGAAAGAGGCTTACATTTTTTTCTTGAAATCGATTTAAGCAAAAACATGTTTTGATTCATTCCAGCACATGCAAGAAATTATGACTAGATCATCATATAATTAAAATAATAAATAAAATTATTATATCATGCGTACTCGTGGAGTTATATCAGTACTGAATAGCAGCAGAAACTTGTTTAGCACAGTATATGACAGGATAACCTTTTCAAAGATAATCAATAAGAGTTCACCAATTGAAGGACAAAATGTTTTTTTTTAGAGGAAGATAATGGGAATGTAGGCATGACAAACGGTCGACAACTGGAGAAATTATTCCGTGCGGAATTCGGATGGGAATAGCCATCCGGATTGTGAGCGTACACACTGTGTACAAATAGTTGATAAACACTGTGTACAAATTTGTACACAGTGTGTACACTCGTATGTCCGGACGGTTCTTTCCGTCCGAACTCCGCACGGAATAATTTCTCGGATAATTGAGCCATCTAAATGAATATGCTAAAGATGAGTCTACCAGCTACTAATATACTTGTTGAGGTGATCCATTTGAATCATTAAACTCACCCACATGTGGATTTGCCGACTCATGGATGACAAATGCAAGAGAGAAGGCCACCTACAAAAAATAAAGCCTCGGTCATAAGAACTAGATATGGCCCACTAAGCAACAACATATGGATTAAAATTTTAAAAGTAATTTTCATAATTAAAAACATGAAAAAACATGTAATCTTTTTATAAGAGTCTAGACGGGTTAAATTTCAAATAGAATAGTTAGAAAAAGTTAATATTGTTGGACATCTGCATATAAATTTTCATTGTCTAAAATAGCTAAATCTAGAAAGTACAAAATCTGCATTGATTCTTTTCATTATGTATTTATTCTTTCTTTAAATTTCTCCAAATCTAAAAATCTTAAATGTGTAGGGATTAATTGAAGAATTTATCCTATTTCTTTAAAAGATAAAAATATGTCTCGTATATTTTATTTAACATAAGGTGCTCAGGCACAAGACTAATTACAAATTTTAAACCGACATATAGAGCAAAAGAATTCCTTCAAGCCACATAGTAATCTTAGAAACCAAAGAATATAATGTTTGAGCTAAAGCTTTTGGCAAAGATCAAATCCTTTTTAACATAGATTGTTTCAATGCATAAATATGCAATATTATTGTAAACTTGAATAAGAAAAAGAAAGGAATCATCTTCCCATATATTATTAAAGAAAATTTGCTTCTTCCACTGAATCTTAGAAGGATAATCTACTCCATTTTCATTTTCTTTCCTCAATATATTAGCTTGTATTCCTGATCTTTTACAACCTTCCTTGTTCAATCCTAGAGATCCTTTTCAACCCTCATTACTTATCTCCAATATTCTATATCGCTGAATCCTAAAATGTCATTCAACCTTATTAGTTTGTTGATCATCTATCTTTTCAACTTTGATTGCTTCCCTTTCTCTATTCAAAATATTAGAAGTATCTAAAATTAAATCAAGGAAGATTCTATGATTATGCCTAGGCTTTGAATTATCATGCAGACAAAACGCGATGGGAACTACATGTGCCACACCACTGTTGAACAGATATGGGAAGTTGTTCGCCGGTAACATGCTCCAAGATATAAGATGCTACTTCAATAAAGATTACGACTAGAATCTCAACAACTAAGGTTACTAAGCAAAGGAAAACTGTTCAAACTCTGCTATATTTTTGCATGTTATATCCCCTGTAGAACTCAAATAAAATTCAATTTTCATTTCAAAGAAACCACACAAGATATGAGCTTAAACTAACATGTTAATATCCACGAACTGACAAGAAATCACATGCTAAATACTAACAAATCCATGAAATTCAAGAACATATTAGAGTGGCATGCAAAAGCAATAATAATATCTAATAAATTTTAAATGCTTACTCCAACAAGGACTCCGATCTCAATACCAAACATTAAAGTAGTGAAGCAAGTGACAATCCATAGAAAGAAGTCTCTCTTATCCACACGCCACAAGAAAAAGGCTTCTTTATGCTCCACCTAAGAAAATGTCAAAGAATAAAATGAAACATTAGAACCATAAAGGACTATAGGCTTAATCTATTTTACCATATGTTATGAGTAATCAAATTGAAGACAACTACAATAAATTTTGCACAAATTGTACACTGGATGAGCGACCCTTGATGAAACAAAGAAATAAAAAGAAATGTCATAAAGAAGTGAAATAATCAGATGAAGCAAGCAAGGTATTTTTTGTTACAAAAGAAAGGGAGCAATGCCACCAAGTAGGGCATATGCTACTTACAATACAATTACGAACAAAGATCAAATTAGTACACTAAGAAAAATATATAACTTCAAATGGTAGACTGCAACATGCAGAATATGCTGATGAGAAAACAGGGACTAACTTGTGTGTTCTTACCAGGCCCATCACAGCAGATACCACAATTGCAGCCAGCACGCACTGAAACAGATTCATGCAAATCTATTTTAAGCATAAAAATTCACCACTTTAAGTTAAAGGATAAGAAAGTAGAATGCCGCAGAAGAAACCAGAAATTATGTACATAAAAAAGTTGATCGACTTTTACTTTGTGATCTAATTCACTGATTGTTGAAATCCAAGAAAAATACTTCTAAATAATAAGAGAAAAAAAGAAAAATGCTAGAAGTAAGGAAACAGAAAGAGAAGTATGGATGGAAGTATTTTGGGAATAGAAAAATAATAAATTCACCTGGCTGTCATATTGATATCAACGTTCATCTCGTTAAATTACCTAACATACTAAATTCTAGAAGAGCAATTCAAATATCTTCCTCTCCCATGTTAGAAATCTCTTACAGGATGAGGTGGGAATAGAAGTTGCAGTACGTCAAGAAAGGAATTCTTGGTGGATAGGTAACAAAAAGTAATTAAAAAGTGAATTTTCATTAAACTATAAACTCATTTTTCATGCTCCACCTCCTAATAATTTGAAGTAAAAAATCATTATTAAAAAGATACAATTTATCGAGGGTTCAGTTGCCATTTAACTTAAAAAAGGCAGCCATACCTGAGGTATATCTCTAAACAAAGGAGTCATAAACAATAGAGCACATCCCATAATAATTCCCATTGTAATTCCAGATAATCCAGTTTTAGCCCCACTCTCATGATTTACAGCTGATCTAGAAAACGAACCTGCATTCAATTTTGGAAACATAAATCTTAGTGATGAGCTAAGAGTTCTCAGCAACGAACAAATAAAAACTTTCAATCTAACAAGAATTGCTGGGGCTCTGGGCTTTCATACCAGTTGTCGGGTACGAATAGAAAAATGAGCCACAAATGTTTGCCACACCTAGACCAAATAGCTGTAAAGTGCAGAGTAATAAACGTAAGAAAAATCTACATCCACAGCATATGAATTCAAAACAAAGCTCCAACGTCGCATGTAATTAACTTTAATATGATATGATCAATTCTCTAAGAAACTACCTTCAAAGCTAGCTTCTATGAATCCCAAAGTGAGATCATCAAAACATTTTAAGTAATGTTTTGAAGGTGAAGCTTTATGTTTTGAAGTTTTCTCTTTAAACATTGAAGGTTATTCTTGTCGATTTGCATAATGTATCAAAACCCTGTGCTTTATCAGTTTAAGGTTTATGAACTTATGGCTTCCTTACCGAAGCATATTTTATGAATATTATAAATTAAAAAAAAAATCATCTGTTATTATATTTTCTTCCTGTGCATTTTTTTAAGGTGAATTTACTGTTCCTGGCATATTTTTTTATTTTTTTACAACAACAACAAGATCAAGCCTTTATCCCACTATGTGGGGTTGGCTACATAAATCATTTTTCTCCATTGTGTCCTGTTAAGAGTCAAATTCTCATTTAAATCTAATAAAGAAAGTTCATTTCTAATATTTTCTAGCCAAGCCTTTTTTAGATCTACCTCTACCTCTCTTAACATAAATCAAATATAATACATCTACTTTCCTAACCGGGTCATCGGAAGGCGGCCGTTTTATGTGACCAAACCATCTAAGGCGACTCTCTCTAATCTTATCTTCCACTGGAGCTACTCCAACCTTTCAAGTATATGCTCATTTTGTATCCTTTCTCTAACAGTAAACCCACCCATCCACCTAAGCATCCTCATCTCTGCAACACTTACTTAATATTATGCTTCTCTTTTAATGGCCAACATTTTGCACCATAAAGCATTGCAGGTCTCACCACCATCTAAGGGGGACCTTTCTATCACACAACAAGCCCGGTACATTCCTCCACTTCAACCATCCAACTGGAATTCTATTAATAATATCCCCATCTACTTCACCATCACTCCAAATAATAAACCCAAGATATCTAAAACGTGTACTCATATTAATGACTTGATCGCCCAAAGTCACATTCCCCCACTAGATCTATTATTACTAAAAGTTCAATTTTATATCTACTCAAACGAATGTCTTTAGACTCTAAAGTTGACATCCATAATTCAATTTTATCTTCAAGTCCCTCTCTAGTCTTACAAGAAAAAGAATATCATCAACAAAAAACATACAACAGGGTACAACCTCTAACAAATTTCCAGTGAGAACATCCATGACTAAAGCAAAAAGATATGGGCTTAAGGCTGATCCTTGATATAATCCAACTGAAATTGGAAAATACTTTTTCAAATAATCTTGTGTTTGAACACAAGTAACAACTCCTGCATACATATCCTCAATGACTTGAATATAAGCATTATTAACTCGTTTCTTTTCTAGAACTCTCCATGGCACTTCTCTTGGAACTTCATTATATGCATTCTCTAAAGTAATAAATATCATATGCAGATCCTCCTTATTCTCTCTATACTTCCCCATCAAACCTCTCAATAAATGTATAACTTCCATAGTAGACATACTCGACATGAATCCAAATTAATTTTGAGAAACATTAGTATCACGCCGCAACCTATGCTCCATAACTCTAGTAAAAACCCTTAATTTAAAAAAAGTTTGGTTTTTGAACTAGAACAGTCAATAATTATTTTAGGAGTCATTATAAATTCAAATCACAATCCATCTTTGCCAGAACATATATAGTGTAATACTTTAATTACCCTAATTTTTTATATTTTTTTAGCACTAGTGAAATTTCTTAAAAAATTGACACATGTCAGTACAAGTAGGATTTTTTGACTGTTAGATATTTGTTTTGCAAATTGATTTCAGAAGAATGTTCTGGATATGATTAGCTAATTTATGAATATTTTTTTTGTAATTTTTGAATTCCTATATTTGAAGATTTAAAAGATTTTTAGATGAAATTAATATTTTAATATTAAATAATTAGAATAATTATTTAATATTTTAATATACTATCAAACCCACTAACTTAATTATATTAAATGGCATTAAAATTTTCATTAGCCATTTCCATTTTTCGGCACCAGAGAACTGCTTAGGGAAATTAGAGAAGAAAGAGAGGAGAGAGAAGAGTAAAATACGATTTTGAACGACTTTGACTTGTTTTCATTCATCGGCCTAGTTCGCAAACTTGTTTGTCTCGAGGCAAGTTACAACACGCTTATCTCAATTTTAAAAAATACATAATTTTTATCAAATTTTTTTATTGAAATTTTGTTTATGTTAATGAAAAACGGGGATAAAACTGCACATTTGCATTGGTAAAACTTTCACAACATATTTTTTTATATATTATAGAGATTAAGATTGCACATTTTAAATATTTTCTGAAAATTTTACAACAGAGGTTTTGAAATTTGTGAGATTTTTATTGAATAGAAAATTATATGGACACTAAAAAATAGTGTTATAGTACGATAAAAGTCTGAAAATATTATTTTACACAATCCCTGGTAAGTTGGTTATTAGGCTGCATTTCTTAGTATAGTGATGTATTAGACAACATATAACTACTTTTAATTATTCAGCAAAATTTAGTAAAATAATTTAAAATTTTAAATTTGGTTTGTATAGCTTACTGTGATTTTACTACTTATTTTTTGGATCGAGAAAGAAGAAAGAGACTGTTGATTAGTGCTTCATTATCAAATCAGAGTTTACATGTATTTCTCTTTTGATTTTTATATAGTCATGACTAGTTTATTATTCAGTTCAGTTCTGTAGATTCTGCCTGTAGATCATGTACTGTAGTGTATATATGTTTTGATAACATGAAAGAAATCTTATTGCTAAGTTTGAATGAATTCTTGAGAGATTTACATGCATAATATAATATTATCATGTATGCATATCTAACACCTGAAATTTCCCATTTTACCTAACACCTAAATCTATTTAAGACATCAAATATACTACTTTATGCTGCCATACTGAAGTTTAAATAAAATTACAATCACTATTATGCTCATCTTCATGCAGTTGCATATAACCTAGAATAACAAAATTTTCAAAAAAACAATTTCAAACGATAATAACAAGTCCAATGACAAAACAATAAATAGTCAAGCATATTAAGTGAAAAAAAATGGTTCCTATAAGATGAAGTAGCATTCGATAGACAACACTTGTCTTACAACACATTTTGCTTGGAATGCAGTCTATATTACGCTTTGAATGAACATTCTAAATCAGTACATGTGCACTGATGATTAGATAAAGCACCACGAGAAAAGAGAATATATAGTAATGGATCATTATCATAAAGCGCATTAATTAATAACACACTCAACTTTGAACAACAAATTAGCTCATAAATTATCCATATCCTTATCTACATATGAATAACCATAAGAGTTTAAGGAATAATTACTTCTTGATTTGAGTCCAATTCATAGCCATGCTTTGCTGCTAGTGCTTTAGCAATTCCAACAGATTCCTAAAATTGACAAGAAGTGACGATAGAAAGGAGATTAAATAAAGGGTTGATCTGATGAGATAAATCAAGAAGCCAAGGCATTTTATACCATGATGGCCACACCGGTAATGAGAACTGCTGTTGAGATCAAAGATTTTGCATGCTGGAATTCTCTTGGAACAGAAAATTTTGGCAGTCCCTGGGGTACATCACCAACCTAGGAAAACCAATAAATCCATGAGTCATTTATGAGAAACTGGACTCAAAATTACAAAAATGCATCACTGCCACGTAGACCTGCATATGATAAATCTCCTTAATTTTCTCAAATATAGTTGATTTGCAGTATAAGAAAAGGTGGATAAGGTAAACAATTTTATGGAATAATTTTTGGCTTAGTTTTCTTGTTTCTCTCCACTTAACTATCTCTCCTCTCTTCAAGGTTGGCCCCTCTCATATTGGAATTTTAAATGGCAACTTTACAATTATATCCCTCCTCAATTCATGCTCACCACCGAATTGGTTAAGAATTACTTCATTTATATCTGCAAATATTTATCAAGCTTATATTAAAACTAACTTCAGGTGCCTGAAATTGGTCTACCTATAGCCATTATTTTATATTTTATATATATGTCCAATACAATATTTTTGAACTTGATGTTAGCAATAATTTTATACTTGATACTGCAATTTTTCTTTGCGTGAAGTTGAACAAATGGGTAATTGCATAAAAACAACATCTCTCGACTCTTAGGTCATTCCCACGCCATTACGACTGCAAAGCATAATGTTAATCTCACCAACGAAATTGAAGATGGATGAAAGATTTTCACAAAAGATGTCCCCAGTAAGACTGCTGTTAAAGGGCCAGCCGCTCTAAGCATCCTTAAATTCTTCTTTGTTTTTCCCTGCGCCATTTCAAGAAATCTATTAAGCTCAACTGTTTGTGAATTTTAACTAAGTTCATAGATATCTTAATACAAAATCTTACCAACTCCTTCATCAAAAGAAGGATGCCAAGAATGAAAGATCCCATGACAAAAGGAGGCCATTTGAACTAAAGAAAGAAACTGTCATGTGGAATTAGTAAAAATTGATGACATCTTTAAAACTAACTGAATACATGGAAAATGAAATAAATACTATTATTATCAAACACTCAGTAAGCATATAAAAACAACTGATACACATCTCAAGTTATTTGTTAGGTAATAGAAAGATGAACTGAGTAATTCATAGAAAAAACCAACAAGTTGAAAGCTACCCGTCCTTTTTTTTACAATGCACTTTGCCACCAACACTTGAATTACTATAATACTCTACCTGAACCCCAAAAACACACGTCTGATGTAGTAAACATGTGTTTAAAGAGGCCAAGAAGAGCCCACCTAGTTTCACCATATGAGACAAGCAAAATTCCTAAACTTGTGTCATAAAGGAGTCGGCAAATCTCCTAGAGCTGATAATGGCAATTTACATATAGTTAAGTAACCAATAGTTCATAAATATAGTTATCGAAGTTTTATTGATTCCTACCATAAATTCCTAATTTTCTTATGTTTTGAACTAAATATGCAAGAAACCAATCTAGGTTTAATGTAATGAGATATTGATGCAACCAAAATTAAATATTGCAAATAATTGGATATTCCTTTCTTAAAACATAAATATAAACGCAAGATCACAACTTAAAAGGCACTTTTGATAGATAAACACTAAACATGACACATTGACGCAACTACACCCTTCAACTTACAAAATGTTCAAGAAGAAAGATATAGATGGGGCGGGAACCGTGAATAGAGAAGAAGAGATAGAAGACCGAGACAAAATAATTGAGGGGAAGGAAAAAGGAGGCTAGCTCGCAAGATAGAGAAAACCCGCATGTTTTACATTCCACAAATTATCACTCAAAAACTTCTTTTTCCAACAAAAAAACAGCGAGTATATATAGGAAAATAAAGGATAGGAGTAATTAATGGAGGACATTAAGGCATCACACATTTAACCAATAGGAACTCCTTAAAAAAACAGAAAACAGGGATCGAAAGGACAACATCAAAAGGGGAAAACCGAAGCATCACACAGCGGCCAGGGGGGGGGGGGGTTGAGGGGGGAACCAAAGCATCAACATGGAGAGAATCCGAAGGTTCAAACAACGGCCAGGGGAGGGGAACCCGAAATTTTGCCTACATCAGATATTTTTTTCTCAAACAATATGCAACAGTGAGCTTACCCTCAATGATCACCTTAAAGGCTTCATACTTCTCGTGGTACCATAAATGCAAGTTTATCAGTTCATTACTATTTCCAATACGATATTCCATTATTACTACTAAAATGATACACAGTCCCATCATACAATATCAATGATTTCAGTGTGTACTTCAACTCAATTTTGATTGATTAATTATAAACGAAGTTCAAGTGATCCAAACTCCTTTGGTTCAGGAAAGAATTATCAAAGAAATTGAGTCATAGTATTTCAATAAGTCTAACACAAGGCGTCAACAAGCTTATTTCAGTATCATGAAAATCAATAGCTTCATAAATTTTCTAGGGGAAAAGAACTGCCATACATGCTTGGTAGCCCCAAAGAGTACCAAGATTCCTTCATATGAAGTTAGCATGGGAAGTGTGCTATACTTCTTGATCTACGTCAAGAAGTAAGGCACCTTTAGAGTAGGTGTAAACTTCCAAGAAGAAACTAGAAGAGAAAAAAAATAGAAGAAATTAGAAATTTTCATTTCATATCTTTTCTTACAATAGGAGGTGTATTTATAATACTTTGATAGATCAAATTTACAACATAGAACCGGTCTACCTAAAACAAACTAATAAAAAAAATAAACTAGTGTTTATTTTATATGTTGACACATTTGTCAATTATGATGAGAAAACTATGTTTTTGGTTGTCCCACCATGTTTGTAGCCCATGCTTCGCATCTCAATTGTACGATTTTCGGATCCAATACAACATGGTAAAGTATAACCCTCCATCAACATGAAAAACAATCTTGTCCTCAAGGTTTAGAGAAGGAAAATACAAAGAGAGGGCTGCAAAATTTTCTCATGTGGTATCATACGGAACTTTAATGTCCATTGCAATAGAACTTGACTCTGAAGTTGTAAAAAGGTAGAAGGAGAAAATAAATAAGGAGAAATTCATACTGACCGTCATGAATAATTTGATGTATAACAAAGTGCTTCCCATATTAACTTACATCTCATTAGAGCAATACTTTTAAAGCTGAAACAATCATTGTAAAACCAATTAGCCAAGTATTTGCCTCCCCTCCCGCCCCCCAACCCACAACCAATAGCCAATGACAAGGCTTGTACAGGCAATCAAGTGATCATATGGCTCATAAGAGATAAAATCTTATCAAACATTGTCGCTCTTTCTAAAACTTTATGTTTAATTTAACAAAAGTATGTTTTCTTAAATCTGTATGCTAAGAGAAATGATTTCTGATTAATTAATATAACCTCTCAAGCATATTTTGAACCCCACTGAATTAGCTGTAGATCACAACAAACTTATTAGATCAAGAATAATAATTTGAGCTGCTCCACCTTCCGAATAAAATTCTTTCATTATCAATATATCATATTGTCCAGTATGAATAAGTAAAGTTTACTTGGCTTTATCTTTCCTAAAAAACTTTCAGCATTTTTATATACAAGTTGGTGGCGTAAATAAAATTTATATGATAAAAAAGGCCTAAAGTTTATCCTTCATCCTAGTCGCATTGTTATTTCACTATCATTTTAGCACAGCATTTGGTAACCTTAAAACCAGAGAATTGTTGTTTTGGAGGAAGTTCTAAGAGCAGACAAAAAGTATAGGTTTTTTGTCGAGAAATTAGAAGTATATGCATACATTACTAGAATCTGGAAATGGAAAAAATACCCAATATTATCTCTAAAGACCTAAGCTAACAATTACAGGTTGACCTATGATAATTAGCTTCAATTTTTAATCTTAGTCAAGTATCCAGGCCCAAATCAAGTATGGATACCTGGAAAGGATTTCAAACCTTCTGGTGCAGCTTCCTTTAAGACGCAACATTTTTGTTTTAGCAGGCTTCCAAAGTTTCATGGCTCACATCATAACTATGCACTTCAGAAAATGATCAGTTGAAGAACCACGGAAGAAAATTAAATTAAAAAAAATATGCACCCAAAAAAATTGTAGATGTAACTGATAATATCCAGAAGGAAAACTAAGAAATGATTTATAAAATGGGAAAATTATCATTCTAGAGTTTTTCCGTAATTGCCAATTAATCTATAGCATTATTTTGACCTGCAAATGAAGTTTATTGCTCACTTGTTTCACAAGTAACGCAAACCACCATAACCAAATATGACTAAATAAAAAGTTAATGTTTTCAAGTTAAAAACCTTGTAAAGCAACGACATAAGCATATTAAGAAACATTATGCAATTAAATTATCACCAGGATCTGAGTCATACATCACTAGCTCCAGCAATTATGCTGCGAATAAGAGGAACAATTTTGCTGCTTCTTTCTATGTTGTACCCTAAGAAGTACTTGGCTTGAGATAGTGCAATCACAATGGCTGAGGCAGTAGTGAAGCCAGATATTACAGAATGGCTGACAAAACGAATCAGCCATCCAAGCCTGAAGATATATTGCAATTGCTTAGAAAAACCATATCAAAGAATACATCTAAAAATCACATTAAATTAAATGTGGTTGATCTGAAAATTCCATCGACCTTTGCATCATATGGTACAAAAATAACTGTCGAAAACTTGTTCATGAGGATAACATTTGTGTAACAAGATTTAAAATCTACAATATAATGGTTCTGCATTCAGGTTCCCATAATTATGAAAATTGCAAATCATTAAAAGTAAACAGAAGTAGCATGTGCAACATTGTTAAGCATCCTGATATCAAGAACTGCAGAGTAAGCTCACTCAACATAGAAGAGAAGAAGTTACATGTATAAGCACCATTAACATTTTGGAGGGATTGCATTCAATAAATTTATTTGATTTACATCTGGCGGTTCCTCGTCATGATAACTCTATGATTACTCTCGGCCGACACTTTGATAGCATACAAAATACAATTGCAGCCAGACAGTTATAACTAATACTCAAATCGATAAGCCATGTTAAGCAAAAAAAAAAACAATGACATTTAATCATTCCTAAACAATCGTAAACCAATACAACAGGTAAAATCTGTGAAGTAGATCAACAGCTGATTTAATAATAATTTGACAAAAAATCCAACCAAAGAGAGCTCAAAGCCATTTATGCACACAATATTTAATAAGACGTCATATTAAGTTCTTAAAATAAAAAATTTGCCAACTATAATGTAGGACTTGATAGAAAGGATCGAGTACCTAAATAATCCCATGAGACATTCCAGCACACCAACCATGAAGGCCAATAGGATTGCAAGTTCTGTGTATAGCTTGTCAGAAGAATCTACTATTTTGCTCAAGACATTGGAGACCAAAAGTGACACTAAAGCCACCGGACCAATCGCAAGTTGTCGTGATGAACCAAATATTGAATAGACAAAGATTGGAACAAAGCTAGAATCTGTTGGCAATAATACTCATCAGCATTAAAACATGAAAAAAATTCACGCAACAACGCATCATCACACTTAAACTAAAAGAAAGAATGCACTTCAAGAGCACCACTCACAAAGTCCATAAATTGGATGAAGCCCTGCTAACTTCGCATATGACATTGCCTGACATTTCTCACAAGAAAAAAAATATTAATGAACTTAATTACCAAAATTAAAAAAAAAAACGCTAGATCTATCAATATAACTTGAGTAATGCATCCAGAACTAAGAATCTCGGATGAGAAAAAGGATTTAGTTCAATTGTCATCAACAAAGATAAATGTGACATATATACTATTAGATTTGTATTAAGAATCATGACATAAAGTTGGTGCAATTTTACTTACATGCCTGGTTTCTTCCATCATACTTTTCTGTGCAAATTATCATCAATTTTATCCAAGTAGTTCAGATTACATTTTGGAATCCTCACCATATTTTTTTTGTTTAGAGCAAGACTTTGTGTAAATTCTTGCTTAGTCAATGTTTTTCAAACGATTTCCTACCACATAACCAACAAACCAGGATACTCATTATCATCATCATTAACTTTATCTTAACTATTTCAGAGTCAACTATCTTAATCCATATTTTCCACTGCTTACAATTAAGTGTTGCCTAAAATATAAAAATCTTGTTGGGGTGAGATGATGAGGAGTAAAACACCACAATGACGAAACAAGCAAGAAAGTAAAAGCAGCGGAAAAGTAAAGGACACCAGGATTTAACGTGGAAAATTTTAAAATAGGAAAAAAAATTACGGAGCCACACCATACCAAGAAATCCACTGTGAAAATTGGGAGAAATAAGTACAAATATCTCTTCTCTCTCACCCTCTACTTGCTTCTCTTCTCATATACACCATTCTCACACTTGTCATAACTGAAAATACAAGAGAAAGCCCAGTAAAATAACTCCAAGGGACACAACCCTTCAGAATATAAGAAAGAAAACCGTCCAATCTATCTCACAGCGCTGCAACGCCAATTTAGAGCGTTGCGGCGCTCAGGCCTATGTCTTGCACCGCTGCGGCGCTCTACTCTTTGTCGTTCAGCACTGCGGCACTCGGGAACATAGCGCCAGGGCCCTCAGGTACGCAGCACAGAGGCATTGCAAGGAAATTTTTTTTGGGTAAACCCCTCGCACCCCCAATAAACACGACAAGCTTTGAGATCCGAGATAACAGAACTATTAGATTGATCAACACAATCACATTCCATACATAACAAATCTATTCTTCACAAATCACATTGAACAACTTCTATTAACATTACTTTAGGTTTACCAGTATTTCTTTTCTAATTCTTCAACACGAATTTTATCTGATTGTTTGATAATTCATTTTCTATCCTCCTCTTTGCACTTGTGCATATTAAAACCACCTTAATCTATATTCTATACAACAATAATATCAAGCCTTTGTCCCACTACGTGGTATTGGCTATATGAATTCTTTTATCCATTGTCCTGTGATTAATCTATATTATATCTTAAATAATATTACTCTAATTATCCCGTTAATTTAATCATTCATTAATTTAATCTTTTTAAAAGTTGTATGGCTATAAGTAAAATTCAACTCAAGCAGGATTTAATAGATCCTATAAATTCAAATTTAGTAATCTCGAGAGGATCATTGTTTAAAATTGCGGAATATAGGCTCGCCTTTGCACAATTCCAGTGAAAAACGCCTCGAGTTTCTTTTATGAGGCTTGCGCCTCAACTTTGTTGAGGCACGCCTTGAGGCTCGCCTTGCCTCACTGACATGAGGCTTACGCCTAACCTATATATATATATATATATATATATATATATATATATATATATATATAAACTTACATAAATCATAAAGTAAAGCCCTGAACAAATCAAACTTCATGCACCCCCAAGTTGTAGCAATTTCCTCTCAACCTCCAGCCTGTCGCCTTCGCCACAGCCACCATCGTCAAGGATCACTTGAAAGCCGCACACCCCACCACCTCTAAAATTTTTGGAGTATTAATCTCATCTTTATATTATTGAAATACATTTATGAAAGAGTAAGATGCCTGAAATAAATGAAGAAGAAGCATATTGGGAGGCATTAGACTCCACAGGACAAGACAGTGAAGAAATCAATTCGTTATAACGACGACTCAAATAAATATCCCCATAGTAATGACAATACATATGATTTTCTAGTTGTTGCCAACTTTTCAGCCTTTTTTAGAAATTAAATGTAGATAAGTAGAGAGCCAAAAAATAAAGAATTTAAAGTTGAACTTAATGTTATATGATACCTTTAATAATTTTTTGCTCATATAATATTTGTATTTCAATTATATTTCATGCAATTTATCACTAAACACTTTATGTCTAGTGAAATTTTTTTATTTCAGATGTCATTGTGTTACTTCATAGTTCAATAGAAAGATAATATGTTATCTTTTAACATATTATTTAGGTATTCTATAAAAAATTATTTTTAACATTTATTTGTACTTAACGAAATATTTTATTTTGAGGCTTACGCCTCAAAACACCTTGACGCCTCGCTTCATGAACAAAAAACGCCTCAATAACTATTTGCGCAATTTTAAACATTGGAGAGGATCAAAACTTACAAACTAATTTAGAATGACAATTGTAAAATCTTCATAAATCCTGATAATTTGTTTGGCTATTTGTTTCAAGAATTATGATTTGTGAGAGGGAAATATACTTAAATCTAATGAATGGCACATTTTAAAAAATTCTGGATTTAGCTAAAGCTAGGATTTATATGGGATTTATCAAAATGGTAGAATGTAAAATGCCCAAAATTCTATTTTACAAGTTTTTAGAACCCTTGCCCTATTTCCATCTTTAACCAGGATGCTCATCCTATAATGCCCGACCAACAGAATCCCAACCTTAATGAATCAACGAAAGAAAATATTTGGAAATTAAAACGCGTGCATGGAAACTAGGTATAAATCTAGAAAAGGAATTTCACAATAATTTCTTCAAGTACATCAGCTTTTACCGCTTAAATGAATATGAAAAGAATAGAAGGGGTTTAAGAGAACTCCGCACCTGAGGAACAAGCATGATTCCGACGGTGACCCCTGCCATAAGATCGGCCTGGAGAAACTCCCTCCAGTTATAGGTTCGAATCCACCGAGTGCAGGGAAGAAAGAGCTCCATCCATTCCAACGACGACATCTCCCGGAGACTTGAAACCCACCGGCTGAAAAAAGGTGCCGACGGCCGCCGAAAGGACGACAACGATGGATGTAACAGCGGCAATACCTTCACCGGCCGTTCTCCAGAGGCATCCGAAACAGCATCGACGATGCTTGACGTCGCGTAGGAGATCTCCATCAAGGGCTGCGACAGTTAGAAGCGAAGCGTCCTGCACCGCGACGGCGGTGGGCCGCCTAAGTTCAAGCTCCCTTCGCCGCCGGAGGAAAAGAAGAAAAGAAAGTTTGACACCGACGAAGAGAACCAAGAACTGGACCTGAAGCAGAGAACCAATGGATTAATTAAATCAAGTTACGTCTCAAGATACGATACGACCGCTTTCTGTTCTTTTGTTTCTTGTCTCACCCGCGCATGCATATGGATGAAATGGCTGCCCAGTTGCGTTCCGTCTTTGAAAGGTGCAGAGTGACGTATAAAGTTTAAAATGTTTTGTTGAAATATGCAGCGAGCTGCAATTTTTAATTTAACTTCAAAATAAAAATAAAGAAAATATATAAAAAATCAACAAATTTGGAGACTATTTGCTTAATAGAAATTATTTGAATCATAAACTCAAAGTATACTAGAAGTGTATAATTTAACTTGAAGATGAATCAACAACAACAGTATCAAGTCTTTATCCCACAATATAGGAATTTTTTTTAATATCATTAAAGTTTATGTATTAGAACTAAGAGTTTACAAATTATTACAAGTTTGTAAACATTGAAAAAATTAGAAATGGATTAATGAAATGTCTTAAAATAGATGAACTCGAATGTTTCAAGGTGAATTTGCCACTCAAACTCGATTATAAAAGGCCTTCCCTTCAAATGTTTTTATTATCAATGGCATGAGGGTATCATTTGATCATCCTCTTGTATCATATCAACTTGAGCAACCTTAGCTCATATTTGTCAATGAATAAATCGTCTTTAAAGAATGAGATTTCTATAAGATAGTACTCGAATAGTGATCCATCATCTTTTTTTTTTTTAAGTTTGATAAATGTTTAGCTCGTATAAGAGCTCAATGGGTGAAAGATCAATAAAGGTTCCATGGTTAAACCTTGTCCTCTAGATTGGAATTTGAACCAAGATAATCAATGTTATATTCAAGTTTGATTTGCTCCCAAAAGAGGATCAACAATATTGTTAGAGGTTAGGGTTTAACAAATTATTTTCAATCACCTATGACTTGGGTTAAACCTAAGGGATTTTGGTGTCACCAAGTTCTACGATGTCAAATACCACCCTAAATGTGATTTAAACAAAGCTAGAGCTCAATGTGATTTAATGTCCCCTAACATGACTATGTTAAGGTCCATTAAAGTCAAAATATCCAACATAGATTAAGGGTTGTACATGTCGAGTCTATTAAGGAATTATAATCATATATAGGAGATCACGTAAAGGCTCAAAGCCTAAAGAATATGAGGACTCCTTAAAATTTTTAAGGTCAGTCGAGGATTGATGAGCAACTAAGCTAGGATAAGATTGCCTAACTACAAGGATCTATTTAGCCAACATGAGCTAGATGGGGTGGTTTGGTGGGTCTTTCTACATTAGGGAAATCAATTAAGTATAAATCTAAGTAAGCCACATAGGTCCTAAACAAATTTTGATCATTCTAAGAAGACTCACGTCAATTGAGACTTTCATCTTTAGGGGCTAACTAAATGCCCTTTTTATTTCCATAGACTAATAAGATCTTGTATTTTCTAATCATGCTTCACTATTGTATATATGATACAAATTACTACAATTACTCTTTTCAAACCCTAGAAAAACTTTATGCTAAAGGGAAAAGAGACCCTTATTTGAGGTAGAAAATTGTCACTAAATTTATTTCCTACTAAAAAATTATTTTCATATGAATTTAATCGTACTTATGCATCATGTAAGATAGTGGTCGAAGTAAGTTAGGTGATGATTGATGTCATTGCATTAACTATCACTAAAAATATTTTGGTGACTCAATAAGTTCACATGTAGGAAGAGTGGAAGACCATCTCTTGTTCATGATTGAGGTGGATTGTCATTGATTACCGAAGTATTATTGTAAGATTCGAATCATGATGTGATTGCTCATGAAGGGATATTCAAGGTCATTATAACATAGAAGGAGAGACAAGATCTTGACCTAAAACCTCTTGAAAGAATGACTGCTGATGTAGTTTGGGATTGTTGCTTATAATGAAGGTCTAATTCCATGCTAAACATTCATGGATCTTTCTTGAATTTATAAGTTTGTGTTAATAATGAGTTGATGAAAGTGATAAGCAGTGATGGCAAAGATGTGAGAATCTTGTTGATATATCATACAATTATTTTTTTCCTTAGAAATATTATATCCTCTCATGTAATAGAAACTCGATGTCATGTCGCACATTTCTTATATGATTTATGAATTAAATTAATAAAATATTTGTTTACTGCTTATCTTCTACTTTTTTTTCTTTCAGTAAGAGTCACATGGCAAGACATCTATAAAATTCATCTTTTAGTTTTTTTATGGACATTAGTTGACTGTAGATATTAGAAGGTGTTAGCCAAGGAACATTCAATGTTAGCAAAGGATGGTGGCTAATGTAGTGTGGGGAATGTTGGAAAATGTTAAGAGGTCTTGATCAGCTTGAGCATGCTCTTGATGGATGAGAGATTGGGCACTAGAAAGATGAGTGTCAAATATTAGTATTTGATACGTATCAAATAGATTATTTATAAGTCTTAATTAATAGTCGATGGGACCATTAATATCAGTTAATAACTGACATCATGCAATGGTTAAGGGTGGGAGCTGACATCATTTAACTTTTAGTGTTTAATTGTGGGTAATGATAGGCACTAATATTATTTAATGCTCAACACTAAGCAATGTTGATGACATACATATTCATTGATTGACAATGGCAAGTGTTGACGACTGCGGGTATTAAAAATAGTCAACGATCATCATCGGGTGACGACAATTTATGTGCATTGGTCAATGGTCAACATTGGGTGGTAAGTGAGAGCATGTATCAAAGTCATTAGATGGTAGAATTATTTATGAATTTTAGATTTTCTTGAGTATTTAATGTAGAAAAAAAATGAGAATTAGTGAAATATATTTATATATTTCGGGTAGCTTGATCCCTAACTTGAATTATCTTTAGACAGTTTATGGGATGATATAATGCTTAATCTTTTCATTTTTGTTGAAGATTTCAACCCTTAATAAATTCATATTTACTTGAGCCTAAATTTGTCACAATCATCTTAAGGCGATGCATATTTAATTATAAGCACACATAATTTGGAAGTTGATTGACCCATTAAAAAGGTTTTGAGAAAAATATAAGTATGCTTTAAATTGTTTCATTTAGGCTCAAATGAAGCCCTTCTTATCCTTGATTTGAAAAACAAAGTTTTTTCCTCTTTTAGGGACTTTTTAGTTAGAAGTAAAATGGGTGTAAATTCCAAATGCAATGTTTTTGAAAATATTGATGTTTGGTTGGATGAAAAATGAATGCAAAGTATGATAAAAATGTAATGTAAAATATTGTAGTTCATTTTTGAGGTAAACTAAACTCGCTTAGTTTTGAGTGAGAACTGTTTGTACCACAAGCAAGCTCGCTTGATCTACGCCTCTACCCGTTTGCCACCCACCACTGGACACCACCATCCGCCTCCACTAGCTGACACCATCCGCCTCCACTCGTCGTTGGCCATCACCATCTTTGAACTTTACACTACATTTATTTTAATTCAAATCAAATAAAATAAAAGCATTCACCTACATTGATGGTATACTCATTCAAATAACTCCAAAGTATTCATTTAACATTGTATTCCTTTTTTATCCAACCAAATTAAAAGAATTGATACATTATCAAAAAATTATCTTAATCGGGTACCAATCTCGAGGAAAAATCAAGTTGGAAACTTTCAAAATTGAAATTGGGACCATCCAAACTCCGATTTCAGCAAAATTACAGTCGAACTGAACATCTCAAGAATAGAAACTCAACGACATCAAATTCGACTCAATCCGAGCCAAAAAGGGTCCAAATCAAGGGCTCGAAGCGCTGTTAGAAGGTTTGAACCACAATTTGGATTACCAAGCGTGACATGCTTAGAGTCGAATCGAGCAGCTCGACGAGAAGAATCCAACGAGCCTAAGATCAAGGAATTTCGACATCATTAAAACCTTCAAATGTCTAGCGAACAGTCCACGATCAAGGGATTCAACATCGGTTGTCCATTCAAACCACTCTCCATTTACACTTGATCTTCCTTCTATTTACAAGTCATGCCCCTATTGGAAATCTATAAATAGACCCTCATTCCTCTTAAAAAGGGACTGCTAAGCCAAAGGAAACAAGAGAGAGATTGAAGATCGCTCTTGCCTCCTTGCTCCTCCTCGACCACCGCCCGAAGTTTCGCCGGTCCACCACTTGAGGTCCGGACTTTTGCCGGACCACCACCTGAGGCATGGACTTCTTCCAAACCACCATCTGAGGCCCGAACTTTTGCTGGACCACCACCTGAGGCCTAGACTTCTGCTGGTCAACCACGTGAGGCCCAGACTTCTGCCAGACCACCACCTGACGCCAGAAGTTCCACCGGTCCACCACCTGAGGCTCAGACTTCTGTCGGACCACCACTTGAGGCCCAGACTTCTGCCAGACCACCACCTGAGGCCCGAACTTCTGCGGGGCCACCACCTGACGTATGGAGTTCTGCCAAACCACCTTCATGCTACCAACTGGCACCCGAATTTTCAAGTAACGTCAAACTTCTGCTAGTCCACCTAGTGACGCTGGGCTTTCATCCCCGTTTGTCACCAGATTTCAATCATATGTTTGATATTTGTAATCTGATCGCCCTCATGGACGAGTCAACCCACTATAATCTACCCAAACACTAGTAGAATCATTTTAATTGGATAAGACCCCATGGTTTTTCCCCTTTCCAGGACTTTCCACGTAAAAAATATTGTATTCTATATATGTGAGCTGGATATCCGTACAACGCTAAGATGCAATATTATAACTCTATCGCCACGTATACTCTACCCCGCAATAAGAATATAGTGTGCGCACCACTTTTAAGTACTATACATCATTTTTTAAGTGTTTAATTTAATTAAATTACACCCTTCAATATAATTCAAATTTATTGAGCAATCACATATATGTCAATTATTAATATTTTAATTTATCTAAATTAAAAAATATATGTATTTTTAATCATGCCCTTGTACAAAATTAACAGTTAAGTTATTTTATTTTAACAACATCATTTAAATTTCATAAGTATAATAAATTAGCACTTCGTAGATTACTAAAATTATCTAAATCTGTTGGTTGCAAACTTTTATCATGTAAATATATGGGTTGATTATGATATAATCTATTATCGAGATATTTATTTTGATCATAAAAAATATAAATTCTGGAGGGCGTTTGACCCTCAAATGAACTAGAAATAATTACAATCATCTGTATTAATATTTGATTTATGCTCAGTCAGACCCAAATTTACGGGCATTAGAATCATTGAATTTGTTGTATTAAGATGGGCTATCTCAACTATAATTTTATTAAAAATGAAGTCCCCATAATATCAAAATTAATTCCTATAATTCCTAACATAAATATTTAAATCATTAGAAATTTCAAAATTATGCAAAATTCATGCATGCTAATTAATGTTACCAGTCATATATCATCTAAAAATTATATTGATCAAGCAAGAATCTCGATGCAAACAAGAGTTAAGAACTTCAAAAAGTAAAATCAAGATCATTTGAACTCCGATTTCAACGAGAGTATAGCCAAATTGAACATCTTAAGGAGACAAATCTAGAGACACTAAATTCGATCCAATCCGATCCCAAATGGGTCCAAATCAAGTGACCAATCCCTATTTGAAAACTTCATAATATTAGTTGGATGACCAAATGAAATTCAAATGTGATGTGCTTATAGTCAAATCTAGTGACTAAACAAGACGAATCTCTGAATTCTGAAATCATTAAGACACTCAAATGCTCGATAAATGATCGATGATCAAGGGAGTTGATATTAGCCGTCTATTGAAACATTCTCAACATGCTCATGATCTTCTATTTATTTACTAGTCATGCTACTCCCAAAAAATTATAAAAAGATCCCTTATTCTTCACTAAAAAGGAGAAAATAGAAGAAGGAAAAACCCTCTAAGCGCCCTTATCTTGACTCCATTTGTAGGTTCTTCTTCAACCTTAAGCTTATTGGTGAAGTCTAGGTTATCTTGCTTGATCCGCCACAGATTTTGATTAAAATGATTAATGATCTTGATTATAGTAGGGTTTTTTGTCATAGATCTTATTTAGTTAACAATTGCTATATGAAATTGACCAAATGATCTCCTCTTGTTGATGTTGGTGACGAATCTCATGTTATCCCTATTCGAGTCTCTTTCCCTTAGCTCCGCCCTCATTTGTTCTCCCCCCATATCCTTCATGGCTTAAGTTTGTTGTTTGGTAGATCGTTGAAGGTTGATAACACAACTTACATTGGTTCTTGTCCTTATGTTGCTCACGTTCTGGTTGAGCTTGACATCACAAAAACTTATCCTGATAAAGTATGGTTGGGACCTGAGAAATTTGACTATATTCAGGACATCTTGTTCTGGAGGCTTTCCCCTCATTTTGTGCTTCTTGTAAATGCATAGGGCATTTGAGTGGTAATTGTCGGCCTAACCCGCCTATTGTTTGCCTAATGCCTCTAAAAAGAGAAAATAATGAAAAAGGGGAAGAATCAGAGATCTCTCATATATTTTCCAGCAATCGTCGCTGACAATGGCCACCATATATTATCACCAACAGCCACCATCATCGTTGACGATCGACATCAGAAATTATCAACATTTCTAAAATATTGTCAATATTGTATCCAATTGATGTTGATCTTTGTATTTTCCTCTTCTTCATTAATCAGGAAAGGAAGATTTTTGTATCGCTTGTTACAAAGTGAATTCTGCAATTGGGCTAGACCCATTGGTTTTTATTTTTCGATTTTTCCAAATAAAAAAATTTCTTGTCTTAACATTTTTATGTGTTTTGCCAAAATTTCAAGCATTAATAAATTCAATCTCTATTAGCTAAAATTTTCTAGCAGGCAATAATAAGCATGGGTAGATCCAGCTTTAATTTTCAGGGGGGGACTTATAAGTAAAAGTGTATAGTTTTTTTCATAAATATCCTTATAACCAAAATTTGTTCTGAGGACGCTGTCTCTCGACCCCTTTTTTTCATCGTTGTACGCTTCACAGATATGTCGGGGGTCCAAGGGGGCAGGGGCCCCAGAACAAATTTTGGTTGTAAGGATATTTTTGGATTCTCTTTACTATTTCTCTTTGTATTTGGTTCATCGTTCCCTAAATAATAACATCTCTACACAATTTGTTTAATTATGTTGGGGCAATTGCCTAAATGCCATAGTATTTTTAAACTTTTATAGGGGTGGGGTTAATTGCCTAAAAACTCTTATAAAGGCTAAAAAATACATGAAGGAAGACAAATTACCTAAATAATCATATAATAAAAATTTTTTTTTTTTTTTGGGGGGGGGGGGGGGGGTGGGGCAATTGCCCTCCGTGGGTTTAAGGTGGATCCACCCATGACAATAAATATTATTAAATTTATTAAATTCCAATCATCTCGATATATCATCAAAAAATTATCTTGATCGGGCACGAATCTTGAGACAAAATCAAACCAGAATTTTCAATTATTAAATCTGGGATCACCTGAACTCTGATTTCAGCAAACTTATAGTCAAACTGAGCGTCTCAAAAATACAAACCCGACGACACCAAATTCGACTCAATTCGAGCCCAAATGAGTCCAAATCAAGGACCCGAACCGGTATTGAAAAGTTCGAACCACAATTTGAGTTACCAAATGGTTACCAAACATAACATGCTTATAGTCGAATAGAGAGGCTCAACGAGATGAATCCAACGAGCCCAAGATCGCCAAATTTCGACATCACTAAGACCTTCAAATGTCTGACGAACGGTCCACGATCAAAAAATTCAATATCAGCCGTCCATCCGAACCAATCCACATTTGCCCATGATCTCTCATCTATTTACATGCCATGCCACTCCAAAAATCTATAAATAGACCCCTCATTTCTCTTGAGAGGGGGACCAAGCAAGAAGAAGAGAAGAAGAAGAGAAGGATAGGAGGGAAGAAACTCCTCCTCGACCACCACTGGAATTCTGTCCGACGCCCAAGTGACGTCATAATTCTGTCGAAGCGACGCCGAAATTCCGTCCGACCTACAAGTGATTCTGGAGTTTCACTCGAACTCCAAGTAACGCCGGATTTCTGAACAACCTTTAAATGATGCTGAAGTTCCCCCCGAACTCCAAGTGACGTCGAAATTCCGCCCGACCTCCAAGTGACGCCGGAATTTCGCCCGACCTCCAAGTGACGCGAGAATTTCGTCCGACCTCCAAGTGACACCGAAGTTTCTCTCGAACTCCAAGTGACGCTGGAATTCTTCCCGATAACATCTAACGTCGAAGTTCTCCCCGGCCGCCGACTGACGTCGGACTTCTACCCTATGCCAGACCTCCACTCGTCGCTAGAGTTCTACCCAACGCCAGACTTCTGTCCGTTGTTAGATTTTAGCCGGACATTTATCCGATGCTGAATTTCTATCCATTGCTTGGCTTCTACCTTACACAATCCTTCTGACTTACGCCGCCCGCCGACTACAGTCCTTTTGACCTCCGTCCCCTGCTGACGACGGTCATTTTGGCTTACGTCGCCCACCGACTATAGTCCTTACAGCCTTCGTCGCCCGCTGACTACGGTCCTTCCAACCTCCGTTGCCCGCCGACTACGGTTCTTCCGACTTACGTCGTCCACCGAAGAGTGGTCATCCTGACCAAACGAACACATCAATAGTGACTCTTTGTATTCACATCATATACTGTACTCTATAAGATGTACATCAAGCTAAAGCCTCCCCCAAGGAGGGGCCTCATTTGTAATCAACTGCAATATTAGTGGATTAATTCAAATTGGGCTAGGCCCCGTGATTTTTCCCCCTTTTTAGGGGTTTTCCACGTAAAAATCTTGATGTCTTTAGTGAATGATGCACCCTCTCTCTTATCTAATTGCGTGCTGTATTTTCGTACAAAGTTAAGACGTTAAACTTTATATTTCTCTACCACCGCGAATACTCCAGGACGCAATGCATCTAATATTTTTGAATGAAATAGATACTTTTTTTTTTTAAATATTATGATTTGAAAGACTTGAATCATCCAAAATAAATAGATGTTTTAAATTTTCGTGCCTTTTATTTTACTCTCCTATATTAGCTCGCCTTATACGCAAGGACATAAAGCATTTTATCCCACATCGCAAATGTATGATCTCTTAAATTTCCAATTTCTTAAATTAAATGCACAGATGCTGATGCTCTCTCTCTTCATAACATGTGCGTGGCCAGCACAAAGCGAATTATTCTTGCGCCTTTTAATGCTAATTTTTAAATGCAGGGTAGTTTTCTATCATGTTTCTAATTTTAGTTGTCATAGATCTCCAACAATATTGAAATATTAGATAATTTAATAATTAAAATTTTTTTTTTGGGGGAATTTTTGGGGCATCAGCCCATGAATTGATATAAAATAAAACAGTTACAAGTAAAGAAAGGAAAAACTATAGTCTAGATTCTCAACAACAAAAAGAGAATCTAAGACTCAAAATAAAGAAAAAGAAATACAAACCCAAGGGTTAAAAAAAAGACAGCAAAAGAACTTAGCAAAAGCTAAACCGGACCAATCAAAGGAAGAGTGAATAATTAAATTTTTAGATAACTATATATACAGTCCAACCAAAGGAAGAGTGCATGGAATCACATGCGACTAGAGGGCTTCGACTGCGGGGACGATAGAGGGAGCCGTGATATAATCTAATTATTAGTCGTTGTTTATAAGTACTCCTCAATAAATAGATAAAATAAATGATTTTTATTCGTTTTAATGAAATTTCAAATTAGAGCTGCGAATGAGCATTATGTAGCATGAATATGGACACTCCACTCATTTTTGTTTAGTCCCACATCATGAAGCATTTAAAGTTTAAATCATATATATTACTATGATGGGTGGCAACATGTTAGAAGGGGTTGCCAGAGGCACAACATAAGCAATGATTTGAAACCCTAAACAATCCTTAGCTCTCTAAGGTTCCGCTTTAGAAAATAAAGGGGCTTATCCCAATGTTTTATCCTCTAAAGAACTTAGAAAAAACATTGATGCTACGTTGTGTTTGTGCCACCCGTTGTTAATGGCAAGGAATGGGTTCGATGGGGGGCCATGCGGTATTTTCTTATTGGTGCACTTTGCATGGGCCCGATTCCCTCACCTCTTCCCGCCCCTTTCTTTTAATAATTAAAGCTTATTGAGCCATTTTTACAATTAAATTGGGATGGAAAAAGGGCAATGAGATCAAAGAAGCATTGAATCTGGTTTACTAATGTATTATCATATTATATTTGATGGTTGATGGTGTTGGTTGCTTGACTGAAACTGTGTCGAGGCTTGATGATTGTGGTTCACTGGTGATGATGACCAGATCTGTATATACATTTTTTGGATTTCTGCTGCTAGTTTAGCAGGATATTGGGTTGAGGACCGTGATGATCTTCTGCTTCCCACTTTCTGGATGGCCTACGGGCAACCAAAGTTGGATAGTTCTCACCTTATCTGAAGGTGATAGATCTCTGAAGACCCTCAAAATTGTTTAACCATTAAGTTTCATTGATTAATCTTTTCTTTTTTCTTGCATATTATGACTAACAACTGGGCACATTCGGAGAATCTTGGTTTCAACATCTTGTTGAAGGCTAACTTGGGGAGAAGATTGGCAGAAGCTAGAGTAATCAGAGAAATGATGTGATGCTGATGTGAATTCTTCTACTAAATGCTTTGGAATTTTGCATCAATGAAATCTTGGAGACCTGCGTAATGAACTTTCTTTTTCAAGAATGGCTGTTTCTGGACTCAGATTGGCGGCCCATTCCTAATAAGCTCTAAAAGTTTTTATTTCTCTGTTATCTGGAGATTCCTAGATGTCTAGCTATATGCAGTCTATATAGGCTATAGAATGCTGATTATATTTTCTTTCTTTCTTTTATTCATGTAATTTTGGTTTTTGTTTGTTCTTTATTCCTGCATTGGTCATGGTTTTAATTTAGGTACTGAATTATGTAATTTGGTTTATCTTTTATAAAATGGGCTATGCCCCGAAATTTCCCAAAAAAAAAAAATTAAATTGAAAAAAATTAAGATATTTAAATTATTTAAATATTATTCATAAATAAGAAGAAATTTGTATTCTAAATAGAAAAAAAATATTGAATTTTCATAGGACATAATATTGTTGTTGTATAGAAAAAATTATATTTTGATGCAGGGTTATTTTCATATCATATTTTTAATTTTAATTGTCATAGATCTACGAACAAGTAGAGGCATGCATCTCTGTCCGTGCGTAAGGTATGTGCCGAATGTGGGAGAGCAATTCGCTTGAGGAGTTTTGTGCCGTGTGAGTCGGAGTTATGAGAGCATGAGGAAGTTAAGAGTGTCATTTGCTCAAATTGTGGTTAGTGGGGCCATGGGTGGTTAGATGTCAACACCGACGATGATCGAGTGGAAGTCCGATAGCAGTCGGTGGCTGAGCGGAAGTTCGACAACCGTCGACGGCTGGGTGGAAGTCCTAACGAAATCTAAATAAACACAACATTCCTAAATCCTAACGCAAGAGAGAGATCTATCATCTGAGAGCTTTTGGCCTTTATTCAAAGCAAAGCAACAAGAGGAAAATAAAACATAATGCCTTTACAACTAAGTCTTCGTTTGAGACTGCTTTCTTACTGCTTTTTAAAGAAGTTTTCTAGCATAATTTTTTACCAGAAAGCTGTTTTAAGAAGAAGTAAGAAAGCCGTCCCAAACAAAGCCTAAATTAAAATGAAAAAGCCCAAGCTAAAAACGGCTTGAGCTATAAATCATGAGCTTGAGCATGCTCAGGGCGATGTAAATACTCATAGTCTAGATGAACAAAGGCTCTCTCCACTTGAGGCAAAAGCTCAAGCTTCTCCTGTAATGCCTCGCCAATATCATGTGCTTCTCTTAGAGGCATTTCTGAAGGCAAGACTACGTCCACCTCAACAAAGTAATGAGAACCAAATGTATACGCCCGAACAGTGTCAATATGTTTGATAGCTCTGTGGTGATTCCAGCAGAGGTATGTAAGCTTTTGGAGGAACTCTGGCGCCGCCGTCTGGCCTACCAGAGAATTCACGTTTTCCAGTACAGTTTGAGACCAAGTTCTAATGGTGCAAAGTGCTAACTGGAGTAGCAGGAGAGGTCTTAGTGGCGAAATTCAATAAAATTTCTCTTTTTCCTCAAAATATTCTTAGAACTAACAAAAAGTTGTAGCAAAAGAGGACTGAGATTATTGTTTGAAGAATAAATTTATGAGATAGCTATCCCAAATAGACCCTAAGGGGCTGTTTGGTAGAAAGATTTAGGCCGGATTATAACCAGCCAAACGGTCTAAAATGCAAAACCAAATCTCACGGCAAATGAAAGCCACTGTAGAATGAAATTCCGCCTTTTCGTGCTAAATCCCGGATTTCCGAAATCCTATTTTTTGCCGGATTTATAAAATCCGTTGGTTGGAGAGGAAGAGTCGGCTCGTTAAATCCGTTCTATAGCCAAACAGTCACACGAGATTTAATAGAATTTATCATGAATATTACCAAACAGTTTTCAGGATTTAAGCCACTCAGAATTTCTGAAATCCTGATTTAGCGTATTTATGAAATCCTCTTTAAATCAAATCCTAAGTGCTACCAAACAGCCCCTAAATATAATACAATAATTTGTAGAGAAAAGTTCTTAATATGGAACCAATCCAGTGACAATTTCTTACCACTGAGAGCTTTTGATGTAAAGATAATAAAAATACTCACAATGCTGGCGCCAACAGGGTCAATCCAACCCACTATGTAAGTGGCAAGAAGTGCAGCTAAGAGTCCAATGAGATTAGTGATAACATCAAAAAAGTGGTCCTGCGCGTAAGCCTTGACAATCTCATTTGTGAACGAGCGGCAGTAGACAACCAGAGATAGCTTCACAAGTGTCACAAATAACATGATGTTTACAACCCATCTCTCTTGTTCCTTAGTCAAGCTGAACTCATTCTCCTGAACAAATTATGCAAACTTGAAAGGAATTCAAGTACCCAAAAAAAAAAAGCTCTTTAAGCACAAAATTCTCAACCAGAGCCCTGCATTGGGTACTCATACCCACACCCACCCATATCCAATGGGTATAGGTGGGTAAGATTACGTTCATAGCCTTGTATGTGGGTATAGATGGGTACTCAACATCGGGGAATGAATCGATTTACATTTCTAATCACTGTATATCTTATATTACTACAATCCTCACTACATAGTTGGAACTTTAAACCACGCTGCGACTACGATAAATTATGATATGCGGCTTGAAAATTTGCAATCACAGCAAAGGACAATAAGTTTTAAGGCCATTAGTCTGTGGCAGACTGCATTCAAAAAGCATGGAAAGTGGGTGGGTACGGCATCCAGAAAGACACCATGGGTGGGCGTGGGTGGGCGAAGCCCGCGAGTAAAGCATGGTTACCCAATGGGTACCCAACCAGAACCCCATGTAGGGCTTTGTTCTCAACACTTTTAAAACCCGCAGTTCACAAATGAAAGAGGAACAAGCGAAAATATTTGTGGCATTTACAACCTCATTACTAATAGCGTGTAAACACAACTAGTCACAAGCTCAAGAGAATGATCTAAAAACAGAAACTTACATGAGATGAGAGTGAACGTACAGACTCCAGGATTATTTGGAGGCCTAGGGTTGCCATGACAGATGCGAATACAAGAATTCCCTGAAAGAATATAATTTTGGTTAATTGAATGTGGAAAACAAGAAAAAAAAAAAGGCCAGTTAGCTCTTATATAGCACGAGATCATTTATATTTCAACTCTAAAATCATTCCCTTGGCAGGAATACTAGCAATTAGCAAGTCCGAAACTAACAGCCACTGAAGAAGGCAAGAGAAATTATTAGAGTTCAACACTTTGAAAGATCCTTCCATCAATGTATACCACAATAAAGGTATATACCTAAATCTTTTAGGTTTAACAAAATTGTCACCCTGGAAAATGCCACTCCAGTTGAATTTATTCGGAGATTCAGGCACGGTTTATTAAACATCCTTCAAAACTACCCAAATTAAATCCGTCGAATATTTCCAAAGGCACACTTAGAGCACCACCATGGCTATCTTAACAAATTATTTTAAAGTGATTTAATTCCTGGAACTAATATACCAACTTTTAGTACAGAAAACTGAACTGTATCCATTGGAAGAATCCGGACAAGAAGAGAAAATCTATGCAGATTAAACTAAGAGCACCAAATTTCAATATAAAAACTTACTAGTGATTGCATGCGCCTTTTCCCAATTGGATATTTATATGGATTTGGTGTCTGCATAGAGATTGCAGTAAACCACAGGATGAAACCTGACAGTAGATCAAGAAGAGAATCCAATGTGGATGCTATGATTGCCAATGAACCACTTCTAATTGACGCATAAACTTTGGCAGCAAAGAGAACCATATTTGCTATATTCGATATCCGGATAGCTAGATTCTCACTCTTGGCAACCTTTTCACGCTCTTTCTGCACATTCCAAATCCATATCAATCCAAGACAAACTGTTTCCAAGTTAAAATAGTAAATTTTCTTCACTGTAAGGAGTATAACAAAAAGAAAACCAATTTACCTTTGATATTTTGGGTAAAAAACCACGATCAGTCAAATCATCCATATCACCAAAACCATCCAACGTCTCAACTTGTTGTTGATGATAATCAGCCACACTGTCTTCTTTGCCTAATCAATCAAAGGAAAGCTTCTCGAATTCAAATTTTTTGGTAAATCTCGTATAAATAATGGAGGTAATCAGATAATGAATCAAACCAATGCAAGCCATTGGCATGACTTTCGAAGTAAATTGAACAAGAAACAACTCCCATTTCTGAATATGGTAGCGCGAAGTGGCAGACTACTTCCATCAAAATCTCAATTAATATGACATGAAAAAAAGATCAAGTTTCAAGAACCACAAGGTTTCTAAATAGAATCCATGCTGACCTAAGACGCCGAGGCAATCATGGAGCCCTCGACGGGGCCTCTCTTCCAGAAGCTCAGCACGCCGGAAACCTTCAAAGTTGAGCCGCCAAGAGTGTTCCTGCTGACCGGCCTCCGCTAAGAGGAGCTTCGACCCTTCTGCATCGTCGCCGGAACACATTTGAGCTGCCATCACTTCGGAGGCTCGAAAGAGAAATGCGGGTCCTCTTCCTTGAGAGTATACGAAGCCACGGAAGAACCTGAGATGAATCCCAATTCCCAGGCTTTAATGTACTCTGACGGTCTAAAACTGGGTCAAGAAGACAAAACAGTCGAATATTATCCCCCCCTGCAAAAACAGAAAAAAAAACAAACTATGTTAGGCGAGCTGGGGTGTAAGTGAGCCTAGCTAAGTCGACTCGAATTCGAATTATTTATGGGCTCGTTAGTTGAGCTTATCGAGTTCATGAGTCGAGCTCGTTTAGTTCGAGCTAGCTTGAGCTGACTCGAATAAATATTAATATTTTTAAAATAAATTTATTTTATTTATTAAATTTAAGTATTTTAAAAATAATTGTAATTAAAGATTGGTAAGATAGTTAATTATCATTTAGTAGTATTAAATGAAGGGTTATATATATAATTTACTAATTTTTAGGATGGAGATTTTCTTATGGGGAAATTATAAATAATTAAAAATCTCATATATGAACTACTCTTAACTTATTTATTTATGTATGATCTAATTTTTAGAATTTATGTTAACTAAAGTTTTATAATCATATCATTAAATTTTGAATATAGCATAATTACTTTGATTAAGGATAATTAATTTATAGTTTTTAATTTTTAATTTTTTTACAATTTTAATTTTTTCTTCAAATTTCTATTGATCATATGCTCCTACAGAAGAATATTTTGTTTTTTCTCTGAGCATGGATATATTTTAAATATAAAAAAATAATAATTAGTATATATAAAAATTATAAAAATAATAATTTTCAGCATAATTTCTATTTAATTGGGTTCATTGAGTTTTTTTTACATACATTTTAATATATTGGGTGATATACTTTTTATTAAAACAAATTTGTAAATAATTTTTTAAAATATTAATTATTTTCTACCAAATAAGACTAGCTACGGGTGAACCATTAGGAGAATTTGGAATAGTGGTTAGCTAGATACCCTTTAAAAAACCAATTTCAACCATTTTAATGGAGAAAATTTTAAATTCTTTGCATTTATTTTAAAAGGTTATATGTATGACATTTTTTTTGGGGTGAGTTTGAGAGAATAAAAACTTATTTGCGATCTTATTTTTTAGATCAAATAAAAAATTTTCAAGAGAACTTTTAAGTATTCAAACTTTAATTTATTTTTTGAGGCTACATTTTATTTGTTAACATTCTCATCTCCATTTCTAGGTTTTATTAAAAGCAATTTTTTATTACAATTTTTTTTTTATTTTATTTATCTATATCAAGTCCGTAGAGACTAGAGATCGAACTTGTAATTGTATGTCATCGCAATTATGTCTCATATAAAGTTTATGAGAACTTTAGCTGTTTGTATTTTCTTTAGTATATAGAATATGTTGCCTAAACCCATTAAAGTTAGGTTTTTTAGTGACAGCTTTTTTAGGCTCCATTAGGGACGATTTTTTTATTATTTTTTGTTTAAAAATTAAAAAATTTTATACTTAAAAGTCGCTTTAACAAGCAGTAAGAAATCGTCCCAAATGAAGCGTTAATGTTTTCTAAAATAATTTTTAAGTACAAAATTTTTAGTTCAATAGATTTTTACACTAAAAAGCTATAACTTTCTTACTGTTTTATAAAATTGATGCAGACATTTTAAAATTATTGTATGAAATAACTTCTTAGTAAAAAAATTTTTTAAAAGCATAAGAACATAGTGGTCAAATAAAAATTATGTTTATGATATGAAAAACAAAATAATAAGAAAGATGACTCAAACAAAATCTTAATAATATAGCCTTACACTTAGTTTCACTTATATGGTGCATTGCATATGATTGAATTAATTGATTCTTTATTCATTATGATTTAATATAATTGAGTTCAGAATCTTAAATTATTGTTTAAATGTATACACCCATTTTGTTAGCTTATTCATGCAAGAAATATCATTTCTCCTGCATTTGTTCATACAAGTTGTGTATTTAGTTTATGTATTTTTGTGATATGTGGCTTCCATATATAAATTAATTTTATTGTCATATTACTTAAGCTTCTATTTGCATTATTTATGAAGTTTTGAATTACTAAAAAAGAATTTTATTAAGAAGTATCAATTCAACCTCTTTTAAGTGTCCTTTTCTTACATGTTAGAGCTAATTGAGAAATAGATGTTACACGATTCCACCTAGATCTTTGTCGCAAACTACATCTAAATAGTGGGGGAGTTCATTCTAGCCATCTAACTGCCCTTGGTGGCTACCTTGCTTCCTTCATCATTGGTGATTAGCCATCACACCTAGTGCCTTCAGTACCATTATCCCTTCACCATATCACCATTATCCTTCACCATCCTTTCTTTGAACAAAAAAAGGAGAGCTCTTAGGAAGAGGATGAATGTTTACACGAAACATTGCCTTCATTTCATTCTTAAGGCCTTTTAAATAGAGCTTTATAGTGAAAAGGGAATCGTGATGCTTTTTTTATTTTTCTCAGGCTCCATCCAGATTATTCAAGTTGAATAATACAATTTAAATTTTGGGTTTGAGATCTTTGTTAACATCGGTCGTTCTGATATAATAAAATTTTAGGGGAGGTTTTTGCCACTGCTAAAATTGCTTAACATCATGAAGACTTGACTATAGCTCAAGATCATTCAATTGATCGAAATAAAAGGATATAATTTAACTAGCACCACCATCACGGGTCGATTCCATTATATGTAAGTAGATTAACTCTCCTTAGACTTTTTGTTGGGATTGACTCAACAAGCTTACTTCCTATGCATTCATTTCTTTCTTTATGACCAAACCCTTCATTATAAGACTCCAAAGATTTTATTTTCTTATTTCAATACATTGGTAGCTATCATTGAACACTTATCATACCAAAAAAAAAAACTTCCACGTTAAAAATATTTTATGATTTTATAATGGCTCTTTATCATGTCATCCATATTGATAGGAAATCTATTCCACAATGTCCATGTCTCTCCATAATATTCTCATGGTTTGAGTAGGGAGTTTCCATTTGACAATCAATAAATTACCAAATTGAATGTGATTATCTTCCAACCATATTTCATATTTGTGTTCCAAAATCTCAATAGTACCTAAATTGCCAGAGGATAGCAATTATTTACATCTCATATGTCAACGTATAACAATATTGTATGTTTATACCACATGAACACAACAATCATAATGCTCCACATTAGTGCCACTTCAACCACATGGTAGCTAATAAATATACCTATTTTGCTTTTGGGAGGAGCCTTTTTGGCTTTTTTGAGACATAAGCCCTTTAGTAATCAAGATATTCCCCATATAATTGAGATCTTTAAGAGCTTGCACTTTGCTTCTCCCTTTTCTTCAAGTATAATGAAGCTTTTCTCGCTCTCCCAATCATAGATGTAAGTAAAAAATATTAAACAAAATTTTCAAATGCTTCTTTCTCCTACCCCTTTATTTAATTTTTCCAATATGTTCTTATGGAGGATCTTCACCCTCAACCAATAGTATTTCAAAATGATATATATACGCATCCAAATAAATGAACATCTAATGGTTCAAAATTATAACTTGAGTGAGTAAATATTTTATTTATTATTATTAAATGATATATATTTATATCACCATAGTTAATAAGAAAATCACTCTTACCTAATAGCATGAAATTCTAAGGAGTAATTTGGATCGCAAATAAATAATATTATCATGGTGTTAATAAAGATGGCATTCTCTTTCAAAATCTCCTTTTCATTATTGAACAAGTCATATTTTTTTTTTTTTTTTTGAATACCTAAATGGGTATCTTTAAGAGTACTTTGTTGTGCTAAAGCTTTGGACTTCTTACATGAACAAGCCATTTGGCTCCATTTGACTTGTGAATATTTTTCTTTTTAGCTCCCCAAATTTCTTTTGCACATTAATATTATAGAGAATATATTGAAAAAAAAAATCTTGATCATGATAATGAATATCTCATTATCATGTATTTTAATTTTAATATATTATTTTTCTTTTGTTCCAACTCTTTTCATCTTGGTTATGATTGTTGTCATTAAGAATCTTATTGAGAACAACTTTATAAATTATTATTATCTTAATTTTTTGGGGGAATTTATTATCTCATGAAGAAAGACGCTTATGCAGGAAGTGGAAAAAAGAACTTAAAGTGAAATTAACAAACTAAAAAGGCAAATAATGCATTTTTTTTTGTCAATGATTTCAATAACACATGTGAATATGTTGATAAGTTACAAGAAATAATAGAGGGCATGCATGCGGGAACTTTCATAAACACAAACCTTATAACTAACACAAGGTGATAATGTTGTTGTTTTTTTTTTTTTTTTTGAAGCAAAATGCGAACTCAGTAGTTAGTCAAGGCTTCCAGCGTCCAAGACGTCCTGCACGGACCCTCCAGTAGAATGAAGTAAGCGACCCAACGAACCAACCAGAAAATCCACATCTACGGTTGCCACCAGCAAAAACGACTGGGACGCGAGCCCCGACCACATCATTGTTCTTAGCCTCACAATCCTCCAATCGAACAAAAAAGCCAAAAATTCCCGAGAAGTATCAGCAATAAGAATCGAATAAGAAATCATCTTCTATGACGACCTCTCCCCCAAAATTTCCCGCGAGTATTAATCTTTGAATTACGGCTCATAACAAACTCATGGTCGGAGTGTAAAGCCTCAGAATCCGAATCAACATCCGACGAATCAATCAACCAATTATTTTGATTCCTAATCTCCAAACCAGAGGAATTACCCACACAGTTAGCCAACTCATGTGTCTCAACCTCACACACAGGCACCTCAACCAAATTGATGGCATCCGGATCACATTCCTCACCATCCAGCGACGACCGCTCCTTCACAGTCCCAATCGGAACCACACCACCAGACACAAAAACTTCAACACCACCATCCGAAACCTTTGAATTCACAACACCCAGAACAGGCGAGCCATCCGAACCATTCAACTCAACAGAAAGCACCCCCGGCACCAGCGGAATCGAAGGAGAATCCACTCGGTCACAAACCGAGGGCAAAAAAGGAATGACATTAGGAGAAAATAAGAAATCCTTCGCAGCCTCCACTCGATTAACAGACTCAATAACATCATTTTGAACAACATTGATAGAAAGAGAAATGAGTGTCATATTCGAAGGGCATTCATCCACAACAGGACAATAAGCTTCATTAACAACCTCCAGCGAAACAGAATCCCCCCACAACCAGGGTTCGCAGACGGCTCAACAACATCAATAGGAAGACTCTCAGGAACTGAAACATTATTAATCATCTCACCCTCCAAACAACCCTCAACAACTTTAATATCCAAAGAAGCACAAGGGGGGTTGGGAGAATTCAGATTAACAGGCACAACAGGTTTGCAATTTCCCAGAACATGACCGATACATTTGCAGCCGTCACAAAATTGAGGGAACTCATCAAAAACAACCTCCTGAGTATAACCTAAGGATTCCGAACCTAACCACACATGTTTCGGATAGGTTTTAGTTATATCAAGTTCAACTAATACTCTAGCAATGGACAGGCGGGATCCAACAGCAGTGGCTTCGTCAATTTTTAGAGGTTTTCCAAACAAACCGCCAAGCCCAAACAAAATGCGAGGTGAAAAGAAATGAGGGCGTAATCGAGGAAAAGAAATCCACACTGAAATTACAAGCGATTCCACAGCAATATCCAGAGTAGGCGACCACTTTGTCAACTTCATGAAGCAGTTAAACACAATATAAGATCGATGACAAAACACCCTACAGTAGTCAAGGTCGTTGGTAAGCTTGATCAGGATATGAGAAGAATCCAAAACCGTGACAGAGACCTCACTTTTCAGCTTCAAATTGAAAAAAAAAAATTGCGAATAGAATCAAGAGACGGTCTTTTAGAAGGAAAAAAACCCACAAGAGAAAACTGAAAGGGGGCAGCGAGATCTTGGATTTCCAGATCGGAAATCCATAACGACGGTAAGCCACGAAAGGTCGTAGCATACAAATCCGGAAACGAAGGTTTAGAACCAGCTAAAGCTTCAATAAATGAACGAGAATGGGTTTTCCCACCGAAAAAATCGTGATCCCGGAGTTTCGCAGCCGCCATCCGGCACAGCCAGCAAAAACGCGAAAAAACCCGAAGAAAATTAACCACAACAACAAAGAAGAGCCAGATAAGAAGAAACTTCCCTGAAAATGGAAGATCACCGGAGGGAAAACTCCCTCCGAGCGGGAGAAGATCACCAGAGCCACGAGCCCTAGCAGAGCAGCTAGGGCATATGTAATATGATATGGAAAGATTTTTAAAAAGGAATACGTGATTAAATGGAATCCTTTGTAAATGAAAATATAATATAATAAAAATATTAAAAATTATTTTATAAATATAAAATACTCTATCAGATGATACAATAAAAATATCAAAACATTCTATCATATGATCCATGTTAATTCATTTAATTATAGGGCATTTTTTGCATTTAAGCATCTTAAGAATCTCAAAATTGAGTAAACTTCAGCTCCTTGGATTCCACTTATTGAGATACTCATATGAACATTTAATTAATATTCTAAAATTTACTAATATAAGTTTCTTTAAACTCAAATTAGATCAATTTTAATGGCATAAGATTCATCATGTCGTGACCATCAATTTGACTATAAATTTGATGAAATTAAATTCCAGATAATTCTAAACTTAATTTAAAAAATTTTCAATTTCAATACTACAATTTTCTGTACGAATTCTCTGGTATCGTATAACATGATGCAAACAAATTACTACTTTTCAACTTTCCATTTAATCCTTTGTCCACACCCAACCTTCTCAAAGCATCTAACTTGCAGAATATACAAATCCTCATTCCTCTCTAGCTCATCTTGATATGTTGAAAGAGAGCTTTAACTACCTGGATTTGGATCTTTCGTATGTGATGTGTATATGAGTTTAACTTAGTTGACATAAATGTCCCTGAAAAAAAATTCTTCTTAGCTTATGTGGATCCTTCTCCACGAAAAATTATTCTATGCGGACCCGGACGATGTCCAGAGGCCAACCAGAACGCGTCACGTCACTTTTTTGCCTGGTACCGATGCTCGGTACTTCTGTATACTAGGTGACGTGACGGATTCTAGTTGATCTCCGAACCGTCCGGTAATAATTTCTCCTTCTCTGCACCCAACAAACCCAATGCCTTTGAAATGTTCAAAAGATGATAGAAAGCATATTCAAAAGAAATTATACAAAATCCGTCTGAGGAAATTTTCAATGCAATGCCTATCTCCAAGCTGCCATAAAATCTATAAAATTTGTCGGCCAGAATTTATTTTTACTCGAAAGGCCCTCCAAGCTGTGCATTGTCGCATACTATTTTGTTTGTTAATAAATATGAATCGCTTCATCAAGTCATCCCTTGTAGGCTTCAATAAATAAGGCCAAATGAGAAGACGGCGATGTAGAAAGCAATTTTCTCATTTTCGTTTGGAACTTTTAACAAAAGAATTAATTTTTATAATCAAAATCTAATTTTTAGCAAATAAATTCAACTAAATTTGAAAGAAATAAGCAATAAGATACAGAAGCAATGTTATATATTTTTCAAATTTGGTGTTTTCTCTGACCCAAAGATTGATCTCCTGTTGCCGATGTTAAATAAATCTTTTACAAAAGAGTTTCTAATGTTTCCTCCCTTTTGGATGTGCATAAAATCATGCTTGTCAGCCATATTATGATGAGGAAATTGAGCTGAAACTTCATTATCAATATAATATAAATTTTTCTTCTCTATATCGTTGCGGCTTGCGGCGCAATAGGCGAAGTCGCGAACAGAAAAAATAACATTGAACCGGTGAAACCTAAGCTCTAATTCCAATGACATAATTGATTTCACATCTGTTTGTAATCGCTTCTATCTGAAGTTTTAGCCGAAGCCTTATGTCGATCATTCATGATAACATTAACCAATCACAAATTCATAGAAGCGATTAACCATACAAATTCATACTTATTGCTAAAATTTAACCAACAACCACAAGCAACTCATACATGACATTACTAATCAATCTCAAGTTACATTCAACAATAAAAGAAGCAATTCTAAAAGTGTTATTCTCACAAATGCGATTCAATATAAAATTATAAGAAATACAAACCAATAATTATTTAGTTCTAAGTTAGAAGGCTTTTGATTATCTTAATAGAGAGACTTTCTATAAATAGGATTAGATGATAAGGTTTTCTTTCCTCTTTTTTATCTCTTAGACAATAATTGTATTTCTCTAGTAGCATTATGGGAGCTCTTGCAGGCTTACTTCCTACTATTAATGATCTTAGACAATGATTGTAACCCTACGGCTAATGATTTCCAAAACACAACCAATCCAGCTTTCTTTCAGGGCAAATTATAACGTCTGGTGTCCAGATTTGTCCGGACACCAGACTTAATAATTCAGGCCTTTTCAGCGCCCACAAGGTAGCTCTCGAATACTGATCAATTGCTTGAGTATTGAAGCCCTTTCCCTATATCTCAAAGCCGTTCCTGTTGCAGTAGATTTCCATTGAAGAAGCAGAAGGAAGTTCGGCAGGAAGAACAAAGGTGCCGTGCTTTACCTTTTATAAAATCACCCATTCAGGGTTGATGACTTTACAATAAGCGACTCGCCTATTGATCAAACGCAGCTACAAAATAACTCTTATTTTGCACATTTATCTCGATCAAACTGAATTCAATCTTTTATAAATATTAGGCCATTTGTTATCACTTATTTTTCTTCAAACAAATGGCACTGCATATAATAGTCCGACGGGTTAATTATTTTGAAAAACCAAGAAACATAAAAAAAAAAACTTCCAATGGTCGACATTCTAACTACATTTCTACTCACAGCAAAAAGACTACTGGTAATATCACTCATCAGGTTCCTGTATCAAGAGAGAAGTTAACTTCAAGATACAACTCACCTTGATCCTTTAACTTCCAACCAAAGAATCTTCAATTTGAAACTTAAATACATTATGTGCGAAATTTATCTTAATTGAATAAAATGCCCAAAAAAAAATTTTTTTTTTTTACAAGGCGGTATACCGTACCTCAAAAGAGGCAAAAACGATGCTCTCCAATACGTGAAATTATTCTGTACAGTCATCGGGTGCCACATCATTTTTTGATTGTGTACTGCTATATACCAGATAACGTGACACATCATGATTCACCTACAAAAAAATCCGGTGACCACAGAATAATTTCTCCTGGGTGCTACCAGCAGCACCAGCACCCAAACTCTGTTTACTGTTTAGCATACAAAGTTGTGCTCATATTGCAGCATCAATAATGTTGGGGTCAGCAGTTGAGAACGAGCGTGTTGAGTAACAAGAAAGTACTATTTTTAAATATAAAAACAACCTTCTATTTATTTAATATTCTTAAAAATAAAACGAAAAAACATATGAAATTTATCTTATTCTTTTTTTTTTACTATCATAAAAGACATCATGTGAATGATATTAGAAAGGCCAAGCAATATATTACCTCAAAAATATTTAGTCCAGATTATTCATCCATAAAACTTAATCAGCCTTTTGCACTATTTAAATTCCAGATATTAAACAAACAAAAAAATACCAAATACTAAATCAAATTGACAATTTGCCTAATAAAACATTGCATCCTGTTCGTACTTCAATTAATCTACTAAACTAGAAATCTGAGTTAACTCAACCAGAAATGAAACACAATAGAATACTACTATCACTGCAAAAAATACAATTACTCAAATATAAATATAGATAAAAATATACATACAACTACTCATACCTGTATCTGTATTCTTCATTCATCAAGCTCCATAAAACTGAATTGAAACTTGCTCACTTAAACTAAGTCGTCTTTTGGGTCACTTAAACTAAGTCGTCATTTGGGTCGGCTTTCTTCCGGCTTCTTAAAGTAACTTTTAATACATAAATTAAATTTTATTTGTATTCAAAAGCTGTCCCAAATCAGTCCCAAATGAAGCTTAAATTTCAAATATAAACAAAGAATAAACTAATCAAGAACTGATCTCCTGAACTACTTCGAGGGCAGGAGCGGCAGAGAATTTTTGAATAAAAATGGGAGAGAGCATAAACCCCATGCTGATCCCATCCCGTAGCCATTCAGAATACATAATTGGAAGAATTCATGGTTGCTGCAAAGCTGACAGTATGAAACGAGGACCCAAGGCCAAATTACCCACTATGACACTACAGAATCTCCACTGCTTGTATTCTCCAACCAACGGGCATATAGTTACTCGGAATAACATGCTTATTATTATTACTATTATTTAGTTTTATTACCTTTCAAATAAAAAATATTGTTTCATTTTTTCTGAGAGATAGGCTTCATTTCCACTTTAAAAAAAAATGGGAACAGAACTCGAGACCTAACCCTGAAACTAAAAGCCAAATGACACGACATTGCTGGAACATAACTTAGGCCTTAAAACTGGAGTTGAGGTGCACAAATGGGAAAATTATTCTGTGCGGACGCCGAACGCCGTCTAGAGATCAACCAAAATGCGTCAGGTCACTGCGGCTTGGTACTGCTGACATGGCGCATTCTTGTTGGTCCCTGAACAATAAACTGCATTCGACATCTGCACAGAATAATTTCTCGCACAAACGAGGGCACTTGCCCCCACGACTCGACTCTTTATTAAAAAATATTTAAAATAATTATACTAAACTTTTTTTTTATCAAACATTTATTATTGATGTCTCAAAATTTATAGTGATGCCTTCTAAGAAAATGATTTGTCCAGTCTTCATATGAATGATAAATATGAAATAAAAAAAAAAAACCTTTTTCCATGCATTCGGCAGCTTATCAAAAAGTAGCATTCCACAAAATAAAAAAGAATGCGTCACTTAAGTCATAATATCTCAATAACACGGGGCCTTATTTGGAACGGTTTTTTTATTGCTTCTTAAAGCAACTTTCTAGTACAAAAATTAACACTTCAAAAAGCAATAAGAAAGCCGTCCCAAATGAACCCTGAAGACTACAGATATAAGCTAATCAGCATTCTAGTTAAAATGAAACGATTAATATCTGGAAAAAAATAAAGTTACAATACCTTGCTCAAGATTTAGTGAAGATGAGTATTAAACCTATTAAATTTACTTTAAGATGAGTATAATATATAAATAATAGATCAAAATTTATATCATTCTCATCTCAAATTAAATCTAATAATTTTAAATTTTAGTCTAAATTTGATATCCTCATCTAATATTTTCCTTAATATCCTAAAAAACTTGCCCTGCTGCAACTCTTTGAGCACCATCTACAATGAAATCTCCCCAAGCCATTGAAATTTACAACGTGATTTACGATTTAGATGCAATCTTTCTTATGGTTTTTGACAAAATCATGCTTACCCAACCTTCTGGCTAAGGAAAATAAATGATTCGAAGGCATACCTTTACTAGTTTTAGGTCCAGATAGGCCCTTGAACCAGCACCATGGCTTCAAGTTTCTGAAGAAAACCAACTGCCTGACTCATCTGTCTTTACTCGATTTCTGAGAAGAGCTGACTTAGCTAAACAAGCACAAATACCTGTTCTCCACCCAAATACCAAACCATAAAAGAGAAATCAGATTTTCTTAGTCAGAGCTCCGGATTTTGCAAATTTTGAAAAATACATGCGACTTCTTATCAACACTAAACCTTGCACATTCCATGTTGCAGTAGCCACAAAACCCAGCTATAAATTGGTATTGCACACCCTCAAAATGGAGGTCCAACTATTAGCTAATATGGCACATTCTCATTTTCTATCAATAGTTCCCATAAACAGTTAAAGAAAGATGAGTGAAGGTTTTCTATTACAGAGGATAACCAGACCTTCTAAAATCTCTGGTGAAGAAAGGGTGGCAGAGAGCTTCCTGAGCTTTCAGACGCTCAGCAGGATCAAAACGAAGAAGCCCTTGCAGAAGATCAATTAGATCACCAGCAGAATGATCAACATGTTGCATTATAAGGTTCTGCAATGCAGATTGTTAGAGCTTAAATTTACCTGTTTATCATATAAACAAGGAAAGTATATGGATAGAACAAGCTACCTGAAGACGTGGTAATTTTCCAACTGCCCTCATGCTTTCCCTAGATGTTGCCCCTTCAGGCCAATCCAGTCGCAAGCCTCGCTTAAAATATTTTTCAGCGTGTCTACTATACAGAAACAGAGTTAAAAAAAATGCATTCAACTCTTTATATATAGCAATCAATAAAAGAAGATAAAAAACTGAAACTCTGGCTCCATTTGGGACTGCTTTTTAACTGCTTCTTAAAGCTGTTTCTAATACAAAAATTAAATTTTTTGTACTCAAAAGCCGCTTTAAAAAGCAGTATGAAAGCCGTCCCATACGAAGCCTCGATCTTCAACTCACTCTGCTTTCCTAATCATATGAATGGGCAGCGGGCCTAACACCCTCTCCATCATTGCAAGATGTTCCAAGTTTTCATGAGTTTGAAAAAGTGCCTCTCCCTGTCATTTTAAAGAAAAACAATTCAGGAAGGATGATGGCTATACTGCTCCATGAAAAAACTCCCATGACTCCCATGACTGTGTTAATGGCTAAGATAATTCTGTTAAATAATGCCTATAGAAATAATAAACTCTGTTCTACCATGAAATCAATGTTGAAAGATGCATAGGTCGAGCATCCAAATTAGGACCAACAGTGTAGTTATGAAGCAACTATAATAACACAAAAATTGGAGCTTTACTTTATTGAAACTTTTATTTAAATTTAGATTAAAATAGTCTTACATCTAACCATACTTGAGAGTCAATAAAAAGATGTTTTGAGACATTAAAAAAACCAATTTTTTATTAAATAAATTTTCTTTCTAATTTTTAACCTTTCTATTAAATGAATAATTCCTTCGAGAATGATATAGTATGACTATCTATTTTCAAGGAAAATCAACTCCTCGTACCCGCATAAGACCTTTTTCTTATTTTGGTACTTTCATTCCTTATTCTAATTTCAACTTTACTAGTATTCTTGGTTTTGTTCAAATTTGGCACAATTAAATTTTATTTGTGAGAATAAAATTACAATTGATCATTTGATTTTGTGGTTTAAGATTTCTGTTAAATTTTTCAAGCTTATCTGATCATTTCATTATCAATTGGGTTATATTTTTCGTATTGATTGTTTACATTTCATTATCAATTGGGTTATATTTTTTGTATTGATTGTCTAAATTTAAAGAAAGAAAATTAATGAATTTTTGCAATCTATGTAAATCTTCAAATTCCCTTTGCATCAATGGGTCCACCAGAAGGAAGAATGCCAAAGCAAAAGCCATTGGTATTTTATTATCAACTTTAACAGAATGAATTATAGACTTTGGACCTTATTTATAGAAATTATGGTTGCTGAAAAATTACAAAACTATCAATAAAAAATATTTAAATATTAAACAAATCATAAATGGAAAACTTAAGCATACTAATAAGTAGCTTAAATACAAACAAGAGCGGTTGCATAATACTGTAAATACAAACTCATGACCGTGGACTAAGGAAGACTTGAATTGTATCAATTAATTGTTATTGAGGGGGAAAAAAGAAAAAATGTTGAGGATTTTAAGAAAGTTTGTTTTCAAATTGTGAAAGAATCTAATGTAGAGAATGAATGAATAGATAAAATACAAAAGGGGGACATGATTAGACAAACAACGCCTCAAAGAAGGGGAAGCACCCAAGACCAAAGATTAGTAAGGTTGGTGTCAATTAATGCACTTGAACCTGGACTTGTGATGGAGAGAGAAAAGCCCCAAACCACTCGGCCATGATTCTAACTGCTTAGGTTGGGTTTTCTAAGAAATTGCACACTTAACCAATATGAGAATTATCAAGAATTCATTCCTATTAAGTACACTAATTAAAAAAAAATTGTCATTATTTAATCAAATTCAATTGAGTTCAATAACCCGACATGGTTTAGGCTACGTTTGGGACGACGTCTCGGCTGCTTCGCGGCTTAGAACGTGCGCCTCCCGCTGTTTGGGACAGTGCGTTGGACCGGAGGCCTAAAATTTTTTACGTTAACAGCCTATTTTTTTGCGACGCGAAATACCTTGTGTGGTTCGCTGCTTTCCGCGGTTCTGATATGCTAAAAAGTCGAAAGTAGCCTTCTCGTTTCAGCCGGACCCCCTCTTCCCCTTTGTCCCTCTGTTCGCACACCCCAGGAAGCCACGTTTCTCCTCTCTCTCTCTCTCACTGAAGACACAGACGGAAGCCCCGCCTCTGCCTCTCCTCCGTTCGAACCGAGCCAGGACGCCGCAGATCTCCCTCTTGTTGATCCTGTCTCTCTTCTCCCTTCCCCTCCTCTTTTTCCCCTTTCTTCTTCTACTTCACCCTAAGTGGTCTCCCCTCTCAATTGCAAAAACCACAGAGGCCACAGAGGCCCCTATCTTCTCCATATTGGCAAAAAAAAAAAAAAACCTTCCCTCTCTGATCTCTCCCAGTTCGCAAGAAGCTCAGGTGAAAACCCCCATCTCCTCTCCCATCCGTTCCTCCCCTAAGGAGGATGCCCCTATCGCCTCCTCTGCTTTGTGCGATGCCAAGGGCAAAGGCCCTCATCTTCTTCCCTTTCTGTCATGTATAAGGGACTCGGCTTCAACTTGCTATATACCATAAATAGGAACAAATGGAAGTATGTCCTGAGGCAACGAGAGCATCTTCTTCATATTCAAAGAAAAAGCTTCTAGGCCTGATTGCCACGGAGCCTCCCTTCTCTGTATGAGGAGAGGGGACAGAATTTGAGAGTTTTTTAGCTCAATGAGCTTAGGGCTGCAACTAATGATTGCAACAGGTTGTTAAAGATTGGATTTGGTGGTGTTTACAAAGGTTTTATTAAGCCTGCAGATGGCATGGGAGAAACGATCACAATGGCTGTTAAGATGCTCAACCAGTATGGTTTGCAGGGACATAAGCAATGGCTTGCTGAAGTGCAGTTTTCTTTGGGTAGTTGATCACCCAAATATTGTAAAACTCATTAGATATTGTGATGTTAAGGGTGAAAGAGGGCCGCAAAGGCTGCTGGTCTAGGAAGTGCAAATGGCTCCGGGTGCGGCAAAAAGGTATAAATGAAGTAATAACAAATATTATTGCAATTTTTTTATAATTTTTGAAGTATGATTAAGATCAGGTATGCCGCGAGATGGTTGAGGCTTCCTTCCTTCTCACCCCGCGTTCGAATCCCCTAACGTCCAAAAAAAAAAAGATTGTACATTATACAAATAATTATACTATTTTGATATTTAAAAAGTCATAAAATAATTTATAAAGTGGATGCAATTTTAATTTAGAATTGTTAGTTTACTATCACATATATTTAAAAAAATTTGAAATTTAATTAATTTCCTTTCATCTCAATATAAAAGGGTATAAATGTAATTTATTAACATACAACTGCAACACATCAGCTCGATAGTTATACTTTCCAAACAAAATATATTACTTTATGTACAACAACTTCAAAACTTAACTTTATGTACAACAATTTCACAATCTGCTTTACCGACAGCCACAACCGTCCCAAACAAACCCTTAGTGTGGGCCTCAATTGATGAATAATGAAATTTTAAGTGTGGACCTAACTCAGCATGCTTATTCGGATTTAAAGATAGCATAAGTTGCTCAATTTAAGCACAACCTAAAATCAAATTCAAGTCAGATGTTAATTTATAATAGCCCTAGGCAAATTTTGTTCCTATTCATGCTTAGTCTTTGAAATGGATTGACCTAGGGCCAAATTTGGCTTAATTCAAATTTATAGATTCATGCAACTGAGTTGGTCAAAATATTCACACTTAGTTAAATTCAACCGAGTTCACCAAAACCATTTTGTAGGCCACACATCATGAATATGGTTGCCCTTCAACCAAATGGGCCATTTAGATTGCCTTCAAAATATGCGAGCTTTCACTTGAGACTTGATTCGAGTTAGACTTAGACAATTATTTATGTTTTGCATTGTCGAGTTGAATTCATAGTCTTTGATGCTTATCGGATTAATTTGGCTTTAATCGAGCCCAAGGGTATCATGTTGACATCAAAATGGTTATGATCAAGTTCCCAAACTTTAGGTTGGTTTCAAATGCAGGTTGTAGCCACTCGCCAAGGTAACTTTTAGGTCAATCAAAATGGTACAAATTATGGGCTAACCAAGAAAATTTCACTTGAGTGAGAGCCACCCCTAGACTTAAAACTATTTAAAGAACATTTAGAATATGGTTATTGGGCTTGGCCCATATCATAAGTGATTTACTCATTAAGTGTGAAAGAGTCTAGCTCCCTAGAGTTTGGAGGCTAATAATGGAATAGGCATCAGACTAGTCACAATGCTGGAATGGCCCATCCTGCAACTAATTTAGTTGCAACGAGTCCAACTAATTCAACTTTATGAGCTCCAATAACTCTTGCACATCCTGACCATGTCTTAAACTTCTCCCCTATGAAGAAATTTAAGCCAAAACTATCTAATTTTCTCAAGATATAATCAACCCAAGGCATTGCAAAATGAACTTAAAGTATTCTCTTTATCAACTCACAATAAACCTTCTTACTAAGCTCTTCAATCCCGCCTACCACCTAGCATAATAAAAAAAAGAGATACCTAATTTTATTAATAAATACTATTGGACAGAAAAAATGAAGAATAAACCACAAAGCTCCAATTTCAAAGCAAGCCGACAATGAGTCCTCCCTACCTTTCTATAAATATTAAGTCTCCTATATATAATCAAATAAAAAAAAGTGTCGGGCTTATATTTAAAATCAAACCAGGAAGGATCCTGTTAGACCGGTCCAACCGGTCCACACGGGACCGGCCCAGGCAAATGGAGGCAGAGGTTCCACCTCTCACGCAGAGACCGAGCAGACCGCGAACCTCCACTGGGCTGATTTAGGAAGGATTTTTTAGAAAGTTTAGGAGGGAATTTGAATGTAGGGACTGTTTAGGAAATTCCTTTTGATTTGTATGCATTAAATACTTTGTTTTCCTAGGATTAGGACATCTTGAATATGGCGGATTTTGGGATCTTTTAGGTTTAGATTTTGGGCTCTAGATTCGTCTAGAGATTTGGAGAGATCGATCCTACTCTCGAATAGAGGATCACTTGTATCTTGTTGTTTCCTTCCGATCTATTTGTTTCTTGCAATAAAATTACTATTTTTCTAGGTTTTTTTTGGAGTTTGGAAGAGTTTCGTGCTGATTTTATGAAATTGATATGATTTACTTGAAATCTTCAAGTGTTTCCTATAAGATACCTCCTTCCACATCTATCCAAAGGTGCATTTCCAAACCCCAAGCACAGGCAGAAGCAATCAACAAAAATCTTTTTAAACAATATTAATGAGAAATATTTTACAGATTTGATGAAGTGAAAATTTGCATAGGATTTTATAATCAATAAAAAAATGTTTTGAAGTCTTGATGCTGAGGGAAAATTCTATAAGATTGTGGTGAGACCTGCAATGCTTTATGGCACAGAATGTTGGCCATTAAAAGAGAGGCATACAATTAAGTTAAGTGTAGCAGAAATGAGGATCCTTAGGTGGATGAGTGGCTTTACTCATAGAGACAGAATGTGAAACGAGCATATACATGAAAAAGGTTGGAGTAGCTCCAATGACAGATAAGACTAAAGAGAGTCACCTTAGATGGTTTGGTCACATAAAACTTCGGCCTTCTGATGACCCAGTTAAGAGAGTAGATGTATTAGATTTGACTTATGTTAAGAGAGGTAGAGATAGACCTAAAATGACTTGGTTAGAAAATACTATAAATTACATTTTTTTATTAAATTTAAATGAGAATTTGACTCTTAACATGACACAATAGAGAAAAAAGATTCATTTAGCTAACTTCACAAAGTGGAAGAAAGGCTTGATGATGTTGTAGCAGTCTTGACAATAAGGGAAACATTAGAAAGGAATATTTCAGGTGAAAATCAAACAAACAAAAAAGGTCTGAACTCTAAATTCAACTTTGGAAGTTCATCATAGTAAGTCAAACTTTAGACGCAATATTTAACATTGAAGACTTGGGCAAGTAACCGCAACACTTGACTGCTGAAAGATAAGAGGATAAACTTATAACATGAGATGAAATCAATATCGAAGTGAACAAAGTAAAAACAGAGAATAATAGATCTCCATATGCATTCAATTTAATGATTATACTTTGTACGACTACTAAAAAGTATAATAAGGATTACATATTTCTATAAGATTGCCAATAAAATATTGTACAGCACAATGCATCTCAAGGGAAATCGTTGTTAAACAATGACTTGGGATTGTACAAATTACCTTTTACTAAGGGAAAACCTTAAAGAGCAGTGAAATATTAGAAAAGATAAACAATGACTTGGGATTGTAGAAATTACCTTTTACTAAAGGAAAACGTTAAAGAGCAGGGAAATAATAGAAAAAGATAACCACCATTCAACTAACTAATCATTTGAAAGAAATTGAAACAAGATTTTCCGCAAAACCGGCAGTTAATTTTGAAGTTCAGATAGGAAATCATTATCAAAAGTTCAAGCATTAAATCAATTATCTCAAGAGATTATGGAAGAGAAAAGAAAATCATTTATCCGGATCTACTACAATGCACTCCAGTAGGTTACTCCTACAAAAGGGAATAAAATAAGACAACAGTGCAATATAAAAAAAGCTTGTTCTTAGAGCATTCTGCTCTATTTACCAAATAAGTAAAATAAAATGGATCTTAATTGCTGTCACGGCATATGCAACAATGGCATGCCAAGGTCCCCTAGTTATGTCCTCACCGTAATCAACCTTAACCAAACCATTTGGAGTTTTTTCCCCCCCTAATCCCCATTATCAGCTTAATCCTGTAGATTGTTACATGAGGGCATGAGGTGTCAAACCTCCTCAACCAAACCTTTTTACATAACTTCTAACAATGTAGCATATAATTTATCAGTTAACCATCATAATCCTGCAACGTTAATTTTATCTACCCATCTTATTAGTGCATTTTCTACATTGTGATTAATACTATAGCATAATCATAAATGAAAATCAGGTCTCTTGGCAGAGCCTTTCAAGACATCATCCAAAATATAACTCATCTAAATTTCACGCAATCAAAATTGAAAACTTTGATTTCCAAAGTTTGAGCCCATATATATGCAGATTATCAAAAAATATAATTCAAAACTTTTCTTCTGGAAGGATGTGCAAGAGTGACTACCAACTAAAAAAATTTCCACCAGCGAGAACTTTACAAAAGGCATCCATATTAATCAGAGAAATGCCACGATAAATTTTTTTTTCAAACTTCATTTAAAAGCTAATTACAAAAAAAACATTTATTAGTAGCTCAAAGGACATTGCAACGATAAAGAATCAAAATATTGTGCAAAAGTCAACCAAGAAGATAAGTATTCATGACGAGCAATCAAAGAGCAATAGCAGCAGTGGTAAATTTACCGAGCAAAGTTCAACCAAGATACAGCCAACACTCCATAAATCACAAGGAGAGTTCCAACCCAATCCTTTAGGAGAAAGAGAAAAAATAATAAGAAAATTGGACATCATGGTAGATCAGATAAAATGAACCGTGTAAAAGATCTAACTCGCCTAGAATAACTTCAGGTGCACGGTAGTGACGTGTTGACACCACATAATTATGATCTTGATGTTCAAATGATGTACTCCCAAAGTCAATGAGCTTAATGGCACTAGATTTTGGTATGTTCTTGAAATATGCACCATCCTTAGAGTATCTCGACGATGTTTGAATCTACAACAAGGAAAAAGTAAAAAAAAAAATTAAGAACTAAAAAATCAGAGTAATTGCATTTAATGGACGTATTTCAATACTTTATTATCATTATAGAAAATTTCAAATTCCACAAACAAATAATAAAGACAATATACCCTACTTACAAGATGTTACCTTATAATCAGGGACCCTAATGTACTCGGATGAAACAAGAAGGATGTTCTCAGGCTTTAAATCAGTGTGAATAAGCCGCATGTCATGCATAACTAAATAAGAAAAAGTACAAATTACAGTATCTACTCAAGAAGATCATGAGGACTAGATCTTTAACGAAATGCCTTAAGAAATGAAGACAATACACTAAAGGAGAATTCTATCCACCCACATGCCACAGAATCCAAAAGCTGTCTGCCAAGCTCCCGAACTAGGTCAATCTGGAATGAACGATAACTATTTTTCCGAAGAAAATCATATAAGCTTGGACCAAGCTTCTCAAAAACCTGCAAAATCAAATAAAAAGCAAATTTATGTTATAACTCTGAACAGTCAAGCCAAGAATTTCATAAATAAATTAGTACATATTTACTTACAATACATATATGATTACGATAGTCAAACCAATCCTGTATTCTTACACAACTGCAGAAAATAACCCAAAATACAAATTCATCTTAATATTCTTAAATACAAGGCCTCGTGCACATAGAGTAGACAAAGAACCCTACCGAGAGCCACCAAGATCATGTTTTGCAAGCCTCTGAAGAACATCAATCTCTATCATGGCAGCTTCACGGTATTTCGAAATTGAGCGTACAATTTTAATTGCCACAGGTTCCATTCTTTCCAAGTCCCAACATTCTAGTACTCGTCCAAAGGTACCTGAAAAAGTATAGCACAAGGAAGAAAAAGAGGTTAACAGATATGCCAAGGTATGAAATAAAAAGAAAATAAAAATTTGAACTTCTCAAACAATTCAAACATTTCCCTCTTATAGCTTTAAATTATCATTCCAGTTTGAGTCAATTAATAGAAATAATAGGAAACAATTTGTCTTCATGATTTAATCATGCAAGCATGTAACTAATTTTAAATAGCAAGGCAAAGAAATGTTGACCACACAAAAGGAATTTAAACAGGTTCAAAGAAAACTGACCTTCTCCCATTTTGCTGAGTATTCTATCTGGCAATGAAATTAAATGAAAGAAATCAGTCTAATAATTTAGAAGGTCAAGAAAAATAAAAAGATAAGAGGCAAAAAGGCAGAAAATTAGAACAGGAGGAGAATAATCACAGTAGAAGACAGTAGTGAAGCAAGAAAAATAAGGGGCAAAAAGGCAGAAAATTAGAACAGAAGGAGAATAATCACAGTAGTGAAGCTAAATTGCTGATAGTTAGTTTGTCGCACAAGACAAAAGACACAGATACATGCGGACATGGATACGTATCTGATACGGCACCGATAAGTGTCGAATACGGCAAAGACATATCCAATTAAAATACTATTTAATTTCAAAAGGATATGCGTGTCCCGTTGAAAAACGAAAAAATTCAACAAAAATGATACTCGTATTTACTTCGCTGCTGGGAACATTTCTCATTTCCGAACCCGCGAGACGAGGCATTAGGGATTCTTCCTTTCTACGATCGCGAGCGTGCATCTAGGTTTCTTCTTCTTCTTCTTCTTCATTTTATCGAAGGATCAGAAGAGGAGAGCCGTCCGACACAGAGCAGGCGAGACGAGGATGTATGCAAGATGAGGCGAGGCGATACGCGAGAGGAGGGCGTATGCGAGACGATGAGACGCGAGACGAGCGTTCGTTTACGCGAGGCAAGGCCAAAAGACCGCAAGCTTCGTTTCCATCGTTAATTACGCGAGACGAGGCCACACAAAGGTTCAGATCTATGGTGTTTTAAACAACAAATGACTTTGATAGTTTTTATATCTCTAACCATCTTTATTCTCGTAGCATAGTTTAAAATTTTACCAATTTGTGTACGAAGTTATCACTTATTGCACATGGAAGTAGAGCTATCAATTTTAACATTGGTTTTTTCTATCATGTTTTGGTGTTTGATGCCTAGAGCATGACAAATGAATGAATATTTTTTGCTAATTTACTTCAGCAAAATTAGGTTTTGTTCTCTAAAAGTTATCATCATAATTTCAAGCCCTAACTTCTGAACTTCTAATGATGTTGCTTTCATTTTTTTGTCATTTCAAATATTATGTTTTGATTGTTTTCTTAATTTTTATGTATGCTTTATAAATTATAATGTCATGTCGCGTCGTACCTGTATCATACATTTTTAAGAATTGACGTGTCCCGTATCGGTATCCGTGTCACCGTATCTGTATCAGTGCAACATAGCTCAAAACTTTGAAAGTCCAATATACAAGTACAACTCTGTTTCATTTATCCCCATGGCCAAACTTAAAATTAAAATGACATCATAATGAAATAGCATTGGTTCAGAAAATAAGGTCTAAGAAAGATAAAGATCGGACAAGATATTACATCTCGGTGTTAGATTCTCGCCAACTCCAAACACGTAATGACCATCCTTATCATCAGCTCTCCAGGGAGGAGATACATGACGAGGTAATTCGCTGTAGTAGTAGGATGATAATGCATAGTTTACACCATAGCCATTCACATATTCCTGTCCACAGTACAGAGAAGACTGTGCCTGCATACACAGAAATTAATTAGAGTTCATTGACTTCACCATTTTTTTATAGAAACTGTATGACTGGTTAAAGGAAATTACAGAGATACTTCATGCAATTTACACTCCAACAAATGCCTAAGACATGATTATTTATTTATTTTGATTTTTTACTTTAAAGTTTGAAAAATAAATGAATTGAAAAACAATCTGGTGCAAATTTGATGAAGCGCAAATACCAGTAAAGAAAGAAAACAAAATAAATAACGGTTCCAGCTTTTTCTTTGCCCATTTCACAGCAAATAAATAGGACATTTTGAACAAATCTAACAACGAACAGATTTTGAATATTTGTCCTACATGACGATATATTGCAAAAATCAACACCGAAAACCAGCCAGACTAAATAAAAAAACATTAAAAATAGCCAAAAATACTTCATTAACATGCTCAAAGAAATATGCTCATTTCAAATTTCCCAATATACACGTTATCTAGAAGTATATCAAGAGATATTCAAAGTAATAGAGGATAAAATAGGAATGGTCCGATAGCTGCACGTTTCTTTTTCATGAAAAGCTATAACTTTGTCCAAATGAATAGTTAAAATCGAGATCTAGGGCAAAACCGAGGAAATTTCATAAAATACCTAAACAAAGAAATACAGCGCCAGAGTCGATAACAAATTGGGGATTTTATGATCCAGCATAACTTTTCGAGAAACTACGAACTTCCAATGAGCCTGACAACGAAAATAAACAAATCCGAGATCCGGGCAGCCAAAAAATGGAAAAGGGGAACAAATTAAAAAAACAAACCAGAAATTCGAGCCAAATCAAAGAGAGAGAGAGAGAGAGAGAGAGAGAGAGAGAGAGAGGATTCGACCATGGGAGGTAGAAGAGGAGGCATATCCCAAGTCAACCTCGGTCTCTTCCTAGGCCGCTTCTCCATGGCCTCATGCGGATACTCTGCCGCAGACTGTGTCTCCATGGCTGATCACAATCTAATGTGAATCCAGTTAACAGATCGGTAACAATACCTGAGTAGGGGTGTATCAGAGAGAGAGAGAGAGAGAGGAGGGAGGAGGTAAAGGGTGGCGAGCAAACGCCAGAAAAATGAAGATATTTTCTTTCTGCGCAGTGACGGCGAACGATAAATAGAAAAAAAAATGATTTTATTATCTTTGGAGAGGATTTTTTTTTCTTTTTATCTTTGGAGAGGATACATATCTATTCTATTATTATAAAAACGACTTGAATTATTTCGGAAATAAAATTTTTATTTTTTATTTTAATTATTCAAACAGAATTTTAATTTTTTATTTTATTATCTTATTATGAAGTTCATTTGAATTTTTTTCAAATAAAATTTTAGCTTTTCATTGTAATTATTCAAATAGAATCTTAACATTTGATTTTATTATCTTATCACAATTAACAAAAAAATTAAAAAATAATTAATGTGTAATTACTTTTCGTTCAAGTAAAATAAATGAAATTTTTTTTTTTGAATTTCTTAATATTTTTTTGTGTTTCTTCTCATGCATTCCCCTATTTATATCCCTTATGCTTTATATTATCATATATGAGTGGATAATAACTAATTCCTATTATTGTTATAAAACTAAGATAATAATAATGTGTGAAAATAAGAAAAGTTATTTATCCACTGATATTGGCTGGATACTGAATAGCATGTATAAGATGGTGAGCCGACAGACTATACTTTAAATGTTGTAGTTTAGTGTTATCCTCAATTGATTCACTCATGGGAGTTATAAGGAGTTATTAGTATGCCGACGAGCAAATAGTGACTACTATGTTTACCGAACTAACGTGTTAATGATAAGGATTATTAATAGTGAAAATATCACTTTAGCAAGGACCACATGGAGTTCTCCTTTGTGCATATTATATGATTCTTCTCCTTGTTAGGCACCTCTCCGCCTTTGGATTCTGGTAAACAACCTGGCCTATTAAGATTCAGATCTATCAAGGCGATGACATGCAATCTTTAGGAAAAAATATTTTTAAGCCTTTTTAAAATTGCTTCATACATTTTATGCATTTCAACGAGTCAATTAGCATGAATTAATTTAGAAATTAATTAAAAGAATCTAAAATTTAATTGCATTTTTCTCATGCTTACTCACATTACATAAGTCAACCACTTAAGATTCTCTTTAGATGTTGGCCTCAGCTCCTCAAAACTTAATTAACAGTCCACCACTCTTTCATTAAAGAACAGATTCATGTATTTTAAATTGCCTAGGTGGATAGCTGACTCCCCAATCTAAGCAAGGGTAAGTAAAGGTTTTACACTGCATTAGCTAGGTTCAGACTACTATTGTTTAGTGTCCAAATTAGAATTAGGATTCCAGGCAGACTCAAAATCTTAAGTCCCCAACTTAATTCCCTGCATATAATCCAACCTTCTAATAAATTGATAACTTAAATCAAATTCTGTTTGATCCAAAATTTATAGCTCAACACATACGATAGATTGGGATATTTCTAAATTATTTCAGAATATCAATTGCCTCACTCTTCCATTGACTTCCAAAAATAAGTATTCAAATTTTGATCCAATCCATTTTGGATTTTCAACCTCACTTCCTTTGATATCACTATTTAAAAAATCTCAAAATAAGTTTTATGTCATTATTCTAATCGAGAGTATTCGTAGGGAATTCATCCTCCTTATGATATAATTAACTACAAGTGCTTGCGCTCGTAGGAGATTTAGAACCCACATCTATCATAGGAGATTTCATTATCTTAACCCATTAAGAATTATATATTTGCTTTTTGGGTTGATATATCATTCATAATGATGTGTTTGATTTCAAAATTTAAATTCCATAAATTAAGTTTTCTTAAAAAATTTAACTTTTCAAACTTAACTTTTCAACACAAACACCAATAAAGGGAGCGTAAGAAAAAATTCAAAATTAAAAAAGGCAATGCAGTATGGTCGGGAAAATGGATGCTACGAGCAACAGGGAAACATAACCTACCAAGTACATGTATAACCCAACACAAGCAATACAAACCTAGCCAACCTAAGCTTTGACCCTCTACTTACATAAGAAAAATGCATATGATTTACAAGATATACATGCATAACATAGACACTATATGACATGCATTTAATAAAGATATGTGTATATATAATAAAATACTATATAAACTATTTTGTAACTGCTTAGTATATTATTGATAGAACTTATTGATCACTATTCACTTAGTTAATGATTACTACTCTAAAGATACACAATTGTACTTATTTTTATTGATCACATGACATGTTATTATTTTATTTATTTATATATACTTTTATATTTATATATTCATATTGATACAACAACAACAACAACAATAACAACATCAAGTCTTTGTCCCACTACGTGGGGTCAACTACATGAATCCTTTTTTTTCATTGTGTCCTATTAAAATTCAAATTCTCATATTGATAATGATTGAATAATTACAAGCATATTGTTCATATTGACTTATATTGATTTTAATTGTAGGTTCTGATAACTTATGGAGTTGTTAGCTCACTTTGTGGCTTTATTTATTTTCTCTAGTTTTACTAGTTTATAGCTAGGAACTTAGAAAATTGAAATGAATGTAATTATTGATATTTTAGCTTATGTACATGAAATTTGAGGGATGAATATAATTTTCTATCTTGATGTATATAATTTTTAGTTACTTATGTTGAATTGGTTTATATTAATGAATTCATAAAAGCTCTATTTAGATAAATAATAAATAAATAGATAATTCTTACAGGTCATAAGGACCTATTTTTTTATTTGTCAGTACTGGGAGTCATAAGAGATTGAATTTTGATATTTGATTATGATGGAAGGTGCAAGTGATTGAAAAAATATGTTGTTTTCTCCTATAATATAAGAAGTATTTGTTTACTCACTTTAAATGCGCAATCTTGATATATGTAATTAATATAATGATTGGTATAATTTATTTCATATGAACTATTTTTACTTTCAGTTAAATACAAAATAAGTAAATTATTTAAAAATTTAGATCGGTAGGTGTGAGCTACTGAGCTATATTGGCTCGCACCTATTTTGCCTTCTATTTCAGATTAAAGGAAATGGAAAGAACAACTTGAGTAGCTGAGCGTTCATAATATAATTTGTCTAGATTAGTATATGTATTTTCTATTTTTGTTTAGTCAAGACTATGCCTGTTTTATCAGGTTTTTTTGGTTATGTAGCTATATACTTTTAAAACCTGTTTTTCTCCCAGGATCGTCCGCGACGAAGTGGATTGTCCCGGGACGATCTGTACATTTTGTGAATAAATCTGTGTTTTCGTCTGTACGAACCTGGAGCAGTCGGGATGAACCGTCGGGACGAACTGAACCTGAGAGTTTCGTCCCGGGACGACTAAATTGGCATTTAATTTCGTCTGGACGATCTCGTCCAGAGGAGATCGTCTCGGGACGATCGGGGATATTGTCCGAGACGATCCTGTTTAATAAATATTCGATTTAAGTCGTTTTGAAGAGAGAGAAAGTCTAGGAGAGAGAAAGTCTAGGAGAGAGAAAATCGAAGGGAAAATAAGAAAACTGGATTTTTGGGCGACTTCCGTCAGTTTTCGTCCGTCACCGTAGTTGGAGAAGTTGACCGACTCGAGGTAAGGCACATTCCGCCTTTCTCAATTTTTAGAAACAAGAATTTTGACGACTTTTCTGTTCCGAATTTTGTTTCCGTTAGCGAATTTCTGGTATTATTTTCTTCTGACAAAGGTTTTACCGTGTAACTTTTGGTATGTCTCTGAAATGATAATTGTGCACGTTTTGAGTATTTTATGGAAGATTTTTACCGGATATTTTGAATTTTACGACGTTTTATTTGAATTGCAAAATATCATGATGTTAAAAAATGTTATGTCAGTACAATTAAAGTCTTATAATGTTGTTGTGGATATTCTGTGATAATTTGGTAAATTTCTGAATCTGTGAATTTTGTGTAAATTCCGTATACTGCCGTTATGCCGCTGATTTTTCCTACGAATTCTGATTTTTTCTGAATTGATACATTAAATGAATTGAAGTGTTTGTATGCTATTAGAAGGGAGTTATAAGGGGCCTGGATCCTTTGAGATTCTGTCTGTGTCAGGGAAATCTGATATGAGCTATGAAATCTGAAAATAAGTTATGTTCCGGAATTCCGAATATCTGTTCCTGATCTGTTCTGGTGCTATAAGCACAAAGGGAGACATAAGGGGCTAGAATCTGTCGAGATTCTGTCTGTGTCAGGGAAGGGAGGCATAAGGGGCCAGAATCTGTTGAGATTCTGTCAGGGTCTGGGAATCTAAAATCTGTTATGTGATATGTTTTCTAAAATTTGATGTTTGATATCTGATAATCTGTTCTGTGATTTATCTGATCTGTTTTATGAATTATCTGATCTGATATGAATGTGATTTTATCTGATTTCTGATTTCTGTACGATTCTGGTTATTCTGTACGATTCTGTCTGCTCTGTGACTTGAAAGTTTTATGATATCTATTATGAACTCCGATTCGACATGACTTCAATTTTTTGTATCAGTTGTTTGATTTCTATTGATCAAGTATCTGTTCTACGATTTTCGTACGGCTATTCTCTGATGTATTTTCTGATGTGGATTTATGATGATTTTGATTGGTGAGTGATGTCTTGCTGAGCTGTTAGCTCATCCTTGCTTTCTGCGTGGTTTTCAGGTTCTGGGAAAGGGAAGGAAGTCGTGGATTAGCAGTTCAGAGTCTGACTAGTGATTAGGTATTCTGTACTTTTGATTTTTGTACAGTCATGGCTTTTCTGTTCTGTTTTTTCTGTCTGTAAGCCATTTACTGTATTTGTATATGATTATTTTGATGAAAGAAAAGATAGATGAAATGTTCTGTGTTTGGATGTTTATAGTAGCTCTGTGTTCTGTATGTTGAATATTTGGAAGAAAGTCTGAAGCAAATTCCAAAGCTAGATCCTGGAATTCAGCGGCTCCGTCGCGACTCGATGCGAGCGGGATCCGTCCCGGTCGGGTTGGGTCGTGACAATACTATAGTATACATGTTGTACATATATCTTTGATGAAATGAAAATAATTTGTGGATGAGTTTAATGCTTCGTTTGAGACAACTTTCTTATTGCTTTCTAAAGTAATTTGTTAACACAAAAATCTTTTGAAATAATTTTTTAAGTTACTTTAAAAAGCAGAAAAAAGCTATCTCAAACTACGCCTAATTTATTCTGCTTAAGAAGTTGATTAAAAGCTCTACTATTTATTTAAAGTTTTTATTGAAAAAAATCTAAAAGTTTCCCTGAAACATATATCTTGGGTTTTGTCTATCCCAATTTAATATGGTATGACATGTCTGTCTGTGGGACATATCGAATTAGAATGTGACATATACTATATTTGCATCATTATAAATTTCATAGAAATATGGAGCTTTGTTATGAAAAGGAAAGTGCACTATGAATTTTGTGCTTGGGCAAAATGCAAATTTCATTCTATTATGTTCTATTATGACCTCTGAATTAACACTATAATCAAAGTACTCTTCTCTATTATGGCTATGCTATGCATTTGCCTATAGCATGTGAGAGGTGATAAATGCGAGTTATAAGTGTGCATTGATTTATATTCATTTCTACATTCATATCAACATATGGTTTTGCTTGTTATGATTATAAAATAAAAAGGAAAGTTTGATACACTTTCAGTCATTTAAGATATTTCAGTCAAAGGTAAAAGACTCGTTGTATAGGCTGGTTTTGATGAAAGTAAAAAATTATGAGTTTGCATGGTACATATTTTTTTGTAGTTCAGAATTCATTTAGGTATTTTGATAAAAATGATTATATTTGAGCTACTATTCTTTTTTACTTTTAAATGGAATGAATTTTGGAAGATAATTTAGGTGTAATTTTGTTTTACATATTGTTGAGTTCTCGAGTATTCGCGGCGATAGAGAAATATATAGTCTAATGTCTTAGCATTGTACGAAGATTCAGCACACAAGTAGATGAATGAGATAGTGTAGCATTCATAAGAGACATCAGAGTTTTTACGTGAAAACCCCTAAAAAGAATGAAAAACCACGGGACATGGCCCAATTTGAATGAATCCACTAGTATTTGCAGTCGATTACAAATGAGGCCCTTCCTCTGGAGAAGGCCTTGGCTTGATGTCACAAATATACATCATATACATCGCATTACATGGTGGAGTTACAATAATCAACATAGACATATTTCTTTGGTCGACAGGACAGTAGTCGATAAGATAAAGGTCGGGAAGATCGTAGTATGCAGGAGACTGGCCGGGTCAGAAAGACTGTTGTCTGTCGATCGAGGTTGGAAAGACCGTAGTAGGTGATAAAGGTCGGATTGACCGTAGTTGGTACGAGACCATAGTCAAAAAGTACGATTTCCAGTGATGTAGGTCAGAAGGACCATAATAGGCGACGAAAGTCAGAAGAACCGAAGTCAGCAGGAGACAGGGGTCTAAAAGACCGTAGTAGTATGGCGGTACTTCGGTAGAACTTTAGGCATCAGGTGGTGACTCAGTAGAAGTCCAGGCCTCATGTGGTGGTCCGGCAGAAGTTTGGGCCTTAGGCGATGGTCTGGCAGAGTTCAGGCCTTAGGTGGGGGTCCAACAGAAGTCTGGGCCTCATATGGTGGTACGGCAGAAGTTTGGGCATCATGTGATGGTCTGGTAGAAGTCCGAGCCTGAGGTGGTGGTCTGGCAGAAGTTCAGGCCTAAGGTGGTAGTCTGACAGAAGTCTGAGTCTCAGATGATGGTCTGGCAGAAGTATGAGCCTTAGGTGGTGGTCCGGCAGAAGTCTGGGCGTCAAGTGGTGGTCCGGCAAAACTCCAGGTGTCAGGTGGTGGTCTGGCATAACTCCGGGCATCAGGTGGTGATTCGGCAGAAGTTTGGGCCTGAGGTGGTGGTTCAGTAGAAGTCCGGGCCTCAGTTAGTTGTCCGACAGAAGTACGGAACTCAGGTGGAGGTCCGGTAGAAGTTTGAGCCTTAAGTGGTGATCTGGCAAAAGTATGGGCCTGAGGTGGTGGTCTGGCAAAAGTTCGGGCCTCAAGTGGTGGTCCAGCAGAACTCCGGGCAGTGGTCGAGGAGGAGCGATGAGGCAAAAGTGATATTCAACCTCTCTCTCTTGCTCTCTTGCTTAGAGCCTCCCTTTCAAGAGGGAGGAGAGGTTTATTTATAGATTTCCCAGAGTGTCATGACCCGTAAATAGGTGGAGATCAAGAGCATATGGAGAGTGGCTTGGATGGACGGCCGATATTGAATCCCTTGATCGTGGATCGTTTGATGGACATTTGAATGTCTTAGTGATGTCTGAATTCAGTGATCTTTGGCTCGTTGGATTCGTCTCGTTGAGTAGCTCGATTCGACTATAAGCTTGTCATGTTTAGAAACCATTTGTAATCCAAATTGTGGTTTGAACCCTCCAAAAGTGCTTCGGATGATTTGGACCCAATTAGGTTCGTATTGAGTCAAAGTGGGGTCGTTGGGTTCGTATTTTTGAGACGTTCAGTTTGACTATAAATTTGCTGAAACGGAGTTTGGATGGTCCCAATTTTAATTTTGGAAGTTTCCAACTTGATTTTTCCTCGAGATTCGTGCCCGATCAAGATAATATTTTGAAGCCATATCACATATTATTGTATTTTTAGATGATTAAATTACTTTGCTAGTGAAATGAGAAATTGAGGAGTTTGAAGATAAAGTACGTTAAATTTTTCTCTTAGGTCTTCAGGTGTTACAGTGAGAGCTTTGGTTGACTTACAAGTTAAAGGTGGGTACATTTGAAGAATTCTTCAAACAAAAATTCAAATTAAGGTGACTAGTGCTCTTGAAAAATAGTTTAAATTTAATGGGTGAATAACCTTGTTAAATTATAGACTTTGTGAGTCCTCTTAGACAACTTCCATAGTTTATTATTAAGTGTTAAATTGGACCAATCTCTTGTATGACTTTTAGGCATCATAAATACTAAGTTGGTTCAACTAATAACTTGTTGAACAAGATTTAGGCCATCATGATGGCTTGATCATATAATCCAAGATGAATACGGGTGTAAATCAAATGTTCGGGGTGAGAACTTATGAAATACAAAATGTAGCCATTTAGTATATTACAATGATACAATCATTTATTTTAATCTAATGTAACATAGGTGATCATAATAAAACTTATACACCTTAATCTCAAGAAGAATGGGCATGGTAGACCTCTTTAGACATCATTCAAACTATTCTGAATGCCGCACGTAATCATCTAATGTGACTCCACCAAGAAGTGCTTTGGGCCGGGCACGCTTAACAGCAGAGTCTCTTAGAAAAATTTCAATCATTACATCAAAAGGCATCTCGATGTTTAAGAGTTAGCTTTCTTTTACTTAAGAGTTTTCACAATTTATATGATCAAATCTAACTCCTTAGTTACCAAGAGTCTGTGTAGGATGACTACATCATTCAAAATATTCTGAATGCCACTCAAAATCATCTAATGTGGCTCCACCAAATCATCGAACTATTATGTACAAATGGATTCAAACCTTACCTAAAAGCTGTCATACACCTCTCTAGACTTGTTATGAATGTCTAACCTCCTCTTTCGATCCACAATATAATTTATGAATGCTCATTAACCAAAACCTCACAATAATCCTATTCTTCACAATTGCGCGCAACCTCATTCTTGCCATATATTTTTAATTTAGAAACCTTATCAAATGACTAGAGCACCATAAACTATATATTACAATCCTCAAATCATTCTAGAGGTCAATGCCCAAAAGATCCATGGCTAAAAATATTGCGGACATCAAAGCCAAGGTTGATAACATCACAAACACTATAGTCATGATTGATCCTTAGGACATCTTGTATAGACTCAACTATCTTCCTCCAACTTATCAAGCCTTCAAAATAACCATACAAACATGACTTGTACTGCCTCCTTTGTAGTGAGGAGGCAAATCTTGCAAATTAAACTCTAAGTGAATTCCATAACATTCAACTCTCCAATCCTCAATTGGCTTTAAGTGCCTCATATGAGAGAGGCAAATGGAAGAGCCAACAGATTCAATCAGAGGATGTTCCTCTCCATATAACTTTCACAAACCTTCAACAAATGCAAACATAAGCAAGAGAATTTCACACAATCCAATTAGATGCCAAATTTGCAACAAAATGGACCATTTCGCTATTAAGTGTTCGTTTGGATTCAAATGCCACCTCTCACTGCAATGCGGATCCATCGCAGCTTCACCACCCCCAACCACACAATAGCAAGGAATAGGTTGGGAATGGCAGTGACAAACCTTATACCCACCTGAATTTGCGACTATCTTTAAACCATCTTCTCTCAAAAAACAAACTTGCTTTTGAATTTCGAGCGCAATTTCCTTTGAAGCTAATGACTACAATCAAAAACCTGATGATAAATTAAATCCTTCTCCAAGGACCTAGTTCTTCTGAACTTCATTGATGAGGTGCATCACAAGGAAGAAGGGATATTCTACCACCACTATCTGCTTTCTCTTTTGTTTCTCCATTACTCTTATTTTCTAGCTATGGTCATATATTAATTGCTTAAGTATGCTATAACTTTTAGTATGTAGTGACGGGATATTGTAACACAGAAAGATACATAGAAATATAGGTAGAGGAAGAAGAAAGGGAGATAGACTTTTGTTTTTTAATATAGAATTTCTAATACTTTGTTCGCATCCCTTGTTTTATATGTTTTCTTTCTTGTGATGTTTTCATGCTCTTGGTTGTTTTTCTGAGCTACTTACTACATCATATTTGATATCAGAGCTAGCAAATCAAGAGAAGCAGGATGGCGGAGGGAAGTTCACGAACCGCTCATAATGATGATCAGAGCTTGGAAGAACTATGGGCAGCGCAAACAAATGTCATCGAAAAGCTTAAAGTTTCAATTTAAGATAGAAGTTCAAAGTGAATTGTAGGCCATCCAATTGAGCAGTAACATCAACCCAATGCCACAGTGCATTGCTAACATCCCAACAACAAGGCCACACGTTGACAATTGAGCGATGAGGAGACGCCATGTCGTGCACCTGAAAACTCTGACCCAGAGCTAGAGCAGGGATTTCAACAACCCATCGAGAAATCTAATTATGAGGAAGATTATTGTTTCAATTAGCCTATTCACCAAGCACACGATAGGGTTCAGCGGCATCAAAATGAATTCCGTGTCAAACTTGATATTTTATTCTTTAATGATAGGCTGCACATTGCAGATTGCTTTGATTGAAAACAGGCGGTGGAGACCTTTTTGAATATATGGAGATAGCCACAAAAAAGCAAGTCAAACATACAACATGTAGGGTAAAGGAAGGTGCAAGTGCTTGGTGATTGCAGCTCTTACAAACCCAACGATGTGAAGAAAAAGGGTGTGTGCACAGCTGATAGAGAATGAAACAACTTCTACGATGATATTTTCGCCTACTGATTTTGAACAAATATTTTATATGAAAGACCAACATTGCTCACAAGAAAGTCGCAATGTTAGTGAATATATCGAGGAATTCTACAAGTTGAGCGCTTGAAAAAACTTGAATGAAATAAAAAAATCAGCTAGCGGCAATGCATATTGGTGGTTTGTGAGATACAATTCAAGACAAGTTGGAGTTGAATTCTATTTGGCCATTGTCTCACACAATAAATTTTGCTCTTAAAGCTGAAATGCAATTTTATCAGCATACTGGAAGTTACTCATCCAAAAAACATCATGCAGAACCAATTGTTGATCCTAAACTAACACCTCCCACTATAAAGCCTACAACAACCCATGTACCCCAAGTATCAACCAAATGACATGTGGAAAACGACATTTAAAAGCAACCAAGGCCTCTATGAATGGAAGGTGATGCCATTCAACTTGTGCAATGCTTCTTCAACCTTCATGCAACTTATGAATCAAATACTCAAAATCTTTCTTAGGCAAATGTTGTGTTGTTTACTTCGATAATATCCTCATTTATAGTCCTTCGCTAGCTAAATAGCTCATTCATTTAACCCAAATCTTTGAGACCTTCTGAACACAAATTATATCTCAACGTTTCTCAACATTTCCAAATGTAAATTCGCCAAAACACAAGTAAATTTTTTAGGTTTTATTATATCATCCGTGGAGATTCATGTCGACCCAACCAAGGTCTCAGCTGTTATGACTTGGCTTACATCACGATCACTTTATGATGTGCATAATTTTCATGGACTTGCCAATTTTTTTCATCATTTTATCCCTGAAGTTAGTGTTTAATAATTGCTCCCATGACTAACTGCTTGAATCCAAGACAACGATCTCTTGGTCAAACAAAAGGCAATGAAGTTTTGAGGCAATCAAATTTTCCTTAAGCACTACACCAGCCCTCTCCTTCTCCGACTTTGTCAAACCATTTCAAGTTAATACAAATGCATCCACAATTGGTATAGGTGTCGTTTTATCTCAACAGGACACGTTTGTCAAATACTTCAGTCAGTTCAGTGAAAAACTAAGTCTATCCCAACAATAGTGGATTATTTATGAGCAGGAATTATATGCAATTGTACCATCTTCAAAACATTGGGAGCATTTTCTTTTGCATAAGGACTTCATCCTATGTAGTGACCATCAAGCATTACAATTTCTAAACAACCAAAAGAATATAAATAGGATGAATGAAATTTACATTCGCTCTCCAACACAAATCTAATCCCCAAAATCAAGCTGCCAACACATTAAGCAGGCATTCTGTGTTATAGGTGCAACTGCAAGCTGAGCTTCCAGGCATTAAGTGTCTTAAAGTCCTGCACCACTATGATAAGGGTTTCTCATCCATATGGGAGTAATGCCTTCATGGTAAGTCTATAGCTAAATATTCCATATGCCATGAGTTTTTATTCAAAGGCAATGTCCTGTGTGTGCCCAATTCTTCACGGTGACAACAAATCATTCAAGAAACTCATGGTGGAGGGTAAGCAGCTTACCTTGGTAGAGACAAGACTCTCTTACACCTCTAGGAATGCTTCTATTGGCCTCAATTACAACGCGATGCTTCTCACTATGTGAAAAGATCGCTTCTCACTATGTGAAAAGGTGTTCAATCTGCCAGCAATTTAAAGGTATTCATCAATTGATTGGGTTGTATACTCCTTTGCCAATGCTTAATTCTATCTGGGAAGATTTAAGTCTTGTTTTTGTTTTGGGCCTACCACAAACTAAGAAAGGTTTTGATTCTATAATAGTTGTGTTCAATAGATTTTCAAAAATGGCTAACTTTATTACAGGTAAGAAAACATTTAATGCCCTTAATATTGCTCGACTATTTTTCATGAAGTAGTGTGTCTCTATAGTAGTGTGCCTCGCAATCATGATGTGA